>CAJGYO010000019.1:22507751-23707751 GCA_904845875.1 Miscanthus lutarioriparius | reverse complement strand
AGGAGACTAAGGAAATTCAGTGGCAAGTCCAAGACCTTTTGGACCACGGGTATGTACGTGAAAGCCTTAGTCCTTGTGCCGTTCCTGTACTTTTGGTTCCTAAGAAAGATGGAAGTTGGCGTATGTGTGTTGATTGTAGAGCCATCAATAATATTACTATTTGGTATCGTCATCCTATTCCTAGGCTAGACGACATGCTTGATGAGTTGTGTGGTTCTATAATTTTCACTAAGATTGACTTTGAAGTGGCTACCACCAGATTAGAATGAAACTTGGAGATGAATGGAAAACTGCATTTAAAACCAAATTCGGGTTGTATGAGTGGTTAGTTATGCCTTTTGGTTTGACAAATGCACCTAGCACTTTCATGCGCTTAATCAATGAGGTTTTAAGAGTTTTTATTGGTCATTTTGTGGTAGTTTACTTTGATGATATATTGATTTACAAAGCAAGTCTTTTGATGAACATATGGATCACTTACGTGTTGTTTTTAATGCCTTACGTGATGCACGTTTATTTGGTAACCTTGAGAAGTGCATCTTTTGCACGGGATCGAGTTTCTTTTCTTGGCTATGTTGTAACTCCACAGGGAATTGAGGTGGACGAGATGAAAATTGAAGCCATAAAGAGCTGGCGGTTCCCCAAACCATCACACGGTGAGGAGTTTTCTTGGTCTTGCAGATTCTCCGCCGCCGTCAAAGATTTCAGCACCATTGCTGCCCCATTGCATGAGTTGACGAAGAAAGGAGTGGTGTTTCATTGGGGAGAGGCACATGAGGAGTCCTTTGACACTTTGAAGGACAATCTTACACACGCACCATTGCTGCAACTTCCAAATTTTGGTAAGACTTTTGAGCTAGAATGTGATGCTAGTGGACTTGGCATTGGTGGTGTTTTGATGCAAGATGGTAAACCTGTTGCTTACTTTAGTGAAAAATTACATGGTCCTGTTCTTAATTATTCCACGTATGATAAAGAATTGTATGCACTTGTCCGTTCTTTAGAGACGTGGGCGTCATTATTTGTGGCCTAAAGAATTTATTATTCATTACGATCATGAATCGCTTAAGTATCTTCGCTCTCAAAATAATCAATCGTAGGCATGCTAAATGGGTTGAATTTATTGAGTCTTTTCCTTATATTATCAAACATAAGAAAGGGAAGGATAATGTGATTGCCGATGCTTTGTCTAGAAGATACACATTGCTATCTCAACTTGATTGCCGGATTTTTGGTCTTCAATCCATTAAAGAACAATATGCGCTTGATCCTGATTTTAAGGATGTGTTGCTTAATTGTAGAGAGGGACGCACATGGAATAAGTTTATGATCAGCGATGGGTTTTTGTTTAGAGCTAACCGCCTATGCATTCCAGTTGGTTCCGTTCGTCTTTTGTTGTTGCAGGAGGCACATGGAGGCGGATTGATGGGACATTTTGGTGCCAAGAAGACGGAGGAGGTGCTGTCCACACACTTCTTTTGGCCTAGGATGAGGCGTGATGTGGAGCGGTACGTGGCTCGGTGTGCCACATGTCAAAAAGCTAAGTCGCGTTTGAACCCACATGGTTTGTATATGCCTCTTCCTGTTCCTTCTACTCCTTGGGCAGATATATCTATGGATTTTGTGTTGGGATTGCCAAGGACTAAGAGGGGGAGGGATAGTATTTTTGTGGTGGTTGATCGTTTTTCTAAGATGGCACATTTTATTCCTTGTCATAAGAGATTGTTCATATTGCATGGTATGCCTTCTACTATTGTTTCAAGAAATTGTTCTCTTGCATGGTATGCCTTCTACTATTGTTTCAGATCGTGATGCAAAATTCTTGAGTCATTTTTGGCGCACATTGTGGAATAAATTGGGGACCAAGCTGCTGTTTTCTACAACATGTCATCCCCAAACTGATGGGCAAACTGAGGTTGTGAATCGAACATTGTCCACCATGTTGAGAGCCATTTTGAAGCGCAATTTGAAGATGTGGGAAGAGTGTTTGCCGCATGTGGAGTTTGCATATAACAGGGCGGAACATTCCACCACCAAGGTAAGTCCTTTTCAGGTAGTGTATGGTTTTAACCCCCATGCTCCTATTGATCTTTTGCCTTTACCTACCACTGAGAGAATACATAGTGATGCTAGAGAGCGTGCTGATTTTATTCGTAAGTTGCATGAAACAACTAAAGCAAATATTGAAAGCATGAATGAGAAGTATAGAATTGCTGGTAGTAAAGGTAGAAAAGAGATTAAACTTGAACCGGGTGATTTGGTTTGGTTACATTTAAGAAAAGATAGATTTCCTGAGCTACGTAAGTCTAAATTAATGCCAAGAGCAGCTGGTCCTTATAAGATTATTGAGAAAATAAATGATAATGCATACAAACTTGAGTTGCCATCCGAGTTCGGGGTTAGTCCCACATTTAACATTGCAGATTTGAAACCTTATTTGGGAGAAGAAGATGAGTTTGAGTCGAGGACGACTCCAATTCAAGAGGGGGAGGATGATGAGGACATCACTCCTTTGGATGTACCAACTGATCCTCCAACCGTCATGCAAGGTCCAATGACCCGGGCTCGAATGCGTCAACTCAATTTACAGGTGAGCTCGTTCTTAAGCGATCCTTTTCATACTTTTGAGAATAGACTACTATCTAATGATGTTATCTTGCTTAGGAACATTGGAGAGGGTCAAGATGGACTAAGAGGATGTGGAGGAGGTGATGATGACCAGCAAGGACGTCCAACACAAGCCGGAGGCCCAGTCCAACACGAATTCAAGTCTGCCTTAAACTGGTCGCCCAGGACGCATCCGGACTCCGTTTTCGATGATCCACATATGGATGGAAAGCTAATTTGATAAGGAAGCCAATCCAAGTGGTTTCACGTCAAAAGCTGTTCGGAATCAACGGGAATCGTCGAAACAAGTCAGCGTCCAGAATCTGCCAGGGTGCTACGACACCGTCTTTTGGTCCGTTGGACCATGTATCGAGTTTGGGCCCATTAGGGGCGCGTCCAGGGGTCTTGCACGACCCTAGAGTCTTCATAAACAGCCGCCGCCCCTCCATTAGGGTTTGGGTTTTGCTTAGATTATTCTGTCAAGAAACAGTTTCGCCGTTCTTCGGTTTCTGAGACCCCAACTCGTGAGATTAATCATACATTTACAATTTGGTTGCGATCTTTCTTGTTCTTGCTTGTGTTCTTCGTTGCATAGGCAGGGATTAGCCTTCTTGGCGAGGTCAACCTGGTCCGTGACTCGGTTGATAACCAGAGGAGCTGTGGTGCTAAGATTGCAGGGTTCGATCTTTCGATCTGAAGCCGGATCGGTGTGTCATTCTCCGCCACAACGATAGTTACCATCACCTGACGGAAGATCGGGATCCCCGTCTCCATTAGAGGACCTCGACACGCGCTCTACCGAGTGTTGGGGGTGCCTGGAGCTGCACTTCAAGGATGCGTCCACTGCCCTCTAGGAGCGCAAGGAGGCCGTCGACGCTCGCATCGCCTCCCTAGAGAACTTTGCCTCCGCCTAGTACACCGCCGCCATCGTCGCCGACAACTGGGGATCCCACTTCGACTCGTGCGTTTTAATCTGGAGCAGCACATGGCCGACCTCGAGCTCATCCGGTTGGCCGAGATCCACGAGTGACACAATCATGTGGAGGCACTAGAGGGAGCTATCAGGGAGCTGCAGTCATGGCGTATGGAGGTCGATGGCTACCTCAACAACATTTGCTATGATCTCCGCCGCCTCTCCAAGTCTTCATCGACGCAGCCACATTAACCTCCGTTGTAGTCATGTCCGAAGTTGGCCGTCGCCGCGTACCCTAGCGAATCCATGGTCGACTGGTCTAGTAGGCACTGCGTCGCATCAATTACACAGGAATTCCACGAGTTTTGGTGAATCTATGATTTCTACAGGGTTTATCCAGAAAACCGTCAAGGGGGACCTATTCATCAAAGGAAATTACGGAATTCCGCCGCGTAAACAGCGTGGGAAGATTCTAGAAGACTTCAGGAGGCTCTCCACTGAAGTAGACCCCGAGGGGCTGCCATGTCGGTCCGACCGCCCCCACTTGCAGGCCTGCCGTCCTGTGGGTCCCTCGAGTCAGCCTCCACTTCGAAAGTCAGTTCCCCACCACCATTGAGATCCAATCTTCGTCATTTATTCAAATTGGTTTGATCCGAGGGCTCAGGATTGATGCTCTGGCCTATATATATATCAGCCCCTACCCCCTCCCTAGAGGCTTCTTGGAAACCCTAATTCATATCTCTAATTCAGATCAAGACACACCAGGAGGAATAGGTTTAAAACTTCCAATGTAGTTGATTAGTAGCTCGAGAGTGAGGGTTTAGTTGGGCTCATGCTCAAGTTCCAGATCTAGTCTTGGATGCTTGACAAAGCCTTGTATCTTCACTTCTACATCTTGTAAGACTTATTATCAATTTATCATATTCTTATCTACATGGCTATGCTTACTTTGAATATATATCTTGCTTAGTTAAGGTTATTATTAAGTGTGCGGGTTCATAGAGTGCTTAGCTTGCTAGTTTACCGGTTAGGCTAAGTAGCCAAGCTTCGTGTAAGCATGGTGCTTATACGATGTTCTGCCTGTGAGTGCGCCCTGTTCTCTGGTTGGGTGGTAGCAGCGGGAGGTGACAGCCCCGTCTATCCTTTGTAGTCCACTCCGAATTGAGCAGGTTCTTAAATTGTAGGACCGTAGTCGCGTCAGTAGAGTTATCTATTATGGGTGCTCTACTGTCTAAGCGGCGTCCCAAAGTGCACAAGAGTAGAGTTAGTCTTAGCTATAGTTGGATGTATATATACTTTGCCATGTAATAGGAATATCATAGGAATCTACCTGACCCGTTGTTCTCTTGAGTTGACTAGTTTACATTATCATAGTGATCTATCCTCTGAGTGTTATTATGCTTTATTCATATCATTACATTCACCCCTGCTTTAGCTATGCTGGTATGTTGAAGTATGTTGATTAGTAGACATTCCTTTGTTATCCAATAAATCTTTACTCCATTGTTTCCCTATGGTAAAATATAAATAACGATACCTGGAATACTCCCGATAAAATGCTACAATGGTATTCTATGCGCTTGCGGAATTCTTCATATTCTATTTGCACTTAATAAATACTGTCGGTGTTTCGAGGTGCCACCGACTAGTAAATTTCTAATATTGCGCGTCTGGCTCGGATGGTGTACTAAGAGGACATGAGGTTTATACTGATTTGGGCAGAATGTCCCTACGTCCAGTTCATTGCTGCTGCTCGTGTTACTAGCACTGAAAGTTTGTAGTAGGGGTTACAAATGGTCGAGAGAGGGACGGGTCCCAAGTCTCTGATGAGAGGAGCGAACGGTTGCCAAGAGCTCAGTCGCTTCCCAGCTGTGTGCTTGTGTGTTCTGATTGGTTCAGGGTTCGATGGGTTCCAGTCTGAATCGACGTGATGTCTTGCGATGCCCCTCATGGGACGCCCTGCTTTCCCTTTTATTGGCCAAGGGAAAGCACGGGTTATAGTGGAGGGGAAAACAGGAGAAATGAGAAGGAGAAGAAGTCCTCCAGGATCATCGAGTCCTTTTCCTTCACATGGGTCCCACCGACCCTGTAGATGTCAACAGGGATAGCTCCACGTCGTGGCCCTATCCATCATTGGTGCCATGGGCAGGCGTCGTCTCCCGGTTGTGGCGCTCCATTCTATCTTGGCGGACATCGTGGTGAACTGACACGCCTGTCAGTGCTCATACGAGGGTTAGGCAGAACAACACCGGTACGCCCGACACTGTTCCTGATGTGAATCCCTAGGTATGGCCCGTCATGGCCATGGGTTATATCAAGGCATGCCGGTCACCTCCTTGGTGTTAGAGCTTTGACCCAGGCCCATTCGCTTGGACCTGGAGTGGTTGGCGGCGGTATGTGTCTTCATCGGGCGAGACGGATCCCCCGGCCTCGGTGTCCGAAAAGGTGGAGCTAGCCCTCAGAAGTTGGGCGAGGCAGAGTGTAGACCCAAGGGTCAGGCGAGGCAGAGCCTGCCCCCATAGGCCGGGCAAGGCGGAGACCGCGACCTCGGTGTCGGGCGAGGCGGAGCCCACCCCGAGAAGTCGAGCGAGGCAGAGTTTGAGGCCTCGGTATTGGGTGAGGTGGAGCCCACCCTTAGAGGCTGGGCAAGGCGGAGCCTACCCCCATAGGCCGAGAGAGGCAAAGAACGCCCTCAGAGGTCAGGCGAGGCAGAGCCCGCGGCCTTGGTGTTAGGCAAGGCGGAGCCTGCCCCTAGAGGTCGGGCGAGGCAGAGCACGTCCCCAGAGCCAGGCGAGGTGGAGCTTGCGCTCCTGGGTGCTGGTGGGAGGCAGAGCCAACCATCAGAGGTTGGGCGAGGTAGATCCCACAACCTCGGTGTTGGGCTAGGTGGAGCCCGCCCCTAGAGGTCGAGCGAGGCAGAGTCCGCGGCCTCGATGATGAGCGAGGCGGAGCCTGTCCCCAGAGGCCAGGCGAGGTGGAGCTTGCGCACCTGGGGGTTAGATGGAGCTGTAGTCATGCTCTTGACTACTCAGATGAATCAATGTTGATGGTTATTATCTCCTCCTCTTTGGGTACCCTAGTATTGGTCCCCGACAGTAGCCCCCAAGCCTGCTGAGGAGTAGGACACTCCTTCAGAGGCTTTTCTAAACAGGGGGACTCTGAAGGTCTTAGCCTTCTTTTGTTGCCCACAGCATGATCTGGGGGCAGTGATTCCCTTTCCTTGAGGCCCTTCCATAGCAGGGGCCTGATCGAGGATCGGTTCATCTTTTGCGATTGTCTTCCCTCAAGCATTTTTTTCGATAAAATGGAGGGGCCAAGCCGTGCCACAATTTTCCTTTAAGGACGAGTTATGGCGCCTGATGAGGTGTTAATGGCCTAGTCTAAGTGGGGCCCTCAGCATCCCATTCACAGGGATCTGACTTGGATCAGCTTGGTGATTGACCCCAAATTCTCTGCTGTCAATACATATAGTTCTCGAGTCCGTTCGACCGGTCCCAAGGGCTTAGTACCTTTCTTCGAAAAAAACCATGGATCATAATCGGCCGAGACTCGATCATGGGCTAGGATGCCCGCAGTGCTCGTGCGCCCGGGTACTGGCCGCTAGCGGGCCCATCCCTTTCCACCTCTCAACCTAAAGGCACCCGGAGCGGTTGTCGAACCCGTTGATGGGCCAACCTATGAACTCCTGGCCTAGTCGGGCCGTAGAGGCGCTTTTAGATCTGTATTCCTCTTACTCATGATGAGTCATGGCCCGTTCGGAGAGGCGAAATGTCCAGCGAGTTTTCTGAGGGAACGGAGGGAGATTTCGTGCACGTGTCCCATGGCGAGATGTGGTGGCAGATCGTGGCAGGCATGGAGATCTAGGCGGGTGGTTGGTTTCCTCACACCCGTCGCCCCTATAAAACCAAAGGGTTCACCCCAGGGTTCCATACCTTGCATCCTTGCCTCCGCAGCCATGACCACCACCACCAATCACTTAGGTTTCTTGCCTCCGCATCCCAATCACCGTCGAGCTTGCATACATCCGCCCCACCTCCAATGGATCCGTGGTGCCACTCCAATATCACCTTCCAGCGTATGGGAGGCCTTGTCCATTGCAGTCTTCTCTGCACGTAGACCTCGGCCGAGGAGTGGCTGCTGCCTAGCGAGGAGGATGTGTTGTCGCCGCTCGATGGCTATGTGGTGTCATTCGCCCACTTCCATGAGCGTGGGTTCGTGACCCCACCCACAAATTTCTTTGGGGGCTACTGCATTATTACAAGATCGAGCTGCAGGATCTCAACCCCAATGGGATCCAGCACATGGCGGTGTTTGTTGCCCTGTGCGAGAGGTTCCTAGGGATCTACCCCCACTTCAATCTATGGAGGTACTTCTTCGCTGTCACCCTCCAGAAGAAGAGGGAGAAGAGTGGAATCCAGCTCTGGAACAATCGGGTCAGTGAGTAACCGCCCATGCGGCTCTCGATGTCCAACAAGGGGTGGCACTCACAGTGGTTCTACCTCAAGAACGCCACCGCTGCCCCTCTGTTGGAGTTCACCGATCGTCTGATCGAAGAGGCCCCGAAGTTGTGGAGGAAGTGGGGCGTCTCGAAGAAGGACAAGAAGAAGATCCAGGACCACATCGCCGCCATCCACATCCTCAAGGAGAATGGGCTAAAGGGGTTGGGCATCATCGGGGCCTACCACGGAAGGAGGGTGGTGCCATTGATGACACGTGCGCTACCGCTACAAGCGATGGCGCCTGAGGTGTCGTTCGACAGAATGGCACTCATCGAGGGGCCGCTCCCAAACTCCAAGATCACACAATGTTTCAAGGAGGCCATGTAGCCCTCGTGGGACGATGCGGGTGCCCCCTCGATTTAGTCTTCCTGGTGCCAGGACATCCTCCGATGCGGCCAAAACTAGGCCACGTCGTCTTTGTAAGTTTCCCCTTCTCCTGCCTTCTCTTCAATTGATTTCCTGACCACTTTGATACTAACTTTGAGAGGGACGGGACCAGCCGAGGGACCTCATCTTTATAGATCACCCGGCGTCGTTGCCATGGGATTCATCTGTGAGGGCGTCGAATCGCACTGAGGGTGAGCGGCTGAGGAAGGCGAAGGAGGACAAGAAGAGGAAGAGGTAGCAGAAGCTGTAGGCGTAGGAACAGGGGGAGGACATCGATGATGATGATGATGGTGATGACAATGAGGTAGCTGATGATGTCGAGTTGGACATCCTAGAGAACGAGGATGCGCTGATAGGTATCGGTTCGTCCTTGCAGGAGTCGGGACCCTTCCTATTCCACAGAAGGGGAGGGTACAACCGGGGAGCCAATGGAGGCAGGACATACCGTCGGCCTTCCTTAGGAGTCAACGGGGGTGGGCGGCTCTGCTGCCATGCCTGAGATGTTGGTGGAGGCAGGAGGCTCCGCCGTCGTGCCCCAAGAGTCAAGGGGAGCGAGCCCCTCTGCCCAGGAGCAGGGGGCGGGCTTGAAATGGCGGCGTCCCGACAAGGCTGAGCAGTGGTCGGGGGGTTCACCCCGCACACAAATCTACTGCCCGATGACGTGGAGGTGAGTTACCATCTCCTCTATTTTTCTCTGTTTTGGTCAGATTTCATTGTGACTTATATTTTTGGTCCCTTGCAGCATCGGTAGGCAGCGGAATCCGTTGGCACTGGCGCAAAAGAAAAACATTTCCCTTCAGGCAAGGCAGCAGCCGCTGGCTAGCGCCGTGCCCATTTTGGGCGGGAGTGATGCTAGTGCGACTGCGTCTCCAGCCGAACAGGCACTACCCACGGTGGCGCCCGTGTCCTCGGTGGGACAGGCGAACGCGGGGGCTCAAGGGGCACCTTCGGAGGTCGCAGAGCAGCCAGCGATAGCGGTGATGCCGCTGCTGACGACGGGGTGGATGGGGCTACTGACCGTGCTCGTGACACCAACCATGGCAGGCACGACGCAGCCAGTCGGGTCCTCGCTGATGCAAGTGGAGGTGGCGGTAGCTGTGACGGGTGGTCCATAGCCGAACGTAACTATGGTGGCGCCTGAGGTACCGGCGTGACCCGCGCCATTGGCGGCCCAAGTGACGGTGCCTAGCGTGGGCTGGATAGAGGGGGATGTGGCCGAGGGGTCCCCAGATGTTGTGGTGCTGGGGGAGGGGTCGGTGTCTATACCATTGACCCCTTCCAATGCCAGAGGGAGTGTCTTGGTGGGGATGTCACGGTGAGAAGGGTCAGTGGAGCTTGGAGCCGATGGGGAGCCATCCCTGGCGCTGATGTTGGTAGGCTGCGACTCGCCCGCATGGGGCGAGCCCCTGCTCTAGTGGATGAATCCATAGGATCCGGTGTCGACGCTCTTCGCCCTCGATGATGCCACCGAGAGCATGGAGCGGGAGAGCCTCGACGTGGGGATCACGTCCGTGCTGGAAGCCCTGGACCATGCCAGGGGTGTCTTGTGCGATGTTGTCGTTCCCTCTGGCCGGGTATTTGCTCGATCCTGCCTCTCTCTTTTCTTTCTCTATATATTTTTTGTATCCTGACCATCATCTCCCTTCGGTCCCTCATCGCTCGCAGTCGAGGGAAGTCTCGGTTCCTTCGTGAACAGAAGGAAACCTGGGACCGCCTTGTCGAGGAGGCACGACTATGTAGGGAGGTGACTGCTCAGCTTGTTGCTGCCTAGTAGAGGGTGGCCGAGCTAACTCCCCTCACCGAGGAAGCAGACAGTCTTCAGTCGCGGGTGGTCAAGGCCTGTCGGGACGCTGATGAGGCCGAGAAGGCGTTCGAGGCCCTATCAGTGAGATTGTGGAGGGATGAGGAGGAGGCCGCCTGGGTCAGGAAGGAGCGGGACGAGTTGCTCTAGAAGGACGTTGAGACCCACCAGCGGATCCTCGACCTTCTGGCCGAGGTTGAGAAGGAACAGGAGCTAAAGCTGGGGGCCGAGGAGAAGCTCATGGCCCTAGAGAAGAAGGCGAGCCTAGATGCCACGGCAATCACTCGGCAGGACAAGGAGCGGGATGAGCTACTCTAAACCACAGAGAGGCTCCTCTTAGAACATGGTGCGGCTCGCAAGGAGCGCGACCATGCCTTCCAAGAGAGTGACCAGGCCTACCTGGAGCACGACGACATGCAACAGAAGGTCGGCTCCCTCTAGGCCGAGCTTGGAAACATGACAGAACAGAAGCTGGAGGCCGAAAGTGTTTCTGCCGAGCTGGCCATGGACCTCACCGAGGCGAGGAGGAATCTTTAGGCGGAGAGCGACAAGCTCGGTATCCTGAGCGCCGCCCTCGGAGTGGTCTACGATGACCTAGAGGTGGTGTGGTCGGACGGTACCAGTTTGCTCGTGGCCCATGCCGTCGAGATCACGGTGTGAGTTCGCCAGCTCGAGAGGAACGCCCTTCACGCCGGGGTCAATCAATCCTTCATGATTGCTCGTTCTCACTATGGGGACAGCATCGATCTGGAGATGATGAGCCACGGTTTCGCATCTGGCTATGAAGTCCTCGAGCTGGAGGAGATGGAAGCGGCGGTGGCTCCCCTTTCGTAGGACCTGGCAGACATGATCGAAGGCATAGTTCTCCCCCGAAGGGGTTCGTTAGCTCAATAGGTCAGTTGATCATTCTTGTAATTAGCAGACAAGTGCCGACCCTTGTGTATCATTTAAACAAACTTGTTATTTTGTTTCATTTGACCGAGTTTGTTCTTTTGTTTTGGTATGAACGAATTTGTTTTTCCTCCCTTTTTATGTGTGAAAAGGGGTTCATGCATTCTGACCCTTCCATTTGTTAAGACCATAGAGCTCGAGGTGTAGGAGGGAAACTTTGATCATGCTGGTAAGCAAGAGTGCCATAGCCGTTGGGGCGTAGGTTTCTTGTAGTCCGACCAGCCTTGCTCAGTCGTTTGTTTCCGTAGACCTTGCTACTAGGTTTAACATGAGGAAGGGTATCGGACGCGGTGACTGTTTCAAAAAGGGTGTATGTATACCCTTATCTGCCCCCGAGTGAGACCTGACCCCTTTGCGTTTGCTAGGGTCGGGTGCCAAAAAAGATCGAGGAGAGGATAGCGAAACTAGTAGGAGAAAGCGTCTCTTGTTTTCGTGTGTACCCCCTCCCTAGGATATGAGCCATCGTTCTATGACCGCACATTCGGTCTCCTTGCGAGTCCAACTTTCCTCAAGCCCCCACGTGTAGTAGGGGTCCAGTCGAGGGTTGGCTCGTCTTTGTGATTATCGCCCCGTCCGTGGCTTCCACAACCAAAGGGGTTGAGCTAATGTCACTTGCCTCAATGGCTCGAGGCACGCGCTCGATGATCTCGCTATCGGGCATGTTCAAGTGTAATCTGGGTCCACCGTTCGTGATGGGGTCAACATAGCCCCCATTTGGCATTCCACTGCTCCTTAACTCGCCTCTCGGTAGATGCCCCTATTGCTCCGGAGAGCGACTTAGGTGGTCCGCTGACCTCTCCTCGATGGAGATTCTGCAGGCTCGGTTCGAGGTTAGGATGGAACGAGATGGTCGAGATGACCCTGTCCGCCTCTGAGCTGGTTGGGCAAAGGACACTGGGGCTCATCTGCATTTTCTCCCTAGGCTCTGTTCAACACGAGGTGGCCTCAAGCCCTTGGTGGGCCAGCCTTCGAACCCCAGCTAGGTGGATTCCCAAGTTCGGGTCGAGCGGCTCAAGCCCCTGAGCCCCATGGGGCTCAGTGGGGGTCGGTCGTGTTTTATGCATCACCCCATCCGTGGTTTTCGCAACCAGAGGGGCTAAGCTAACGACACTTGCCTAGATGGCTTGAGTGTCGCACTCGGTGAGCTCGCTAACGGGCATGTCCAAGTGGAATCTGGGTCCGTCATTCGCTGATAGGGTCAGCACAGCCCTCATGTGGCATTCCACTGCTCCTTAACCCGCCTCCCGGCAGATGCCCGTGTCACTCCGGAGAGCGACTCAGGTGGCCCGCTGGCCTCTCGTCAATGGAGATGTGGGCTTGGCTTGAGGTTAGGATCGAACGAGAAAGGTCTAGATGTCCCTGTCCGCTTCAGAGCAGGGTCAGGCAAGGCCACTGGGGATCATCTACATTTTTCTCCCCTGGCTCTGTTTGATGTGTGGCGGCATCAAGCCCTTCGTGGGCTGGCCTTCGAACCTCGGTTGGTCACCGCTCATATCGAATGAGGCGACCACTACTTTGTGACGCGACACGAAGCATTGTGTTGCAGCAATTGCATATGTAATGCTTGGATGTATGGGATGAATGTATGGATGAATGAAATGAATGTATGAATGAATGTATGAATGCATGCATGAGAATGGATGAATGAATGATCATGCAATTGAAAAGAAAAGTGGGCGTCGGTAAAGTTACCTCGATGGCTCGAGCAACTAGTTCAGGGAGCTCTTACCGGATATGTTCATGTGGGGTCTGGGTCTGACGTTCGTGATGGAGCCAACGTGACCTATATGGGGCATCCCACTTCTCCGTACCCGTCTCACGGTAGTGGCCCGAGCTGTCTGACTAACTTAGGTGACCTGCTGGCCTCTCCTTGATGGAGATTCCACTAGTGGGTCCCTCCAAATCCTTCTAGGGAAGGCGGAGGCTAAAGCTCGGGGTGCGGGGACAAAAACTCTGATCACACTGGTGAGCAAAAACGCCATAGCCGCTGGGGCATAGGTTTCTAGCGGTCCATCCAGTTTTACTTAGAGTTTGTTTCCGCACGCCTTGCCTCTAGGTTTTAGCATGAGAAAGGGGTTGGGCATCGAGAATGTCTACTGAATAGACAATCTTGCGAGCCCCCAAGTGAGACCTAACCCCTTGCCATTGCTGGGGTCGGGGGCTCGATAGCGAAATTAATGTGTGTGAAGTAAGGGTGACCCGTCTCTCGACAGCGGCCCTGTAGCACCCGGTTTTGAAGAAAAAACTAGATACACACTATATGTGAGCCCAGGAAGTCAAATCTCACATATAGCCACAAATAAGGGTAATATCAATAGACAATGCTTAATTACATAACGTATTAATATAAAGAATATAACCTCAGAGTATAGACAGTGGAAAGACAACTCCGATCTTCAGGCAAAGACTCCAAATCCACAGGGACGACTGACTGGTTGACCACAAGCCTAACTCCTCCAAACCAGCAATCTGGTACCCATCCGGGATTTTCATTGGATGTAAAGCAAGTGTAAGCTCACCATGCTTAGCAAGTATATCAAAGGGATCTATGAGGCTCAAAAGGCTTGACACTGTTTGACTGCGGTTTGCAATTTTAGTTGATCAAGTTTTAACATCCTGTATCACTACTTTAGGGAACAATCCCAATTCCCAAGTGATATTAAAGTATAGTCAAGTTTATCTCAATTCCCAACCATCCACCATCCACAGTAACCACTAATCTTGAAGGATCCAGACCGCTCGTATCCATGAGCACGGCTGTTATAACAGGTTAAATATTTCTACAGAAATTGTACATCTTTACCCACCGAGCCATGATTCCCAATGCCGGGGTTTGCAAGGCCCACTACACCTCTTTCAAGGAAGTGTGGCAGGGTTTCACTATGAAACCCTTAGCTAGTTGCACTAACAAGTCGTAGCTACAAAGGAGTGGCACACGTGGTCATCGCAGCACGGTACACACCCTAGCAGAAAAATGAAAGATACCCTCTTACCCTTACTGGAGCTATAGACGAGCTAGTACAATCTAGTTAACAGGTTAAAGTCAGAGCCATATGACACTCGGGGTTGTACGGAACCACCTGGTTTGCCGCTTTAGGATGAAGTCCTTATGGAGAGGCACTAGAGTACTCAACCCCGTACTCTAGCCCCCTATCTGTTGCTACAAAGCTTCATGTTATCATATTGCATAATGTCTTTAATCATGCTTAACTATTATTCTATGTTCAGCGCTGCAGCATCTATCCAAAATGCATACCCAAACCCTAGGTGAAAAGGATATGTGGTACAAGAATTCATCTAGGTAAAGTCCTTAAGGGTATATCAAATTGGACACATGCATGAATATGAAGTGTAGTAATTCATAGGTACAAGGGGCCTTTGGTACACTTGCCTTAAATACCGATCCTTCGGTAAGCTTTAATCTTCATGCCCTTCTTCTTCTTCTTGGATCTCCACGTGTATCTCACTGACTAGACGTAATCGTAGAACACCACACAAACATCCATACACATACATGCATAGCATACAATTGCATCTATATCAAAATAGTACACCAATCATAGAAAAATAAGTAAAAGAGATTGAAATACGATTCTACGCATCGCTATGAACACACAGTCACGAGAGGCACGTTAATCGGAGCTACAGTTGAAAAGTTACAACTACCGAGAGATTTGCTTAATACGTGAAAAAGAAAACTATGGGCTTCATTTATTTTAACTATATAAATCCATATAAGATATTTTATAAATAGTATAGATTGAATTAAGTCAATTTTAGAGTTGAATTATAAACTTAAAGTAAAACAAATCATATTTTATTTATAAAATCCAGCTACATAATCATTAATCAAGATATGATTTAAACCATGATTTTTCCGAAATAGTAATATAGTAAACACTAATACTAACATGTAGATCTCGTCGTTATGAAACTAAGGTAACTTGAACGGACTATTTCGGAGTTAAAGTGAACAAGTTATGATTTAAGCAAGTTTTCCTTTAGTTAAATAGTAGATTAAATCTACCCATAAATTTTAGTTATTAAAAACATGCATAATAGTTGTTTAAACACGTAGAAGATGTAAATACGGTCCTAATGCAATTTGAACGGGTCAAATCGGACTTAAAACGCAAAAGTTATAGCCTAAATAAATCAAATGGCAAAACTATAAATAACTAAAACGTATATTTGGAACCAACCGAGCAAAATACGCTTTTAAAAGAAAGAAAGCGTAAACTGAGAAATACGTAATGGACGGCGGGTTCTATTTTGAAGAAACCGAGGGGCTCTTATGAAAATGTGCCACGCGAAGGGGTATCGGTGATTCTGGATCGTCGGATCAGATTTGAACAGTGGTGATTTGATCACGGAGAAGAAGGGGTGAGCCAGCCAGCGGCTACAGAGCACAGCACGGCGGCCAGCCTTGGGCAGCGGTGAAAAGCTCGCCGGTGTCCACAGTTCCGGCGATTCCGGCCATCCCAATCGAAACCGAACACACGAAAAAGATCTACAGGCTATCACAAACTCGCTAGGGTACCGAAACGGGGATGGGGGTCACGTCGGGGTGGCGTTCCGTGGCGGCGCCATGGCCGGCGACTCAGGTATTCGCTGCTACGGCGTTCTAGGGTGCCATTTGATGATCTAGGGGCACGGGAAGACGGAGGAGCTCACCGTGAGTCGTCCGTAGGGGAGCACAGCGTCCAGGGAGGCCTCCAAAGCACGGGTCAACGGCGGCGGCGGCTAGAGAGAGAAAGAGTGCACGGGTGAGGAGAAATCCGATCCAATCAAGACCAATACGTGAAATTGGCATTACCTATGGGCACGGGGGAACACGGCAGAGCCTTGGGACACGTCAGCAACGAGGTTCAAGGCGCAGGAGGGGTGGATTGCTGGCGGCGTGGTGTGCTTGGATGCGAGCAGAGGAAAGGTGAGAAGGAGGGCGTCGGCACGGGGCTTTATAGGCGGGGAGAGGTGAGGTAGAAGGAAGGGGAGCGTAGCAGAATGGGCGCTTTCCATGTAGGCGTGGGTGCGACGGCTTGCCGAGCATGGCAACGCCATCGGCGGGCAGCTGGGAAGGAAAGAAGCAGGGGAAAGAAAAGGAAAGGAAGAAGGGGACGGGGCCAACTGACGAGTGGGACCCGGGTCACAGCGAGGGAGAAGCGGCTTGCGGGCAGCTAACGCGTAGGGCCAGCGTAGCAGCGGGGAGAAGAGAAGCGCGTGCGGGTGGCTGACGGGCGCGTGTGGCCATAGGCGTTGCGGGTGTGGGCACTGAAGGCCGAGCTGGGCCAAGTAGTGCGCGCGCGGAGTGATGCAGAGGGCGGGCGCGGAGCAGTGGGCCGCCAAGCGATGGGCTAGGAAGGAGTAGGCCGGGTGCGGGAGAAAAGGAGAAGGGAGGGGGAGTGTGGCTGGGCCGCCAGGCAGGCCAAGCCAAGAAGAGAAGGAGAAAAGAGGGCCGGGCCAAATCCTAGAGTTGGGCTGAAAAGGAAGGAAGATTTTTTTTCAAAATCCTTTTCTATTTCCAAATTCTTTTTCCTATTTAGTTTTCAAAGCCAAACCAAATTCTATGTAAATCATATCAAATCCACATATGTTTTCAATATACTTTTCATCTCAAATATAAATGAGCAATTTTGGTAAGTTTCCTAAAATAAATTTTACCATTTTTTTAAATCCTCTTATTTTCAAATTTTCTTTTCTTTTATTTCAAAGCCATTTTAACCATTTTGACTATTCAATTAAAACCACTCAACCAATAAAATCAAATGCAATGGCATGTATGCTCAAACATGTTGCTACCTTATGATGTATTTTAATTTAATGAAAATTTTTATTTTTCCTATATTTCATGTGCACAAAATTCATAAATAATTTATTTAGCTCTATTTCAAAAGAGGCAATTTTTAGGGTGTTACAATTCTACCCCCCTTAAGATGAATCTCGTCCTCGAGATACGAAAGATGTCGACTAAGAGATGGGAATACTCCATCCATGGATTCCTCTTTACTTCTTCGTGCAGTTCCATCGTCTTGATAAAGATCCACTTTACTTTTGCATACTTGTTGCCCTTACTCCAAGTAATTTTCCTAACTAATTCCAAAATTTTGACAGGTACCTTGAACAACTCTCAGGTAACCTTAACACTAGGCCATAATTCTCTTTCCTCATATGTTCACCTTTCAACAAGGCTTCCTTATCTTCTTGGTCCTAAAGAGAATCTACCACCAATCTTAAAAACATTAATGATCCTGGTTACGTTGCTCGAACTGGGAATACAACTCTTAATCCTTGGTGTTACTCGAACCTTCTTAGCACAATTCTCCATTGCTAAGGGCATCGGCCATGACTTAGCTTCTTGAAGTGATAGCACTGTTCCAAGTCATAATCAATCTCATTCCAACGAGGATATCACAAGCTCAAGACCAACTTAGTGAAGATGTCCTATATATTCTTGTGATCCTCCTAGATGTCACTTTTACTTTCAAGAAGATGGTACTTCCATGCTCCATAATGGATAACTCCAGATAACCTATTAGGTAGTTCAACTCAAGCTTCCTTAGTTGACTTAATGAACAAGCCACTACTTTTCTTCTCGTATAAGGACACATCCCACACCTTGATAAGGTGCATCATAGTGGATATAAAGCTCTTGTCCTGATCTGACAAAGCTAATACCTAGATTTTACGTCAACCTCTTCTTGGATTTCTTCAAACACTTGGCTGAGGTCTCTTGATCCAAACTAACTTAAAAGCTTCTCTAGTAACTTTATCAACATCTTGCTGGTCTTGGATAAACTTCCCTCTTACCAAACCTCATTATTTAATACTCTAAGTTCTCTCTTACATCCTTGAGTATCACCACGCTTCCGCTGCGCAAACTAGAACGTAGGACACTTCATCTTTCAAATTCTTCCACTTGGCTAACCCCTTAAGAAAAGATAAACTAGGGGACACCAAAGTTTAGCTTGCATCTTCCTCAGATGAGCTTACTAGTACCAAGATGTTCTGTCATCCCAATGATACTCTTGTACATGGGCAAGGACAAGAAATCTGAATTTCCTTGCGAGCAGGGAAACAACAGTGTGGTAAGACAGCTGTAACTCTCATTCTGTTGTTCCAATGAAGTTGCAGCTTATATCGTTGGAAAGCTTATAACATTCTCCACAACCTCTTTATAGAACACTTTTCCAAATTCTGTAGTTCACTTGGTCGAAAATAGTGCACAAGAGAAACTGTTCCCGATTCCAAACAGCATAGATGCATCGCCTTGTGATTGAAGTCTACTGTTGTCCAGAATTTCCTCAGGATTTTTTATCGTCCAAAATCAGAGATATGAACCAATAAAGACAGACAACTCCAAAGACAGGATAGGAAAAACAGAAGAAAACCATAACCCAACTATTTATTTCATTAATCCTTATACCTTAAACCTATGAACTAAATGAAATTGCGGGAACACCCAACAAGATCATTGCAATCATTACAAAGATGCAAAACAAGCATAAACATAATGACAATTCAACAAGCAGTAGAGATGCACAACTCAATCATTGACTCGACTTGCGATACTAACGTTTTTATTACATAAGGGGCACAACTCCTATTCCTTAACTAATGTTCTTGGGTAGTCTAGCACGACTTCTCCATTCATTAATTTCACCAAATGCTTCTTTCGGGTTGGGTATCACTATCACTTCCTGGTGGTAGTCCGGTAGTGATCTAATTCTGGCTACTTTCATGGTGTACTTGTTGATTCTTTTGTGGGCAAGATTTAACATAATGTCCTTCCTATTGGCAATGATGGCACATTCTCTTAGCTAGATCTTTTGTGATGTCATACTCTACGAAATTGTTACTTAGAGTATTGTTAGCTTGCCGACTCTGTAAGTTCATCTTTGTTTGACTGGACCGCTTTTTAGCTCCCTTGATCTTTCGGGGTTGAAACTCCTTGTAGGTGATAGTACACCCATCTATGCATACCTCATGTGAAGTAGTTTTAGCTTGAGAAGCTTCTAACTCTTTATAGTTTAGATTCATCTGACTAGGGATTAGAGCTAAATATGACAAATCCAAAAGTTGATTGCTTCCCAATACTTGTTCTGTTGAGACCTCCTTTCTCTTCTTATCCACATTAGCTTCACAACTCGGGTTCACCTTAGCTTTTCCTTGATTTGACTTGTTTCGAAGACAGGGAAAACCATAGTGCATGCAACATTAACATTGATACTATCTTCCAAGAGTCTTGCTACCAGCACCTTCATTGGACTTCATTTTCTTCCAAGTTTCTGTCACTTGTCTTTTCACTGGTCCCTTTGGTATGTTGGTTTGACCTTGCGACAAGCACTGCTGAGAACTTCTGGGCTGATTCATTCCTTCTAGTATTTGCTTTTGCATAGCTTTTTCCTTATCAAATGCAATCAAAGGTGGCATAGCTTGGTCTTCCTGTTCTATGATGTTGGCAGTTATCTCGTTATGATCCATCTAATAGACCAAGAAAGAAGATTTAGAATAGAGACAAGGTTTTCATAACAGAACAAAGGCGGAAGTGAGCATAACTTTTCGCAACTAACAAGGTTACAGAGAAAGCATGAAGTAGGCAAAGATGAAAGCATGCTAATACGTCCAGTTCTAACTAGGCTTGCGTCCTACAGTCAGCATTGCTCTGATACCACTTTGTAGCACCCGGTTTTAAAGACAAAACCAGATACACACTATATGTGAGCCCAGGAAGTCAAATCTCACATATAGCCATAAATAAGGGTAATATCAATAGACAATGCTTAATTACATAACGTATTAGTATAAAGAATATAACCTCAGAGTATAGATAGCGGAAAGACAACTCCGATCTTCAGGTGAAGACTCCAAATCCACAGGGACGACTGACTGGTTGACCACAAGCCTAACTCTTCCAAACCAGCAATCTAGTACCCATCCGGGATTTTCATTGGATGTAAAGCAAGTGTAAGCTCACCATGCTTAGCAAGTATATCAAAGGGATCTATGAGGCTCAAAAGGCTTGACACTGTTTGACTGCGGTTCACAATTTTAGTTGATCAAGTTTTAGCATCCTGTATCACTACTTTAGTGAACAAGCCCAATTCCCAAGTGATATTAAAGTATAGTCAAGTTTATCTTAATTCCCAATCATCCACCATCCACAGTAACCACTAATCTTGAAGGATCTAGACCGCTCGTATCCATGAGCACGGCTATTATAACAGGTTAAATATTTCTATAGAAATTGTACATCTTTACCCATCGAGCCGTGATTCCCAATGCTGGGGTTTGCAAGGCCCACTACACCTCTTCCTAGGAAGTGTGGCAGGGTTTCACTATGATACCCTTAGCTAGTTGCCCTAACAAGTCGTAGCTACAAAGGAGTGGCACACATGGGCATCGCAACATGGTACACACCCTAGCAGAAAAAGGAAAGATACCCTCTTACCCTTACTAGAGCTACAGACGAGCTAGTACAATCTAGTTTACAGGTTAAAGTCAGAGCCATATGACACTTAGGGTTGTACGGAACCTCCTGGGTTGCCGCTTCAGGATTAAGTCCTTATGGAGAGGCACTAGAGTACTCAACCCCGTACTCTAGCCCCCTATCTGTTGCTACAAAGCTTCATGTTATCATATTACATAATGTCTTTAATCATGTTTAACTATTATTCTATGTTTAGCGCTGCAGCATCTATCGAAAATGCATACCCAAACCCTAGGTGACAAGGATATGTGGTACAAGAATTCATCTAGGTAAAGTCCTTAAGGGTATATCAAATTGGACACACGCATGAATATGAAGTGTAGTAATTCATAGGTACAAGGGGCCTTTGGTACACTTGCCTTAAATACCGATCCTTCGGTAAGCTTTAATCTTCACGTCCTTCTTCTTCTTCTTGGATCACCATGTGTATATCACCGACTGGACGTAATCGTAGAACACCACACAAACATCCATACACATAAATGCATAGCATACAATTGCATCTATATCAGAACAGTACACCAATCATAGAAAAATAAGTAAAAGAGATTGAAATACGATTCTATGCATCGCTATGAACACATAGTCGCGAGAGGCACGTTAATCGGAGCTACAGTTGAAAAGTTATAACTACCGAGAGATTTGCTTAATACGTGAAAAAGAAAACTATGGGCTTCATTTATTTTAACTGTATAAATCCATAGAAGATATTTTATAAATAGATAGATTGAATTAAGTCAATTTTAGAGTTGAATTATAAACTTAAAGTAAAACAAATCATATTTTATTTATAAAATGCAGTTACATAATCATTAATCAAGATATGATTTAAACCATGATTTTTCCGAAATAGTAATATAGTAAACACTAATACTAACACGTAGATCTCGTCGTTATGAAACTAACACAACTTGAACGGACTATTTCGGAGTTAAAGTGAACAAGTAATGATTTAAGCAAGTTTTCCTTTAGTTAAATAGTAGATTAAATCTACCCATGAATTTTAGTTATTAAAAACATGCCTAATAGTTGTTTAAACACGTAGAAGACGGAGTCGCTGCTACGGTGTTCTAGGGCACCATTTGATGATCTAGGGGCATGGGAAGACGGAGCAGCTCACTGTGAGTCGCCCGGAGGGGAGCGCAGTGTCCAGGGAGGCCTCCGAAGCATGGGTCGACGGTTGGAGAGAGAAAGAGTGCACGGGTGAGGAGAAATCCGATCCAATCAAGACCAATATGCGAAATTGGTGTTACCTACGGGCGCGGGGGAATACGACGGAGCCTCGGGACACGTCGGCGACGAGGTTCAAGGCACAGGAGGGGTGGATTGTTGGCGGCGGGGTGTGCTTGGATGCGAGCAGAGGAAAGGTGAGAAGGAGGGCATTGGCGTGGGGCTTTATAGGCGGGGAGAGGCATGGTAGAAGGAAGGGGAGCGTAGCAGAATGGACGCTTTCCATGTAGGCACGAGCGTGGTGGCTTGCCGAGCATGGGAAAGAAAAGGAAAGGAAGAAGGGGATGGGGCCGACTGACGAGTGGGACCCGGGTCACAATGAGGGAGAAGCGGCTTGCGGGCAGCTGACGCGTGGGGCCAGCGTCGCAGCGGGGAGAAGAGAAGCGCGTGTGGGTGGCTGACGGGTGCATGCGGCCGTAGGCGTTGCGGGCGTGGGCGTTGAAGGCCGAGCTGGGCCACGCAGTGCGCGCGCGGAGCGACGCGGAGGGCGGGTGCGGAGTAGTGGGCCGCCGAGCGGTGGGCCGAGAAGGAGCAGGCCGGGTGCAGGAGAAAAGGAGAAGGGAGGGGGAGTGCGGCTGGGCCGCCGGGCAGGCCAAGCCAGGAAGAGAAGGAGAAAAGAGGGCCGGGCCAAATCCTGGAGTTGGGCTGAAAAGGAAGGGAGATTTTTTTCAAAATCCTTTTCTATTTCCAAATTCTTTTTCCTATTTAGTTTTCAAAGCCAAACCAAATTCTATGTAAATCATATCAAATCCGCATATGTTTTCAATATACTTTTCATCTCAAATATAAATGAGCAATTTTGGTAAGTTTCCAAAAATAAATTTTACCATTTTTTAAATCCTCTTATTTTCAAATTTTCTTTTCTTTTATTTCAAAGCCATTTTAACCATTTTGACTATTCAATTAAAGCCACTCAACCAATAAAATCAAATGCAACGGCATGTATGCTCAAACATGTTGCTACCTTATGATGTATTTTAATTTAATGAAAATTTTTATTTTTCCTATATTTCATGTGCACAAAATTCATAAATAATTCATTTTAGCTCTATTTCAAAAGAGGCAATTTTTAGGGTGTTACAGGCCCGAATCGTTTGATCGACTTGGATGACCTTCTGGCATAGGACTTACCTCGATGGCATGAGTGACGGGTTCAGGGAGCTCTTACCGGATATGTTCAAGCGGAATCTAGGTCCGTCATTTGTAACGGGGTCAGCATAACCCGCGTGGGGCATCCTACTGCTCCCTACCCGTCCCTCAGCAGCGGCTAAGCCGTCCGGTAACTTGTATTGCCCTGCTGGGACAAGACTTACCTGTGGAGATAGAGGATGAAAACATCCCGCGCAAGAATTTAGTTAGGCGGATAAGCCAGGTAGCGAACTTGTAATAAATGGACAAGCTTTGAATTTTCATTATAGCCAAATAGCTTTTTAGCCCTTCTCCCCTTCTTGTATAAAAAGGTTAGTGCATTCCGACCCTTTTCATCGTTAAGGTCATAAAGCTCGGGGGGCGGGTGAGCAAATTCTGATCACACTGGTGAGCAAAGGCGCCGTAGCCGCTGGGGTATAGGTTTCTCGGAGTCTGACCAGTTATACTCAGAGCTTGTTCCTGCAACCCTAGCTCTTAGGTCTTAACATGATAGGGGGTCGGGCACAGAGAAAGTAGGTGTTTACACCAAAATTTGGAAGAAGAATTGTAGAGACTCGGAAGCTCCCAAGATCATGTCATCAAGGAATCGATTGCGTGAAGGTCAGTATCAGCTGATTCGAATGCAACACTGGAATCGACTTTCTTCAGATAGCGCCAGCAGATAACGACAAAAGCTACGATCGGCGCTGGAAAAACATGTTGGACTCTACAAAAAGGGAAAGATTAGAGTCCAAGTTATCTTAAATTAGGAATGTTTTCTCTTCGGCCAAAAAATTGTAATGAGTCATGCTTAAGTAGGATTCATGCAAGGTTCCGGGTATAAATATTGGACCCGGCTATTGTAAACGACACACAATCAATCAAATATAAGTTACTTACTTTTTTTGGCTCCGACCACCCCTTACGAGTAGGAGTAGAGTAGATCCCAGCGAGTTCTTCAACGAGCAGGGCTGCATCGGTCTGGCCAAACTCCAGCTTGTTTGTAAGTACCATCATGGCTTATACTTCTGTTCATATGGCTGCATCGATCCGGTTGACATCCACTGCGACTCTGGTATAAGATAGTTATCGACTCTTATTTAGTTCAAGTACGGCTGCATCAATCTGGTTGACCTCCACTGCTCGAACTAGATTAAGGTCAAGTTATCGGCTCTATCTAAGGGTGGCGTTTCTTCGGATAGATTCATTAAATTACCGATGTTGCTTATTGCTTCCATTGCTATTCAATTACAGCAATATCACTTCGCCCGATTGGGATTGATTTAGATCGGCCTTATATTCTGTTTAACCCATCGTTTGCTAATCTGAACTGAACTAATCTGCATCTTAAATGATGAGTTATGTTTTATCGGCTGTTTTATATCAATCTTGATCGTGCATAGTGTGCGGTTAAGGCATGTCTGGTCTTGAATAGATCTATTGGCTAATGAAAACCATTTCATGGCCCGTTATCATGGCCTGTGTGATTCTGCCTCACACCCCACTGTTAGCACCATGGAGTGGAGATCGTTATTTGATAGATCTGTTCCTGATAGGGCATGACCTTAACTATGCGCTATGCCTGAATCGGCTGTTTTAGGCGATGTCGAGTGCTTTGACATACGCAGTTCACGTCATGAGACCGTTGAAGTAAAGATAGGTTGAAAGATGTGTTAGCCCCATGATCTTATTATTGTATTATGGCTTGCATGATTCTGTCTCATGCCCCACTGATATTAGTAATAAGTTAGGGTCATCTAATATATTGTTGTTTCTATGGCCTGCATGATTCTACCTCATGCCCCACTGGTCATAGCGATAGATGAGATCTAATATGTTCATTAGATTTATCTTTATTAAATAGTTAAATGATGATGCACTACTTCTTTTACATAAAAAGGGATTCGGTTACTTGCAGTCATTGGCTTAGTATAAATTGATTATTGCTGACATCCTATTGCCATTGACTAATATTTGTCTATATAACAATATTCATCCTAAATGATAACCGATTTTTCTTCCACAACCCCAAGAGCTTAAACTGATTTATTCTTATGAATATGCTGGAATCGACTATTTAGTCGATTTCCTTTCATATTGGCTCTCAGAGCCGCACATTCAGGACTGTCTGGCAACACCGGCATGTTCCGCCTTAAATTACTAAATAGCTTTCTCTCCTTGTCAATTTCAAGGTCAAATTGACTGGCACGTCTTGGGAGGAGTGCGCAGGATCGACCATCCCTGCGCTGAAGCTAGGCGGATCTCCAGCTCCATCGAGCAGACCCTTCTGGCTTGCTCGTGTGTCCTCGGCATGGGATGAAATTTCCATGTCGACACACGTTCTGGCATGCTCGGTGGGACCCCACAATCGTCATGGTGGTTTACAACAACAATGACATCCTTATGGTACATTATGAAGACCTACCTGGTGGAGATAAAGGTGTCATCAGCAAAGCTATAGAAGAATTTCAGAACAAGTGCTTGTTGTCCTACACCAAAACACGTGACAATACAATTATTCAGAAATATCCACTACCAAGAGTTCTATTGCACGGGTAGACAGATGCAGATGAAGCTGAAGACAGGCGTTTCTTCACGGAAGCTATAAACAAATCTGTTCGTGATGCCATATCAAGCCATAATGAAGCTTTCTTGGACACATTCCACAACGCCATGAAAGAGGTGTTTCATGGGTTTCCATTTGGTCAGGTTGGGCCGACTTATTACAACATTCCACATTCGTCAACCCAAGGGACTAACCAAGTCGGTACCAGCCATCAAGAAGCAGCACCAGCTGGTAATGATGATGTCCAAGCAGTTCAGAGTTTATCTGAACAAGCTCAAGGTACTACTACGGATTAGACATAGTATAATCCTAGATCGTCAGTACAGCATGTGCAACAGCCGGTGGGGCAAGGTCAGAAATAGGTGATTAATTTTGGCGCATCGGGCCACATGCCATCGTCGGCTCAAAAAATAGCACAATCAATTCAAAGGATCCATAGAGATATAGATTCTCATGTCTATAATTAGAGACTTCAAGCAGCAAACCAGCAAAGGACCTAGCAGATAGAGATTCCACAAGGGTATCATTATGGCACAGATTATAACACCCTTCACGTGATTCCAAATCCAGGGTATCAAGGCACATGGGATTTCAATCCACAGATGGGTCAGCAGGTGCAGAGAAATCCAAATTCACATGCTGATGGGTTGTTGCTAAAGGTGACTGAGATGATGAAGAATCATTTTGGTCTGAAGCCAAAAGGGCTGACCTTTTCGTACAAACGCCCATATCCAGAATGGTATGATTTGGTCGCTCTTCCTACAAATTATAGGCTTCTAGAGTTTGCTAAGTTCACTGGCCAAGACAACACAAGCACAATAGAACATGTCAGTCGATATCTTACACAATTGGGTGAGGCATCTGTTGAGGAGGCCCATCGAGTTTGTTTCTTCTCCTTGTCCCTATCAGGGCTAGCCTTCACTTGGTTTTCATCACTGCCAGTCAACTCCATTGCCAATTGGGCTGATCTAGAAAATAAATTTCATACATATTTTTATACTAGGACCAGAGAAAAAAAGATTACTGATTTGATAACTATAAGGCAGAAAACTAATGAATCAGGCACTGAGTTTCTTCAGAGGTTCCGAGAGACTAGAAATTTTTGCTTCTCATTAAACTTGGTTGATGATCAGCTAGCTGCTTTGGCCATTCAAGGAATGCTGCCAACATGGAAAGAAAAGCTGCTGGGACAAGAATTTGACAACTTGGGTCAATTGGCTCAACGAGTGGCAGCGCTCAATAGCCAATTCCAGAGTATGCGCAGAGATACCCAATTCCAGAAGAGTACCACAGTGGCCGAAGCTTATAATCCATACTCAGTCGATGACGGCTATGAAGATGATGAAGAAGAGGTTGCTATGGCTGAATGGAATTGGGGTAAAAAGACAGTAATGGTGCCAAATCTTGGAGAAGAGAAGTCGAGGAGAATTATGACTTTGATGTCACAAAATCAGACAAGCCCTTCAATTTCTTGCTTGAGAAGGGACAGATCAAGTTGCCCGATAATCATGTTATGTTGCCCCCTGATCAGTTGAAGAATAAGAAGTTCTGCAAGTTCCATAACGCTACTTCTCATTCCACTAATGAATGCAGAATTTTCTGACATCATATACAGAGGGCTATTCAGCAAGGAAGATTCAAATTTGATATGCCTCGGAAAATGAAAGTTGATGATAATCCTTTTCTAGGAGATCAAAACATGGTCAATGCTAGGCTGCTCAAAGGAAAGAATAAGGTCCTAACATCAACCAAATCAAGAGAAGCTAGAACAGTCGATCCTAAGAGGCAAATATCGACCGACGAATACAGGGAAATTAAAAGACGTCGCGACAAGCAAAAGAGCCGATATGAGCTGGGAGAAACATCAAAAGAAGGGGCGACAAAGCCGTGAGTTACATCTCGAATTCTGTTGAATAAATGGCAGCGGTAGAAGGAAAAGGATTATCAACATTGGTTAGAAAAGCAAGAATACCAGTGTCAATAGGAAAAAGAGAGGCATGAAAGAAAGCAAGCTGAATCACATTGGAATTGTCCTTTCTTCAGGCATTGCTGGAACGAAGGTTTGAAGTTGCTTACCAAGAATAACTGTCCAGAGTGTAGCGATCAATATTGGGAGTTTAGGCAATCTCAAACCAACCGCCGGTCTATCCATGCTCAAGATACGTATCATCATGATAACATGGATCGGCGCTTAAAGAATGGAAGTGTCATAATCGGCTTGGAAAAAGAGTTGTTGATCAAGACTGGGTTGATTATGAAGGAGGCAACGAGAGAGAATACGTTTGGCAGGAAGGACAATGGTGTCTAGGAGGTTTGACAAGAAGCCAGAAGAGAAGGGTGCAACGCCTAAGGAACAGAGAGTTAGAATAGGCTCAGGCATCCAGTAAACCTCAAGTATGGCATGCTAAGCAAATAGCCGATAGAAGGCAACCATTGGTAATATTCAAATGGTTTTTCTGTTACCATCAGAAATCAGAGCTCCGGTAGACCAAGAAGTTTATTCGGATTTTGATGAATCAGAGTATGAAGAGATAGTTGCCAAGCTGACGGTTATACAACAGGCTATATTTGATAAACCAGTCAAGCATCGGCACTTAAAGGCTTTATATGTAAAAGGTTTGGTTGATGGGAAGCCAATGAATAAGATGTTGGTAGATGGAGGTGCTTCTGTCAATCTCATGCCTTACACCACCTTTTGCAAACTTGGCAAGGGACCAGGAGATCTAATTGAGACTGACATGATGCTTAAGGACTTTGGGGGTAATGCATCTAAGACCTAGGGGGCAATGAATGTTGAACTGACAATCGGGAGTTAGACTCTGCTCACCACATTCTTCGTCATCGATGGAAAAGGGTCATACAATTTGCTCCTTGGCCGTGATTGGATTCATGCGAACTGTTGTGTACCATCGACCATGCATCAGTGTTTGATTCAATGGCATGGAGATGATGTTAAACTGGTTCACGCTGATGAGTCTGTGAGCATCGCAATAGCCGATCCAGTCCTTTGGGACTTCGAATGCTTTTCTAGCAAGTTATGGGAAGGAGGCTTCATTAGAATCAACGATGAAAGCCAACAGTCGATCCAAGCAGTCGGCTTTGAAAATTTGTCTTAATGGATAATCCAATAGATGGTATAAATGGCAAACTAGGACATGGTTTCACGTTGGCCGATGAATTAGAAGTAGTAGATATTGGTTCTGGATATAGACCTAGGCCGACGTATGTAAGTGCCAAGTTGGATCCTAAGTATAAATGAGAGTTAGTTGATTTGTTAAAGGAATTTAAAGACTATTTTGCTTGGGAGTACTATGAGATGCCTAGTCTAGACCGGTCAATTATCGAACATCGGTTGCCAATCAAACCTAGATATCGGCCGTTTAAACAGGCTTCAAGGAGATTCAACCCGAACGTGCTTTATGATATAAAAAAGGAGACTAAAAGGTTACTAGAAGCAAAGTGGATATCGAATGTTGTCCCTGTGTATAAGAAGAATGGAAAATTAAGAGTTTGCATCGATTTCAGGGATCTGAACAAAGCCACACCCATGGATGGTTATCCGATGCTGATACCTGATATGTTAGTAGATGCCATAGACAGGCACAAGGTTATTAGCTTCATGGACGGCAATGCAGGGTATAACCAAATTTTCATGGCTGAGGAAGACATAGCAAAGATCGCTTTCAGGTGCCCCAGCGCAATCGGTTTATTCGAGTGGGTTGTGATGACCTTTGGTCTGCAGAATGCCGGTGCAACTTATCAAAGGGCGATGAATTATATTTTTCATAAGTTGATCGACAGGATTGTTGAAATCTACATCGATGATGTGATGATAAAATCTAAAGGGTACAAAGAGCATCTAGCTGATTTGCGGGAGACTCTAGAATGCACAAGAAAACATGGTCTAAAGATGAATCCTAATAAGTGTGCTTTTGGAGTGTCAGCTGGACAATTCTTGGGTTTCATGGTCTACGAGAGAGGAATCAAAGTTGGTCAAAAAAGCATAAAAGCAATTGATGAGGCAGTTCCCTCGACTACTAAAACAGAGTTGCAATCTCTACTTGGTAAGATTAATTTCATCAGAAGGTTCATTTCAAATTTGTCGGAAAGAATTCTGTTGTTTTCTCCCTTGTTGAAGTTGAAAAATGATCAAGAATTCAAATGGGGTGACGTACAACAAAAGGCGTTTGAAGAAATAAAAGAATATATGAAATGTCCACCTGTGTTGGTCCCTCCTCAGCAAGGTAAGCCTTTTAAGTTGTACATATCGGCTGATGACTAGACAATTGGACCGGCCTTGATGCAAGAGTTTGAAGGAAAAGAGTGAGTTGTTTTCTATCTAAGTAGAAGGCTCCTGGATCCAGAGTGTAATAGAACCGCCCAATTTATACAAGATCAAGTACGGCTGTCCCCGCTAACACATTGACACACACATACTTTCACTTATATAAACCCGGTAGTCCGCCGAGTGTCCCGAAAGACCTCGGTAAATCAACATCACAACCAAGATCGCGTGATTAAGCAAATACACATCACATACACAGGGTTGCAGCGGAAATAATATTACATATGGGGTCACAAATAAAAGTACAAGTTTGGGTTTCAAAACCGCTTAGTGAAAACAACATGGCTTTAAAATGATTACATTAATATAAGTTCCAAATATATTGCTAGCATAAGTGACATCATCCGACAAAAGCATATAGATGAGAAGTAACTATAGAATCACCGAGCCCACCAGCGGTTAGCCACCATCTTCAATAGGCCGAGAACTCCACCTGCAACATGGTGGGATAAACCCTGAGTACTCGAATGTACTCAGCCAGACTTACCCGTCGAAAACCAAAACAAATGACACCAAGGATCATGCATAGCTTAATTTAGTGGATCTGGCTGGACAACCTTTTTGCGTAAAAGTTTGAGTAACCATTAGCATTATTCACCTGTACGAGCAGTGACTTTTAGCCATTACCTACCATCTATATTAGCACCTGTACTAATCAATCACTTGATTAAGTTGCAAACAATAATAACCATATCAGGTATTTCATAGCTCATTGTCATTATCATCATCATCATCATCATTTAACCATATCTTTAAATTTAGTGAATCTACGTTGCCGCTGCTCAGTCAAGTTCTCACTATCCGGGAGAGATGGCGATTCGAATCGATTCCTATCCAGCTGGAGGGGTATTCCTAAACACAAACCTTGGTTCCCCCGTCAGGGTCGCAAACGAGTCACCTTTGGTATGATTCAGGAGCCACGAGTCCGAACAGATCGACATTCTTAGAGAACCACTCTGCCAAGGTTGTTCGGGACTCTAACCCGCCTTGGACTTATGCCAATGGCTCTCCACACATCCTTACTACCTCCAGAATGCCGCCACTGCTCGCGTCCCCGGCCTAAGTCGAGCTACTAGGCTTCGTGGTCGGAACGACTTATCTGGCCAGCTAAGTGTTAGGCTGCGTTCAACATGACATGAGGACGTACAGCGTATCGGTCCTTAAACAACACAGACGGGGATAGATTCATACCCAAGACCTCCATGCCTTGTTGTTGCACTACCATCATCCCGTCCGGTCTCCTTTCATTATTAACACATGGTTCTTTTTCATGATAGCCATTATAGCCAACCGTGACCAGAGCTCATCCTACATCTCGCAGGTGACAGGAAATCACCCGACTTCTACCTGTCTAAGCATAGCTAAGCATCATTCGATCCTACACTTAATTAGGATTCATAGGATTTTATCTGGACAAGATAAGGATATAATGCAACAATTGGTTCCAACCAATTCCTATACTTAATGCATCATCAACAATAAAAGATACTCAAGATATTTATAAAAACATGGGAGACTTAGAATGCTCCAGGGCTTGCCTGGAATCCGACACAAGTCAGTTCAGTTAGCTTGCACCGTCGTGGTGACACCTTCGGTCCTGGTACTTGCTTAGTCCTTCCATCTTCGGGATATATCCACCAAACCAAATCTTCAGGTTTGGCTCCAACATCGCATCCTTCACGTGGTGCATCTAGCGTACCTAAATGAGATGCAATATACAAGTGCATAAATATGAAGAATAGTACCATGAGATGCATCACAAAATAACAAGCAAGACAAGCATAGTTTACACTAACACACTTAAGTACTTTGCGATGCTTAACTTAAACATCACACAATCTATGATGCTAAGATGGCAAAGAAGATGACAACACCAAGCATGACACAAGTTTCCCAAGATCTCAGGTGCTCTAACTCAGTCATCATTCAAGGCATAAGTCACAATTAACAATATACAAGCAAACTCTATAATTGGAATCTGCCAATTTCTGGACATGCAAACAGCAGCTACAAGATTTAGCTATAACTGGAGTTACACAAATTCAAATGACTTGAAAGAAGACATTTTGGAAAGCTTATGAAATTATCTACAATTCATCTTTAATCATCTTAGCATGATTCTCAAGTTAACTAAGTCAAATATACCCATTTATAGAAACTGGTCCACAATTGACAGAGAGCAATCAATTATGTAATCCAACTTTAAACAGGCATAACTCACAAACCACAAAACTAAATACCACCAAATTTTAATAGAAGCTAGATACCTGAATTATCTACAACTTTGTTATTATCACCAAAAGCTCATTCAAACCCTAACTAGATCAAACACTAGCATCTTTTAGATCTGCTCAGAATACAATCAAAACCTGACAGAAGACTTAAAAGTCATGTAACTCCTACACTATCAGGCCTATGGCCTTACAATTTGAACACAAGCAAGGCCATGAAATTTGCTACAACTTTTGTATTCACTACAACCATAGCAAACATCATTTACACCAGGAAAATAATTGCACAAGCAAAACTGCAATTGCAACCCAACAACAGTGGTACAGAAAACTGATAAGAACTTCAGAGAAGCATAACTGGAATTCTAGACCTCCAACAAACATGAACCATAACTTTTTTAAAAGATTAGGAAGTTGGAAGGGTCAATTAATTCAATAATTGCATCTCTGTCCAAAACATAGACAGAAACTGACATGCCACTTTAAACAGCTATAACTGGAGGTATACATGTCCAATAAATGTGGTTCTAGACTTTTTAGAAATATTATCAAATTCTAAAAAACTTTGTTGTAAACACCTAAAGCTAATTCTACTATTAAGAAGGCCCCACAATACCAACAAGGTAACCCTGTCAGAGTTTGGGCAGAAACAGCCACTGATATTTAAGCAAGTATAACTCAAGATCTACTTAACCAAAAATCATGATATTTAGCTTTTTGAAAAGCTTAATAAAATTACTACAACTCATGTATTATCACAAAGTCATGATTCATAACCTAACTAAGCCAATTAATTTAATCTTGCAGACCTATTCAGAATAGGGGTAAGGCAATACAGGTAATTTGTTATTTTTATAGATCTTAAACTATCAACCCTAAATTACTGAAATTTTTACCAGACATCACTAATCACATCAGTAACACTCCATAAAAATTTCACATTTATTTGAGTAAAATAACTGCAGTTATAAAAAGAACAAGACATGACTAGCATTAAGAACCTAACTGCCTAAATCTAATTTTACAGCAAACTATTTAAACTTAAACATGTAATATTATAGATCTAATACATAGATAATTTTACAAGGATTCCAAAAAGTCCTCATTTACTATTTTAGGATTTTTCTACTAATTAATACGAATTTTCAAAGTTCAACATTCAAATCTGTAAAAATCAAAAGGAAAAGGAATGTAAACTTGCATCGAGGTCCCTGTGGAAAACATAAATTAAACATCAGCGAATCGACCCTTCTAGGCACTATTCACTGGAGTCACTAGTTCTTCACATAACCCCCTGCCTTTTCACGAATTCGAGCGCGAAGTCCTTCTCCCTTTCCTGTTCACTGAGTCGGAGCAGAGGCTTGGCCAGCCCGTGGCTCCGGCCGGCTGAGGCGGCGCCGACGGCCATGGAGTGGCAGGGAAGGACCCAGGGCACTCGCGCACCCGTGGGTAGCCTCGGCTCGTGTCGCGGTGGCCCGAGTTGGCCCGGCCACGCGAGCAGGCGGAGCGCCGGTGGCTGCTCCGGCGGCGACGGCGCTACGACGACGAAGAAGGGCCGGGGAGGGGCTCGCAAGGCTAAGGAGAGGGCGGTGGATGGTAACGAGCATGTAGCTGGGCATCGCGAGGCTGAGGGACTGTAGCAGCGCTGGCGGCAGTGAGCTCGGCGGCGACACCCATGACGGCCGCGCTCTGGCGTGCGTGCGCGTGGAGGAAGAGCGCCAGGGTGGGCGGAAGCGAGTGAGGGAGACAAGGAGACACACAGGCGCTCGGTTTTGGAGCAGCAGGGCGCGAGGCAGCGCGTGGCATGCAGGTTGGACGCGCGTCGACCATGTCGGGCGCGCCGGTGCATGGCTGCCACGATGCCATTTCGTCGAACACGTGGCGCGCGCGATGGAGCCCGACTTGGAGTCCATTTTCGGCATATTCGGCTTGGATTCGGACCTGGGCGCCTGAAGCAAAGTTGTTGTGCACAAGATGCTCTCCAACTTTTATTAAGGGTGCATAGACATTACACTCTCGGATTAGGAGGTAATCAAGCCTCAAGTTGACACTGTCAGTGACTTAACAAGGGTTAAGTGTCGCTTTGCTTGAAGTCGAATTACTTGGTCCAAACATGGTCAAACTAATCCCAACCTTTTGTATGATCTTCTCCAATGGATTAGCTCCAACTTCTATTTTGGGGTCAAGTCAAGTTGCTTAACGAAAACACGAGAACGCAGAATGCCAATGGCGACGACGATGAATTCCAGACTTAGAAAAATTCCGAGTCTGAAAACAGTCGCTGATTCAATTTTCGAGCCTCTGTTTGACTTAGTTCCAAGTTGATCTGGATCTTGTTCCAAAAACAAAGTTTGTTCTACATGATATGGACTACAACTTTCATTTAAGGTCCAACCTCAAAACTAGTATAGAACCTATTGTTCTATTTTGACCAAAGTAGGATCACGATGAAGCTTAAATTATCCTTTTTGATCCATTGGAGCATTTTTTGGCCACCTGTTCAACATGAACCCTTCATAACTTTTGTTCATGAGTGCAAGTAGAGTTGTTTGAGCAAGGTACCAAGGTTTGGTTGACTTCATAGGTTTCCATCCACTTGATAAAGCAATTCATGCAAAGATATGACTTATCATTTCATGTGACTTTTTGATTCCAAACTTCATGAAACTTTTCCACGGGTCTAGATGGATGCATGGGGATGTAATGTACATGGAATAAGCATGTTTAACATTACTCTTGCATAATCTTAACAAGGGTCCATATGTAAGCAATGTGCGTGGCCCAAGTTTAAGTTGGAGCTCCATCATGTAGATTTGATCTTGACACCTTCATTACCACTCGACATGTCATGTTTGAGCTCAAACCCATTGCTTAACTGGTGACAAACACCTGGGGTGTTACACAGAGACAAGATATTCTCCCACCAAAAAATTATGCTTGTGCTTATATTTCTCTTGCACTAAGCTATGACACTACTTATTATCGTCCAAATGTATGGTTGTTTCCAAGGCTAATGTGATTAAGCACATGTTATCAATGCCAATACTGAATGGGAGAGTGAGAAAGTGGATTCTTGCGTTATCGAAATTTGACTTGAAGTATGAACCGGCTAAAGCAGTCAAAGGACAAATAATGGCCAATTTTGTTACCCAGCATCATAAGCCAAGCATTGATTATGTAGAGCTGATGCCTTGGACGTTATTCTTTGATGGATCATCATGGAAGCAAGGTGGTGGCATTGGTATTGTTATTATTTTGCCTCGGGGGGCAAGTTTTGAGTTTGCTCTTCCAACTGAACCAATGATTACCAACAACCAAGCAGAGTATCAAGCTATTCTTAAGGGACTTCAACTTCTTTATGAAGTAAAGGCCGAAGCAATTGAGGTATTTGGAGATTCATAGTTAATTATTAATCAGTTGATTGGCCTATATGAGTGCAAAGAAGATACTTTGAAAGGATACTATGATGAGTGCCAAAGGTTGCTCAAAGAATTTCTTCATGTCTCTTTCCAACATATTCCGAGAGCATAAAACCAAGAGGCTTATCGTCTAGCTCAAAGTGCGTCAGGGTATCAGGTGTTTTGAGAAGTCTTGAGTAGTGAAACCTCGAATGATGATTGGAGAGTCGAAATAGCCGATTACCTTAGAAATCCATCACAGAAAGTTACCAGAAAGCTAAGGTATAAATCGACTAAGTATATTTTACTAGATGATCAGTTATATTATAAAACAGTCGATGGGGTGTTGCTCAAATGCTTAAATCAAGAAGAAGCTAAGATGTTGATGGGTGAGGTGCATTAAGGGATATGTGGAGCTCATCAATCGGCTTATAAGATGAAATGGATTATTCGCAGAACTGGATATTTCTGGCCAACGATATTGGAAGACTGTTTTGAATATTACAAGGGGTGCCAGGACTATCAATGTTTTGGTAATGTCCAAAAAACGCCTGCGTCGGCCATGAATGCAATAATCAAGCCATGGCCGTTTCGAGGTTGGGGAATTGATTTAATTGGCCAGATTTTTCCACTCTCAAGCAAAGGACATAAGTTCATATTGGTAGCAACATATTACTTCACTAAATGGGTTGAGGCAATTCCTTTGAAGATGGTAACCTCAAAGGACATGATTGATTTTGTCAAGGAGCACACTGTGTATCATTTTGGGATTCCTCAAACTATAACTACTGATCAAGGGACAATGTTCACATCAGAAGAGTTTAGAGATTTTGCTGCCAGTATGGGAATCAAACTACTAAATTCTTGTCCTTACTATGCTCAGGCTAATGGCCAGGCAGAGGCATCCAATCAGATTATGATTAAGCTGATCAAGAAAAGGATTAAGGAACAGCCATGGAAGTGGCATTCAACGCTTAATGAGGCACTATGGGCATATAGGATGGCCTGTCATGGATCAGTTAAAATGTCGCCTTATGAACCTGTGTATGGCCATAATGCAGTTCTTCCTTGGGAAGTTCAGACTGGATCGAGGAGTGTTACATTGCAGAATGATTTGTCAGCTGAAGTCTACAAGAATCTTATGATAGATGACTTGGAGGACTTGAGTTGCCTTTAGATGCGTGCTCTTGAAAATATTGAAGCCAATAAACTAAGGGTTGCAAAATATTACAATAAAAAGGTCAAGATTAAGCAATTTTCTGAAGGAGATTTGGTCTAGAAAGTGAAATTGCTAATCGGGTCAAAGGACAGTAAGTTCGGTAAATGGTCACCTAATTGGGAAGGACCTTATCAGATCAAACGTTGTGCACCTGGTAATACTTATTTTTTGGAAACGTTAAGAGGAGAGGAAGAATTTGGCTGAGCAATCAATGGGAAATATCTAAAGAAATATTACCCTAGTGTTTGGATTAATACTTAATAACCAATTTGTTCGGTCGTCAGCTCTAATAGCCGATATCAGAAAGGTATCACCTCTAGTGCAAAAATAAACCCGAAGGGGTAAAAGCCGGTATGATGTGTATCGCCTATAGGGGCAAAGCAAACACGGACAAAGTGATGCATATAATATGAAGTACGAAGCAAAGGAAAATCACTCAAGACAAGGAAATTGTTTGCTAAATATCACCTATTACAAGCTACGGGCCGGAAAACACTTTGCTTACTATATCATCGCCCAAGGTGTTGAAAGCTATAGAGTTGGCGACACTGAAGAAATCCTCAACTAGGCGCTCATGATCCCCATGGTGCACCATGGCTGGAAAACCGTGGGGAAGAAGCCAAAGATTGTGGCTAGAGCGGGCTTATGCAGCAGCCAACGCCATGGCAGCACCATGACGAACGCCATGAAGAGTGACCTCCCTGACACGGTTCGGGATGTCATGCAAGCAAACCACCAGAACGGCGCCCCTGGCATTGACAAATCCCACCTCGTGCTCCGTAGCTGATCGAAGGCTTTCCAACTGAGCAGTTAGATCTAAAAGATTTAAAAGAAGAATGATCAGAAATCTTGAAGGCAAAACCAAAAATTTGTGGTAGACGTCTCACCTATGATTCTGGCTTTAGCCCTGGCCAACCTTTCCCCCACCGGGTTAGCTTCAGGGGGTGATCGGCCTTGAATCATGGCCAGAGCCGATTTTGCAAGGGAGAGGCAGCTGGCTAGATTCTGATCAGTCCGATCGATGGAGGCCAGTAGATCATCATTGTCAATCTGCCTCCTTGGATAGCGGGGGAGCTAGCAGCGAATTGGTAATGAAGATGACCCCAAAGGCTGAGCAGAGTCGGCCCTCTGCTCCAGAACGATGGGAGCATCCCAAGTTGCACCTTCTTGGCGATGAAGGCGCTGGCACAATGATGCAGATCCGTTGAGGGCCTCCTCAGTAGACTTCTTGCTGTTCTCCATGATCTCAAACCTACGGGAAAGCAGGAACTACACTAAAGATGCAGAGGGTTTGTGATGAAGCAGGCTGTTTTTCGATCCACAGCCATGGCCCGTATATATAGCCCAGGGAGGCGAGAAGATAGATTTCACCATGGGTGTGAAATTGAAATCAGATACGGAAATGGATCGACACTCCAGAAATTTAGGGACGAATAACAAAGAGATAACAGATTCGGACTTATTGGTTCCCCAGTTTACAAAATATCATGGGATGGATACGAAAAATTTATATTGACCAGCAATCAACCCACCAAGGCTTCTTTGGATTGAAGGGAGCTCGAATCCCGACAGGGCCGAAGGTCATCATAAACCGAGTCACATCGGCCCATTGATGAAATTATACTAGAGAAGGGGAAAAGCTGCCTGCCTAACAGATGCCCAGCTAATTTCTCGGTGACTGGGAAACTACGAGAAAGAAGCCTGTGGCTTTCCCGATGGGCATTTGATGGAGCAAACAAGGGGAAGGTGTCCACATATTTTAGCCCTTGCAAACACTAGAATAGCTCTACGAGCATGGAGAGAAGACTCAGGTGATATCACAAGAATTCTTCTAACTGCAGTAGCTGATCCTCTTGCTCGACAAGGTGCTAAGATGAGCGACACAATCACCCTATGCACAAGAATTCTTCTAACCGCTCAAGATCTTCATAGCAAAAAGATATACCATGGAGGGTCTGGTGGAGTCAGAAGCACTCGAGGGGATAGATGGAAGAGAAACATAGCTGAATTGTTGAGTTGCTCTCGCCAGGGTCGGATAGACATTTTATAGCCGGCCTGGAAAGATGAATCCAAGTGCCCGTGAAGCAATGATGCTCTCATAAAAGTTTTGAAGCATGGGCTCATGAGCTGACAGAAACAACAACAAACAGTAGACCCCAAATCAAGATTCTCTACCCATGACTATGGACCTATCAGGGGTATAGACGTGATAATTTTGGAATAAAATTACTTTTATCCCAAAATTGGGGGGCATGTGTTTACACCAAAATTTAGAAGAAGAATTGCAGAGACTCAAAAGCTCCCAAGATCATGTCATTAAGGAATCGATTGCGTGAAGGTCAGTATCAGCTAATTCGAATGCAACACTAGAATCGGCTTTCTTTAGATAGCGCCAGCAGATAACAACAAAAGCTACGATCGACGCCGGAAAAACATGTTGGACTCTACAAAAAGGGAAAGATTAGAGTCCAAGTTATCTTAAATTAGGAATGTTTTCTCTTAGGCCAAAAATTTGTAATGAGTCGTGCTTGAGTAGGATTCATGTGTAGGTTCCGGGTATAAATATTGGACCTCGGCTATTGTAAATAACACACAATCAATCAAATACAAGTTCCTTACTTTTTTTGGCTCCGGCCACCCCTTAGGAGTAGGAGTAGAGTAGATCTCGGTGAATTCTTCAGCAAGTAGGGCTGCATTGGTCTGACCGACCTCTGGCTTGTCTGTAAGTACCATCATGGCTTATACTTCTGTTCATACGACTGCATCGATCCGGTCGACCTCCACTACGACTCTGGTATAAGCTAGTTATCGACTCTTGTTTAGTTCAAGTACAGCTGCATCTATTCGGTCGACCTCCACTGCTCAAACTAGATTAAGGTCAAGTTTTCGACTCTATCTAAGGGTGGCGTTCCTTCGGATAGATTCATTAAGTTACCGATGTTGCTTATTGCTTCCATTGTTATTCAATTACAGCAATATCACTTCGCCCGATTGGGATTGATCTAAATCGGCCTTATATTATGTTAAACCCATCATTTGCTAATCTAAACTGATCTAATCTGCATCTTAAATGATGAGTTATGTTTTATTGGCTGTTTTATATCAATCTTGATCGTGCATAGTGTGCGGTTAAGGCATGTCTGGTCTTGAATAGATTTATTGGCTAACGAAAACCATTTCATGGCCCGTTATCATGGCCTGTGTGATTCTGCCTCACACCCCACTGTTAACACCATGGAGTGGAGATCGTTATTTGGTAGATCTGTTTCTGATAGGGCATGACCTTAACTATGCGCTATGCCTGAATCGGCTATTTGAGCCGATGTCGAGTGCTTTCACATACGCAGTTCACATCACGAGACTGTTGAAGTAAAGATAGGTTGAAAGATGTGTTAGCCCCATGATCTTATTATTGTATTACGGCCTGCATGATTCTGTCTCATGCCCCACTGATATTAGTAATAAGTTAGGGTCGTCGAATCTATTGTTGTTTCTACGGCCTGCATGATTCTGCCTCATGCCCCACTGGTCATAGCGATAGATGAGATCTAATATATTCATTAGATTTATCTTTATTAAATAGTTAAATGATGATGGGCTGCTTCTTTTACATAAAAAGGGATTCAGTTACTTGCAGTCATTGGCTTAGTATAAATTGATTATTGCTGACATCCTATTGCCATTGACTAATGTTTGTCTAAATAACGATATTCATCCTGAATGATAACCGATTTTTCTTCCACAACCCCAAGAGCTTTAACTGATTTATTCTTATGAATATGCGAAATCGACTGTCTGGCAACACCGACATGTTCCGCCTTAAATAATGATTAGCTTTCTCTCCTTGTCAATTTCAGGGTCAAATTGACTGGCACATCTCGGGAGGAGTGCGCAGGATCGACCATCCCTGCGCTGAAGCTAGGTGGATCTCTATCTCCATTGAGCAGACCCTTCTGGCTTGCTCGTGTGTCCTCAGCACGGGACAAAATTTCCATGTTGACAGTAGGCCAGGTGCATAAACTCTTAAACGCGCAACGACACTTCTCATGACTAAGGCCAAAAAAGCCCGGGGTGTGGAAAAGAACTCTGATCACGCTGGTGAGCAAAGGCACCATAGTCGCCGAGGTGTAGGTCTCGCAGTCTGACCAGTTTTACTCAGCATTCGTTTCCGCAAACCTCTCTTTTGGGCCTTAATGTGAGAGAGGGTCGGGCATAGAGAATTTCTACCAGATAGGTACGCTCTTATTAGCCCTCGAGTGAGGCCTGACCCCCACCATCACTAGGGTCGGGTGTCACTAAAGGTCAGGGAGTTTGATAGCGAAACTGATAAGAGAAAGTGTGCATTTATTAAGGGTAAAAGCGACGTAGCTGCTCGATGTTCTAGGCATTGACGAAGACTCCGACATCGATGGCCTTGAGCTTATAGGCGCCCGGTCGAAGCACCTCTGTGATGACGTACGGTCCCTCCCATGGCAGAGAGAGCTTGTGGCGGTCCTTGCTACTCTGGATGAGGCGGAGGACCAGGTCTTCGATGTTGAAGGCCTGACCCCGCACTCGATGGCTGTGGTACCAGCATAACACTTGTTGGTACTTGGCCGAGCGGAGGAGGGCAATGTCGTGCGCTTCATCTAGCTGGTCCATGGCATCCTCGAGGGATGCCTCGGCTCCCTATTTGTCGTATGCCCTAACCCTTGGTGCTCCATAGTCAAGGTTGGTCGGGAGGATAGCCTTGGAACCATAGATCATGAAGAATGGTGTGTAGCTGGTGGCCCGGCTGGGGGTCATTCTTAGTCTCTAGAGCACCGTGGGAAGCTCTGCGACCCATCATCCGCTAAACTTGTTCAACCGGTTGAAGATCTTAGGCTTGAGGCCCTGTAGGACCATGCCATTTGAGCGCTCGACCTGCCCGTTCGTGTGGAGGTGCGCTACGGTGGCCCAATCAACATGGATGTGATATTCATCGCAGAATTGGAGGAACTTCTTCCTGGTGAACTACGTGCCGTTGTCCGTGATAATGGAGTTTGGTACTCCAAAGCGATGGACGATATCAAGGAAGAACAACACGGCTTGCTCGGACTTGATCGCGAAGATCGATCGGGCCTCTATCCACTTTGTAAACTTGTCTATGGTGACAAGCAAGTGGGTATAGCCCCCGGGTGCTCTTTAGAGAGGTCTGACTAGATCGAGCCCCCAGACCATGACCGGCCACATGATAGGGATCGTGTGGAGTGCTTGGGCTGCAGGTAGGTCTGTCGAGCGTAGTACGAACACCCTTCGCAGGTGCGCACAATCTATTCTCATCAGCAACTACGATCGCCCAGTAGAAGCCTTGACGGAATGCATTTCTGACCAGGGTTCTAGGCATGGCATGTAACAAAACCGTCCAATTTATAAGAGCATAAGTACAATAGCAATCGTCGAAGCGATCAAACCGTCATACTTGAGCCCATATAAACCCGATAGTCCGATGAAATCATGAGGGATCTCAAACAAACCAACATACAAACCAAGATCGTACATGATTCAACATAACTCATCACATGTTACATCACAGTTCACAAATAGTTCATAGTTTTCTCACATACATCGAAGTTCACATAGTTATTACAAACCAAGTTCAAATAGCGAAAGCAAAGTAGTTTAACATCAACATCACACGTAGTTCAATACATAGCCTATTTTTATAGTCATCTCCAATAAAAGCACAAGGGTGAGATGATATACAGAATGACCATGCCCATGGTCCTATTCCTCATCCACTACAGGAGCAAAGCAGTGCTTGTAGTAGCCGTGGTACATAACATTATCTGCAACAATGGGAATAAAACCCTGAGTATGAGAAGGTACTCAGCTAGACTTACCCATCAACAACTAAAATACTAAGACACCAAGGAGTATGCAAGGCTTTATAAGTAGAGCTGGTAGACATTATCCGGCCAACTATGTGAGAGGCATGTGTTCAACATGACATGATGACCTCCAACGACTGGTCCTTAAACGACACAGACGGAATCACTATGATTACCACCAACATAAGACTCCGCCCGGTCTCCAATTAATCAACAACACCAAGTTATGTTCCACGATAGCACAATATAGCCAACCGTGATCCAGTTATCGTCTATGGCTCGTAGGTGACAAAAAATCACCCGACTTCTACCGGTCTAAGCATAGCTAAGCATAAGGAGCATTCCTGGACTTAAATAGGATTCAAGGTAGATATTTCTTGACAAGGAAAGGTAATATGCAACAAGTGTTTCCAAACAACTCCTATCACATAATGCAGCAATACGAGTAACTTAGGTGACATTAATAAATTAGGGAGACTTATAATGCTCCAGGGCTTGCCTTTCACAAAGGTGGCAGGTTGATGATCCGGACACTCAGGAAGATGATTAGGTTCAGGCTCTCCTTCTCTAGGAATCTCCTGGTGCTGCACCTCTTGGTTCTCCTCTTGTGGATCGGCTTCGAGTTCCACCAACGTGATCTCCTCGACTACACCTATTGTATGCATATGCATAAGTAAGTTCCATGAATGCATAAGAAGGATCATGGATGATATGATATGGGAATGTACATGCTGTGATAATGATGTTAAGTTACAAAAATGATAACAATGCTAATTCCTTGTTTACTGAGTAGGTGCATAACTCTTCTCTATCCACTTCCAATATTCTATACAAGAAAATTTCTGATCTACACACAACAGTTACAAGTTTTAATCATAACTGTAGTTATACCTTACCAAATACTGTAATCTTAGACTTTCTAGAAAGCTTATAAAATTTCTTACAACTCTTATTTAATCAGCAAAAGCTAATTCAAATTCTATACTAACCAAAATATATAATCTTTCCAGCTTTGTCTAGAAATTCTAGAGAACAAGCATTTCGGGAGACTAACTTGAAATAGCTATAACTCCTAAACCATTTGGTCTATTGCCCTGAAAATTTGACACAAGATAGATGAAGAAGTTACCTACAACTTTGTTATTAACCATTTTTACATTAAACTTTATTTTGACTATGCAAAATACCTAATAACAGAATCTATCCAGAAACACCTCTAAATTGAATTATAGAGCAATAATATTTTCACTGTATAGAAGCATTCAAAATCGGACATCACCAAATATACCAACAGTTCAGGAATATCAAATACACTCAAAAAAACATAATGGTCAAGCCCAATTTATTTATTTAAATACCTTTATTAATTTAATTAAATAATTAGGTAAAATAACAAACATATATCAAATGTGCACAGTAAATTCTTAGAAAATTACAGTAGCTTCCAAGTGCTCCCAACAGGCTACTGTACAAATTTCATACCATTTGAACTTGCGTAGCATCCTCTACAAAAATGACAAGCTAACAAAGTTTATTTTAGTGAAAATAGTTAACCCTATAGAAAAGTGTCAAACAACGGATTTCATATTTTTCTTTGCTTCAGTCTAGTAGCATAACACTGTACAAAAATGTGCATGGCAATATGTTACTTATAGTTATCCTTATCAATTTCCTCAGAAAACACCATTTATTAAAAGATAAATAGAAAGACCTTACTCCAATCAAGTTTAGTATTTTTCTTAGCTAGAGCATATCAATACAGGATCAGAAAAATTAGAATCATATTTTTATCACTTTCCTAGCTCAAGTTATACATTTTACAAGATTGAAAACATTCAAAAAACACTTATATAGCTACATTTTATTCACCTTGAAAAATACCAGAAATAGTGCATTTCATATTTTTATAAAATACTACACTTCATGAGGAATCCAACAAAATTTGGTTCACCAAAATTAGACACTCCTAGCTCTAGATATGAATTTTTGAAACAAGCATTCAAATCTATGAAAACAATTCAAAAAAATCAACTAATACTCGGCTGACAGATGGGGTCCGCTGGTCAGTGGGACCCAGCCATCAGCGACGCGAGAACGGAGGAGATGCTTTGACCAGTGATATCTCACCGGTGGTGAGATCTCCAACGACGACAACAACACCTACGTGCTCGTCTCATCATGCCGCGTCAATAGGTGTGCTCGGCTAACCTGGAAGCTCACTGGAAGTAGCTCGCCGATGGCAATGGTGGACGACGGTGGTCGCGCGGTGGTACACTAGCGTCCTTTGGCCACCATATGCTCCGGTGAGGTGCTCAACAGCTACGTGGTAACATATCGGAGCTAACCTAGGTGACTAGGGTTCTAGTGATGTGACGGCGAGCTCTGACCGCGTGCATGCCCACGCGGCGGCGCATGGAGCATGGCGGTGCTCACGGCGTTCCAGCGAGATGGCAGCGAGAGGTGGGTCTCCGTCATGCCAGACACTAGGTCTGGGCTTACACATCCTAATGCGCATGAAAGAGACCGAAGACGATGGCTTAGCTCAGCGACGGCGAGCTCAATTGCCATGATGGTAATGGCGGCCATGGCGGGAGCGGTGGCGCGTTCCCGCATGACCACGCAGTAGCGTCAAGCCAAGCTCCTTCCTAAGCATAAGGACCACAAGATGACTACAGACTGACAAAGAGGAGGACAGGAGGTGCGGTGGATAGGCGTAGCCACGGTGAACCATGAGCGCGGCGGCGCTCCGATGATGGCGCAGTGGCGGCGAAGCAAAATATGGCCTTACCCTAGCTCTACAAGAGGGGCAAGCTGGTCGGGTTAGAAGAGGTGACTATGGTAGAGTTGCTGGCGAACTTAATTGGACAATGGTGCAGCGATGATGGCGCTACATGGTGGTAGAGCACGGTGGCGGCAATGGCGAGCACGGTGCTTCGGTGGCGGGTGCAAGAGCGAGTGAAGGAGATGAAATGAGTGAGAGCGAGAAGATGGGCACGTTGCGGCGATATTGAAGCTCACGCCGGCCTAACTGGTGGGGCCCACAGTGGCATACGGCCACCAGATGGCTAGCATGGCCTACGACAGTCGGCCACCACTGGCCTGCCCAAATCGGCATGAGCCTGATTCAGCTCGACTGAAACCATTCCCTTCCTCACTCTTGATCTCTCAAACCTGCGTGATTCAGCACAAACGGTAAGAATCAAAGTGGTAGAGCTTCATGAGTACTCCAACTTTTCTTAAATGGGCGTGGTCTAGATCGACCTTGTTTATGAGCTACAGCACTACAAACATCGGTACATTGAAACTGTAACGCAGTTTAGACTTACAAAAAATTTGTAAGTCTTCAAAATAGCACTGCATTGACTTTTGTGAGCATGATTTGACCATGTTAAGCACAGAATTAGACCTTGACCCAAAAATAAAAGTTGTTGCTCTAATCAAGTACTACAACTTTGCTTAAGGGTGCACTGCCATGCAAATAATCTATGGTATAGTTCAACTTAGGTCAAACATACAACCTGAAAATGGTAAGTTACACTATAACCATGACTTAGAGGCCAAATTGGTCCAAGTCATGAATACCAAAGTTGTCCCATAAGACATTCTAAACATGTTAGAAGTACTCCTAAGGTCCTACAAACATTTTATACATTGGTTACATGTAAACCCTAGCATATGTAAAGCATTTTAGTGACAACACATGCAATATAAGCAAACATAGAGATAATATTTGAGATGCTCATGCTCATGAATGATCAATGATGCTTGTGCCCATGCAATGCTAATGCTAAATGCATGCTTAACACCTAGGGTGTTACACGGCATGGTGACCGTAGATGCCACCGTGGATATCGCTCAACAACCGCTTCCCTTGTTCGATGGGGATGCAGCGCTGCAGGATCTTGGTGTGGCTTCGCTTGTAGAGTTCACCCTCAACAAGGACAAAAGACTTAGCATGACGCATGAGCTGCTGAGCCTTCATCTTGCCCATCGACAGCGCCTCATAGAGAAGGTAGTCGAGGTAAGGCATCCTCTAGTCGGCCAGAGGGTTGAGCTCTTTCGCTGGATCCTCATCAAGCTCCATGACCTCGGGGTCAGATGGAGCCGACGGCTGGTTAGCCCCTGAGCCTAGGGCAAGAGACCCATGACCGGCTTGTTCTAGCTCCTCGTAGCGAACTAAGGGTTTGTGTTGATCACTAGCGAAGATGCCTGTTGGCACTGGCTCTCGGCTAGACGCCACCTTCGCCAGCACGTTAGCCACCTCGTTGAGACCCCTCGGGATGTGATTGAGCTTGAGGCCATCGAACTTGTCCTCTAGCTAGCGAACTTCTTGGCAGTATGTAGCCATCTTGGCATCATGGCAGCTCAACTCCTTCATGGCTTGGTCGATGACCAGTTGGGAGTCACCCCGGATGTCAAGGCGTCGGATACCCAATTCGATGGTGATGGGCAGGCCGTTGATGAGCGCATCATATTTGGCCACATTATTGGAGGAGGGGAAATGGATGCGAACCATGTACCTCATGCATACCCCAAGGGGCAAAACAAAGATTAGCCCTGCGCTGACGCCTTTCTTCATCAGCGATCCGTTGAAGTACATCGTCTAGTACTCCTGGTCGACGACTGTTGGCGTCATTTGGACCTTGGTCCACTCTGCAACAAAATCAGCCAACACTTGGGATCATACTTGATGGTCATCCGGGAGGCATACGAAATGCCTTGTCCCATCAGCTCGAGTGCCCACTTCACGATTCTTCCCGTGGCATCCTGGTTTTGGACGACCTCATCGAGGGGGAAGGATGTCATGACCGTCACCGGATGTGACTCAAAGTAGTGGTGCAGCTTCCTCTTGGTGATGAGGATGGCGTACAGGCACTTCTAGATTTGAGGGTAGCGGGTCCTGGAATCAGACAGGACCTCGCTAATGAAGTACATGGGGCACTGTACTTTGAGGGCGTGTCCCTCTTTTTCTCGCTCCACGACTAGGGTAGCACTGACCACTTGCATGGTGGCCGCAATGTAGAGCAGAAGTAGTTCTCCATTGGTCGAAGGAACCAGGATCGGAGCCTTCATCAGGAGCTGTTTGACCGTGTCAAGTACCTCCTGGGCCTCGGGCATCCATTCAAAACGGTCGGCCTTCTTCAGACTCCGATAGAGGGAGAGACCTTGTTCGCCGAGGCACGAGATGAAGCGGCTGACTGCGGCAAGGCACCCTATAACTTGTTGTACCCCCTTCATGTTCTGAATCGGGCCCATCCTTGTGATGGCTGAGATCTTCTCTGAGTTGGATTTGATGCCACGCTCGGAGACAATGAAACCAAGCAGCATACCCCTCGTGACCCCAAAAACGCACTTCTCAGGGTTGAGCTTAATGCCGTTTGCTCGAAGTTTTGTGAAGGTCTGCTCAAGGTCGGCTATGACCTGGTCAGCCCATTTGGACTTGACCACAATATCGTCCACGTAGGCCTTAATAGTTTTCGCTCAATGAGGTCTCCAAAACACTTGAGCATACAATGCTGGTACATAGCCCCTGCGTTCTTCAGACCGAACGACATTGTGATGTAGCAGAACAATCCGAACGGGGTGATGAAAGATGTCACGAGCTGGTCGAACTCTTTCATCATAATTTGATGGTACCCAGAGTACGCATCAAGGAAGCAAAGGGTTTCACACCCTGAGGTAGAGTCGACTACTTGGTCTATGCGTGGTAAAAGGAATGGATCCTTTGGACACGCTTTTGTTGAGACCCATGTAGTCAACAAACATTCTCCATTTCCCGCTCTTCTTTCGTACAAGAACAGGATTGGCTAACCACTCTGGGTGGTATACTTCCCTAATGAACTCTGCTGCCAATAGCTTCATGATCTCCTCACCGATGGCCCTGCGTTTCCCCTCGTCGAAGCGACGCAGGTGCTGTTTCACTAGCTTGGAGCCTGGCTTGATCTTTAAGGCATGCTCGACGACTTCTCTTGGAATGCCCAGCATGTCCGAGGGTTTCCACGCAAAGATGTCTCTGTTGGCATGGAGGAAGCTGACGAGCGCACTTTCCTATTTAGAGGAAAGCATGGTGCCAATGCACACTGCTTTGCCTTTGGAGCCACTGGGGTCTATGAGGACCTCCTTGGCGCCCTCCACTGGCTCGAAAGACCCGACCGACTGCTTGGGGCTAGGTGCTTCCTCGGTGGCCTCCTTCCCGATGGCCGCAAGCTCTTTGGAGGTGACAACTGTCGTGGCGTGATCACAGCACTCGACCTCGCATTCATAGGTACGCTGGAAGGAGGTGCCGATGGTGATGACCCCGCATGGTCCCATCATCTTTAGCTTTAGATAGGTGTAGTTGGGGACGGCCATGAACTTCGTGTAGCATGGACATCCCAGGATGGCGTGGTAGGTTCCATGGAACCCGACCACCTCAAAGGTGAGGGTCTCCGTCCTATAATTGGATGTATCCCCAAAGGTGATGGGCAGATCGATCTGCCCAAGTGGCACGGCCGGCTTTCTAGGCACGATGCCATGGAAAGGCGCTCCGGTCGGTCGGATGCGCTATTGGTCGATGCCCATGGCATCAAGTGTTTTGGTGTACATGATGTTGAGGCCGCTGCCTCCATCCATCAATACCTTAGTGAGCCATTTCATGCCGATGATCGGGCCATCCATGAGCGGATATCTCCCTAGTTGTGGGATGCTCTTTGGGTGGTTAGTCTGATCAAAGGTTATGGCAGACTCTGACCACCGGAGGAAGACAGGCGTGGCTGGTTTGGCCATATAGACCTCTCAGCGTGCGAGCTTCTGGCGGTGCTTGGAGTCATAGGCCGCTGACCCTCTGAAGATCATGAGGTAGCCATCCAGCATCGAAAAGCTATCATCCCTCCCCTCGGCGTCGTCCATGGTCGACTCGAGGTCCTTCCCATGCCCTCCCTTGTTGAAGCCTCTGCACAAGGACCGCTTCATGAGGCCATAGTCCTTGTATAGATGCTTGATGGGGAATGAATGGTTCGGGCATGGCCCTTTGAGCAACTTCTCAAAGTGGTCTAGGGTACCCTCTACGGGCTTCTGGCCCCCCTTGCGGTCGGCGATGGCCACGAGCGAGCCCTCATGTTGCTGCATGTTCTTCTTCTTGATGGGATGGTTGGAGGCACCTTCGCCGATGTCCTCGTCCCGCTTTGCCTTGCCTTTGAGGCGATCGAAGATCGCTCTGACCGCCTCCTCGCCTAAGGCATGGCTAGTGGCGATGTCGAGGAGCTCCTTGGTGGTTCGTAGGCCCTTACATCCCAGCTTGTGAACCAGGGACTCACAGGTGGTCCTAGACAGGAAAGCTCCTATAACATCGGCGTCGGCGATGTTAGGCAGCTCGTTGCACTACCGGGAGAAGCGCTGGATGTACCATGGAGGGTTTCTCTGACCTTCTATCTATAGTTTTTGAGATCCCATGGGTTCCCAGGATGCTTGTACATGCCCTGGAAGTTCCCCATGAAGATCTCTTTCAGGTCTGCCCAACTTTGGATTTTGTTGGGCGGAAAGTGTTCCAACCATGTTCGTGCCGAATTGGCCAAGAACAATAGAAGGTTGTGGATAATGAAGTCATCATTATCCACTCCATTGGCTTGGCAAGCAAGCCGATAATCCTTGAGCCATAGTCTGGGGTTCGTTTCCCTAGAGTATTTCGGGATGTTGGTTGGTGGTCGGTACCGTGGCAGGAAGGCGATGTTGAGGATGTGACAGCCGAAGACCTAAGGTCCCGATAGGCCAGGGCTCGGGCTTTGGTCCTCGCTGCTGTCGTAGCGTCCGCCATGATGAGGGTGGTAGCCGTGGCTAGCCCCCTCCCCCGTATCACCATAGGTATGCCTACGGGCATAGAGGGTGTTACGGTAGTCATGGTTACGGCCGAGATGCTCATGCACCGGGACTACGGTGCATAGCCTGTCGCCTTGAGGCACCAGGTGGACTGATGCGTCCTTGTTGGGTTGCACCGAGGGAATGCACTGGCCTGCATCGAGCTCACGTCGTCGGGACAATGAGCTTTCGGCTTGCTACGCCGCCGCATGCTCGAGTAGCATGCGAATCTCACGATGGGCCCAACGATCCTTAGGCGTTGCGGGCCCTAGAAGCCCATGAAGCAAGGCCACTGCAGCAGCGATGTTCTGGCTTGCCCGGGTAAAGTGTGGGAGGGCTTCACCATCCTAGATGACCCTCCGGTTCACATCACGAGCCATGGCACGCGCGTGCCCACCGTGTCCATGGCACTCGATCTCTCGATCGAGCTCCGTGCATTCTTGCTCGAGCTGGAGTCATGCTTCCTTGAGCTCTTGGTGCTGGGCCTTTAGCTGCTCCATCCACAAGTGGGGTGGAGCCCCTATATCCCCCTCAACCTCAACGTCAAGGTCATTTGTTGGGGTAGGCTCCTCCTCATGGATGCTTTCGAGGTGTCCCTCAAGGCTACCTGCCATAAAACATTCACGAGAGGGGTGATGGCTCCCTGTGCTGGAGTCTGAGGCGGAGGGCGACTCCATTTCTTCTACGAGGAGGTCATGGAAAGACTCCATGACATATTCAGTCATCCCTATGAACCCGTTGTTCATGGGAAAGGAGGCACGCGTTGTGCCACAAGGTGGCCAACGGTCTCTATGGCGTTGCGAAGACCGAACGGGAGCACTGTCGGGGCGCTTCGGATGGGGTACACCAGAGAGAGCAGCTCCCCTCCATCAAGCTATGCCATGACGCTAGCGAACAAGAAGGTGAGGTGGCGCAGGTCCTCCCAGGATGGTTGGGGTCCTAGGAAGGCACCGAGCTAGCACTCTAACCTCCCATAGTCAAAGTCAAGGAGCTAGTCGCTTTCGGGGGCGCAGGCCTCCGGTGCGTGCAGCTGTAGCTCCTCAAGTGCCTCGGCAATCGCGTCGAGGCCGGTGGAGTGAGAGAGGTCGGACGACAGTGGGAGCCATTGCCAATTCTCCTTCTGTCGTGACAATAAAGTCTAGGTCCCCGAAGCGCACATGCACGCCCAGGACCCAACTGAGGTTGTGACTGGCCATCCAAGGCCTAGTGTGGATGTCAAGAAGCGCAAAAAGGCCCCTACCTAGCATGCTAACTGTCGGTGTTTCGAGTTGCCCCCGACTAGTAAATTTCTAATATTGCGCGTCTAGCTCGGATGGTGTATTAAGAGGACAAGAGGTTTATACTGGTTCGGGCAAAATCTCCCTACATCCAGTTTGCTGCTGCTGCTCTTGTTACTAGCACTAAAAGTTCATAGTAGGGGTTATAAATGGTCGAGAGAGGGACAAGTCCCAAGTCTCTAATGAAAGGAGAGAACAGGTGCCAAGAGCTCGGTTGCTTCTCGGCTATGTGCTTGTGTGATCTGATTGGTTTGGGGTTTGATGGGTTCTAGTCCAAATCGGTGTGATGTCTTGTGATGCCCCTCATGCGACACCCTGCTTTCCCTTTTATAGGCCAAGGGAAAGCACGGGTTATAGTGGAGGGGAAAGGAGGAGAAATGAGAAGGAGAAGAATTCTTCCAGGATCGCCGGGTCCTTTTCCTTCACGCGGGTCTCACCGACCCTATAAACATCAATAGGGATAGCTCCACATCCTGGCACTATCTATCACTAGCGCCATGTGCAGGCATCATCTCCTAGTTGTGGCACTCCATTTCGTCCTAGCGGACGTCGTGGTGAACTGACGCGCCTGTCAGTGCTTGTATGGGGTTTAGGCAGAACAGCACCGGTACGCCTGATGCTGTTCCTGATGTGAATCCCCAGGTATATCCTGTCATAGCCATGGGTTATATCAGGGCATGCCGGTCACCTCCCTAGTGTCAGAGCTTTGACCCAGGGCCATTCACTTGGACCTAGAGTGGTTGGCGGTGGTATGGGTCTTCATCGGGCGAGACGAATCCCCCGACCTCGATGTTGGGAAAGGTGGAGACAGCCCTCAGAAGTCGGGCAAGGTAGAGTGTAGACCCAAGGGTTGGGTGAGGCAAAGCCTGCCCCTAGATGTAGGGCGAGGTAGAGCTAGCCCTCAGAGGTTGGGTGAGGCGAAGACCGTGGCCTCGGTGTCGGGCGAGGCGGAGACCGCCCCCAGAGGTTAGACGAGGTGGAGTCCATGGCCTCGGTGTCGAGTGACGAGGAGCCCGCCCCAGAGGTCGGGCGAGGCGGAGCCTACCCCCAGAGACCGGCCAAGGCAGAGCCCACCCTCAGAGGTTGGGCAATGTAGAGCCTGTGGCCTCGGTGTCGGGCGAGGCGGAGCTTATGCACCTAGGGGTTGGTGGGAGGCAGAGCCAGCCCTTAGAGGTCGAGCAAGGTAGAGCCTGTGGCCTCGGTGTTGGGCGAGGCAGAGCCCGCCCCTAGATGTCAGGCAAGGCAGAGTTTGTGGCCTCGGTGTTGATCGAGGCGGAGCTCATCCCTAGAGGCCAGGCGAGGCGGAGCTTGTGCACCTAGGGTTCGGTTGGAGCTATAGTCATGCTCTTGACTGCTTGGATGAATCAATGTTGATGGTTATTATCTCCTCCTCTTCGGGTACCCTAGTATTGGTCCCCAACAAATACCAACAAGTATTTTTGGCGTCGTTGCCGGAGAAACAATTGGCGTAAAAATTTAGATCATTAACATACCACTAGCTTTAGTAGGATTACCCCTGTTCTGTTGAATTGTGGAATTGTGGAATAAGACAGGATAGCAAATGTCGTTTCGACCTTTCGGCAAGCTTCCACAAGAAAAGAAGAAACATTGAAGAACCCCAGGGTGCCTGAACATTCAAGATCCATCAACACTAGAATCCTACCATCTCACAGGTTTGTGTAGACATATATATATTCTCTAACCATGTGTAGATTGGGGAAAAGCTCGACGTCACAAGAATTCAAGTCACATCTCAAGTGACGGAAATAGATGTTGCACTACTGACAAATTCCATCATGTCAGTCATGGTAAGTATGATCAAGAAAGGTGAGATAGTCTTGCTCATGGACTTTAAACTTAATGAGTAGTTATCTTTTATTTTTTGTATTCCACTGCATGTTTAATTTAAATAATCCATGCATCCATCTCGTTTAGTTTAAATTTTCTCATATCAAATCCACAGCGTGTTTAGTTCCGTTCATATATCCATCCCACTTGCATCTTTAAAAAAAATAATATCTCACCATGATCACACTCTTTCATCTCTAAATTGAATACATCTCTATAGTGTTTTCATGCTACCTTTGTTTACTATAGTATGCTTAAGATTTGGAGCATGCTCATACATCTTTTAAATTAAGCATGGTGCTTAGTTTAGGAGTGTTGATCTTACTACCAAAGGCTTTTTAAATTAAGCATGGTGCTTAGGTTAAAATGCTTTCCTAAATTAAATTAGGCATGGTGTCTAGTTTGATTTTTGAACCAAGAATATGCTATAGTAGATACTGGTTATTTTGTTAGACTAAGCCCTGTAGAAAACTCTAAAAATCAATCTGGGTAAGTCAAAGAGATGAATTCACATCAAAGATGAATCAAGGCAAGCGATGACCTCCAACAACTCTGCATAAAAGAAGACATAGCTCATTCTTCATGGAAGGAAGAACTGTGAGTATCAAAAGTTTATTCACTTATCTTTTGTTGCAAGTTACCTATGCCTTGAACCATGTTAGAATGCAGCAACCTAGCATTAAGCTTTCCCAAGACTCAAGCTTGGATGCTAATGAGAAGCAGGATGCAACCCACCTTGTATTATTCAGAATACGTCTGCTCCCATCATCTTCGGAGATACGGATTCACACGTTGATAGCAAGAACTAGGACAACGAGATGCCACTATATCATGGCGTGCAATCTTATGTTAATAAAATATCATCAATTAGTGGTGGTCTATCGACGGTGTCCCATGGAATCATGAACAACCATGGGAAGACATCCCTAAGTCATCGGAGATGAAGCTTTCATGCAAATTCCAATGAGATTCCTTCCTCGACTATCAAGATGGCTGGCGTATCACTAACAAACAAAGAAGAAGAACTCTTCGCCACGCCGTTAGAGGACAAAGATAGCTAAAACGATCCACGATTTCCTCGAAGGAAATCCATAGATTACATCATAATGTAATAGTCTAGGAAGACCAAGCTGTCACATTATCATTATTTAGTTGATACCATAGTTCATACATAAAAAAATTAGAAGTTTACAAGGTATTACAACACTTGATATCACACCTAAGTACAATGCATACTAGTGGAAACACACATAGATCAGAGTAGACGTAGTGCATCGACGGGTGAAGACTCCTCCTTCATGAGCAATCATCAGAGTTGACATAGAAAGTCAGCGGGCATAGACTTCATCTCCTTAACCAAACTTGAGCGTTGGAACGAGACCATCTAATCCTCCTAATCTCCACTATCGTCGTATATTACAGGCAAAACCTGCCAAAAATCTTTAAGTATGATTTGTACTGGCCACCGGCTCCCACCCTATGCCTTGTGTTTCCTTTGTGGTAAGTTGAATGCAAGGGTAGAGCAAAAGGCCTATTTATGGCTGTAATTTTCCTATGCAAGTTCATCAATATTTAATAATAGCTCATCAAGTTTTAACCCATCTCATCCACACATGTTCACCCATCCCATCACACACATCTCACCACACTCTCACTCTCTAGGCAGCAAGGACAACTCCCTCTCGTGTCTTGCCTCAACGGCCAAAGCCAAAAATCAACACCAAACCCAGGGGAAAGAAGAAGACATGACTCCTCTCACTAATCAAGGGAAGCATAGGTCATAGGAATGTCCATATCTAAGGATGCGGATACACGTATAGATTGATCAACTCTATAAAGTTTGTACACCTAGAACCACAAGATCACCATCATTGGCTGTGCCCCACCTAGGCTGATACCGACTGCCTCCCAACCGGTATGGTGCCATCCTACCACTCAGCCCTGGGCCACCTCAGAGTCCACCGGCATGCTGAGACTGTGAGATGTAGTACCAGGCCCCTAGAGGTCACTACGCTGTCTTAGGAGGGTGTGGGCATATGCCCGTACCTCCCTACACTATCCACTTCCAACCTAGCAGTAATGGCACCATCCTAGTTTGTTGGGTAACCGTCCCCCACCCATTCAGGAGCGAGTGGTGTGTACGTAGGGTCCTATGATCTGGTTCTCTTGACATACCAGTCCTTAGCAGGACCAGACAAGATATCTTCTTGTCGACACAGAATTTTTGTCCCGTGCCAAGGACGCACGCAGCAAGCCGGAAGGGTCTGCTCGATGGAGCTGTAGATCCACCTAGCTTCAGCGCAGGGGTGGTTGATCATGCGCACTCCTCCCAAGATGTGCCAGTCAATTTGACCCTATAATTGACAAGGAGAAAAAGTTCATCAGTAATTAAGGGCGGAACTTGCCGGTGTTGCCAGACAATCCTGAATGTGCGGCTCTGAGAGCTGATATGAAAGGAGATCGACTAAACAGTCGATTCCAGCATATTCATGAGAATAAATCGGTTAAAGTTCATTGGGTTGTATAAGAAGAATCGGTTATCATTCAGGGTAAATGTTGTTATTTGAACAAATATTAATCAATGGCAATAAGATGTCAACAATGATGGATTTATGCTAAGCCAATGATTACAAGTAACCGAACCCCTTTTTTATATAAAGAAACAATTCAACATCACTTAACCGTGTGATAAAGATAAATCTAGTGAACATGTTAGATCTCATCTATCGCTATGACCAGTGGGGCATGAGGCAGAATCATGCAGGCCGTAGAAATAACAATAGACTCAATGACCCTAACTCATTACTAATATCAGTGGGGCATGAGGTAGAATCATGCAAGTTGTAATACAATAATAAGATCATGGGGCTAATGTATCTTTCAACCTATCTTTACTTCAATGGTCTCGTGATGCGAACTGTTCGTGAAAGCACTCGATATCGGCTAAAACAGCCGATTCAGGCATAGCGCACAGTTAAAGTCATGCCTTACAAGGAATAGATCTACCAGATAATGGTCCCCACTCCATGGTGCTAACAATGGGGTGTGAGGCAGAATCACATAGGCCGTGATAACGGGCCATGAAATGGTTTTCGCTAGCCAATAAATCTACTCAAGACGCAACACGCCTTAACCACATGCTATGCACGATCAGGATTGACATAAAACAGCCGATAAAACATAACTCATTGTTTAAGGTGTAGATTAGATCAATTTAGATTAGCAAACGATGGGCTATACAAGATATAAGGCCGATCTAGATCAATCCCAATCGGGCAGAGTGATATTGCTGTAATTAGATAAATAATGGAAGCAATAAGCAATAGCAGTAACTTAATGAATCTACCAAAGACTGCCATCCTAAGGTAGAGCCGATAACTTGACCTTGATCTAGTTCATGCAGTGGGGGTCGATCGGATCGATGCAGCCATACTTGAACTAGACAAGAATCGATAACTAACTTATACCAGAGTCGCAGTGGAGGTCGACCGGATCGATGCAGCCGTACGAACAGAGGTATAAGCCATGACAGTACTTAGAACAAGCAGTGGAGATCGACCAGATCGATGCAGCCGTACTTGCTGAAGAACTTACCGAGATCTACTCCTACTCCTACTCCTAAGGGGTGGTCAGAGCCGAAAAAGTAAATAACTTGTATATTGGATTGATTGTTGTTCTTTTACAATAGCCGTGGCTTGATATTTATACTCGGGACCTGCGCATGACTCCTGTCTAAGCATGACTCATCACAATTTTTGACCCTAAAGAAAACATTCCTAATTTAAGATAACTTGGACTCTAATCTTTCCCTTTTTGTAGAGTCCAACATGTTTCATCCTGGCACCGAACGTAGCCTTTGTCATTATCCGCTGGCGCTATCTGAAGAAAGCCGATTCTAGTTTTTGCATCCGAATTAGCTGGTTCCGATCTACATGCAATTGATTCCTTGATGACATGATCTTGGGAGTTTTCGAGTCCCTGCGATTCTTCTTCCAAATTCTGGTGTAAACACATGCGCCCCAATTTTGGGATAAAAGTAATTTTATTCCAAAATTATCATGTCTGTATCCCTGATTGGTTCACAGTCACGGGTAGAGAACCTTGATCTAGGGTCCACTATTTGTTGCTGCTTGCGTCCACTCATGAGCCTATGCCTCAATACTTTGTACAAGAGCGTCACTGCTTCACGGGCACTTGGATTCATCTTCCCGGGCCGGCTATAAAATGCCTATCCGACCCTAGCGAGAGCAACTCAACAATTCAGCCATGTTTCTCCTCTTCCTGACTCCTCGAGTGCTCTTGACTTTGATGGACCCTCCATGGTCTATCCTTTTGCTATGAAGATCTGAGCGGCTAGAAGAATTCTTGTGCCTAGGGCGATTGTGTCTCCCATCTTGGCACCTTGTTGAGTAAGAGAATCAGCTACTGCGGTTAGAAGAATCCTTGTGATATCGCCTGGGTCTTCTCTCCATGCTCATAGAGTTGTTCTAGTGTTTGCAAAGGCTAAAATGCGTCGACACTTTCCCCTTGTTCGATTAATCAAACGCCCACCGGGAAAGCCACAAGCTTCTTTCCAGCGGCTTCGAGAAGTCAGTTGGGCATTTGTTAGACAAGTGGCCTTTTCCTTCCCTGTCACAATTAATGGGCCGATGTGACTTGGTTTATGATGACTTTCGGCCCTATAGGGATTCAAACTTCCTTCAATCCAAAGAGGCCTTGGTCGTTTGATTGCTAGTCAATGTAAATCTTTTGCATCTATCCCATGGCATTCTGTAACTTGGGAGAGCAATAAGTTTGAATCTGTTATTTCTTCGTTATCTGTTTCCTAAATTCTCGGAACATCAATCCTTTTCCGTATCTGATTCCAATTTCACACCATGGGCGAGATCTATCTCTCTACCTTCTCGGGCTATATATATAGGCCACGACCAGGGATAGAAAAACAACTCGCTTCACCTCAAACCTTCCCCGTCATTTGTATAGATCCTGCTTCTTCGTAGGCTTGAAATCATGGAGAATAGCAAGAAGTTCGCTGAGGAGGCCCTCAATGGTCCTGTATCATCATGTCTGCGCCTTCATCATCAGGAGGGTACAACTCGTGGTGCCCCCACTGCCTCAGGGAATAGGACTGACTCCGTTCGGCCTTTAGGGTCCTCTTCTTCAACAGCTTGTCGCCAGCTCCCTTGTTATCAAAGGAGGCAGATTGGCAACGATGATCTACTTGCCTTCATTGATCGGCATGGCTAGAGTCTCGCTAAATGTCTCTCCCTCGTAGAATCGGCTATGGCCATGGTTCGATGTCGATCACCTCCCGAGGCCGATTCAGTGGAGGATAGGTTGGCTAAGGCCGAGGCCAAAATCATGGGTGAGACATTTGTCATGACCTTTGCTCCCTTTTCATTTTTCATCCTCAAGATTCTGATCACCTTCCCTTTGAATCTTCTTAGATTTGTCTGCCCAATTAGAGAGCCTTCAATCGGCCGTGGAGCACGCGACAGGTTTCATCAACGCTAGAGGCGCCGTCCTGTTGGTTCGCCTGCACGATATCCCGAATCGTGTTAGGGAGGTTGCTTTGCATGGCGTTCATCATGGTGCCACCATGGCATTGGCTTCCGCGCAAGCTCATTCTAGCCATGAACTTTGGTTTCTCCCCTATGGTTTTCCAGCAGTGGCGCACCCTGGGGATCACCAACGCTTGATTGAGGATTTCTTCAGTGCTGCTAATTTTGTAGCCTTTATCTCCCAGGCCGATGATATAATAGCCGAAGTGTTTTTCGGCCCATAGTTTGTAATAGGTGATATTAGCAAACAATTCCTTTGTCTTGAGTGGTACTTCATACTATATGCATCACTCTACCCATGTTTGCTTTGCTCCTATGGGCGATGCACATTGTAACGGCTGTTACCCTTCTGGGTTTATTTTCGCACCAGAAGCGATACCCTTCTGGTATCGGCTATTAGAGCTATCAACCGAGCAAATTGGTTGCCAAGTATTAATCCAAACGTTAGGGTAATATTCCTTCAAATATTTCCCATTCGATTGCTCTACCGAATCCTTCTTCCCCTTTCAATGTTTCCAAAATATAAATATTACTCAGCGCACAACGCTTGATCTGATAAGGTCCTTCCCAATTAGTTGACTACTTTTGCTAGATTTGTTGTCCTTTGACCTGATCGGCAATTTCACTCTCCAAATCAAATCTCTCTCAAAGAATTGCTCATTCCTGACCTTTTAATCGTAACATTGCAATCCTCGGTTTATGGGCTTCAATGCTTTTCAAGAGTGCGCAGTCGAAGGCAACACAAATCTTCTAAGCTATTCATCACAAAATTTTGGTAGACTTTGGCATAATGCACCTCGATCCGGTTTGAACTTTCCAAGGAGGGACTGTATTATGGCTACATATGGGTTCATAAGGCGACTCTGTCAGCCCTTTTGCCCTTGGTCATCAAGGGTAATTCATCCCTAGCCTTCTCGAAAGTCTCATCTCCCTTCTTCATTTCTACAGATTACGTCCTCTGTTCCGGCTGAAGAACCTATTTTTAAAAATAGCCAATTCCAGACTCTTGGCTTTAATTCTACCTAGGTCTAAAAACACGGCCTTTATTAAGGGAGCCCTTCGATCTTCCATCCTTAGTCATCTGGCGCCGTATTCTCTTTGACATTGGTGAAGTGGCGTTTCGCCTTCTATTAATTGTGGTTTCCTTTTGCGCGTCCTGAGGCATCCGCCTCTTCGCTTCATGTCTTCAAATACCAGCTGAGGGCTTCGGCCTCAAACACATCTCTATTCACAACTGTTCCTTTGCTCTCCTCCGCCTGCCAAAACCCTGCAGCGGTTTTCTTCCTTTCTTCCATAGATCCAATCATTTCTCATGGCCGGCGAAGATAATCGAGGTAAGCGTGCGGCAGAGGAAACCCCAGCAGAAGACATGCCGATGAACCAGTGTCTTCGATGCATGAGGTGAGATTGGCAACCTCTGTTCTTGATGATGACCTGTTCTAACTCGCCTATAGGTTTGTTGTGAATGACAGCCTTCATCCTTTCCCCAGGACCGGCAAACCCACTGATGCTACATCTTCCGCGCTGGCTTCATCGTTAGGTTCTTCCAACTCATATGACGGTGATGATGCTTGGCGCTTCTTCCGAGAATGGAGGGTGGCCGAGGAATGCTATTCTAAGGCGATTCAGAACAACGGCCAGCTGGAGATTCATCTAGGGGTCTTCCAAGCGGCCCTTAATGCGGCTGAGGAGGAGGCCAGCGCTGTTCAAGTGCGGTTGGCTGAGTCTGACGCAACGGTAGCAGGTAAGATGAGCTCCATGAATATTTCTATTCTGGTTTCCATTGCCTTTGTCTTGATATTCTTCTACAATCGCTAGCTCAAATGGTGCAATTGGAGTCTCTCCAATTAGCGGCAAACACGGCCGTAGACGCCGTCAATGCTAGGGGTTCCCTCATTGACGCTCACCTCCAAGACATCCTGGCCTGCATCCAGGAGATTGCTCTTCACGGCGTTCGTCATGGCGCATTGGTGGTGCTAACTGCGGCGCAGGTTCAAACCGGGCATGATCTCCACACCATGGAGGTTGGTTTCCTGATTGGCGATGGCCCTGAGGGACATGAAGATTTGATAGAAGACTTCACCGCAGCGGCGGAGGCCATCGTGGACATCACATCTGCTCAGGATGTGGTGAACAAAGTCTTCGACTAGATTGTACTTAGGGGAACCAATGAACAAAGACTTCTCTTTCATGAATGCACCCCGGTGTAATGCCTTTGTGTATCACTGCTTTTATCTTTTATTCTTGCTCTATAGGCGATACATATTGTATCGGCTTTTATTGTCTTTGAAGATTTTCATTTTTTGAACTAGAGGCGATACCTTTCTGGTACCGGCTATTAGAGCCGAGAATGAATCGGCTATCGAATGTTGATCAGATGCTAGGATAACATCCCTTTAAATATTTTTCCGCAAAACTTTTCATACCAAAGGTTAGACGATTGATCAACCCAGGTCAAGTATCCAATTAAGTGAAACAAAACTTTTCTAAGAAATCCATTAACTTTGAGTCGCACTTACACTTTGACTCAGCATTCACATACGTCGGCCTAAACCCATCTCCAAGACTCAACGCTTATTTTTCCTTTAATCCAACGGCCGACATGAAGTCGTGATTTTTCTACTAAAACAAACTTTCAGAGCCAATCGCTTGCATCGGTTGTTGGCTTTCATTGCTGATCTTAATGAAGCCTCCTTCCCATGACTTGCCAGAAAAACATTAGAAATCTCCTAGTTCCCAAAAGACTGGATCGGCTATTGCGATGCTCACGAACTCATCAGCGCGAACTAGTTCGACATCATCTCCATGCCATTGAATCAAACACTGATGTATGGTTGATGGTATACATCAGTTCGCATGAATCCAATCACGACTGAGGAGCAAACTGTACGACCCTTTTCCATCGATGATGAAGAATGTAGTGAGCAGAGTCTTGCTTCCGATTGTTAATTCGACGTTTATTGCCACCCGGGTCTTAGACGTATTACCCCCAAAGTCCTTAAGCATCATGTCAGTCTCCATCAGATCTTCTGGTCCTTTGCCAAGTTTACGAAAAGTGGTGTAAGGCATAAGATTGATAGAAGCACCTCCGTCCACCAACATCTTGTTCATCGGCTTCCCATCGACAAGACCTTTCATATATAACGCTTTTAAGTGTCGATGTTTGACTGGTTTGTCAAATATTGCTTGTTGTACAACCGTCAATTTGGCAACTATCTCCTCATACTCTGATTCATCGAAATCTGAATAAACTTCTTGATCTGCCGGAGCTCTAAATTCCAATGGCAACAGAAAAGCCATTTGGATATTTGCTGATGGTTGCTTCCTATCGGCTATTTGCTTGGTACGCCACACTTGAGTTTTACCGGATGCCTGAGCCTGTTCCATCTCTTTATTCCTTAAGCGTTGCACCGTTCTCTTCTGGCTTCTTGTTAATCCTCCTGGACGCCATTGGCTTTCTTGCCAAGCATACTTTCTTTCATTGCCTTCCTCTTCATGATCAGCCCAGTCCTGATCAACAACTCTTTTTCTAAGCCGATCATGAACACTTTTATTTTTTAAGCGCCGATCCATGTTATTATGATGATATGCATCTTGAGCATGGATAGACTGGCGGTTGGTTTGAGACTGCCTATACTCCTGATATTGACTGCTACATTCTGGACAGTCATGTCTGGTAGGCAACTTCAAACCTTTATTCCAGCAATGTCTGAAGAAAGGATAATTCCAATGTAATTCGGTTTGTTTCCTCTCATACCTCTCTTCTTTCAGTTGATGCTGGTACGCTTGATCTTTTAACCAACGCTGATAATCCTTTTCCTTCTGCCGCTGCCATTTATTCAACAGAATCCAAGATGTGACCCACGGCTTTGTTGTCTCTGTTTTGGACGTCTTCCCCTGCTCATATTGGCTCTTTTGCTCGGCATGACATCTTCTAATCTCTCTGTACTCGTCATCTGATATTTGCATCTTGGGATCGACTGTTCTAGCTTCTTTTGATTTGGTTGATGTTAGGATCTTAGTTTTTTCTTTGAATAGCCCAGCATCAACCATGTTTTGATCTCTTGGGAAAGGATTATCATCAACTTTCATTTTCCAAGGCGTATCAAATTTAAGCCTCCCCTGCTGAATGGCCCTTTGTATATGCTGCCGGAAAATTTTGCATTCGTTGGTGGAATGAGAAGTAGCATTATGAAATTTGCAGAACTTCTTATTCTTCAACTGATCAGGGGGCAACATGATATGACCATCGGGCAACTTGATCTACCCTTTCTCAAGCAAGAAATTGAAGAGCTTATCTAATTTGGTGACATCAAAGTCATAGCTCTCCTCGACTCCTCTTCCCCAAGGATTTGGCACCATCACTGTCTTCTTACCCCAATTCCATTCAGCCGCAGCAACCTCTTCTTCTTCATCTTCATAGCCACCATCGATTGAGTATGGATCATAAGCTTCGGCTACTGTGGTACTCTTCTAGAACCGGGTATCTCTACGCATACTCTGGAATTGGCTATTGAGCACTGCTACTCGTTGACCCAATTGACCCAAGTTGTCAAATTCTTACCCCAGTAGCTTTTCTTTCCACATCGACAGCATTCCTTGAACAACTAAAGCAGCTAATTGATCATCGACCAAGTTTAAGGAGAAGCACAAGTTCTTGGTTTCTCAGAACCTCTGAAGAAACTCAGTGTCCGATTCATTAGTCTTTTGTCTTATAGTTGTCAGATCGGTAATCTTCTTTTCTCCAGTCCTAGTGTAAAAATATGTATAAAACTTCTTCTCCAGGTCAGCCCAATTGGCAATGGAATTGACTGGCAATGATGAAAACCAAGTGAAGGCTAGCCCTGATAAGGACAGAGAGAAGAAACAAACTCGATGGGCATCCTCAACTGACGCTTCGCCCAATTGTGTAAGATACCGACTGATATGTTCTATCGTGCTTGTACTATCTTGGCCAGTGAATTTAGCGAATTCTAGGAGCCTATAGTTTGTGGGAAGAGCGACCAAATCATACCATTCTAGATATGGGCATTTGTATAAAAAGGTCAGTCCTTTGGCTTTAGACCAAACTAATTTTTCATCATCTCGGTCACCCTCAGCAATAATTCATCAGCTTGCGGATTTGGATTTCTCTACACCTGCTGACCCATCTGTGGATTGAAATCTCGTGTGCCTTGATATCCTGGATTTGGCATCATGTGGAGGGTATTATAATCTATGCCATAGTGATACCCTTGTGGAATCTCAATCTATTGGGTCCTTTGCTGGCTTGCTGCTTGAAGTCTCTGATTATAGACATAAAGATCTATATCTCTACGGATCCTTTGAATTGATGGTGTTATTTTTTGAGCTGACGACGGTATGTGGCCTGATGTGCCAAAATTGATCACCTGGTTCTGACTTTGCCCCACCGGCTATTGCACATGCTATACTGATGGTCTAGGATTGTACTGTGTCTGATTTGCAGTAGTTCCTTGAGTTTGTTCAGATGAAACCTGAACTGTCTAGACATCACCACTACCAGCTGATGCTGCTTCTTGGTGGCTAGTACCGACTTGATTGGTCCCTTGGGTCGACGAATCTAGAATGTTGTAATAAGTCGGCCCACCTTGACCAACTGGAAACCCATGAATCGCCTCTCTCATGGCATTGTGGAATATGTCCATGAAAACTTCGTTATGGCTTGATATGGCGTCACGAATAGATTTGTCTACAACTTCCTTAAAGAAACGCCTGTCTTCACCTTCAGTTGTGTCTATCTACCCGTGTAACAGAACTCTTGGTAGTGGAAATTTCTGAACAATTGTGTTGTCACGTGTTTTGGTGTAGGACAACAAACATTTGTTCTAAAACTCTTCTGTAGCTTTGTTGATGATACCCTTATCCCCATCAGGTAGATCTTCATAATGCAGCATAAGGATGTTGTTGTTGTTGTGAACGGCCATGATGATTGTGGGGTCCCACCGGGCATGCTAGAAACGTGTGTTGACACAGAATTTTCGTCCCATGCCGAGGACACACGCAGCAAGTCAGAAGGGTCTGCTCGATGGAGCTGTAGATCCACCTAGCTTCAGCATAGGGGTGGTAGATCCTGCACACTCCTCTCGAGATGTGCCAGTCAATTTAACCCTGTAATTGACAAGGAGAGAAAGTTCATTAGTAATTAAGGGAGGAACTTGTCGGTGTTGCCAGACAGTCCCGAATGTGCGGCTCTAAGAGCCGATATGAAAGGAGATCGACTAACAGTCGATTCCAGCATATTCATGAGAATAAATTGGTTAAAGCTCATTGGGTTGTATAAGAAGAATCGGTTATCATTCAGGGTAAATGTCGTTATTTGAACAAATATTAATCAATGGCAATAAGATGTCAACAATGATGGATTTATGCTAAGCCAATGATTACAAGTAACCGAACCCCTTTTTCATATAAAGAAACAATTCAACATCACTTAACCGTTTGATAAAGATAAATCTAGTGAACATGTTAGATCTCATCTATCACTATGACCAGTGGGGCATGAGGCAAAATCATGCAGGCCATAGAAATAACAATAGAGTCGACGACCCAAACTCATTACTAATATCAGTGGGGCATGAGGCAGAATCATGCAGGCCATAATACAATAATAAGATCATAGGGCTAACGTATCTTTCAACCTATCTTTACTTCAACGGTCTTGTGATGCGAACTGTTCATGAAAGCACTCGATATAGGCTAAAACAGCCGATTCAGGCATAGCACACAGTTAAAGTCATGCCTTATTAGGAATAGTTCTACCAGATAACGGTCCCCACTCCACGGTGCTAACAGTGGGGTGTGAGGTAGAATCACACAGGCCGTGATAACAGGCCATGGAACGGTTTTCGCTAGCCAATAAATCTACTCAAGATGCAACATGCCTTAACCGCACGCTATGCACGATCAGGATTGACATAAAATAGCCGATAAAACATAACTCATCATTTAAGGTGTAGATTAGATCAATTTAGATTAGCAAACGATGGGCTAAAGAAGATATAAGGCCGATCTAGATCAATCCCAATCGGGCAAAGTGATATTGCTGTAATTAGATAAATAAAGAAAGCAATAAGCAATATCGGTAACTTAATGAATCTACCAAAGACTGCCATCCTAAGGTAGAGCCGATAACTTGACCTTGATCTAGTTCATGCAGTGGGGGTCGACCGGATCGATGCGGCCATACTTGAACTACACAAGAATCGATAACTAACTTATACCAGAGTCGCAGTGGAGGTCGACCGGATCGATGCAGCTGTGCGAACAGAGGTATAAGCCATGACGGTACTTACAATAAGCAGTGGAGGTCGACCGGATCGATGCAGCCGTACTTGCTGAAGAACATGCCGAGATCTACTCTACTCCTACTCCTAAGGGGTGGCCGGAGCCGAAAAAGTAAATAACTTGTATATTGGATTGATTGTTGTTCTTTTACAATAGCTGGGGCTTGATATTTATACCCGGGACCTACGCATGACTCCTGTCTAAGCACGACTCATCACAATTTTTGACCCTAAAGAAAACATTCCTAATTTAAGATAACTTGGACTCTAATCTTTCCCTTTTTGTAGAGTCCAACATGTTTCGTCCTGGCACCGAATGTAGCCTTTGTCATTATCCACTGGCGCTATCTGAAGAAAGCTGATTCTAGTTTTTGCATCCAAATCAACTGATTCCGATCTGCACGCAACTGATTCCTTGATGACATGATCTTGGGAGCTTTCGAGTCCCTGTGACTCTTCTTCCAAATTCTGGTGTAAACACTTCTCAAAGGGGATAACCAACACCCCATGCCTTGATGGCACCTCCATTCCAAAGAGTTGCCTCCTTGGAATATACTCTCACACATGTACTCGCCATAGGTACCTCTTGTAGGGAATGCCCAGGTCGCATCCCCCTAGCAAGACTCATCCAAAGACTCATCATAGAACCCTATCCAGTTGACTCAACCCTCACCACACACCCAAGACACATGCCAAGATCTCCCCAAGTTATCACTAGTTTTAGCGGCACCATGTGCCTTAGCCACTTACAAATAATCCTCCACCAAGCATCACATCACAGATATAATGCATAGTAGAAGTAAGCAGTAAGTAGTAAGCGAGCGTCTAGCCTAACAGCGGGTGTGCAAGGGTAAAGGTTGCGTCAAGGTATTGGCTTCAAGCAATTCTACCATGCATCATATCACAGTTTATTTGCATGAAAGTAAGGCACTAGCAGCTACATTATTGCATGCCTAATAGGATTTTACAAGGTTGGGTGGGAGATGGCACCTATTGATTGATTATCTCCAAGATCCTTAGTGTAACCGTAGTTGTTCTCTTCCAAGTCCCACTGTCGTTCGCATGTCCTTCCCCCAACAGGTTCTGGTCCGATCAATGTTATCCTCAATGCAACTACTACAATAGAGCGACAAACAAGACAAAAGAGCAATCAGTCCCTAACCCAAGAAAGACTATGAATAAAGAGGCAACAAAGCACGGGAAGAGTGAATAAACACCAAAAGAACATTGAAGGAAAAGGACTTAGCCCTCATGGAGGAAGTTTGAGCCTTAGGCTAGAGAGAAACAGAAGTGGTTGTCTATTAAGTACAAGCTTGAGTCACAGCCTAGCAAGTACTTCCCAGGCCGATCATGTCGACCTATATGGCTTCACGAATAATGGCCTAGACCCTAGCTCAACTTAAGCAAACACCACAGAAAACACAAGATTAGCCCTCACGAAGCGAGTCCGTTTTCCTCGGGCTTAAAAAGGGGTGAGGAAGAAAGTCGGTTAGCCACACCCATGTCTTATCCTCGGTAGAGATGGCACTCTAATGGTCGATCGGGTCAACTCACTTGGTTCCAAGAACACAACGTAGGCATTAGCTTTGCTAACTAGAAGTGGTAGTCCGATCTTTGATCCGATCATTATGGTTAAAGACGGGATCGAATAGAGCGGACTAAGGGGAAAAGGAAGCAGTTTTGGTCTCTCTCCATCCATACGCCATTGAATCAGCGAGAACCAAAGAGAGGGTGGATCAGGAGGAGAAAGGGAGGGGCAGTGGTCAACCTATTCCAATTCACACGTCAAGGCTATAGACGGGGCATCGGTAGGAGCGACACACAAGAGAGCATCAACGAGAAGACAAACACCTGATTCCACTTGTAGGGTACCATGACATAGGTGCACTAAATGGCACTAGACACCCCTAGGGATCTTAGCGGTGTGGTTTTCACAGCGAGATCCTAAGGAATTCTATGGTCTACAATAGGTAAAAGCATACAAGGGGCTCAAGCATGAAAGAGCCAAAAGAGGGGAAAGACATGGGATTCACCTTTCTTTGATCCACTTGCCATAACAGTCGATGGGAATCGAAGGAATAGAATCAAGAAGCAACAAGGAACACTAAAGGGACACAAACAAGAGAAAAGGGACTTTGGTTCCATGGTACTTCGATCCACATGTGATGGCAAAAGACATTAATCAAAGAAGTTGGAACAAGAGGGCTCAATCCACATCTTACTAGATCGATGAGGATCGAAAAAGAGAGAATAAGAGAAGACAGAAGAATGGTCCCCGTATCCTCTCGACTAACACGCCATGGGAGTGGGCGAGGGTTGAAAGAAAGGAGGCAAATCCCATGGTCTCTCGATCCTCACCATCTCATAGGGCACCATGACCTATGTGCAACTAGATTAGCACTTGTAATTCCCTAGGTTCATAGCGGTGTGGTTGTCACCGCGAGAACCATAGAAATGCGATGGCATAAGTGGCACAAGCATACGAGATGGTTAGGAAGAACAAAAGAGCAAAGGAGAGCAAAAGAGCAAAATAGGTAGAGCCTGATGATCATAGCGAGGCAACTCACGGTCATGACCATTACCCACATGGGTTGGCTTCTGTAAGTTCCACGACGGTTGTCCCCTAGTTTGTCTTCAATAGACTACGTCAAGATGGGCTCATCATGTGCCGGTAGGATGCGCACCGATATTGAGCCCATGGTGGCCACGTCCTAGAGCCGTAGGAGGGGGCAACGAACATAGCACTATGAAGTCAACTAAAAATGAGGGGTCAAGTTACGCTCGGCATCACAGCCATGGCGGGACGAACCCATGACCAAAATGTTCGAATGAGGTATGATCCCTCGACCGGCTCGAAGGCTCGGTCCATAGACAGACAACACAAACACACAACGAACCAACACAAACAACGGCAAAAGGAGTAGCACATTTGCATAGCATAAGAGATAGACACTGTAACACCCTAGGTGTTTGGCTTCTACAAAATTGCATTTCAATTCTTAAACATGTGCATCATCTATCTCATCATGCCATTGTCCCTAAAACATGCATATGCAACATTCACAATTATGTTTGTTTCATACTTGATTTCTTGTGAATGGTAGTAGTGCAACATGTGAATGCAACATGAGTTTCTTATACCTTGAAACATGGCAACATGGTAGGAATGTGGCAAGTTAAAATTGCAACAAAAATAATGAAACATGTGAAACATGGAATTGCAACATTTGAGTGAATTGCTTGTTTTGTGCTTCATCACATGTGATCATTAGAAATTGGTATAGCACTTGTGTAAAGTGGTTAATTAGGGTCTAATACACCTTAACTACACTTAGGGTAATTGATGGGACATTGTTCATGTAGATCAAAATGACTAAATTGCCCTTAAGTGGAGGTTTGACTTTTAATGACCCTTAGGGTGCCACTGTTTGACTGATTCAAAAGACCAACTTAGAGACCTTGCATGGCTGTGCACCCTTTACCAAAGTTGTAGCTAATTTATCAAGGAACAAAAGTTGTTTTATGATCAACTCATGAAAATGTGTGGAACAACCTCAAACATGGCCCACAAGTCATTATTGATGGTGGAATCATCACTGAAAAATATTTCTAAGTCCTAACTGCATTTTCAGTTGGATCAAGCCAACTTTGGCTTGATGTAACTTCTGATCCATGGTGAATTAGATGATGGTCCTTGAAAAGAAATTGTAGATGGATGGTAGGCCTACATTTTTCCTGTACACCGTTTTTGCAATGGATCGATGGTTTAGCCGTGTTGACACGTTGAAGTCACGCTGTCAGCCATCGTCGTTGAACACTGAATCAACGTTTCAGAAATTAGACAGAGTTCGCTGTGGCCGACCGGCTCAGGAGCTGATCGCCGCGTGGCGCGCATGCTCGGCCAGCGTCTCCATGTCACGCGTCCGAGCTCCAGTTGAAGGCCAGCGTCTCGCCACTCGCTCGTTCACTCGCCATTTCACCCTGCCATCTTCTTCCTCCGCGAGAGCACGGCGACCGGGACACTGTGGCAACTGTCGAGCCAAAATCCACCTCAACCGAGCACCTTGGTCCGATTCATCCAAGCCATAGCCCCACTGTGAGCTTCTCCACGTCTACGACCCCACCATCATTCCATTTTTCGCCTCAGGTAGACCTCCCCGTGAGCGCGGCTCCACTGGGTCGCCATGACCGCCGCCGACCGAGCTTGCATGGGGTTGTGCCACTCGAGCCCCTTACCGTCCCTTCTCTCCCTTGCGCTAGCTACTATGTGTGACGCTGAAGCTCATCGAGTAGACCACTAGGGCTGCGACGCCGTCGTCTCACCGGAGCCGGCCGAGCCGTGGCCGTGCGCCGCCATGGCCGTCACCACCCCCTCTTGCTGCGGTAATAGCCAAAATTGATGGCACCACTAGATGCGCATTGATGAGGCAAACACCGTAGTACCGCTGGACTCGCCGGAGATGCCACCGGCGACGAGCTACGCCGCCGTCCATTCTTCCTCCCCTGTTTGTCTCTCTGTCGCGCGGGTCCCCATCGTCAGTCGCTGAGCCAAGGCGGGAGCCAGCCTGGGCCGCGCCGTTTTCGGGCCATGTTGGCGTTTCACTGGCATTGCGTCGTGGCCGGGTCAGATGCTGCCAGCCAGACCAAGAGAGAGATAAGGGTTTCAAAAAAATTGTTTTGTTTTAATCTTTTCACAGATTTGTGTATAGATGCAAAAATGTGTATCTCCTAGTTGGTAGCTTCAAATGATGTGGTTCTAATTTTGCTGAGTTCATGATAATGTCTAGTTTTTATTAAAAATATAATTTATGCTATATTCTGTTATGAAAAATAGAGTTGCTAATTATCTCTTTTAATCATGAAAGAAATAGGGGTAATTATATCTTTTTCTATGTAGTTCCAAATGGCATAAATTTTTATGGTGTACTACTCATATCATGAATAGCTTGTAGTTAAATGTTCATATATTTTGGACACTGTATGTAGGAGATAGAAAATTCTCTTGTTTGTATGGATGGGTCTTGTGTGAATTTTTATAATTTTTCTATAGATCCAGTAAGGGTAAAATTTGGTGAGTGTTGTTCTTATGCTAGAATGATGCTAGAAAAAATGAGAAATCTGTTGCTTGACACTTTTTTATAGGGTTTCCCAATTATGCTAGAAATAGACTTGCCACCTGTTATTTTGGATACAGCAAGTTCTGCTTGCCCAATGGTTTTAAAATTTTATAGTAGTCTATGTGAAGCATGAGATAGCTACTGTAATTTTTGTAGATTTTTCTAAATAGTTTTACTATATATTGCTTGAATCACCTAATTAACTAAATAAATTAGAAAAGGACATTAAATAATTTATTTAGAGGTTGGCACTATACTTTCTGATGTTCCTTTGGTATGTGCAACAAGTTGGTAAACTTGGTTTGGTCCAATTAGGCTTTTGCATCATCACTAAATATTTAATTTAGCGACCCTATCATTTCTGGACAGATTCTAGGTTTACTGGAATTCAATTTGGTTAACGTAAGAATCATTCTTTGACGTTTACAAATGATTTGTAGAGAATTTCATAAGCTTTCCAGAATGTCCTCTTGCAAGTCATTTGAATTTATAGAACTCTGTTTATGATTAAATTAAGGAACTACCCGTGTGCATATGAAACTTTAACTGTTGTTTTAAGTATGCCTTTACTATTTCTAAGTTTGTGGTAATGTTCCTAGATGTTAGGCCTTTAACTGAAGATGAGCATCTTTATCTTAGGTTATGCAAGTTAGGTAAGTTGATCTCGTTCTTCAAGTTAAGTTAGATACACGTTTTAAAGTGATTTGAATAGAGCTATTCTTAATCGGTAAACGAGTGTCCAGTGATGTTTTCGTTAAACTCTTACTGTGATTCATTCATCATGAGTATCATGTCATTCCTTATGCATCCATAATGTTTATCTTGTGCATCAGCATGCAATAGGTGTACCGGAAGGAGTGACCCTGCTGGAATTCGAGGAACCGAGCGAGGAGCAGCAGCAGCCAACACCGGAGGTTCAGGAGGTGCAACCTTCAGGAGAAGTGCCAGACGAGGTCACCGTTGAGTGCCCGGATCACCATCCATGCAACTTTGTGAAAGGCAAGCCCCGGAGCATATTAAGCCTCCTAATTTCCGAAATGCAGTTAAAGTATTATTGTTACATATATATATTGTTGCATTAAGTTTAGGTGTTGGATGCAAACACTTGCTGCATTGATTATCCAATCCTTGTCCAGATATTGATACCCTGAATCCTATGTAGTTCAGGTTCATGTAGTGCTTAGCCCTGCTTAAACATGGTAGAAGTCAGGTGATTTCCTGTCACCTGTGAGATATAGGAAGATACATATGGCACGGTTGGCTATATTTGCTATCGTAGAAAAGAACCAGTCTTAATTTGAAATAAAGACCGAACGGAGGCTTGCCGTTTTGCAGTGACTCTATCTGTGTCGCTTAAGGACTGAATCTTGGAGCCTTTCATGTTCATGTTGAACGCATGCCTCTCTCTTAGTTGGCCGGGTCTGGAGACCGACCACGAAGCCGAGTAGCTCACCTTAGGCCGGGAGTCGATAAGTATAAAGTGCGCCTCGGAAGGGAGCCGTAGGCATGAGTCCAAGGGCAGGTGATTTAAAAGTCCTGATCGTCCTGGCAGAAGGGTAATCCCTGAGAGTGCTGGCGCTGATCGAACCCACGAATTTGGTTCCTGAGTTGTTCCAAAGGTGACCCACGGCTACCCTTGCAAAGTATGCCAGGGTGAGAGTTAGGAATAACCCCTCAGCTGAGCTGTAATTTGATTCGAGTCGCCGTCTCTCCCGGTTAGTGAGAACTTGACGGGCTTATCTCCAAAGTAGATACACTAAATAACATAATGGTTCGGAAATGATGATATGATGATGACAGCCTTATTATACCTGCTATGGTTAATATTGATTGCTCCTAATAAGTGAGTGCTCTAGTACAGGTGCTAATCTAGTGGATAGGTAAATAATGATAAGCTTGATGCTAAGTTTAAATTGGTTGCTATGCTCATAAGCTCTTTTATGCAATTGTGTCCAGCTAGCCCACCTCTTAAGCCTTGCATGATCCTTGGTGTCTTTTCTGGTTTTGTCGGGTAAGTCTAGCAGAGTACCTTCTCGTACTCAGGGTTTATCTCCCACCTGTTGCAGGTGACCAGTTCTACTTTGGTTGCTGCAAGTATTGCCTTGTCCCGACTGGGGATGAAGACTAGACCGTTGGGCGCGACCTCTCCTAGTTCTCGTATCTGAAGATGCTTTTGTGGGACATGACTAAGACCTGGCTATGTATTTGAAACTATGAAGTTATGTACTAAACTATGTTGCTTCCGCAGATTTGAACTTGGTTTGTAATATTTTATTTGAACTCTGATGGATGTAATTCGAATGCTACTTGTGAAATGTTGTAACGAATGATGTGTTGTGTTGAATCACTACGGTCTTGGTTTGTATGTCGAAAGTTGGTTGAAATCCTTCGTGATTTCCGGACTACCGAGATTATGGGAGCTTAAGTACAGGAATTTGATCACTTCAGTGATTGTTTTTGTACTTACGTTCTTATGATTTGGTCGGTTCTGTTACAGACACCATAACATAAGAGATAGATTGGCACGAAGGCACAACACAGGCATAGATAGATAGATCATGTATGAATGAGTATAGATGACAAGTATAAATGAAATGAAAAGCAGGAGCTATGTCAACATCGAGGTTGGCATCGACGGGGTTGAAAGGTTCGACCTTGACGATGGTGGGGAAGGCGAGGCTCGCTGCGGGTGATCAACGAAGCATCGGGATGAGCTATGGCTAGCTGTAGCTAGCTTGGGCCAGTTGTGGATTGCTGCAGCCACCCTCGGCTAGCTGTGGCCTTCTGCTACCTAGCTACTGGCCTACCCAGTACAGGCGACCAAGGATGGCGACGGAGCTCCGGTGATGGCACAGAAGGGCTGTAGCTCCCCTGAGCTACAGGAGGGCCAGAGGATGGGGAGGCGATGCCACTGTCTTGTGGCGAGGCGGTCAGCATGGTCGTGGCTCCAGCTCTCGGTGTGGATGGCATGGCCTCCCTACGGCGGTGAACAACCACAGCATGAAGGCCGGTCTCAATAGAACAGCAACGGAAATGATGAAAAGGTGGAAGCTTTGGGGCTTTGGGGCTCACTGGCGGTAGTGGAGGTGCTCCGATGAGGTGGTGCTACTGCCCTCGGTGAGGTGATGCTGCTACGAAGCTCAACAAGGCACGATCAAGGAGGAGGCGCAGTCAAGGTGGTGGAGGGACGTGGCTGGCCAAGGTCGTGGCGTGTCCATGGGCTGGTGGTTGACGTCGTGGCCTCGCTGGTCGTGCAGCAGCGCGGCGAGGATGGGGCAACGTAGGCGTTTGACTTGGTGGTTGTCGGTGCACTAGCATAGCAGGAGGGCACTACATGATGCGGTCAGCTTGGCATCGTGGGTGTGCAGCATTGGGCGACGTCGAAGGGCGGGTGCCCACAGTAGGAGCGATCAGTGGCACAGGCTTGACAGAGCAGGGGCTCATGGTGCAGGGCGAGGTCATGACTAGGGCACTAGGTCAGCCATCGTGGTTGCAGAGGTGGTCGGCGGAGTGGCCATGGTCACCAAGGCACAGCCTTGGCCTACTCATGGCCGGCGGGGCATGGTTGTGATGTGGCCACGGCCAGCCGGAGACAGAGACATGGGGCTGGCAAACCTTGGTGTGGCTTGGGGTCATCAAAGGTATAGGCAAGGCACGTTTGTACAGGTGGTGGCAGTGCGTGGCTGCAGTGTCCATTGGCGAGGTGGCAGCGGCGAGCTTGGACGAAGGCACGGTGAGGTGAGGACGTGGTTGGCCATGGTGCGGACGATGGAGCAGATACCGCAGGGTTGGAGTAGGAGCTCGGGGTGGTCAATGTGGACATGTCATAGAGGGAGCTCTGGGCAACATAGAGAGGAAGGCATGGCAAGCTTGGAGATGCACGACGCTAGCCTGACGGGGTAGGACACTGAGGCCGAGGGAACTCTGGCTGGCGTTGCTTCGACGGTGGCCAAAACCGGCTACGGCCGACTGAGTGTGGCAGCGCAGCACGGCGAGGTAGCGCTGCCCTCAGCAGAGCACTAGTTTTGCGATGAGGAAGTGGGTGGAGGCAGGAGAGCTCATGGTAGATTTTATAGCGCGTTCGCCCTAGGGTTTCTAAAGCCAGGGCGCGACTCAAGGCCGGTGGAGGCCGGGCGATGCGCTGGTGGGCCAGCAGGGGCTGGAGCTCCACTAATACTAAGGGGAATGCGGTGTTGATGACTGAAAAGGAATTCAAAGGGTTTTGTGATAAAAACCACTTTCAGATTCAGTTAAGTCAGAGTAAAATCAGAAATCAGAAATCGACTAATTCAAATCGGCTCTTCTTGTTGAACCAAAAAGTACAGTTATCATCTAGTTTATGTGCTACAGATATTGGAATGTAAATTACAAGTTAAGGGCATCATGAATTGCTCGTAGTGCTTTTAGCCAAATAGCATCAACTTCTGCAATTTGTTGTTTATCTTCTTTGGCTGATCCGGGAATGCTCTCAAGACTATTGCGAATAGCTTTCCCTTCTTTGACCTTGGTCAGCATTTCTTGCTTCTTATGTTTGATAGCATTGGGGATCTGAGTCAAGTTGAACTCATGATGTTTGATGGTGGCTTTCACACTTTCTAGTTCTTTTTCAAGCTCCACGCGCCTAACTCTCAGCTGATTTAGTTCTGGTTCAATTTTGGAAGAAGAATTCTTCAAATTGTCTATCAGTTGTGCTAATTCTTTGGCTTCCTATTTGTTAGAATTCGTTTTGGCCATCAAAGCTTCATGGCCAATCAGATTTCTTTAAGCCTTTTTCACCTTGGGAGCTTGGTCTTTGATATTGGATATAGGTATCAAGGCCTCAGCAAGATTTGGGGTTAAATTATCCTTGATGGCCAAGAAGATTCTTCTCATTGGGTCTACATCCTGGACCAAATCGGCTATATTCCTCTCGAGCATTGGCAGCATGTCTTTTAGGCCATTTTTGGTCTCATATGATAAAGTCTCTTGGGAAGAAATGGTTGATGAGCTAATCTCACTTTCGTCTATGTATTCTTCAAAGTTGAAGGAGTAGCTCAGAGCTAGAGAATTAAGTGCCTACTTGTGAACAACAGGAATCTTATTAGAAATGGCAAATGGGTTGGCAATGAGATGAATGGTGAGGGGAACATAGTACCTTTTCTGAAAGAGACTTTGGCTGAGGAGAAGGAACAACCGATGATGTGCCAATATCTTTTTTAACATTTGGTTGAATCGGCTTTGGACTTTCGATGCTAGTGTCTGCAGGCATCAAGATTTTTTTTGGTTTACATTTGTTATAGAAGGACAAGAATGAGTACATGAATTTCTTACCATTGACTATTTGCTGAGTTGGAGAATCAACAGTTTGGGTATCAGCATCAATAGGATCATCTTCAACCATTGGATTGTTGGACCTTTGCTCTTGTGCAGATGTTTTTTAGGTGGTGTCTGATAAAGGAGAATGATCAGAGAAGAGTGAGGATTACATAATATTAAAAGGCTTGAGGAGATACCTTGGTAGCATCAGGAGGTGAAGTAGAGAGGTTCTCATCTTCTGCTATGTTTGGGTCTGTCAGAAGCATCGATTATTTCAATTGTAATCGGTTCTTTAGGGGATTAGCCGATGAGAGGTTGGTAGATGCTGATTCAAATGCCTAGGACAACAATTCGGCACCCAAAGTAGATTGAGATGCAATAGTCGATGACTGCAAGAAAGGAATTGAATTAGAAGTTGAATATCATCTTAAGAGGGAAGATAAGTTAAGTTACCTGAGCGATTGATAATTTTGTTTTGCAAAGTCTCTTCCCAGTGGTGGTTTTCTGAGTTACACCTTGGGTTGCCTTGCATTTTGAAAACTGATATGTGAGTATTGTTGGGGTAGCTGGGGTTTTCATCAACTTTTTTAGAGTGGGTGCAGTTGATCCCATTCTTGAGGTTGGACATGATGGATAATATTCTATGGGATGCCCTTTCCTGTCCACCCTTGGCGGATCAAATTCGGTATCCTGCAAAAGAATTTGTTAGATGAGTTGATAGGAGAACTTGTTAGATAATCCTTTTGAAAGAAAAATAGTAAGTTACCTCACTATCAGAAGCAAATTCTTCATCCAGGGCCAAACAGTTGGGATGAATTAGACTGCAGAAGAGGTGAGAGTGCCATTCTTGCCACCAGGAATCAAACAAATTTGAGAAGGTAGCTCTTGTCCATTCATGTAGGCAAAGAGAAGGAAGGTCTGATCCTAGTTGAAAAACTCTAGAAGCTTCCATCATCTCACTGATACCTTCACTTGGCTTCAGAGTGTTCCTAAAGAATAGCTAAGGAGGTAGTTGATCAAGGCCGAATTGATGGGCCACAAAAGAAGGATTATAGAATTCATAAGTTGGGAGATTATCTAGGAGAAAAGAACCAATAGCCATTTTTGCCACGGCCATGGCAAAATTCGGTTGGCAGTATAGAGGGTTTGATAATACAACTAAAAATTGCAGTAGCTGTTTCATCTGAGCAACCTGATTCAAATCGAAATTTGACTGGCAGAACTAGTTCATTGTTTTCATCCTCATCATAAGGTAGCCAAGTCAAGATGTTTGCATCAAACCCTTTGAAAAAATTCTTGAAAAGGTGGCCTACATCAACAGTAATTGTTATGGCTGATGTAGCTTCACCATAATTCATACACCGTCGAGTTCTTCCTTCTTTTCCTTTATAATCTTTAGCAAAGTTGGAAGAATGGAAGCTCAGATTCCTAAGACCGGGTCTTACAATTTTATGCATGTACAGATTCAGCCACAATTGTATTAGTCACCAAGGGCCACTGATGGTATGCACTGGTTCATTTTTCAGTAATTGAATAGATACTTGGTGCATCAGGTGATAAGCAGACCCCAGCAGATATTTTTCAAGGGGGATTTCATTGCCGACTGCTAGATGTTCTACCATGTATTTATGATTATAAGTTGGTCCGTAAGATGACCCACAAAAGATGAATTTTTCCAGCCACATGTTTAGGAAAGCTACATGCTCTCTTTCATCAACAATCAATCCATCACCAATATAGTTCAGAATATAGCTTGCCCATCCTATGCAGTCTGATATTTTGGCTAATTTCTTGGACCCAGCACTTAAGAAATCATAGGGTTGCATTGATCCTATTATTCTAAGGCCGGTCAACATGTAAATATCGGCCAAAGTGATAGTCATTGGACCATGACCGAAAACAAAAGCATTCAGTGTTGGACCAAAAGTAAGATGCAGAAATCAGAAGTGAGTTATTCCTCTCTATTCTAGACAGTGAGAGTGTCAGGCATTGATTCAAATCATAAATTTCCCAATCTCCAGCCTTTTTCTCTAATACCCTATGGAACCAATCCCTCCATCCCTTAGGCATTTTGGGCCAGTTTCTAAAGGGAGTTTTGGTGTTTTAAGAAGACAAATCTACTATAGATTGTTTGAAGGGGATTCAGTTGGTTTCTTGATTGATAAAATTGGATGGATTAGGATCACCCATGGGTCCAAGATAATAGACATTAGGAACAACAACTGATGGAATCAAAATTTCGTTCCTCATTTCCTAGAAACCAGTTGGGATGAATTTAAGAAAAAAGGAAAAATACAGAGTAGTGGCTAATACTTAAAAGACAGAAATCTAAAGGCATACCTCAGGAACATGATTGTTGGTCGCCATTGTAGCCAAAATGGATCTGAATCTGAGGAAGGTTACTTGAATGGCAGCTTGGTAGAACAGATGATTTACTAGGGTTAAGGCTTTGGTGGTGGTGGCTTTGACTGTTGAAATTTGCTCGAGAAAGAAGGGGAACGTAAGCAGGCCGAGCGAGCTAAAAATGATACTGTTGGGGTATTATATAGAATTCGACCCGAGAGATCAGGAGCCATGCGTTTATTTTGGAATGAGCGGTTGCAACACGGTGAACAGATGAATAGAAATTTTGGCATAAAATCATTTTTATCCCAAAATTGGGGGGCATGTGTTTACACCAAAATTTGGGAAGAAGAACGTGGGAACTCGAAGCTTCCAGGATGTGTCATCAAGGAATCGATCAGATGTGAATCGGTATCAGTTGATTTAGATGCAATGTCAGAATCGGCTATTTTATAGATGACTTCAGCAGACGGCATCGATGGGTTATATTTGAGTGGTGCCAGGAAGATGTGTCGGACTCTACAAATAAGGAAAATTAGGGTCCAAGTTATTATTTAGTTAGGAAGTTTTCTTTTATTCCAAGAATTGTAATGAGTCGTATTTGAGTAGGATTCATGTTTAGGTTCCGGGTATAAATATTAGACCTTGGTTATTGTAAAAAGAAAAGATGAATGCTCAATCAATACAATCTTTCTGGCTTTCACCATCACATTAGGAGTAGGAGTACTATAGATCTCGGCAAGTTCTTCAGTAAATAGGCTTGCATGGACCGATCGACCTCTAGCTTGCTTGTGAGTACCGTCACCACTTGTATTGTGCTTGTAAAGCTACATCAGCTGATTGATCTTTTATGAGCCATAATATAAGTTAGTTATCGATCTGTATCGTAGTTTGTAAGGCTACATCAGCTGATTGATCCCTTATGAATCATAATATAGATCAAAGTTATCGATCTTGTGTTAAATAACTTGTTGTTTAATACAATATCACCAGTTATCGAATCTGCTAAGATTAGTAAGATTTTCCTTACTGTTTTTTGTTGATTCACCAGTTATCGATCTTGCTATAATTAATGTTTTATTATCTTAATTGGTCGTCCTCTGATCTAGTTATGCTTTAAATCTTATAATTGATGGCTTAATTCTGCTAGATCAGCTGTTTTATCTCTATTCCAATCAAACATAGTATGCATCTAAAGACATGTTTCAATCTTGAATAAACTCACTAGTTAATGAGATCTAATCTAATGACACTACCATAGCTGCATTGATCCGGTCGAACCTCACTGGTAAGACTTTAGATTAGAAATTATCGATTAGTGGTCTTGTTCATGATCAAGATATGTACTTTATTTGTTTGCTATGACTGCATCGGCTATTTTAGCTGATTTGCCTATACTCTCACGCATATAGCATGTCTTCATGAATCTGTCAACATATAGATGGTTTTATAGATTCTTTGGCTTTAGTTTATTATCATTATCATAGCTACATCAATCCGATCAAACCTCACTGTTGATGATAATAGATTAGACTCAAAACTATTTGTAGATTCATTTATATTAAAGTGTGAATTTGTTCGCATGTTATACTCTTTTCGTCAAACTTATCGGCTCGATGCTTTATATCGATCATGTTCCATTTAGCCGATGATGCTTTCTGATGTTCCATGAGCATCGGTTATTTTGATTCATATCATTATCATTTAATATTAGCCGATAATCCTTGATTTACGCTGGATATCGACAATTTAGTCGATAGCCTCATTGAATCGGCTATCTAGCCGTACATTTGGAACTGTTTGGTGCAACACCGACATGTTCCCCCTTAAATTACTGATAAGATTTTTTCTCCTTGTTAATTGCAGGTCAAATTGACTACCACATCGTTGGGTTTTTAGAATTGGTTGATTCTATGTTGATGCCAAGCATATCTCTGGTCTCATTCCACTCAGATCTTTTGGCTTGCTGTGTGTTGATCACATCGCCAGATTTTTGTGTCAACACCCACGTATGATTCTAGGAACTTGAGAGATTCGAAAGGGATTTGAGGGGACTTTGCTATGGCTTTGTGCACTCTAGCAAAACACAAAACCCGAAACCGATTCAAGGACAAGGCACACACCTACAATGAAATCTAGATGGATGCAATGGTTTAGTGATAAATACTCCTAGGTTTGACTCAGGTTTGACCTAGCGACTACATGCTCCACACATTTGCAGAAAAAAATTAAAAAGCTTGTATTTTTTGTTGCACAAAAACCTAGGTTGTTACAATAACCAAGGAGGAACTTGAGTTGCATCTCCAATGAACCCCAATTCGTCAACCAAGAATCAATGAAAATCAACAAAGGTTGATAGAAGAAGAGCATGCAATTGTCTATATCCTCATCGGATGGTGCAAAGACAAAGCTTAATGTAAGGAAAGGTCCTGCTCAATGGACTATGAACTCTCGCCAACAGGTAAATCGGATAAGCCTCCTTTAGGTATGTTTGTCATTAATCACTTCAATAAAATGAAGGAAAACATAGGGTATATCCAACCAAGCATTATGCAACATAAAATCACATTCACAGGAGAATTCTATCATCCAACTTGATTTTGCATTCTGCAAAATTCAAGTATGGGGGATGGAGTTCTTCGAATCATCTCATGTCTTGTTGTTAATTTGTCTTGGTCATCCCTGCCTTTATAATGAGCTCAACTTGTTAAATCTCTAACAAGTAAAAATTTAAATAATCATGCTCCTTTGGTTCACCATATATATTCTTGTTTCTACTTAAATCTCTTGAGCCTTTCAAGCTTCCTTGTTCTGTTATAAGTATGCTTTGGAATATTATTCGAACATAATCATTGGATCAAAACATACTTGTATAGAATTCAGTTATACAGATAAGGAATGTTAGGAGATCATTTGTAGAAACAAATCAAGGTTTGAGGAATTCTTCAAAACAATTTCACACATCTTTGCCTTAACCTTGTTGAAAATTTGAAGTAGTGGTGAACAATAAAGGCACATTATTTAAAACATGGGATAAAGATTCTATGCTAATTAATATGTTAAAACCAACTCTGTTATAGCATAGAGGATGACCTTCAGTTCTATGACAACACTATCCTTGCTTTGAATCATCTGTATACTCCTTTGGGTATATGTTGTCTACTAATCCCTTGCAGAGAAGAAATAATGAGAGGAGCAGAAGGTTTGATCAAAATGCCAAGAAATAACAAAAGACAGCATGATGGAAGAGTTATGAACAAGGAGTGCAACATATGAGACAAGATGCTCATGAACAACTCAAGATGCAAGGAAGGAAAGGACCACCGAAAGTCGTCTACCCTTCATCACATGATGTCATCACGCTCCAATGATGAAGGTAACATCTTAAGGTAAGTGGTCATTGTTTTCCTCTTGATCTTGGTATGCACATAAATGAAGGCACAAACATGTTTGAGTTACAACTTTGCTTGATCCAACCTGATTAACTCAACATGTCTTGTTCCTTAAGTATGTTCATAGCACCACTTTCTTGATCTCGGTCTTAACCAAATGAGCTAAAATGTTGCATATCTTATCTTTGGAAGATGAAAGTCATAGTCATGAAAAGTTTGATACATTATATAAAGATAGACAATCCTTCCATAGGTTAAGCAACTCCATTTTTTTGTCATAGTCAAAATACTACATTCATGCTCATCCTTCTGATCTTATCATCCATGTTATAAATGAACAATGCAAACAACATCAATCTTATCATAATTCAATGCGCGTAAGGCTAGAGAAGAATAAATAAAGTTTTGGTTCTGTTAGTGTTTTTCCACCAATAGAGCCCATGCACTTGATCTCTACCTTGTCTTCATAAGCAGAACACACTTCGAGCAAGTGTGGGGGAGTCGATCCCCCAAATTCTACAAGTGAAAGTTCTGAACTGGCAATTATGATGCACACAAGATGTCGCCAGTTTCTATTATTGATGGTTGACTTCAAAACACTAAACAAGGAAGAGAAACAAGTCAAGAAAGGAAGCACCTGTCAAACCAAGATCAAATTCAAAATTAAGATGGGTTTGACAGAAGAAGGTGGCACCACCATCGGAAGCGACACTAATGGAGGCGCCACCGTAAGAATCTTCATCTTCAAGAGCGAACCAAGGTACTCGGTCAATGAACTTCCACAACTACCAAGGGCAAGATTATGAAGCAACCTCAAGTGGGCATCAGGGAGGACGCATGTCTTTCTCTGGCCGAGGGTATCATGACTCTTAGGAGGCCTACCACCGCTTCGACAACAGACTTGCAACCATTGAAGAGACAAATGCTGCCATACAAGGTATGTTACATAAGCATGTACAATGGCAGGTAAGCATGGGATACGAGATGCCCAGCTTACAGCAACGGCAAAATCAAAATTGGGAGGCTCTATTTCAGCACCTCCATATCCGGCCACCTCGTTGAGCAACCACGACAACAACTAGCTTGGGGGAAAAGGCATCCCCCGTGTATCTAGATAAGTATGTCTTTTCCTTTTATTATTGTTAGTTTGCTTTATATATATATTAGTAAAAAATGAATAACTAAAAACAAAATAAAAAGTTATCTTTGTAGAAATATATATAGTTATAATGTGTGATCTAAGAAATGAGAACAAAATAACAAGAATGTGTCTAGTTTGCTTTTATTTCTTTTAAGAGCTAAATAAATAATAAGGGACTCTGAAGATAATCTCTTAAAATGGAAATGATGAATAATTACTCTGTTGTAATTCCTTTCAAGTACCTAGTTTTTAGCCTTGAATTCTCCCGAGTTTTGGATAAGATTGTTTTGATATAAGGATTTACTCTGAACTTGATACTCGTGGATAACATATGTTTGATCTAAGTCTAGGTAATTGATAGATATGATATGAGAAGGTCTGAGCTGTTGTTTATCTTGTTCCAAGTGGCACCAAAGTTCTGGAGATTTCTTTTGAAAAACATAAAAATGCTACATGATGAGTTCATGTATGACAAAGCTTAAATTCCCACCAGAGCCATACATGTTATTTAGGCTAGGAAAACTTCCACATATATGCTGCTTGTTTTGCATTGAGTTTTGTCAAGCTTTGTTGACCCTTATGAGAGATTTGTCATGCTCTTAAAATCAAGATCACATACACACCACCCACATATGCACTACTCCTACACTGGAAGTGAACACTAAAACATGATTATTAGGTTTTCCATCCACCAAATAAATGCTCAAAGTTATTTTTGATATCTCTCTCAAAGTTCTATTGTAGAAAAGAGGCATGGGGCTATGAAAAGTTATTCATAAAAAAAAGAGTTGAGAAAAAATAGACACAAAAGTGTCTGAGATATTGAAAACAATGGGTACTTAGATGCCCATTTGAGAAAAGAGAAAGAGAGATGAATAAGATAGCCCCTGTTCTCTAGCAAATGTTTCTATGTTTCAAAAGAGAGATATGTTTTCAAGGAGCAAAGTAGAATTAGGTTAGCCACCATATATATATCCACCATACATCCACACATATGCACATCTTGATTTGATTGTATGACTCAACTCTCTTTGGATCCATTGTTTGACTTTACAATATATGCATTGCAAGTATGCTCTAGCTTTCTCTCTACCCAAGAACTCCACATAAGCCTTAGTAATAGGAAGAGAAAAGGCATAACATCTTTATTGCCTTGGTGAGGATCCACAAATACCACATATATTGAGAGACTTGAGAGTGTCATATAATGGAATCTTTGAGTTTTATTTTGAAAACTTATAAAAACTTTGGAACAATGGTGGAACAAAGAACTTGAGACATAGTGCCTGACTTGATTGTTCTATCTTTCAATTGCTCAAGACCCAAGTGAAGGCTAAGAAGCCCCATGGTTGAAGGTAATATGGGTAAGTTTGAAAGTCAAAACTGTTTGTTCTAATCCGGAGGAGAATTTTTGATTGAACTCATGTGTACTTTTGAGGTGTGAAAGCATAGTAGCAACTCCTAATCCATTGCTGAGTTTATCTTTGCTCAAGGACTGGCAAAGGTTAAGCTTGGGGAAGCTTGTTGACGGTCACTAACATCAATTATAAACCGTCAACATAACCTGCATTTACACTTAATTCTATCACCAAACATAGGTCTAGGGGTTTAAACTAACAAATTCCACGAGTTTTAGTGAATCTGTGATTTTTGCAGGGTTTATCTAGAAAACCATCAAGGGGGATCTACTTGTCAAAGGAAATTACAGAATTTTGTCATGTAAATAGTGTGGAAAGATTCTAGAAGACTCCAGGAGGCTCTCCACCGAAGCAAACCACGAGGGGCTACCATGTGGGGCCAGCCAGCCCCACCTGCAGGCCGACCGGCCTTTGGGTCCCACCAGTCAGCCTCCACTTTGAAAGTTAGTTCCCCACCGCCATTGAGATCCAATCTTAGGTGTTTATTCAAGTTGGTTTGATCTGAGGGCTCAGGATTGACGCTCTAGCCTATATATATCAGCCCCTACCCCCTCCCTGGAGGCATCTTGGAAACCCTAATTCATATGTCTGATTTATATCAAGACACACCAGGAGGAATAGGTTTAGAAATTCCATGGTAGATTAGTAGCTTGGCAATGAGGGTCGAGTTGGGCTCATGCTCGAGTTCCAAATCTAGTTTTGGAGGCTCGGTAGAGCCTTGTATCCTCACTTCTACATCTTGTAAGACTTATTATCAATTTATCATATTTTTAGCATGGAGGCATGCCACTGCTAGTGTGAGGAGAGGCAGGGAGGCACCCAGAGGGGGTCGTCCTCCCCCTAGGGTCGGACGCCCCTTGACCACCACCTCTGGCCACCGCCTTCGCGTGGCAGACTTTGGGCTGGACTTGGATCATGTCCCGATAGTGCTTTGCTCCATTTGAGTTGAGTTGGTAGGCGCCTTTGTCATTCCTTTGCGCAATTTAGTGTCAGAAAGCGCCTTTCGGTGAATTTCTCTATGCATTTTATGTTTGTGACCTGCAAAACCTGCTTGTACCAAAACTTGTGGAAAGTGTGAGTAAAAATCCCTAATTCTAAGTTTTGGTGTGCACATTTGTTTATTTTGTTTAAATGTTGGCGGTAGAAATTTGAGTTAAGCACCGCCAACAAGCTCCCCCACACTTCTCCTTTGCTTGTCCTCAAGCAAAGTTAAGAGATAAAAGTAATCATGCACATAACATCCTAAGATATATGCTTACATAGTTATTCCAACACATTCCTTACACAAGTGGGATATGTGGCTTTAGCTAACATGTTTTCTTGGGTTGTTGAAAAGTGGAATAGTTCTCGAAACAAAGTCATCTTCCCAATTTCACATCTCAGTAACTCAAAGTTTTGAAAGTTTTTTTTTCTCAAAAAAGCATAGTTCACTTTATACTCCTCAATTGGCACTCTCAAATCACTCAATTGTGTATAACTCCTTAGTAAGGCATAGCAAAGTTTTGCCTTCTTTCGTTTTCTCCTACTTCTAAAAAGGTTTTATGTGGAGCTTTAGGTAGGGATGAACAATGTAGCATACTTTTATTGCATGTGTTGTAAAGTCAAATCGAGGATCCAAGGAGAGAAGTGTCATACTCTTAGATCAAGATGTACATGTGTGTGGAAAAAGGTAAACTGAAACTATACTCCTTTTGTAGACATGATCTCTCTCTATAACTTATTATTTTGAAATATGGCTATCTTTCTTCTTCTTTTCAATGCATGAGCCTTCATGTGCTCATCATTTTTTTCTTTTGTACTTGGACCTTTATGTGTCCATATTTTTTTTTCTTTAAGCCTTTTTCATAGCCCATGTCTCTTCTTTTAAACCATATATTTAGAGAGAGATCATTATCTTTTAGAACATGGAGTATTTCCCTAACCAACATATTTTTATCTACTCCCAGTGTAGGGGCAGAATTTTTAGTGGATTTGGATGGAAGCATGCTTTTGCGTACTCCCAGTGTAGGAGCAGCATGTGTATGTGGAGTGTATGTGATCTTGATCATGGAAGCATGATAAATCTCTCAACATGGGTCAACAGGACATGACCAAACTCAATAGAATAACAAGCAGCTTATGTAGAAGGCTTAAAACTTGTAAGATGTCAAATTTGTCTTTGGTAGGAATTGCTCACCAATTGAGGAGTATGTGATACTATGGTTTTATATTTTTATTAAAACAAATTCTCCAAGTACTTTGAATAGAAATGATAGGATTTCTAAGTCAGAACTATATCACACCTCACAATAACTTAGTCAACATGATTGTCCTATTAGAATATTTTCCCACAAGCATAAGTGTATGTATATGGAACAAACTTTTATGCATGCTTCTATCTTAAACATGTTATGAACATGTCACTTTTCAAAATTTAAAATGAAGTGTGGTTTGTCAAATTGCATAGGGACATTATTCATCATGAGGAGAATAGCAGGGATAAAATGAGTTTAGTTTTAGTGATCAAGATTTATGTTTGTTCAAACTCAAATTTGAGGGAGCTGAGGGTTGTGTTACACAAACCATCATTGAAGAGAAGGAGTTGAGTCAGAGGTGGTTCAGTCAATCCTCTCTGGAGCCATCTGTTCTGTCCTTCTATATGATGGATTGTCTGAGGGTTGTGCAACGTGTTGGTGGGAGATCTCGAATGTGTGTTAGTTGTGCTTGAGAGATCTCCCCCACACTTGTTCTTGTACCTATTTTTATTTGACAAAGAAAAAACAAAAGAAACAGACAAGGGCTCTACCAGTTGAAATACTAGGGAGCCTTAATTGTTATCATTATTGTATTTTTATTTATTATTTTTGTTATTAATATATATATATATATATTATTTTTTTAGTGTTCACCCAACTTTTTATTGTTCGAAATAACTCCAACAAGGCTAAAGGTGAAATTGCAAGATATTCCTAGCCTTGATTCATCTCCAATTTGGATTACTTCCATTGTCTATGAAGATAATGACTCAAAGTTCATTAACCAAGATTAAACACCATGTCTAATTTTGATTAAAGGAGGCCATTTTAACCTAAGCACCATGCTTAATTTAAAAGGACCAATGGATGTACCACATGGGCCCATGTGAATACACTCAAACTTAGAGCATATGACATAAACAAGAGATGCACGAATTTGAATGATTGTATTCTTATGGAGACAAAAATGAGTTAAAGGAATTGGTGAACACCTTTTATTTATAATAATATTTTTTTATAATTAACTATATATATATATATAGCAAGGTAGGGCTAACATCATCATTTCTCTGTTTTTTAAGCAAGATGATCATTGGTGTATATGGAACTTTTGGACACTCACCATCCTCCCCCACACTTGGACTTTCGTGTGAAAGTCAAGTGTGCAGGATTAGGGTCTCCTTACCAAAGATCATCAAGGCATGTAGTCGATGCAGCTCTCATGTTTTCAGGCATCGTATGTCCCTGTTCTTCTTGATCTTAACCTGAAAGGGTTAACACACAAGAATACCCAAAGGTGCATACAATCCTGACAACAAGTCTTTACTTTTTATTAATAAGGAAGTTGTTTTTTTATAAATGTTATATATATGATTTTTTATGATAATCTGGGGTATCTCCTTGCAGTGCTTAATTTAGTCTTAAGCTTGACTGTGGGAACTTCGTCCTAATGCTAATAATGGTGGTTTAGGTCCTAGCTTCACCACCAGGCATTTAACATTATCGTTCAAGCTGCAAGGTTAGTACCACAACACATCCACGAGATTTGCAATATTTGTGATAAACATATGCATCCACAACCATCCTTCCAAAAAGTTTATAAACTAAGAGACGGTTGTGGTCCTTATAAAAGCGTGTGGCACTAAGCGTGATCAACTCTGGAAACTCTAGAAGTGAGCATGAAATGCCAGGGGTCTCAGAAGAGTAACCTTCATGCTTGTTAGTGGAATCATTCTTTTTTAGCTCTAGAATTGGTGCTCCAAGATTGTCCATGGCATAGAGGTTTTGGCCAGAGGGACATGATTTTGGTTCGAGTGAGGTTGGTGATGGATGTTCAGTTTCATAAGCAAACTTAGATGAAATGAACAGAGATAAGAATTTCACCTCCTCGAACGGGTCATTGTTGGGATGATGCTCCGCCATCGGGATTTCTGGGTCAGGGATAGAAGTGGCGGAAGTAGTTATTCCCAATCTTTCATCAAGGCTCCCATGGTAAGATTTTTCTTGAAAAAGTTTTTTGGAGGGGTAGCCTATAAGATCAAAATCGAGGATGGCATAGATGTGGAAGTCTAGGTACCTCAGCTTCATTAATTTCAATCGGCACGTCCCTGACGATCCCACAACACTTGAAAATGAGTCCCGAGGGTCTTTTAAAGAGTTTGTTGGTCGAGACTAGTGGCATTTTGCCCAAAAGGGTTTTCACAAGGAATTCAAACATGATATTAGTCTAGATCGTGGGGTTGTGTAGGGTTTCCATGACAGTTTCCCTTAATGAACAAGGTATGATCATGGAAGGTGAAAGAACCCGAATTGCTTTGGAAGAACGTTTCGCTTCCGTTAGCCATTCCTTCGATGGTTCAGCCTTGGTGGAAACTTCCTCATGAGGATTGTGCCAGAAGTGTTTCGAGGTATTGCCATAGTCCTCGAATTTGATAGGGAACTCTGAAGGATTAATTAATCTTTCCTTCGGCATTCGTGGTTCGGATGAGGGTTCATGAGTCGAATCTAAGGATGCTACGTGTTTAGATTCGACTAATGAGGACTCCTCAACACTCGACATACCTTTTGCCTGGAGGGGTTTGGTTCTTATGATGGAAGAAGTGTGTTTGTCTATGAAGTTTTCAAGGAATTTTACTTGTTCCGTCATAGGTTTGTGTGCGAAATGACCTCCAGCAGTCATGTCTAGGCAAAGGTCAGCATGTGTGTTGATACCCAAACAAAAGAGTCACAGCAATATGCTATCGAGTAAAGACAAGTCTGGGCTGGTGTGTAATAATGCTAAAAACCTGGCCTAGGCTACACCTATAGACTCCTTGTACTGCTCAAAGTCGAATGTTGCCTTTGGTAGAGAGCCGATACGGGACATGGGAAAAATGCAAGACAAAACTTGTCTTTATGTTTATCCCAGTCCCCATTCGTACTTTCTATGGCAAGTGTGTACCATTGCTTCGCCTTCTCTGAGAGAAAAGGGAAACAATTTCCACTTTAGAGTTTCTTGTGTCATGCCTGAGATGCTCAGGATCGAACATATTTCCTCGAACTCTAGCAGGTGATTGCAAAGGTTTTCATTTTCAAGCCTAGAGACAGGTTGTGCCTGAATCATGGCTATCAAGCTAGGGCGGAGTTCACAGCCAGATGAACGGGTGGTTTTAGAAGGTGGTGGCTTATAAAACTCACCCTTTGAAGTAGGAAACTTTTGGATAGGAGTTGATGTCATGGTGAAAATATTTTTGTGTGTTTTTTATATATAAAAAGAAAAGATACAGATACGAGGACGAACTAGGTTTGAAGAAAATACGACAACCATTCCCTGGCAACAGCACTAGAAATTCTTGTTGGTATTTCTTAACGTGAATAGAAATAATCCACAAGCACATGGAAGTACCATTGTAGCACTTCACCCAGAAGTATTCAGGGTATCGTATTTTCCACACGGACCGAAGGTACTCTTCTAGCTAATTTGTCCAAGGACAACACAAGGGTAGAGTCGGTAGAGGTAAAGATGGATTCCTATGATTATAGGGTCTATGGATAGATAAACTCTACTATTACTTGCTCACTTTAGGCACTAGATCACACCTGGTCTGCCAAGTGAGGCCTACGTCGAACCCGGATGTGGGGGAATACGAGGGACGGACAAGGCTATCACCACCTGCCACCTACCCCTCAATCGTGGGGAACAAGATAAACAAAGACAGCTTCTAGCCTAGACACCATGTCTACGCTATCGACTATTACTCTAGCATGCATGCAAGGGTTATCCGTCTCTATCAAGGCCCTTCTACTAGATCAACCACCACAAGGACGGACAATGATCTCACAAACAAGTAAAAGTATAGCTTGACTAATCAAAGACTTTATAACCAAAAGAACCACGAACACTCACTTAGCGAGAGAACCCATTGAAGTGAAGGTGCTCGTCGAGGTACAAGGTGGGGAGACACCGACAAGCCCGGTGCTTCCCCAAGCTCTCCCTCACATCTCTCCCTTACTACTCTACTAGCTATCTAGGGCCTAAGCCCTTGGAGTGTTGCTCAAAAGTAGAGAAGCTCTTTGCCTTCTCTGTGTGTTGTAGAGGAGGGGTACCCCTCTATTTATACAAGAGCCTAGGCAGTGCTGGAGGCTATTCTTGGCGTGAAATAGTAGTTCCACCACCTTAGCATGGAGGCATGCCACCACCAGAGTGAGAAGAGGCAGGGAGGCACCCAGAGGGGTCGCCTAGCCCCTAGGGTCGGCCACCCCTTGACCACCACCTCTGCCCACCGCCTTTGTGTGGCAGGCTTTGGGCTAGACCTAGATCGTGTCCCGGTGGTGCTTTGCTCTGTTTGAGTTGAGTTGGTAGGCACCTTTGTCATTCCTTTGCGCAATTCAGCGTCAGAAAGCGTCTTTTGGTGAATTTCTCTATGCATTTTATGTTTGTGACCTGCAAAACATGCTTGTACTAAAACTTGTGAAAAGTGTGAGTAAAAATCCCTAATTCTAAGTTTTGGTGTGCACATTTGTTTATTTTATTTTAACGTTGGCGGTAGAAATGTGAGTTAAGCACCACTAACACAACCCTTATCCTCGTTCTCAAGTCAAGAGAGTGAACTCTTGAGATGAGGGGTTTCCACTAGATCAATGGGTAATACAAACTTTCTCGTGGCTCACCACAAGCACGGGAGCTCGCCGGGCGACGCCTAGCAGTCTAGGAGGCTTCACCTCCAAGAGTAACGAATGCACAATGAATGCTTGATGCAGGCCAACAAGTGCTCAAGCATTGGCTTGCTTTTAATTGCTCTCTAACACTAAATCTAACACTAATCACTCACTCTCATAAAAAGAGGGGTTAGAGAGAGCTCTCACAAGGCTTGGAATGGGTTGGGAATGATCTGAACATTAGCATCCTCACCAAGAGGCGTGGGATGGGTATTTATACCCACCCCACACAAACTAGCCGTTGCATTTCAAAAACTAGCCATTATCACCTCTATAGGTGTGGCACTACCACGCCAACCCACGGCACTGCTGCGGTGTGGCACTGCTATGAAAATTCGTGGCACTAGCGTAGCTCCTAGAAACAGCACAGGTCACCTCATAGAAAACGCCATAACTTTTTACTTCGAACTCTATTTTCAGTGATCTTAGACTTTTTGGAAAGCTTGTTTAGAGGGCTATCCAACCCTGCAGAGAACAAGCCCAAAGATCAACAAGTGAAGGTGCAGTGCTAAGTGTTTTCTCTCATATTACCACTTGGGTTCGGTTAGTTTGAGCACTTGAGACTAGTCTATGATTCGTATTGCATCCCCCTTGATAGTATGGCATATCTATACTCAAGATCAAGAGAATATAAACATTTGAACCATTTGAGTCTTTAATGTCTTCATATGCCATTTCTTCTCAATATCACTTCATAAGGGGTTACAATCATCTTTGTCTCATCTCTTCGAGCAAACATACCTTGAGCATGTGACTTGAACCATTTCAACACATATGAGTTCAATCCATGGCTTCAAGTCACTTCCACTAATGATTTGATACTCAACACAATATGACTCCTCATAGCTTGATTAGTTCCTTGACTCAATGCAAGTACTCTCTTCTTCACCTTAGCCATGGTACCTCGGTCCTCAAGCCATTGCTTGCCATTCACCTCCTCTTAGTCCCTCGAAGCCCTTTCCTTGCTATCTTCACCTTATCAAGACATACTCAAGTCACATCATATTAAGCATCCATTGAAAAACTATTTCTTCAATATTGTGATCCTTGCTTGAATATCTTCTAGATATGAATGTTGAGATCAATCAAGCTTCAGTTTGATTCACATAGAGACATATATGAATCAACATCAATATGGTCAAGCCAATTCATGATTCTTTGTATCCTTTTTATTTTGGCTTGACACTCCTAATACTCACTTCAATATCTATCTTCACACTTCTAGCTTGATCAAATCAATGCAAAGTGAATTTCCAAATCTTTATCCATACAAGCAAACCAATGTAGAGACTGACTTATTTCCAATATGATTTGTGTCCTTTGTCATTTGACCTTTGCTTGGCATTCCCTCACTTATGCATTCTGGATTCATTCTTCAACCTTGATCAAAGCTAGTTCACTATCAAACTCTTCTTGTTCATGAAAAGCAAGCCATTATTGAGACCAATCCAAAATCATCAACTTTTCATGTCTCATTTGCCAATTACCAAATATGCTTGCTTTCTCATGATACTATGATATCCCATAACATAGAAGCCACTTCGTCAATTCCATTTCATTGTTGTCTTAAGCTTGAACTAGATTGTTTCCATAATCTTCCAATACAACAATACACAATTTTGGCCTTGATTTGAATATTATGTGAAATATTGTCAAGTTTGCTTTCTTGTTGAACCTATATACACTTATCATTTCACAATTCGCAAGTGTATGCAATAAATTCAATTTCCTGTTCAACACTTAGCAAACTTGTTAGACCTTTAATGGTGGTGTCATTAAATTCACCAAAACCCACTAAAGGGCTAGATGCACTTACAATCTCCCCCTTTTTGGTGATTGATGACAACACAATTAAAGCTTACAAGAGATAGATAAATAATAAGATTTTGAATCCCATGATATAGTGAGCTCCCCCAAATTGTGTGCATTGAAGGGAATTCAAATTTTGGCCTCAAATGCCAAATGCACATATTTAAGATGAAGTGTGGGAACTCTCCTATATCTTAGCATCCGTGGGGTGCAAGGTGTCATCATGATAAACGTGATGCTCATGGTAGTTCATGCACTCAAGAAGTTTCTAAAGTTTTCATGTGCGGCACTTCCGTGAGTGCACGCAACACTACCGCACAGTGGCAGTCAGAGAAAATAAACAATCCATCATTCAAGGCATGAATTTCACACACTAGCATAAATGGTCCTTATCAAGAGCATTAATTTAAACTATCCTTGCACACACCATACAATTTTGAAAAATCTTATATGCCTCTCTTTTACCCCTTTAAATCCACATATCAATCTCTCCTCCCTTACACTCTCCCCCAATATTTCTCCTTCTTTGGCATTAATCTCCAAAAAGGATCTCTCCAACAAAAGGAAGAAATAATGGTAGACAAGTGAGGGCAAGAGGTAGGTAAAAGTTTAGCAGATAGGATTTCTCTCCTGAGTTTTCTACCAAACAAAGTATGCAACAATTTATGTCAAGATTCTTGAGAAGTTAGCATATTTAGCTCATACCTCACTTATATGACACCTTTAACATGAGACTAACTCATGCCATCACCACAAGAGGTATCAACCAAATATCTAAAGAATTCTCTAATCATTACCACAAGAACAAACTTATGGTGTGACTCAAAATAATGCACACAGATGCACACACTAGCATGTAAGGGCCTAGATGCACAAAGGTAATACAAGAGTTCATGGGGCAATATACCTTTGTTCTAAGCCTCATAATCTCCATCATGATCATGATCTTTTGAATTTAGTGATTTGATGGGCTTGGCACTTCTTTACATAAAATGGTTTCATATATGCCCATCTCTCTTGATCATGACCTTCATGAAGATTTCCCAAACTTGTGCTTGATCTTCATTGAGAGTCCATTGCTAGCTCTTGTTGTCATTTTGAGATACCAATTGAAGACATATTTCTTGATATACCACATTAAAAGATTATCCACCAATATCAATTGAAATATGATCTTCACAATTTTGACACCAATTGAACGAGTCTTCACAAGTTGATGCTCTTCACAAGTTGATGCCAATTGGAATGGATTCTTGTATCTCATGATTTCATCTATGAATGCTCACAAAGACAAGAGATAGCATTAAATTGCACAAGCTAGAGTTTCACAACTAGTGACCATTTTGGGTGTGGAAGGCATATATATCACTAATTGCAAAACCTCATAATATAGACTAAATTCCTCGTTTTTGATAGTGCATACATATATATGTGGAAGGCAAGAACATATGCAATTTTGGTCAATTAAGTCCAAAGAAGGGAATTTAAGCTATATTATGGAGAGTAGCTACTTAAGAGATAAAATTGCAATCCAAATGAATATGAAGGATAACTTTACCAATTTGGATTGAGTTAATGTAGCATACCCTTGAGAAACTCATTCTCACCAAGAGACTACACAAATTCACTAGAAGAAAAGGTTAGTCTCAAAAGACACAAGATATAGAATGGTCTCCCCCTTAATATGTGCATCAAGTACTCGAATTACTTGTGAAATGCACTTGAATCAGTTTAAGAGTCTACAGGAGTTCATTCTATATTTTGGTCAAGGCATGATAAATTTGCAACAATTGAAATTATGCCTAGGAAACATACCACCACCAAGGTAGATAGATCACCACATAATTTTTGATTGACATGACCATCATAAGTGAGACTTCAATGATTTGGATGGCCATAGTTCTTACTTGATGATTCATGGTGAATTAGAGCTCTTGTGATCATCCAAGATTCATATTATGTTTCTTGTTCTTTCTTTACCTAAAGCAACTCACAAAGAGAGCAAAAGGTAAAATTCATGAAACTTGCAAATTGTGAACCAGAAGTTACCACTCTTTGTTGACAATCTCTTGGTGATCAATGGGATGGATCCATGTGCACTTAATGAGCCCTAGAGAGGAGAAATAACAATGAAAGTCCACTCTTCAATTATTTTCTCCAACTCATTCAAATTCAGTTCCACTAAAGGATTGAGGCATCTAACACTAAACCAGGAGCACTTGGTTTATAAGGACCAAGACCTCCTAGAATAATCTTTGGAGCACCCAAAGATTCCATTGGAACCATCCATCCTACTTTGATGTTCTTCTTTCTCCAATGTGTGAGGCTACTCAATATGAACTTGAAAGAAACCATTAGTCCCACAAGATATAGTCTAAACTCCCCCTAAATTTGTGCATACAATTGTACACAAAGTACACTTAAGCACATTAACAATGTGAGGTCAAGGGAGAAGTTTACACTATACTCCAACTGATTTCAAACTCCTCCAAGCTGCTTGTAGTCCAATTAGTTTTCGCTGGATTCATTTGCTTCCAATTGATTTCAAATAATTTTAACTGATTGTAACTCATTTTTGCTACTTGTAACTACTGAAGTCAACTAGTTTCATCTAGTTTGAATTGATTTTAGCTGCTATTTCTGAAAGCTTGCAACTGATTTCTTCTAGTTCCTACTAGTATCAACTACTTGTTGCTGCTTGTATATTAATTGCAATTCCTTTAGACCAAACTGATGCTTCTCATAATGATTGATTCTTCATGACCAACTTGAGAGCCTGTATAATCTTATCATTTCAATGCAGTCCAATACCAAACACTGAGTTTTTAGATTCTGTCTTCCTTGGAGAAAACTTTATATCTCCCAGACCATGGGTCCAATATGTATGAAATTTGGTAGATATATGCATATATGAATCCTCTAACTTCTGTAAAAATTTCAGCTCAATTGGAGTCCATTTGATCAGTCAAATTAATTTTCTACCAAAACTGCTAGAGTCTGAAACTACAGTGCTCAAGCTGACAGAATTTAACTCAAAACTGATGTTCTTCTACACCAATGTTCATGCCAATTGTACAGCAATAAGTACTATATGTGTGTAGAATGCTCACAAAGTTTGAGACCAATTTATCGGTATTTGAACTTCCAAATCCATGTTTGAAGGCAGCCAACTTAGAATTTCAATTTCTGGACAGATTTAATTATTGACAATTCTTCTCTTCTTCTCACTACTACAGATTGACTTATCACTATCGCCACTTTCACTGTCGTAGCGATAAAAGTGTTGGTATGATACTTCCACCATCGGTTGGACCAATAGGGAGGCCTCCTAAGGATGGAAACCGACAGTTGAAACTTCTACCACCGATGGGTTAACGGTTCATGCGGCAGTGGTATTGGGGTTGCATTTCCTCCATCACATGAAAAGCCGGGCCGACTAGGATTCCCGTTTTGGCCAGCGGTCTAAAACTAGCGTTTGGTCAACCGGCGGTAAAAATTCAGCGTGAGTGTTGAATGCCCTCAACTTCCAAGGCCGTCAAATCACCATTATTTCCGCTGCCTGAAGCCAAAGAGCCATACCCACTGCTCTACATATTCTTCAAGCCCGGTGCCCTCTGAAACCACCCCTCTTCTTCATCCATCATTCTCTTCTCTTCCAATCTATAAAGAAAATGTCGGACAGCCCCATCAAGTTTCCAAGCAGCCCATCATCCAGCGAGGATGACTTGCCAGCCCACTAGTACTCCGAGGACGACGTATCCTCTGATGACTAGATGCCTTCTAATTATAGTCCTCCGTGGAGCTCCGAGATGGAGGACCCAGAGGAGAAGGACGAGTTTGAGGACGAGGACGTGGAGGACGACACTAACACCGATGATGACAACGATGACTCTGACTTCGACTTCAACTCGCCTCCTCCCAAGCGAGCGAGAGGATCATATTTAGATTAAGTACTTTATAGTTAGTATAAGTAGTTTTAATAGTTTAGGTTAATATTATGTTTTCAAATGAGTACAATCGTATACTCATCCAAATTGTATTTATCTGTATATGCAATGAATCAATGAAAAAAAGTTCTTTGAAATATTAAGTTTCCTACTATTGTTCTTGCTATCTATCTTTGATCATTGCTATATTCTAGGAGATATTGCTACAACAATGAATGTATTTTTTTCTTTTTCTATATATATATGAATGAAAAGTAAAAACTGTCATGTACGATTCTAGTTCTAGGAGAATCTAATAGTAGTTCAAGTGCTGACAATCATCGTATTATAGCGTTGGATTAGCGTGTCAATGGTCGGCTTAATACAGATACTGTTTACCTAATCCCGTGCCGTCCGTTCTGGCTGCCGATCAATTTAGACCGTCCATTTGGAAAAGAAACCTAGAACTGCCTAGTCCGTTCCCCAACTCCCCTCAGCCCTGTCGGCGCATTGGCGGATGTTGGAACTACTAAAAACCCTAATACAAAGCCATTAGTTCTCCCCACCCATTGCTTCATCTTCATTCTCCCCACCAGTTGCTTCATCTTCATTCTCCCCACCCGCCTTTGCTTGCCCTAACTCGAGCACCTTGCATTGTCGTCGTGGACAACGCCCCATGAAGGTTAGATGGATTCGGTTACCCCCTGCTGTTTGCATTTGGTTCCAATTAGCTTTGGGTTCAGTATCAGTTTTGTTCATATTAGGAATTTCTTCATTGTAACAGATGCTTAGGTTAATTGAGATTCAGTTTTGGATTCAGTTTTGTTCATATCAGTTTTGGGTTCGGTATTAGTTCTAGTTTTCATCTAGTTAAATCAATTAACAAAGACTTATAAAAAATTGGTTTTGGTCCAACCATTATACTTTTTAACATGTGTTTACACAAAAATTTGGAAGAAGAGTCACAGGGACTCAAAAGCTCCCAAGATCATGTCAGCAGGGAATCAATTGCGTGTGAATTGGGATCAGCTGATTCGAATGCAGCACTAGAATCGGCTTTCTTCAGGCAGCGTCGGCAGATAATGACAAAGGCTACGATCGGCGCCAGGACGAAACATGATGGACTCTACAAAAGGGGAAAGATTAGAGTCCAAGTTATTTTAAATTAGGAATGTTTTCTCTAGGGTCAAAAATTGTGATGAGTCGTGCTTAGACAGGAGTCATGCGTAGGTCCTAGGTATAAATATCAAAGCCCGGCTATTGTCAAGGATAGACAATCAATCAAATACAAGTTACTTACTTTTTCGGCTCCGGCCACCCCTTAGGAGTAGGAGTAGAGTAGATCTCGGCGAGTTCTTCAGTAAGTACGGCTGCATCGATCTGGTCGACCTCCACTGCTTGTCTGTAAGTACCGTCATGGCTTATACCTCTGTTCGTATGGCTGCATCGATCCGGTCGACCTCCACTATGACTCTGGTATGAGTTAGTTATCGAGTCTTGTCTAGTTCAAGTACGGCTACATCGATCCGGTCGACCTCCACTGCTCGAACTAGATTAAGGTCAAGTTATCGGCTCTATCTAAGGGTGGCGTTCCTTTGAATAGATTCATTAAGTTACCGATATTGCTTATTACTTCCATTATTTATTTAATTACAGCAATATCACTTCGCCCAATTGAGATTGATCTAGATCGGCCTTACATCTTTTTTAACTCATTGTTTGTTAATCTAAACTGATCTAATCTGCACTTTAAACGATGAGTTATGCTTTATTGGCTGTTTTATATCAATCTTGATCGTGCATAGCGTGCGGTTAAGATGTGTTTGATCTTAAGTATATTTATTGGCTAGCGAAAACTGTTCCATGACCCGTTATCATGGCCTATGTGATTCTGCCTCACCCCACTGTTAGCATCATGGAGTGGGGATTGTTAGTTGGTAGATCTGTTTCTGAGAGGGCATGATCTTAATTGTGCACTATGCCTGAATCGGCTATTTTAGCCGATATCGAGCGCTTTCACGAATAGTTCGCATCATGAGATCGTTGAAGTAGCGATAGGTTGAAAGATGTGTTAGCCCCATGATCTTATTATTGTATTACGGCCTGCATGATTCTGCCTCATGCCCCACTGATATTAGTAATAAGTTAGGGTCATCGAGTCTATTGTTGTTTCTACGGCCTGCATGATTCTGCCTCATGCCTCACTGGTCATAGCGATAGATGACATCTACCATATTCATTAGATTTATCTCTATTAAATGGTTGAATGATGATGGACAATTTCTTTTATAAAGGAGTTCGGTTACTTACAGTCATTGGCTTAGCATGAACTAATTAATGTTGATATCTTTTTGCCAGTGACCAATATTTGTCTAAAACAATGATATTCATAATGATAATCGATTCTTCTTACACAACCCCATGAGCTTTAACCGATTCATTCTTATGAATATGTTGGAATCGACTATTTAGTCGATCTCCTTTCATATTGGCTCTCAGAGCCACACATTCGGGACTGTCTGGCAACACCGGCATGTTCCACCCTTAATTATTGATAAGCTTTCTCTCCTTGTCTATTGTAGGGTCAAATTGACTGGCACATCTCGAGAGGAGTGCGTAGTATCGACCACCCCTGCACTGAAGCTAGGTGGATCTCCAGCTCCATCGAGCAGACCCTTCGGGCTTGCTCATGTGTCCTCGGGACAGGACGAAATTCTATGTCGACACATGTTTCTGGCACGCCCGGTGGGACCCCACAATCATCATGGCGGTTCACAACAACAACGACATCCTTATGCTGCATTATGAAGATCTACCTAATGGGGTTAAGGGTATCTTCAGCAAAGCTACAGAAGAGTTTCAGAATAAGTGTTTGTTGTCCTACACCAAAACACGTGACAACACAATTGTTCAGAAATTTCCACTACCAAGAGTTCTATTACACGGGCAGACGGATACAACTGAAGATGAAGACAGGCGTTTCTTTAAGGAAGTTGTAGACAAATCTGTTCATGATGCCATATCAAGCCATAATGAAGCTTTCTTGGACATATTCTACAATGCCATGAGAGAGGCGATTCATGGATTTCCAATTGGTCAAAGTGGGTTGGCTTATTACAACATTCTAGATCCGTCGACCCAAGGGACTAATCAAGTCAGTACCAGCCATCAAGAAGCAACACCAGTTGGTAATGGTGATGTCTAGGCAGTTTAGGGTTCATCTAAACAAACTCAAGGAACTACTGTAAATCAGATACAGTACAATCCTAGATTGTCAGTACAGCATGTGCAACAGCCGGCAGGGCAAAGTCAGAACTAGGTGATCAATTTTGGCACATCAGGCCACATACCGTCATCGGCTCAAAAAATAGTACCATCAATTCAAAGGATCCATAGAGATATAGATCCTTATGTCTACAATCAGAGACTTCAAGCAGCAAGCCAGCAAAGGACCCATCAAATTAAGATTCCACAAGGGTATCACTATGGCACGGATTATAACACCCTTCACATGATGCCAAATCTAGGATATCAAGGCACACGGGATTTGAATCCACAGATAGGTCAGCAGGTGCAGAGGAATCCAAATCCATAAGCTGATGAATTATTGCTGAGGGTGACCGAGATGATGAAAAATCAGTTCGGACTAAAGCCAAAAGGGCTGACCTTTTCATACAAATGCCCATATCTAGAATGTTATGATTTGGTCGCTCTTCCCACAAATTATAGGCTCCTAGAGTTTGCTAAGTTCACTGGCCAAGACAGTACAAGCACGATAGAACATATTAGTTGGTATCTTACACAATTAGGTGAAGCATCAGTTGAGGATGTCCATCGAGTTCGTTTCTTCTCCTTGTCCTTATCAGGGCCAGCCTTCACTTGGTTTTCATTATTACCAGTCAATTCCATTGCCAATTGGGCTGACCTAAAGAAGAAGTTTCATACATATTTTTACATTGGGACTAGAGAAAAGAAGATTACCGATCTAACAACTATAAGACAAAAGACTAATGAATCAGGCACTGAATTTCTTCAGAGGTTCCGAGAAACTAGGAACTTGTGCTTCTCCTTAAACTTGGCTGATGATCAACTAGCTGCTTTAGCTGTTCAAGGAATGCTGCCAATGTGGAAAGAAAAGATGCTAGGACAGGAATTTGACAACTTGGGTCAATTGGCTCAATGAGTAGTAGCGCTCAACAGCCAATTCTAGAGTATGCGCAGAGATACCCGGTTCTAGAAGAGTACCACAGTAGCCGAAGCTTATGATCCATACTCAGTCGATGATGGCTATTAAGATGAAGAAGAAGAGGTTGCTACGGCTGAATGGAATTGGGGCAAGAAGATAGTAATGGTGCCAAGTCCTTGGGGAAGAGGAGTCGGGGAGAGCTATGACTTTGATGTCACCAAATTAGACAAGCTCTTTGATTTCTTGCTCGAGAAGGGACAGATCAAGTTGCCCGATGGTCATGTTATGTTGCCTCCTGATCAGTTGAAGAATAAGAAGTTCTGCAAGTTCCATAACGCTACCTCTCATTCCACTAATGAATACAGAATCTTCAGGCAGCATATACAGAGGGCTATTCAGTAGGGGAGGCTCAAATTTGATACACCTCAGAAAATGAAAGTTGACGATAATCCTTTCCCAGGAGATTAAAACATGGTTGATGCTGGGTTACTCAAAGGAAAGACTAAGGTCCTACATCAACCAAATCAAAAGAAGCTAGAACAGTCGATCCCAAGATGCAAATATTAGTTGACGAGTACAAAGAGATTAGAAGACGTCGTGCCAAGCAAAAGAGCCGATACGAGTAGGGGGAGATGTCAAAAGCAGGGATGACAAAGCCACGAGTTACATCTCGGATTCTATTGAATAAGTGGCAGCGGCAAAAAAAAAGGATTATCAGCGTTGGTTAAAGGATCAAACATACTAGCATCAACTGAAAGAAGAGAGGTATGAAAGGAAACAAGCCAAATTACATTGGAATTGTTCTTTCTTCAGACATTGCTAGAATGAAGGTTTGAAGTTGCCTACCAGACATGACTGTCCAGAATGCAGCAATCAGTATTGGGAGTTTAGGCAATCTCAAACCAACCGTCGGTGTATCCATACTCAAGATGCATATCATCATAATAACATGGATCGACACTTAAAAAATGGAAGTGTTCATAATCGGTTAGGAAAAAGAGTTGTTGACCAGGACTGGGCTGATTATGAAGAGGAAGGCAACGAAAGAAAATATGTTTGGTAGGAAGGCCAATGGTGTCCAGGAGGTTTAACAAGAAGCTAGAAGAGAAGGGTGCAACACCTAAGGAATAAAGAGATAGAACAGGCTTAGGCATCCGGTAAACCTCAAGTATGGCGTACCAAGCGAATAGCCGATAGAAAGCAACCATCGGCTAATATCCAAATGGCTTTTCTGTTGCCATCAGAATTCAGAGTCATTGGTGAAAGCCAACAGCCGATCCAAGCAGTCGGCTTTGAAAACTTGTATTAATGGATAATCTAATATATGGTACAGATGGCAAACTAGGACATGGCTTCACGTCGGCCGATGAATTGGAAGTAGATATTGGTCCTAGAGATAGTCCTAGGCCGATGTACGTAAGTGCTAAGTTGGATCTGGAGTATAAGCGGGAATTAATTGATTCATTAAAGGAATTTAAAGACTGCTTTGCTTGGGAATACTATGAGATGCCTGGTTTAGACCGATCAATTGTTGAACATCGGTTGCCAATTAAACCTAGATATCGGTCGTTTAAACAAGCTCCGAGAAGATTCAACCCGAACGTGCTCGATGATATAAAAAAAGAGACTAAAAGGTTACTAGAAGCAAAATTTATCCGACCATGCCAATATGCAGAGTGGATATTGAATGTTGTCCCTGTATATAAGAAGAATGGAAAATTTAGAGTTTGCATCGATTTCAGGGATCTGAACAAAGCCACACCCATGGATGGTTATCCGATGCCAATAGCTGATATGTTAGTAGATACAGTAGCTGGGCACAAGGTTATTAGCTTCATGGATGGTAATGCAGGATACAACCAAATTTTTATGGCTGAGGAAGACATAGCAAAGACCGCTTTTAGGTGCCCCAACACAATCGGTCTAATCGAGTGGGTTGTGATGACCTTTGGTCTGAAGAATGCTGGTGCAACTTATCAAAGGGCAATGAATTACATTTTCCATAAGTTAATCAGTAGGATTGTTGAAATCTACATCGATGATGTGATGATAAAATCCAAAGGGTACAAAGAGCACCTAGCTGACTTGTGTGAGACTCTGGAATGCACAAGAAAGCATGGTTTAAAGATGAATCCTAATAAGTGTGCTTTTGGAGTATCAGCTGGACAATTCTTAGGATTCATGGTCCACGAGAGAGGAATCAAAGTTTGTCAGAAAAGCGTGAAAGCAATTGATGAGGCAGTTCCCCCGACTACCAAAATAGAGTTGCAATTTCTGCTTGGTAAGATTAATTTCATCAGAAGATTCATTTCAAATTTGTTGAAAAGGATCCTACCGTTTTCTCCCTTGTTGAAGCTGAAAAATGATCAAGAATTCAAGTGGGGTGACAAACAACAAAGGGCGTTTGAAGAGATAAAAGAATATATGAAGTGTCCACCTGTGCTGGTCCCTCCTCAGCAAGGTAAGCCGTTTAAGTTGTACATATCGGCTGATGACAAGACAATTGGATCGGCCTTGATGCAAGAATTTGAAGGAAAAGAGAGAGTTGTTTTCTATCTGAGTAGAAGACTACTGGATCCAGAGACAAGATATTCTCCCACTGAAAAGTTATGCTTGTGCTTATATTTCTCTTGCACTAAATTGTGACACTACTTATTATCGGCTAAGTGTACAGTTGTTTCCATGGCTGATGTGGTTAAGCACATGTTATCAATGCCAATACTGAATGGAAGAGTGGGAAAATGGATTCTTGCGTTATCAGAATTTGACTTGAAGTACGAATCAGCTAAAGCAGTCAAAGGACAAGTAATGGCCGATTTTGTCACCCAGCATCATAAGCCAAGCATTGGTTATGTAGAACCGATGCCTTGGACGTTATTCTTTGATGGGTCATCATGCAAGCAGGGTGGTGGCATTGGTATTGTTATTATTTCACCTCGGGGGGCAAGTTTTGAGTTTGCTCTGCCAACTGAGCCAATGATTACTAACAATCAAGCGGAGTATGAAGCTATTCTCAAGGGACTTCAACTTCTTCATGAAGTAAAGGCCAAAGCAATTGAAGTGTTTAGAGATTCGTAGTTAATCATTAATCAGTTGATCGGCCTATATGAGTGCAAAGAAGAGACTTTGAAAGGATACTATGATGAGTGTCAAAAGTTACTCAAGGAGTTTCTTCATATCTCTTTCCAACATATTCTGAGAGCACAAAACCAAGAAGCTAACCGTCTAGCTCAAAGTGCATCAGGATATCGAGTGTTTCAAGAAGTCTTGAGTAGTGAAACCTCAAGTGATTATTTGAGAGTCGAAATAGCCGATTACCTTAGAGATCCGTCTCAGAAAGTTACCAGAAAGCTAAGGTATAAATCGGCTAAGCATGTTTTGTTAGATGATCAGTTATACTATAAAATAGTCGATGGGGTGTTGCTCAAATGCTTAAACCAAGAAGAAGCTAAGGTGTTGATGGGTGAGGTGCATGAAGGGATATGTGGAGCTCATCAATCGGCTTATAAGATGAAATGGATTATCCGCAGAGCTGGATATTTCTAGCCAACGATGTTGGAAGATTGTTTTGAATATTACAAGGGGTGCCAGGACTGTCAATGTTTTGGTAATGTCTAGAGATCGCTTGCCTCGGCCATGAATCCAATAATCAAGCCATGGCCGTTTCGAGGCTGGGGAATTGATTTAATTGGCCAGATTTTTCTACCTTCAAGCAAAGGACATAAGTTCATATTGATAGCAACAGATTACTTCACTAAATGGGTTGAGGCAATTCCTTTGAAGACGGTAACCTCAAAGAACATGACTGATTTTGTCAAGGAACACATTGTGTATCATTTTGGGATTCCTCAAACTATAACTACAGATCAAGGAACAATGTTCACATCAGAAGAGTTCAGGGATTTTGCTGCCAGTATGGGGATCAAGCTACTAAATTCCTCTCCTTACTATGCCTAGGCTAATGGCCAGGCAAAGGCATCCAACCAGATTATGATTAAGCTGATCAAGAAAAGGATCGAGGAACAGCCAAGAAAGTGGCATTCGACGCTAAATGAGGCGCTATGGGCATATAGGATGGCCTGCCATGGATCAATTAAAACGTCACCTTATGAGCTTGTGTATGGCCATAATGCAGTTCTTCCGTGGGAAGTGTGGACTGGATCGAGGCATGTTACACTGCAGAATGATTTGTCAGCCGAAGTCTACAAGAATCTTATGATAGACAATTTAGAAGACTTGAGTTGCCTTCGGCTACGTGCTCTTGAAAATATTGAAGCCAATAAACTAAGGGTTGTGAAATATTACAATAAAAAGGTCAAGATTAAGCAATTCTCTGAAGGAGACTTGGTCCGGAAAGTGAAATTGCCGATCGGGTCAAAGGACAGTAAATTCAGCAAATGGTCACCTAACTGGGAAGGACCTTATCGGATCAAACGTTGTGCGCCTGGTGATGCTTATATTTTGGAAACACTAAAAGGAGAGGAAGAATTTGACCGAGCAATCAACGGGAAATATTTAAAGAAATATTATCCTAACATTTGGATCAATACTTAATAAGCGATTTGTTCGGTCGATAGCTTTAATAGCCGATATTGGAAAGGAATCGACTCCAGTGCAAAAATAAACCCAAAGGGGTAAAAGCCGGTACGATGTGTATCGCCTATAGAAGCAAAGCAAACACGAACGAAGTGATGTGTATGAAGCACGAAACAAAGGAAAATCACTCAAGACTTAGAGGTTGTTTGCTAAACGTCACCTATTACAAGCTACGGACCGGAAAACACTTTGCCTACTATATCATAGGCCAGGGTGTTGAAGGCTATAGAGTTGGCGGTGCTCATGAAGTCCTCAACCAAGCTCTCATGCTCCCTAGGGTACGCTGTGTCTGGGAAACCATGGGGAAGAAGCCGAAGATCGTGACCAGAATAGGCTTGTGCAGTAGCCAGCGCCATGGCGGCACCATGACAAATGCCATGAAGGGCGACCTCCCTAACACGATTTGGGATGTCATGCAAATGAACCACCGGAACGGCACCCCTAGCATTGACAAATCCCGCCGCATGATCCGCAGTTGATCGAAGACTCTCCAACTAAGTAGTTAGATCTAAAAGATTCGAGGAAAGAGTGTTCAGAAATCTTGAGGGCAAAATTAAGAAGAAAACATAGAAATTATGGCAGACATCTCACCCATGATTCTAGCTTTAGCCCTGGCCAACCTTTCTCCCACCAGGCCGACCTCGGGGGGTTATCGGCCTTCAATCATGGCCAAAGCCGATTCTGCTAGAGAGAGGCAGTTAGCCAGATGCTGGTCGGTCCGATCGATGGAGGCCAGCAGATCATCATTGTCGATCTGCCTCCTCGAGTGACGAGGAAGCTGGTGGCAAATTGGTGCCAAAGATGACCCCGAAGGCTGGGCAGAGTCGGCTGTAACAGAACTACCCAATTTATACAAGATCAAGTATGGCTGTCCCCGCTAACACGTTGACACACACATACTTTCACTTATATAAACCCGGTAGTCCGCCGAGTGTCCCGAAAGACCTCGGTAAATCAACATCACAACCAAGATCGCGTGATTAAGCAAATACACATCACATACACAGGGTTGTAGCGGAAATAATATTACATATGGGGTCACAAATAAAAGTACAAGTTTGGGTTTCAAAACCGCTTAGTGAAAACATGGCTTTCAAATGATTACATTAATATAAGTTCCAAATATATTGCTAGCATAAGTGACATCATCCGACAAAAGCATATAGATGAGAAGTAACTATAGAATCATCGAGCCCACCGGTGGTTAGCCACCATCTTCAACAGGCCGAGAACTCCACCTGCAACATGGTGGGATAAACCCTGAGTACTCGAATGTACTCAGCCAGACTTACCCGTCGAAAACCAAAACAAATGACACCAAGGATCATGCATAGCTTAATTTAGTGGATCTGGCTGGACAACCTTTTTGCATAAAAGCTTGAGTAACCATTAGCATTATTCACCTGTATGAGCAGTGACTTTTAGCCATTACCTACCATCTATGTTAGCACCTGTACTAATCAGTCACTTGATTAAGTTGCAAACAATAATAACCATATCAGGTATTTCATAGCTCATTGTCATTATCATCATCATCATCATCATCATCATTTAACCATATCTTTAAATTTAGTGAATCTACGTTGCCGCTGCTCAGTCAAGTTCTCACTATCCAGGAGAGACGGCGATTCGAATTGATTCCTATCCAGCTGGAGGGGTATTCCTAAACACAAACCCTACTTCCCCCGTCAGGGTCACAAATGAGTCACCTTTGGTATGATTTAGGAGTCACGAGTCCGAACAGATCGACATTCTCAGAGAACCACTCTACCAAGGTTGTTCGGGACTCTAACCCGCCTTGGACTTATGTCAATGGCTCTCCGCACATCCTTACTACCTCCAGAATGCCGCCACTGCTCGCGTCCCCGGCCTGAGTCGAGCTACTAGGCTTCGCAGTCGAAACGACTTATCCGGCCAGCTAAGTGTTAGGCTGCGTTCAACATGACATGAGGACGTACAGCGTATTGGTCCTTAAACGACACAGACGGGGATAAATTCACACCCAAGACCTCCATGCCTTGTTGCTGCACTACCATCATCCCGTCCGGTCTCCTTTCATTATTAACACATGGTTTTTTTCATGATAGCCATTATAGCCAACCGTGACCAGAGCTCATCCTACATCTCACAGGTGATAGGAAATCACCCGACTTCTACCGGTCTAAGCATAGCTAAGCATCATTCGATCCTACACTTAATTAGGATTCATAGGATTTTATCTGGACAAGGTAAGGATATAATGCAACAATTGGTTCCAACCAATTCCTATACTTAATGCATCATCAACAATAAAAGATACTCAAGATATTTATAAAAACATGGGAGACTTAGAATTCTTCGGGGCTTGCCTGGAATCCAACACAAATCAGTTCAGTTAGCTTGCACCGTCTTGGTGACACCTTCGCTCCTGGCACTTGCTTAGTCCTTCCATCTTTGGGATATATCCACCAAACCAAATCTTCAGGTTTGGCTCCAACATCGCATCCTTCACATGGTGCATCTAGCGTACCTAAATGAGATGCAATATACAAGTGCATAAATATGAAGAATAGTACCATGAGACGCATCACAAAATAACAAGCAAGACAAGCATAGTTTACACTAACACACTTAAGTACTTTACGATGCTTAACTTAAACATCACACAATCTATCATGCTAAGATGGCAAAGAAGACAACAACACCAAGCATGACACAAGTTTCCCAAGATCTCAGGTGCTCTAACCCAGTCATCATTCAAGGCATAAGTCACACTTAACAATATACAAGCAAACTCTATAATTGGAATCTGCCAATTTCTGGACATGCAAACAGCAGCTACAAGATTTAGCTATAACTGGAGTTACACAAATCCAAATGACTTGAAAGAAGACATTTTGGAAAGATTATAAAATTATATACAATTCATCTTTAATCATATTAGCATGATTCTTAAGTTAACTAAGTCAAATATACCCATTTATAGAAACTGGTCCACAATTGACAGAGAGCAATCAATTTTGTAACCCAACTTTAAACAGGCATAACTCACAAACCACAAAACCAAATACCATAAAATTTTAACAAAAGCTAGATACCTGAATTATCTACAACTTTGTTATTATCACCAAAAGCTCATTCAAACCCTAACTAGATCAAACACTAGCATCTTTTAGATCTGCTCAGAATACAATCAAAACCTGACAGAAGACTTAAAAGTCATGTAACTCCTACACTATCAGGCCTATGGCCTTACAATTTGAACACAAACAAGGCCATGAAATTTTCTACAACTTTTGTATTCACTACAACCATAGCAAACATCATTTACACCACGAAAATAATTGCACAAGCAAAACTGCAATTGCAACCCAACAGCAGTGGTACAGAAAACTGATAAGAACTTCAGAGAAGCATAACTGGAGTTCTAGACCTCCAACAAACATGAACCATAACTTTTTGAAAATATTAGGAAGTTACCTACAACTTTATTATTCTTATATTAAGATGATTCTACAGTTAGAAGGGTCAATTAATTCGATAATTGCATCTCTGTCCAAAACATAGACAGAAACTGACATGCCACTTTAAACAGCTATAACTGGAGGTATACATGTCCAATAAATGTCGTTCTAGACTTTTTAGAAATATTATCAAATTCTAAACAACTTTGTTGTAAACACCTAAAGCTAATTCTACTATTAAGAAGGCCCCACAACACCAACAAGGTAACCCTGTCAGAGTTTGGGCAGAAACAGCCACTGATATTTAAGCAAGTATAACTCAAGATCTACTAAACCAAAAATCATGATATTTAGCTTTTTTAAAATCTTAATAAAAGTAATACAACTCATGTATTATCACAAAGTCATGATTCATAACCTAACTAAGCCAATTAATTTAATCTTGCAGACCTATTCAGAATAGGGGTAAGGCAATACAGGTAATTTGTTATTTTTATAGATCTTAAAGTATCAAGCCTAAATTACTGAAATTTTTACCAGACATCACTAATCACATCAGTAACACTCCATAAAAATTTCACATTTATTTGAGTAAAATAACTGCAGTTATAAAAAGAACAAGGCATGACTAGCATTAAGAACCTAACTGCCTAAATCTAATTTTACAGCAAACTATTTAAACTTAAACATGTAATATTATAGATCTAGTACATAGATAATTTTACAAGGATTCCAAAAAGTCCTCATTTACTATTTTAGGATTTTTCTACTAATTAATACGAATTTTCAAAGTTCAACATTCAAATCTGTAAAAATCAAAAGGAAAAGGAATGTAAACTTGCATCGGGGTCCCTGCGGAAAACACAAATTAAATGTCAGCGAATCGACCCTTCTAGGCACTATTCACTAGAGTCACTAGTTCTTCACATAACCCCCTGCCTTTTCACAAATTCGAGCGTGAAGTCCTTCTCCCTTTCCTGTTCACCGAGTCGGAGCAGAGGCTAGGCCGGCCCACGGCTCCGGCCGGCTGAGGCGGCGCCGACGGCCGTGGAGTGGCGGGGAAGGACCCAGGGCACTCGCGCACCCGTGGGTAGCCTCGGCTCGCACCGCGGTGGCTCGAGTTGGCCCGGCCACGCGGGCAGGCGGAGCGCCGGTGGCTGCTCTGGCGGCGACGGCGCTACGACGGCGAAAAAGGGCCGGGAAGGGGCTTGCAAGGCTAAGGAGAGGGCGGTGGATGGTAACGAGCGTGTAGCTAGGCATTGCGAGGCCGAGGGACCATAGCAGCGCTGGCAGCAGTGAGCTCGGCGGCGGCACCCATGGCAGCAACGCTCTGACGTGCGTGCGCGTGGAGGAAGAGCGCCAGGGTGGGCGGAAGCGAGTGAGGGAGGCAAGGAGACACACAGGTGCTCGGTTTTGGAGCAGCAGGGCGCGAGGCGGCTCATGGCATGCAGGTTGGATGCGCGTCGTCCATGTCGGGGCGCGCTCCGGTGCATGGCTGCCACGATGCCATTTCGTCGAACACGTGGCGCGCGTGATGGAGCCCGACTTGGAGTCCGTTTTCGGCATATTCGGCTTGGATTCGGACCTGGGCGCCTGAAGCAAAGTTGTTGTGCACAAGCTACTCTCCAACTTTTATTAAGGGTGCATAGACATTACACTCTCGAATTAGGAGGTAATCAAGCCTCAAGTTGACACTGTCAGTGACTTAACAAGGGTTAAGTGTCGCTTTGATTGAAGTCAAACTACTTGGTCCAAACATGGTCAAACTGATCCCAACCTTTTGTATGATCTTCTCCAATGGATTATCTCCAACTTATATTTTGGGGTCAAGTCAAGTTGCTTAACGAAAACACGAGAACACGGAATGCCAATGGCGACGACGATGAATTCCAGACTTAGAAAAACAGTCGCTGATTCAATTTTCGAGCCTCTGTTTGACTTAGTTCCGAGTTGATCTGGCTCTTGTTCCAAAAACAAAGTTTGTTCTACATGATATGGACTACAACTTTCATTTAAGGTCCAACCTCAAAACTGGTATAGAACCTATTGTTCTATTTTGACCAAAGTAGGATCACGATGAAGCTTAAATTATCCTTTTTGATCCATTGGAGCATTTTCTGGCCACCTGCTCAACATGAACCCTTCATAACTTTTGTTCATGAGTGCAAGTAGAGTTGTTTGAGCAAGGTACCAAGGTTTGGTTGACTTCATAGGTTTCCATCCACTTGATAAAGCAATTCATGCAAAGATATGACTTATCATTTCATGTGACTTTTTGATTCCAAACTTCATGAAACTTTTCCACGGGTCTAGATGGATGCATGGGGATGTAATGTACATGGAATAAGCATGTTTAACATTACTCTTGCATAATCTTAACAAGGGTCCATATGTAAGCAATGTGCGTGGCCCAAGTTTAAGTTGGAGCTCCATCATGTAGATTTGATCTTGACACCTTCATTACCACTCGACATGTCATGTTTGAGCTCAAACCCATTGCTTAACTGGTGACAAACACCTGGGTGTTACAGCGGCCCTCTGATCCGAAGCGATGGGAGTACCCCAAGTTGCATCCTCTTGGTGACGAAGGTGTTGGCGCGATGATGCAGATCTATTGAGGGCTTCTTCAGCAGACCTCTTGTTGTTTTCCATGACCTCAAACCTACAAAAAGGCAGGAACTATACTAAAGACAAAGAAGGTTTGAGACAAAGCGGGTTGTTTTTTGATCCACAGCCGTGGCCCGTATGTAACACCCCGGGTGTTTAAATATTAAAAATAGGACATGTCATCATATGCATTGCAAGGCATTGGTCATATTGCAAACTTTGATATGCATTCACTAAAACAAGTTTACATTTATGTTATAAGTATTGCTTGGTATTGTTTGAATCAAGTTCGAAATCTTTGTATTGATTTGAAATTCCGAAAACCCTGATTTTCAATATTTAAATCCTACCCTGAAAACCCATTTCGAAATCGAAGCACATTTTGGGGTTGAGCCTTAAAGCAAAATTGTAGAGCTTGTTGAGCTGTACAAAGTTGGTTTTTGGAGTTTTCCAAGTTGTTTAGAAAAATTTGAAGTTATTTGAAAAGGCGAAATTCCTTAAATGTCCCCTTTTCAAATTCAAATTTGCATTTCAAAATGTAGACCGAATTAGGGGGTGGTTATAAAAGCAAAGTTGAAGAACTTTTGATTTTAAACAACTTTTATTTTTGGAGGTTTTTGAGTTGTTATACAAATTTGGGAGTAATTTGGATTTTCAAATGAATGGCAATTCTGTAAAATTGATGAACAGTGTTCACCGCTCTTGCTACATGGCCGGCGACCGTCTTCGGCGTTCCAGGCGCGCGCGTGGCGGCCTTGGCTTCGCGTTGGCACAGGGGAGGCATCGTCATGGCTTCCTTGAGCTTCTGAGCTGCTCTATAAGGCGGAGACACTGTCGCCGTCGTTCTTTTCTTCTTCTCTGTTTTTCCCGTCGGCCTTGCTCATCTCCGGTGATCTCGCACCGTCGCTGTAGTGCTCCATCATCGCAGCTAAAGCTAGTTCCAGCTCTGTCTCCTTCTTGCGTGTCCACCCAGCCAGCTTTGGTAGTCTGATTTAGCCGGGAACCTGCTGTGAGCACCCTTCTTCCTCACGGCCGGCAACCTCCCCAGAGATCCCGTTTCACCATGGCCAGCGCTCTCCGGTGAGCCGTTGCCCATGATCAGTGTACCTACGGCTTCATATCGATGCTGTGGTACTTAATCCGTTGTTGCTTGGTTGTTTTGCCCACTGCAGTTGTCGGTTCGCCGTCGTCGACGATCTCTGCTTCGCCGTGACCACTGTGAACGTCGACCCACCTCTCTATTGTTCCTCTGGCTTGTCTATCGCCTTCAACGTGATCGGGGTGAGCTCCTAGTTCTTCCTGTGCCTTTTGTTTCACCGTTTTCAGTTTCGTTTCACCGGCATAGCGCCACCGAGCCACCGTGTCCGCCATGGCCGGTGCCGTGCTCATTTTGTGCCGCAATCGTTGCAACTAAGGACGTCAGTTGATGCGCATAGTCGTGGGGAGCATGTTGGTGCCTTTGCCTTCGCCATTGGACTCACCGTCGGCGAGTTAGCGCCGTCGCCGTCGCGGTCAAAGCTAGAGGTTGGGGATGACAGGTGGGACCCGGGTGTCAGCGACTGTGTAGTTCAAAATGAATTTTCCGTTTTTCAGATTTGAATGAATAGTGATGCAATTTGTTATTTTTGTGTAGATTTATTTAGAGCTCCAAAAATTATGAAAAGTTTTGTGTGATCTCTCTGTGATAAATAGTATTTAAGAAAAATATGAAATATTGTTTCTCAGTACTTTTTGAATGTGATAAAAATTGCTCAATTAATTAATAAATGAGTTTCTAGGATTTTTTCTAGGCTTATTTATGTATCAAAAAATTATGAAAATTGTTTTGCCACTTAGTTATCATGTGATGAACATTTACAAAAATTTTGAGGCCAATTAGAATGTTTGATTTATTTCATAATTCTTAATTAATTAATTCATTCATTCATAAAGGAAAATAGTAACCTTTAGTGATTTAGGTTTTGTTTGAATTTTTGATTGAGTGATGTCCTTGGGTCATTAGTTGGTAATGATCCTTGGCAATTTATGTGAGTGTTACGAAAATGGTTTAGTTAGTTTGACTTGTCACTGTACCGCGAAGGAAAGTTGTATTCAAGTCGTTAACTTTTGCATTCATCATCGAGCATCATATTTTGTATCTCGCATCATGTTAAACATGGCATTGTTACTATGTATAGTGAACGAAGGTGAGCACGTGGTAGTTAATCAAGTAGTTGAGGAGGTTGATCCGTCTGTGGAGGTTGGTGTTGATATCGGTGGAACAACTCCGGACACAGATTTTTCCGTCAACGAAGGCAAGCCCCGGATGCATACAACCCTACCTTGTAATTTACAAATTAATTTCGCTTTTGCTTCTTTTTACTGCATTAAGTGATTAGGAGTCAAGTGAAAACCAAATTAGTACTTTACCAACCTTGTTATTCCATATTTACCCTGTTACCAGTTTTAATTCGTACATGCCTAGTTATGCTTAGCTATGCTTAGAACGATGAAAGTCGAGTGATTACCTATCACCTGTAAGTTTTAAATAGAACTTTGGTTACTTATGTTATCATGTGATATGGGAATGTGGAGTAATAAATCTAGACCGGGCGGACTCGGTGTGTGGGAGCCGCAAGACATGGAGGTCTTGTGAGCGGGTTCTTTCCGCCTGTGTTGATTAAGGCCCGTACCGTTGTTGAATTGCATGAGGTGAGACTTTGTAGTACTAACCACATACTCCGATAAGCCTTAACTTGGCTATTCTATTACGAGAATGGCTACTCGCGCACTGGGAGTGGAGAGATGGTAGGAATAGTATGTACCCACGTGGCAATGGGCTGGATTGGTGGAGTACTGTATTCTCGGGTGGCGTGGACCCATTCTTGTTTAGAGGATCCAAGGGTAGGTTGATATATGTAAGTCGGGGACCAGCATATGTCGTGTGGTCTGTAATTCCCAGCTAGGTTTTAATCGGTTCGAATCGTCGTTGCTCCTCGGTTATGGAGACTCAACTCACTGTTCATCATCGTAGTAATAAATAACTGGAACATGAGGATGGTCTGCGAAGGTGTTGGTTATGAAGTTTCATGATCTCAATGCGGATCGTGTCAGCTTTGTATATGATGTTATGAAGTTTTAAATGTTGAAATAAAGAATTTTGTTAAAGTGCTTTTACGCAAAAGAACTTTGATTATTGCTAAAGCCACACCTTGAATCTCATGAGCCTGCATTCCTACGTTCTTTTAATTCTTATTTCGGTTAAGTCTTGTTGAGTACTTTTGTACTCAGTGTTCATTGACCCTTGTTGCAGGTGAGCCTCATGAGCAGATCTGTTTTGGATCGTGCTGCATGACTATTGTTCGATCTGACGATGAGAAGTAAATGTGTGGCCCTTGGGCAGGGCAGTTTCTTTGTGTGTTTTGTATTATATTATAATGCCACTCCACTATTTCATTTTGTAATAATCATCGAACTTAGTTGTGAGGTTTGAAACTACTGTTTTGTAAATTATGTTATTGTAAGACTTCCGCTGTTTTTACTCTGGTGTATCTATTTGAATAAACTGTTGTAATACTGCAATAACTCTGTAATGTGATCCTTCTCGAAAATCGTGGATGATTCGGGGTTCCCCGAGGACACCCGACAATCTTTTTAAGTTACCGGGAACGTATGCATAGATGTCAAAGGTCGTTGGACAGTGATAGGTGCATGTGGGCCCTATAATTTAGGAGGTTCTGCCACACCGTATATATAGCCCGGGAAAGCGAGAAGGTAGATCTCACCGAGGGTGTGAAATTGAAATCAGAAACGGAAACGGATCAACACTCCAGAAATTCAGGGGATGGATAACGAGGAGATAACAAACTCGAACTTATTGCTTCCCCAAATTACAAAATATCATGGGACGGATACGAAGAATTTACATTGACCAGAGGTTAACCCACTAGGGCTTCTTTGGATTGAAGGGAGTCCGGATCCCTACAAGGTCGAAACTCATCGTGAACCGAGTCACATCGGCCCGTTGAGAAAATTATGCCAGAGAAGAGGAAAGGTCGCCCACCTAACATATGATCAGCAGATTTCTCGGTAAATTGAGGAACTATGGAAAAGAAGCCTGTGGCTTTCCCGATGGGCGTTTGGAGGAGCAAATAAGGGAAAGGTGTCCACACATTTTAGCCCTCGCAAACACTAGAATAGCTTTGCGAGCATGGAGAGAAGACTTAGGTGATATCACAAGAATTCTTCTAACCGCAATGGCTGGTCTTCTTGCTCAACGAGGTGCTAGAATGAGCGACACAATCACCCTATGCTTAAGAATTCTTCTAACCGCTGGAGATCTTCATAGCAAAAAGATAGACCATGGAGGGTCCAGCGGAGTCGGGAGCACTCGAGGAGGCAGATAGAAGAGAAACATGGCTAAATTGTTGAGTTGCTCCCGCCAGGGTCAGATAGGCATTTTATAGCCGGCCCAAAAAGATGAGTCCAAGTGCCCGTGAAGCAATGATGTTCTTGTGAAAGTTTTGAAGCATGGGCTCATGAGCAGACATAGACGATGACAAACAGTAGACCCTAGATCAAGATTCTTTACCCATGACTGCGGACCTATCGGGGGCACTGATGTGATAATTTTGGAATAAAATTACTTTTATCCCAAAATTGGGGGGGGTGTTTACACCAAAATTTGGAAGAAGAGTCACAGGGACTCGAAGGCTCCCAAGATCATGTCAACAGGGAATCAATTGCGTGTGGATCGGGATCAGCTGATTCGAATGCAGCACTGGAATCGGCTTTCTTCAGGCAGCGCCGGCAGATAATGACAAAGGCTATGATCGGCGCCAGGATGAAACATGATGGACTCTACAAAAGGGGAAAGATTAGAGTCCAAGTTATCTTAAATTAGGAATGTTTTCTCTAGGGTCAAAAATTGTGATGAGTCGTGCTCAGACAGGAGTCATGCGCAGGTCCCGGGTATAAATATCAAAGCCTGGCTATTGTAAAGGACAGACAATCAATCAAATACAAGTTACTTACTTTTTCGGCTCCGGCCACCCCTTAGGAGTAGGAGTAGAGTAGATCTCGGCGAGTTCTTCAGCAAGTACGGTTGCATCGATCTGATCAACCTCCACTGCTTGTCTGTATGTACCGTCATGGCTTATACCTCTATTCGTATGGCTACATCGATCTGGTCGACCTCCACTACGACTCAGGTATGAGTTAGTTATCGACTCTTGTCTAGTTCAAGTATGGCTGCATCGATCTGGTCAACCTCCACTGCTCGAACTAGATTAAGGTCAAGTTATTGGCTCTATCTAAGGGTGGCATTTCTTCGGATAGATTCATTAAGTTACCGATATTGCTTATTGCTTCCATTATTTATTTAATTACAGCAATATCACTTCACCCGATTGAGATTGATCTAGATCGGCCTTATATCTTTTTAACCCATCGTTTGTTAATCTAAACTGATCTAATCTGCACTTTAAACGATCAGTTATGCTTTATCGGTTGTTTTATATCAATCTTGATCGTGCATAGCGTGCGGTTAAGACGTGTTTGATCTTAAGTAGATCTATTGGCTAGCGTAAACCGTTCCATGGCCCGTTATCATGGCCTATATGATTCTGCCTCACACCCCACTATTAGCACCGTAGAGTGGGGATCGTTAGTTGGTAGATCTATTTCTGAGAGGGCATGATCTTAACTATGCGCTATGCCTGAATCGGCTATTTTAGCCGATATCGAGCGCTTTCACGAACAGGTCGCATCACGAGATCGTTGAAGTAGCGATAGGTTGAAAGATGTGTTGGCCCCATGAACTTATTATTGTATTATGGCCTGCATGATTCTACCTCATGCCCCACTGATATTAGTAATAAGTTAGGGTCATCGAGTCTATTGTTGTTTCTACGGCCTGCATGATTCTACCTCATGCCCCACTGGTCATAGCGATAGATGAGAACTAACATGTTCATTAGATTTATCTCTATTAAATGGTTGAATGATGATGAACTGTTTCTTTTATAAAGGAGTTCAATTACTTGTAGTCATTGGCTTAGCATGAACTAATTACTGTTGATATCTTTTTGCCAGTGACCAATATTTGTCTAAAACAATGATATTCATAATGATAACTGGTTCTTCTTACACAACCCCATGAGCTTTAACCGATTCATTCTTATGAATATGCTGGAATTGACTATTTAGTCGATCTCCTTTCATATCGGCTCTTAGAGCCGCACATTCGGGATTGTCTGGCAACACCGGCATGTTCTGCCCTTAATTACTGATAAGCTTTCTCTCCTTGTCAATTGCAGGGTCAAATTGACTGGCACGTCTCAAGAGGAGTGCGCAGGATCGACCACCCTTACGCTGAAGCTAGGCGGATCCCTAGCTCCATCGAGCGGACCCTTTCGGCTTGCTCATGTGTCCTCGGCATGGGACAAAATTCCGTGTCGACAACATGTTGGGAATATATATAACCTGATGTTGCAATTGTTTGTGCCTAGTTTCAATTTGTTGTATGCACTTAGTTAATTATTGCTCTATAATTCACTTGCATCTAATTTTCTTGGCTTGGTTGTTTTGCATAGACTTAAGGTCTATTGTTTAGATGCTTAGGTTAATTGAGATAAGTTGTTAGCTACAGGTTTAGGTCTCTTACTGATGATGAACAACTTTACCTTAGGTTGCTAGAAAGTGGTGATCGTATGTTTCTTGTACTAGAGAAGAGATATACACCTACTCAGTAAAATTTAGTTAATCATAGTATTACCTTGTTATCATGTTGGTTAAGAATGTATATATATATATATATGTATTGCACCATATCATTCATATCATCCCTTGTGCATTCCCTGTATTTATCCATATCTTCATGCATATAGGATCGCCGGAGGGGATAACACTTCTGGAGTTTGAGGCCACAGGAGAAGAGGACCAGCAGGAGACCTAGCACTAGGAAGTTCCAGAAGACAAAGGACAGACCTCGGAGGAATTGCCTGAGTGCCCCGACCACCGACCCTCAGCTTTTCTGAAAGGCAAGACCTGGAGCATTCTAAGCCTCCTATGTTTTACAAATACCAATTTGAGTTCTTTATGTTTGATGCATTACGTTATAGGAGTTGTTTGGAAACACTTGATGCATATGACCTGCTTGTCTAGAAATATATATACCTTGAACCTTGTGTAGGTCTAGGATCGAATAAATGCTTAGCCATGCTTAGTTTGGTAGAAGTCAGGTGATTTCCTGTCACCTGCAAGCTTTAGGTGGATACCTAGTCACGGTTGGCTATATTTGCTATCATGGAAAAGAACCATGTGATGATGTAATTGGAGGTCGGACGAAGTCAATGTTGTCGGCTAACTCATGTGATTCCATCTGTGCCGCTTAAGGACTGCATCGTTGTTGGTCCTCGGTCATTTTTAACATAGCCTCTCACTTAGCTAGCCGGATAACTCGTTCCAACCGCGAAGCCAAATAGCTAAACTCAAGCCGGGAGTCATTCTATTTGAGTGCGCACACTGGAGGTAGTAAGGATGTGCGGGGAGCTGGATGTGAGCCCAAGTGTAGGCTGGGCCTGAGCATCCTAACCGCTGGTCAGTCCCTGAGGGTGCGGCGCTGATCGAACCCGTGAAGTTGAGTCCTGAGTTGTACCAAAGGTGACCCGACACGACCCCAATAGGGGAAGTGTGGGTTTGTGTTAGGATTTCTGCCCAGTTTGTTGCAATCGATTCGAATCGTCGTCTCTCCCGGATAGTGAGAAACTTGACTGAGCTTCCTTCCCTCGTTGTAAGAACAATGAAAGTGAAATGGCTATGATGGTGATATAATAAATGGCTATGGTTACTATTGTTGTGCTACATAATTGTATAACACATGTTTGGCATAGGTTAGTTGCTAATCTAGAGTTGAATAACTATAATTAACTTGAAGACCGAATTAAAAAATGTGTAGTTCAACTAGTGGCTTTTTATGCAAAATGTTGTCAAGCTAGCTCCACTTATAAAGCCTTGCATGATCCTTGGTGTCGCTTTATTCTTGGTTTACGATGGGTAAGTCTAGCTGAGTACCTTCTCATACTCAGGGTTTATTTCCCACTTGTTGCAGATGGTACAGTGTATCATGGGTACTGCAAGAACTGCTTCTATCTAGCTGTGGACGAGGAGTGAGGCCACGGGCATGGCCCTTTTGTGTTGTCTAACCTATGATGCTTTTGTCGGACTTGATCATGAACTGACATGTATTTGAAACGTGTGTGTGATAATGGTTTAAAAACTATATTGCTTCTGCTACTGTAGTTGAACTTGGTGTTGTAATATTTATATTGGAACTCCGATGTACGATGAACTATTTGTGAACTTTATGTAACGTATGACATGGATGTTGAATCATGTACGATCTTGGTTGGTATGTTGGATGTTTCGAGGTCCTTCGTGACACCCGACAAACTACCGGGTTTATATGGGCTCAAGTATGACAGCGCGACTGCTCCAGTGGTTGACATTGTACTTGTGCTCTTATAAATTGGTCGATTCTGCTACAGCTAGCATCGGAGCAAGGTTCAACATTTCTTGTCATAGGTGTAATTAAAACAAAGGTTTTTGTTTTACAAAACCAATTTTGGCAACTTATAGCTATATATATAGGTGTTCAAATCTAAAATTTAAATTTAAAGTGTGCCCATGATCATTTCCTTTATGCCTAGTTAAGGATTTCAGGTGGCTTAGTAAGTACTAAGTTTGGGGTTTTACTTTCTTGCAATTGTTATTTCGTCGTCCATACGGCGTGCTATTGTATGGGTGCTATTCATTTGAATGGTAATGTATGGATCAATATACCTCTACGCCCAGGTAAGATGGTGAGTGGCATGACCGCAAGATGTGAGCGTGTGGTCTAAGGGGAGAGGTAGTTGTGATACTAAAGTATATATATGTCTCATATATATACGGAGGTATTTAATTGTGGGTTAGTTTTGATACGGCTATATATGCATACTTATATGTATGTATGGACGTATTTACATATGGGTAGCTTTGGTACGGAAGTATATATATTGGTATATATATATATATATATATGGAAGTATTTAGCTTGCAACTTATAGACCAGATTTTCATTTCCGCATATATATAATTATGGGGTTGGACTGAAATGAAATTCTTCTGTAGGTACACTAACAGTGAAACATGTAGCCCGACTAGTTACGCTTATATTATGAGAGAACATATGTATGCCACCATGTATATCATTAGAACCTTAATGTTTTCCTAAGTTTATGAGGACGTATGGAACATGCATGCATCATGATAACTCATTCATTTACATTTTTGCATTGTTCCTCCACTTATAAGTTTCTTATCCCATTAAATAAGTCTCTTCTAACGCAAGACTTGTTCTCACAAGAGTTGCACCATTTTTTGTACAGATGGCAGCACCAGGAGCACTGGCTGGGAACGATACGTTCCTAGGTTTGTTTGGCACCCCCGCTTTTCTTTGGAGGGTGTTGCACTTCGTGGGGTACATGGAGCCACCTTGCTACTTTTAGACACAGGAGTACGTGGAGGGGTAGCCATGGTATGAGGTGCAGGTGACCATTCCCACCTCTACATAGCCACCATAGTGGCATAAATGGAGAGCTGAGTCCAAGGGGAAGTTTCCTTGGGAAGATGCACAGGTGGCAGCCTTTGAGATTTTGAGCAAGATCTATCAGCAACATGGTGATGAGCCCATGGGCAGTGCCGCTAGGACCTTTCCTCAGGTGGATCCATCAGTTATAGCTTGGGTACTGGCTAACCACAATGCTTTGGTATGGGACCAGGATGAGCGGGCCTAGAGTTTGAGTCTTGCTATGAGTGCCATGTTTGCGGTGATGCAGATGTTCTATGTGAGATAGGACACTCGGGATTTCTGGCAGGAGTCTTATACCATCTGTGTGGACAAGCTTATGAGAGCTGAGGCTACATAGCGGATGCTGAGGAGGCATGTGCACAAGCACAAAATGATAGCTAGGGAGGCTCTTTGTGACACGGATGACGCTCAGATAGTACTGGGGGCCATCTAGGCTCAGATGGTATAGGCAGGCTAGCAGAGGGTTGAGGCCAACCGTCGCGCAGCGACGTCAGAGGAAGCTAGGACCAGGATTATGGTGCTAGCTGGTCGTCAGGTGATATAGTTTAGTCAGAGGGAGGAGGAGTACCTACGTTGACTTCAGTAGGCCCAAAATAGTATTACAGAACTTTAGCACGACATCCATCGCCTCAACAATATCCTTGACCCCATTCCTTCCCCAGATGTAGAGGAGGAGGACCCAGACATCTTGATTGAGGATGATGGTTGGGAAGAGGTTGAGGTCAAGCCAGAGGAGGATGTTAAACCCATGGAGGACAACGATGATGATCCTATGTTCGACATCAACAGTGACTGCTCCGACGAGTAGAGTGGCTGTAGTGACTAGCTAGTTATGCTAGATGTTATCTTTTGTGATTTTAAGTAGTGGACATGCAACCTAGGTCTTGATCTAGTTTAGTACGACCTTCATATAATCTTGAAACCTAATATGGCTGATCAGTGATGATGTAATGACGCTGAAAAAGTCCAGTCTTATTAAACTGGTAATTTTGGGTTGTATGTGAACGCGTTGCTGTTGTACCAAGTAATATAATGGGCGATGTTGTGTTGTGGAAATGAATTATTGTGCCACTAACTTTATTGTATGAATTTATTCTCTCTAGTGAATTCAGTTTGGCATAAGTACAAAATCCTTCTGCAATTATTTGGCATCATCCAATAATTACTTATTGTTGCACTTCTACAGATGACTGCAATCCACCACCACTCCCACCGCCCATAGCAACAGAGTTCTTTGCTCAGTTTTTGGGAAACCAGCGTGCTATGGAGGAAATGTTGCGCAATATTGTGCAAAATACTACACGTGGGGGACATCAACGTCAGGGTCCAGAACCTAATCAGTATAGCACGTTCAAGGATTTCTTGGACACAAAGCCACCTATCTTCAAAGAAGTAGAGGAACCACTACAAGCTAATGAGTGGTTAAACACAATTGAGCAGAAGTTTCACCTTCTGAGGATCACAGATCAGATGAAAGCTAGGTGTGCCTCACATCAGCTGCAGGGACCCACAGGTATATGGTGGACCCACTACTTGTCTACCTTACTTGCTGGTGCTAATGTTAGTTGGGATTAGTTCAAGATAGACTTTAGGAGACATCACATACCCCAAGGGCTTATGAGGATGAAAGCTGCAGAGTTCATGAAGCTCACTCAGGGAACCAAGACCCTCACTGAATACTTGCATGCTTTCAACAACTTGTTGAGGTATGCTCTTGAGTTTGTGAATACTGAGGAGAAGAAAATTGAGAGTTTCAAGCGAGGACTTAGTACTAAGCTGATGATGACCATGGCAAATTCTAAGTGCACAACTTACAACGAGTTTGTTAGTGATGCTCTTACCCAGGAGAACTAGAACAATTTGTATGCTACAGCTAAGGGGCGTAAGCGAGCCTTTGAGGGAGGTGCATCAGGTTCATCCCAAGGGAAAGCTCCTATGGCAACGAGGCCTCAGTACCATCCACCTATGCCTAGGTTTAGGCCACCATAGAAGAAGGCACAGCCCAACCAGCAGCAGAAAGTGTATCGTAGGGCTTTTTCTATTGTTTTACCAAAGGGAAGTGTAGGACAGGGAAGTTTAGGGACACCAAGGCACAACTTACCATGCTTCAACTGCAACAAGCCCGGTCACTTTGTAAAGGAGTGCCCTTATCCCAAGAAAGGCAACAACCAAAACCAAGGCAACCAGAGGTAGGCAAATGTTAATGCCCATTTAGGGCATGTTCATTACACTGCCATGGAAGAAATTCCTGTGGGAGAGGTTGTCACTACTGGTATGTATCTTGTGAACCAACACCCTTTAATTGTTTTGTTTGATTCTGGAGCTTCACATTCATTCATGAGTCAAACATTCGCATCTGAGCAACCCTTTAATTGTTTTGTTTGATTCTGGAGCTTCACATTCATTCATGAGTCAAACATTCGCATCTGAGCATAATCAGAAGATAAAAGTTGTAGACAAGGGTGGCTATTGTATAAGTTCAGCTAGGGCTAGTATATCTATCAATGAGATAGTTTGAAATGTACTCATCTTAATAGGAGGAAGGGAGTTTACTATGGATCTTGTAGTGTTACCAGGTTTGGGGATAGATGTGATCTTGGGTATGCAATGGATGAGTAGTCATGGAGTCATTATTGATACTGCAAATAGAACCGTTGAGTTGAGGGAACCAAAAGGGGATGGTTCGTTTATGGTGCCACTTCCTAGGAGTTTTGACCTTCAAAACTTATCTTGTGCTATCTAGACCACAACTCTCTTTGATATTCTAGTGGTATGTGATTTTCTAGATGTATTTCCTGATGAGTTACCTAGTTTACCACCAGATAGAGATGTGGAATTTGCAATTAAGCTAGTGCCTGGTATAGCACCCATATCTAGGAGACCTTATAGGATGCCACCAAATGAGCTAACCGAACTCAAAATTTAGTTACAAGAGCTTTTAGATAAAGGTCTTATTCAACCTAGTTCATCCCCATGGGGTTGTTTGGCTTTGTTTGTAAAGAAAAAGGACAAGTCACTATGGATGTGTGTGGATTACAGACCACTCAATGTTGTAACAATTAAGAACAAGTACCCTCTACCACGCATCGATATCTTGTTTGATCAGCTAGCAAGAGCAAAGGTATTTTCCAAAATTGACTTGAGATCTGGTTATCATCAGATTAAAATTAGACCAGAGGACATACCTAAAACAACTTTCTCAACTAGATATGGCCTATATGAGTATCTTGTCATGTCTTTTGGTCTAACAAATGCTCCTACTCATGTATTTGATGAATTCGGCATTCATGCCCAAACTCGACAAGTTTGTGGTTGTGTTTATTGATGACATCCTGGTTTACTCTGAGAATAAGGAAGATCATGCAGTGCATCTAAGGATCATCCTAACCAGACTAAGAGAACATAAATTGTATGCCAAGTTTAGCAAATGTGAATTTTGGTTAAAGAAAGTGCCTTTTCTAGGTCATGTGTTGTTAGAGGATGGAATCTCGGTAGATCCAAGTAAGGTAAAGGAAGTCTTGGATTGGAAGGCCCCGACCTCAGTTACTAAAGTTCAGAGTTTTCTTGGTTTAGCAGGTTAATATCATCATTTTATCCTAGATTTTTCCAAGATAGCTAAGCCAATGACAAGGTTACTATAGAAGGATGAGAAATTTGTTTGGAGTACGGAGTGTGAAGCTGCTTTTCATACTCTACAGACCTTGCTAACCACCACTCCTGTTTTAGCACAACCCGATATCGAGAAACCTTTTGATGTGTTTTGTGATGCATCTGGTATAGGCTTGGGATGTGTTCTTATGCTGGATGGCCGAGTCATTGCTTATGCCTCGCGTCAACTAAGGAAGCATGAAGTTAATTATCCGACCTATGACTTGGAGTTAGCAGCAGTTGTTCATGCACTGAAGATCTAGAGGCACTATGTGCTTGGGAATGTGTGCCATATCTATACAGATCATAAGAGTCTCAAATATATCTTCACTCAACCTGAGTTAAACATGAGACAGAGAAGATGGTTAAAGTTGGTCAAGGATTATAACTTAGAAGTGCATTATCATCCTAGCAAGGTGAATGTGGTTGTAGATGCCTTAAGCCACAAATCTCATTGTAATTCCTTGGGGGCACTATTGGAAGATGGATTTAATCTGTTGCATCTTGCTGTGTTACACAATATCACTATCAGTTGCTCACTTGAGATCAAGATCATCGAAATTTAGAACACCGATGTAGGTGTGTTTCACATCAAGAGAAAGATGAAAGAGAAGGAAACCGAGCATTTTAGACTAGATGATAGAGGTGTGCTATGGTTTAAGGATCGACTTGTGGTGCCAAAGGATCATGAACTTAGAAACCAAATCTTAAATGAAGCTCACTCTTCCAAGTTGTCTATCCATCCTGGTAGTAGAAAAATGTACCAAGACTTGAAAACGCATTTCTGGTGGACCAAGATGAAGAAAGAAATCACAGCCTATGTTGCTAGGTGTGATACCTATAATAGAGTCAAGGTAGATCACCTGAAACCTACTGGACTACTTCAACCTTTGTCTATTCTCGGTTGGAAGTGGGAGGAGATCAGCATGGATTTTATTGTTGGACTTCCACCCACTCAGAAGGGTTTCGACTCCATATGGGTAATTATAGATCGTTTGACCAAGTCCGCACACTTCATTCCGGTCAGGACCAATTATTGACCGCATCAATATGTAGAACTGTATATAGCTTAGAAAGTACGTTTGCATGGGGTACCAAGAATCATCGTGTCAGATAGGGGATCTCAGTTTATTGCTTGTTTCTAGAAGCATTTGCACAAATAGTTAGGTACCAACTTAGTTCGAAGTTCTGCCTATCGCCCTCAGACATCTAGACAGACTGAGCGAGTGAATCAGATATTAGAAGACATGTTGAGAGCATGTGTAATTTCTTCAAAAGGTTCATGGGAAAAGTGGCTACCTCTAGCTGAATTTTCCTATAACAACAGTTACCAAGAGAGTATTAAGATGGCTCCCTTCAAAGCTTTGTATGGTCAGAAATGTAGGACTCCATTGAATTGGGTTGAACCCGAAGAGAGGAGGTACTTGGAATTTATTTTGTCAAGGAAGCCGAAGAGCAAGTCTGTATTATCCAATGCCACATTGAAGCCACTCAATCTAGGCAAAAGAGTTATGCTGACAAAAGAAGAAGACCAATTGAGTATGAGGTAGGTGACTATGTATACCTGAAGGTATCACCAATGAAGGTGGTACAACGGTTTGGTGTAAAAAGAAAACCTACACCTAGGTATGTAGGTCCCTACAAGATTCTTGAGAAAAGTGGGAGAGTAGCATACAAACTACAGTTACCTCCAGAGATGAGCGCTATTTTGAACATCTTTCACGTATCTCGATTGAGGAGATGCTTGCATGTTCTTGAAGAAAGAGTCAAAACAACAGATATCAAGGTAGAATCAGACCTAGCTTAAGAAGAGAAGCCAGTACAGTTGTTGGATAGTAAAGAGAGTAAATCGAGAACCGAGTGATTAAGTTCCACAAAGTAATGTGGAGTAATCACAGTGAACAGGATGCAACATGGGAGAGAAAGGATTATCTACGTGAAGTTTACCCCGTATTCTATGAAAAATGGTAGGTCACCCAATCTTAGGGCGAGATTCCTAAAAGGGGGAGGGTCTGTAACACCCTAGTGTTAAGCTTGCATTTTTACTTACATTGCATGAGCATAAGCATCATCCACTCATTCATGAGCATAAGCATAAGACTAGCATTTATTTACTCTAGGTTTATCTTCATGAGATGCTTAATTATACATGTATATGCCTTATGGTCATGCTTGGTTAATGCAAGGGGGTGTTGTTTGGTCACCAAAACAACTTAGACATACTTAGAATGAAAAATGGAACCAAGTTTGTATTAATAAGTTGGCCCAAAAATGCTTCTAAGTGATAGTTCTACTAGAATTACCTTTATTAAGTTGATTGTTTGACCTATCTTGACCAATTACTTAGAGAGCTTGCATGGCCGTGGGACCTAAATAAAAGTTGTAGTTCAGGTCATGTAGAACAAACTTTGTTTAAGGGGCAAGAGCTGAATCAGTGCCTAAGTTGGTCAAATAGGGCTTCCAAAATTCAACTTAATGCTGTTTTGAAACTTGAAAAATTTTCTAAGTCATTGGCTGAATTACAGTTTCGAAGTAGCCCACTTTTTGGATTTTTATATTGAAAACCATTTGGAATTTGACAAAACTTCCTTAAGCAAACTTGGAGTACTTGTGTAGCTCTACAAAATGGTGAAACTGGTTTACCAAAATGCACCACGGTTTAGGAGTACTAGAGGGTTGAAAATCAGGTTTCAGACGCCTACATCAGGCCTGAAACTGGCCTTTGCCGCGCGCAGTCGTGGCCGACCGCGGACAGACCACGCACATCGTGTGGCGGCCATACGCTAGCGATGGCCCGCTCTATCGAGCTAGAAGGGGGAGAACGTGGGTGCCCACACTCTCCCACACTCACCCACTCTCTCGCTCTCTCTCTCTCTCGCCCACGCTCACTGAAGCGAAGAAAAGCACAGCGTCACCGCCATCGTGCCTTTGCCGGCCACACTAGACACCTACGTAGCACCATCGCTCGATTCATCTCGCCCATAGCTCTGCCGCGTCGCGCAGTGCACCATTGACCCGCTAGCAACACCCATCGAGCACAAGCAAAGCCCCTAAAGCTATCGCCATGGCCGTCGTGGCCAGACTAACTCACGCATGCACCGCTCTCCCTCTATGTCATTCCATAGTCATGAGATCTAGTAGATGATGTAGCCGCTGGTCGTTGGCCAATGCTGGCCTCACCAGAGGAAGGACGAGCACCACACCACCATGATCCGGCCGCGCCGCCGCCATGCACGTGGCCGTGCTTCATCGGTGACTCCTAGGGCCCCAATCCTAACCCTAGATCTTCGCTAGACCACCTTGAAGCCGTAGCCAACCTCATTCGAGGTCACCGTGGCTGGAGATGGCTGAAGTGCCCCAGCGCTCTCGCCACCATGACACCTTGCATGTGGCCGAACCACACCGCCACTCCACCGTAGCCCCTAACCCTAACCCAAGTTTCCTTAAGGTTCACTAGAGCCTCCACTAAGCTTAGGTAGGCTCGACATTACCAGAGACGACAATGGCACCGCCGCATGCCTCCATCGTCGAGCTAGCTCTGATGAGCCCCTTGGCCGACCAACCCCTCCAGTAGATGCGCACGGAGGTGGAGAGCACGTTGGTGGTGACCTTACCGCCGGAGACCTCGTCATCGGCGAGCTATGGCCGGTCAAAGTGCCAGGTCGAAATATGGCTTTCAAATTAAGTTCCGAATTAGTAGATGCTGCCAAAGGGAGTGGGGGTGCCATACGCAAAAAGGAAGCGACTCATAGAATGGCAGAGGCAAATAGAGCTCTTGCACATTTTCGTTAATCCATGAACAGAATCTAGGTATGTAGACACATGGATCCATACATCTCGATCGGAAAAGAATCAATAGAAGGAGAATCGGACGATATCTTTTTCGAAACAAATAAAAAGGAAAAAAAAGAGAAAACAGAAATCATGATCAACTAAGCCCTCTCAGGGGCTTGCTTAAGAATAAGAAAGAGCCCCTTCTTCTGTGCCGATGATAGGTGGGGCCGGGTTGACCCCGGGTCCCAACAGTCAGCTGCACTGGGTGCACGTAGCATTAACCGATTTTGATATTTTCCTTAAATGGTTTCCATATTTTTATGCAAACTTGTAAAATGCATAACTAAATCTAGGAGTGTCAAAATTTAGTGAACCAAATTTTGTTAATTTCATCTTGATGAGTACTATCTGTTAAAAATATGAAACTTGGTTTGGACTACAGTTTTATGCCTTGTTTAAATTATCTTGTTTATTCCCATTAACCTTAAAAAATGCATAACTTGAGTTTGGGAGATGCTAAAAATGTGATTCCAATTTTGCTTGTCTTGATTTGATATGATGGAGCTAGGAAAAATGTTAAACCTACAGTTGGCCTACTTGGAATCTAACTTCTTATTCTGGTTTAATTAAATGCTAGTTCTTATGAAATTAATTATGGTAGATTTATGTAACTTATGGGCATGAAATAATTTCCATAGTGTCCTGGTATTATGAGGAATGTAATAAAAATAGTAAATCTATTTCTTGACACTTTTCACTATGCTAAGTATATTTAAGTGGTAATACACCATGTAACTTGCCATTTTTGTAGAGGTTGTTGTACTTGTCCAAATGGCATGAAATTTGAATAGAAGGCTTTTGAGAGCATGTATGGGCTCCTATAATTTCTCTAGAATTTATGGAACATTGGAAGTAGCAGTTCCAGTTTTCATCTAAATTAAATTAATTAACAAAGGCTTATAAAAAATTGGTTTGGGTCCAACCATTATACTTTTTAATATGTTGGGAATATATATAACCTGATGGAGCAATTGGTTGTGCCTAGTTTCAATTTGTTGTATGCACTTAGTTAATTATTGCTCTATAATTCACTTGCATCTAATTTTCTTGGCTTGGTTGCTTTGCATAGACTTAAGGACTATTGTTTAGATGCTTAGGCTAATTGAGATAAGTTGTTAGCTATAGGTTTTAGGTCTCTTACTGATGATGAACAACTTTACCTTAGGTTGCTAGAAAGTGGTGAGCGTATATTTCCTGTACTAGAGAAGAGATATACACCTACTCAGTAAAATTTAGTTAATCATAGTATTACCTTGTTATCATGTTAGTTAAGAATGTATGTATATATGCATTGCACCATATCATTCATATCATCCCTTGGGCATTCCCTATATTTATCCATATCTTCATGCATATAGGATCGCTGGAGGGGATAACACTTCTAGAGTTCGAGGCCGTGGCAGAAGAGGACCAGCAGGAGACCCAGCAGCAGGAAGTTCCAGAAGGCAAAGGACAAGCCCTGGAAGAATTGCCTGAGTGCCCCGACCACTGACCCTCAGCTTTTCTAAAAGGCAAGCCCCGGAGCATTCTAAGCCTCCTATGTTTTACAAATACCAATTTGAGTTCTTTATGTTTGATGCATTATGTTATAGGAGTTGTTTGGAAACACTTGATGCATATGACCGGCTTGTCTAGAAATATATATACCTTGAACCCTGTGTAGGTCCAGGATCGAATAAATGCTTAGCCATGCTTAGTTTGATAGAAGTCAGGTGATTTCCTATCACCTACGAGCTATAGGTGGATACCTAGTCATGGTTGGCTATATTTTCTATCGTGGAAAAGAACCATGTGATGATGTAATTGGAGGTCGGACCGAGTCTATGTTGTAGGTTGACTCATGTGATTCTATCTATGCCGCTTAAGGACCGCATCGTTGTTGGTCCTCAGTCATTTTGAACACAGCCTCTCACTTAGTTGCCCGGATAACTCATTCCGACCGTGAAGCCGAGTAGCTCAACTTAGGATAGGAGTCGTTCTGTTTGAGTGCGCACACTGGAGGTAGTAAGGATGTGCGAGGAGCCATATGTGAGCCCAAGGGTAGGCTGGGCCTAAGCATCCTGGCAGCTGGTCAGTCCCTAAGGGTGCGGTGCTGATCGAACCCGTGAAGTTGAGTCCTGAGCTGTACCAAAGGTGACCCGACATGACCCCGACGGGGGAAGTGTGGGTTTGTGTTGTCTTACCTATGATGCTTTTGTTGGACTTGATCATGAACTAGCATGTATTTGAAATGTGTGTGTGATAATGGTTTCAAAACTATATTGCTTCCACTACTATAGTTGAACTTGGTGTTGTAATATTTATATTGGAACTCCGATGTACGATGAACTATTTGCGAAGTTTATGTAATGTATGACATGAATGTTGAATTATGTACGATCTTGGTTGCTATGTTGGATGTTTCGAGGTCCTTCGTGACACTCGATGGACTACCGTGTTTATATGGGTTCAAGTATGACAGCGTGACCGCTCTAGTGGTTGACATTGTACTTGTGCTCTTATAAATTGGTCGGTTCTACTACAAGCATGGCGGTGCATCATGGTGGTGCCAGCATTCTTGAGCCCATGTGGCTTGGCAAGGCTGAGCCTTGGCTCTTATGCATGTGTGCGTGTGTGCGGTGCATTACAACAGCAAAAAAGGTCAGCCTTTGGCCCTCCCAAGGGGGAGAACATGGTGGTGCGGATATGGCTTGTCCACAGTGGCGAGCAAGGGGCTTTGGATGCTCACCAGTGATGGTAGGGTAGACAGGCCGGTGGTGCTATGATGAGGCGAGGCCATGTCGAGTTGGTGCAGTGCCATGCCGAGCTGCTACATCGGTGTAGACGATTGGGGTGTCGTCTTCTTCTCCAATGAGCTCAGGCAACTTCGGTGGGCTTGGCTCCTTCCCTCCCTCCTTCTCCTTCCCACCACCCTTCTCCTTTCTTCTCCCGGTCTTGGCATGTGGTTGGTGAAGCCACCAGTGGCAGCGGGGTGGATAAGGGAGGGCTAGGGTACCTGGTGTGCCCCCTTTATAGGGAGGCCGCTGCCATGGCGAGCGGCGAACAGCGGGGAAGGGTAGAGGGGGTATGTGTAGGGCCAATATGGCCTCTAGGATAGGGTTTTGGGAGCGCAAGGTGATCGCTCGGGCGTTGGCGCTCCCAATTCAAGTGGCGTCTAGTCAAAAAGGCAGACGGGGTAGCATCATGGCGATGGGGCCATGGCGGCATGGCTAGGGGAGGTGTGGGGGTGCCATGGATCACGGATGTGGCATCCATCCCTATGCCCTCGCCCAATGGCTTGGAAACGGGCGGTGGAGATGCGAGGCATGGCCTCGGATACTCACTGGTGAGGTGCTCTACCTCAGCAAGAAAAGTAGAGGAGAGGAAGAAACGGAGGGGATGACAGGCAGGGCCCACTCATCAGTGGCTGTAGGGAAGGCAGCAGCAGTGGTGCGTCATGACACAGGGCATGGGCATGAACCATTGCTGGGCCGCGCGGTTGTGTGTGCGCAAGCACGGGCGTGGGTGGGGTGCTAGGCCGCGTTGCTGGGCCGGTGGTGGTGTACGCACGGGAGTGGAGCTAGGCCACGGCACTAGCTGGGGCTAGGCCAGCCATTGTTGCTAGGCTGCTTTCCCTTTTCTATTTCCTTCCCCTTTTTCTAATTCATTTTCTATTTCTATTTCCATTCCATGCTATACCCTGGGCTCCTATGCTTGTATACATGTGTTACCAAGCATGTACACATCCTTATGGGGTCCACTAGGGGTCAACTAGGGTATTAGGGTCAAAGCCAAGGGTTAGCAATACACACAATAGGTTATTTATAAAGGTTAAGTTGATTTTATTTCATCCCATAAAATCAAGAGGATGCAACTCACATGTTGATTAATATGCAAATGCTCAACCATGCTAACTTGGGATCTACTTGCTACAAGGGTGGTTTCCTAGTATGCACACTCACCATGCATGGGTTTTGTTAGAAAAAAATTTAAGTTGGGATTTTTGGTTATTGGAAAAACCTAGGTTGTTACAGTCCTCCCCCTTATAGGAATCTCGTCCCAAGATTTAAGGTGTGACATACCTTTCAAAGAGGTAGGGGTAAAGCATCTGAAGTTCTGACTCTTTCTCCCAAGTGGCTTCTCGTTCAGTGTGGTTGCTCCACTGAACCTTGCACATGGGTATAGTGTGCTTCTAGTCTCCTTGTTAGCTCTATCGAGTATCTGTATCGGGTGTTCTTCGTACTCTAGGGTGTCTTGTAGGTCCAGGGCCTCTATTGGTACCTGCTCATCTGGTAACTTCAAGCATTTGTGTAGATGTGACACATGGAACACTGGGTGTACTCCTATCAATTCCTCAGGCAGCTCCAACTTGTATGCCATCTTGCCTATCCTCTGACAAATCTGATAAGGTCCTACATACCTTGATGCCAACTTCCCTTTCACATGGAACCTGATGGTGCCTCAGAGTAGGGAGACTTTGAGATAGACATAGTCCTTGACTTTGAACTCAAGGTCTCTCCGCCTATTATCAACATAACTCTTCTGTTGGCTCTGTGCAATTCTTAGATTCTCTCGCACTTGGGTGACTCCTTCGGCATCCTTGATCTTGGCGGGGCCAAAGAATGATCTCTCTCCTACTTCTGACCACATCAATGGGGTCCTACATTTTCTCTCATACAAGGCCTCAAATGGTGACATCTTGAGGCTAGCTTGATAGCTGTTGTTGTAAGAGAACTCCACATGAGTCAAGCTCTTCTCCCAATCTAATCCGTACTTCAACACATAGCTCTGAGCATATCCTCCAAGATCTAGTTCACTCTCTCTGTTTGTCCATCTATCTGAGGGTGGTAAGCGGTGCTGTAATATAGAATTTGGACACCCATTGTGTCCCTTAATCGAATACTATGCTAACAGGAGCTCTGTGGAGTCTGAGAATATTGTCCACGTATAGATCGGCTAGCTTCTCAACTCTAGTCAATCCTAACTGCCACAAAGTGAGCTACCTTGGTCAGTCTGTCAACAATCACCCAAATTGAGTCATGACCTTTTGGGGTCCGAGGTAGACCCACTATGAAGTCTATGGATATGCTTTCCCACTTTCATATTGGGACATCCAAGGGCTTCAACAGTCCTATAGGCCTCTGATGCTCGGCCTTGATCCTATTGTAGATGTCGCATCACGCGACATGTCCCGTAATATCCTTCTTCATATTCTTCCACCAGAATAGCTTCTTCAGATTTGCATACATCTTGGTACTTCCTGGGTGGATGCAATACTTGGAGTCATGTCCTTCAGCTAGGATCTCTACTTGTAGGGCTGCATCGAAAGGCACACATATTCTATCTTTGTACCAGCACACTCCTTGTTCATCTATCCTGAATGAAGGACACTTACCTTGCTCCATGAGCTCTCTAATTAGATAGATCTCAAGGCATCCTTGCTAGGCTTTTCATATACGCTCTTTGAGGTTGTACTGCACTCGAAGCTCGTTGAGCTGACCCTTCTATACCACCTCTAGCTATAACCTCTCCATCTCTTGACTGAGCTCTGGTGGTATTGCATCTGTCATCAAACTATGGTAGTGACTCTTGTGACTCAGGGAATCTATGACTACATTAGCTTTTCTCAGGTGATAATGTATGTCCAGGTTGTAGTCCTCAATCAGCTCTAGTCATCGGTGTTGTCTCATGTTCAAGTCCTCCTAGGTAAAGAAGTACTTTAGGCTCTTGTGATCTATGTAGATGTTGCATTTGTTCCTAATCAGATAGTGCCTCTAGATCTTCAGGGTGTGCACAACAACTGCAAGCTCAAGGTCATGGGTAGGGTAGCATTGCTCATGGTCCTTCAACTAGCGGGATGCATAAGCTATGACTCTCCCATTCTGCATCAGGGCACAGCCAAGTCCCTTTCTAGAAGCATCACAATAGACCACAAAGTCTTGCTGAATGTCAGGCAATGCTAACACAGGAGTGGTGGTAAGCTTCTGCTTCAAGGTCTAGAAGCTTTGCTCGCACTCTGGCATTCACTCAAACTCATTAGTCTTCTTTAGTAGGTTGGTCATCAGCTTGGCTATCTTGGAGAAGTTCTCAATGAAGCGATGATAGTATCCTGCCAACCCAAGCAAACTCCGGATATCAGTCGCATTGCAGGGTTGCTCCCACTCTTTCACAGCCTCAATCTTGGTGGGATCGATAGCTACTCCCTCAGCAGTGAGAATGTGACCTATGAAGGTGACTTCTTTGAGCTAGAACTCGCACTTGCTGAACGTGGTGTATAGCTAAATCTGCCTCAGCTTCTCCAACACAACTCTCAAATGCTGCTCATGTTCTTCTACGGTGGCTGAGTAGACAAGAATATCATCGATGAACACCACTACAAACTTGTCTAGCTCTTCCATGAATACCTTGTTCATCATGTTCATGAAGTAGGCCGGGGCATTAGTGAGTCTAAAGGACACAACAGTGAACTCATACTACCCATACCTCATGACAAAGGCTGTCTTGGGAATGTCCTTAGCCCTGATCTTCATCTGACGGTACCCAGATCGGAGATCAATCTTGAAAAATAACTTGGCATTCCTCAATTGGTCTAGCAGATCACCAATTCTTGGCAATAAGTACTTGTTTTTTATAGTCAGGGCATTCAAGTTCTGATAGTCAATGCACATCCTCATGGAGCCATCCTTCTTCTTCACAAACAAGACAGGGGAACCCCATGGTGAAGCACTAGGCCTAATGTACCCCTTGTCAGACAACTCCCTGAGCTGTTTTTTAGCTCCTCTAGCTCATCAACCGACATGCGGTAGGGCCTCTTAGAAATAGGTCTCGTACCAGGCAGAAGGTCAATCACGAACTCCACATCCCGATCAGGTGGCATACCTGGCAACTCTTTGGGAAACACATCAGGGTACCCGCATACTATGGGTACCTCCTCGATTGAGTTGGCTTCTAAGGCACACAACATGGAAACCGTCTTCTCAAGGTTGGGTTCACATCGGATCATGTGCCCATTCGGATGTGTTATGTCCACATATCTTGGTGAGCAAGATATTACTCTCTTGTGTTGAGTCAGCCAATCCATCCCTAGTATGACATCTAGTCCATCAGAGGGAAGCAAGGTAAGATCGGCCAGAAAAGGGTGACCCTCAATGGTGATACTCACTCCATGACATCTCTTGGTGCATCTGATGTTTCCCAAAGGTGAACTAGTGTCTACAGGCACTCTCCGTGGAGTTACAGGTAGGTTATGCTCTCGTGCAAATTTGGTGGATATGCATGAACATGTAGCACCAGAATAAAATAATACTGAAGCCTTGGATCCATGCACTAAAAACATACCGTACACCACATCGGGGGCGTCCTGAGCGTCCTCAGCGGTCCGGTGGGTGAGATGACCATGGGTGGGTCCCATGATGGCCTTGTGTGGCATACCCTAAATAGAAGCCTGTCTCACTAGGGCCAGAGTAGGTGGTGTAGCGTTCTTCACGAGGCAGTCGGCAACCTTGTGGCCTGACTGACCATAGCCAAAACAGGTGAAAGGCACATTGCCTATGGCAGTGGGCGCAGCGGTCTTTCACATGCCAGGGCTCTGAGCAGTGTGGCTCTTTGCAGCATGGTGGTAGTTGGTGATGTAGGTACCACCTCCATAGCTCGGAGCAGGTGCGGCTCCCTAGACAGCATGAGGGAGAGGCAGCAAGGGCACGTGAGCACATGGCCTCTGAGGTGCTGGGACGCGAGATGAACTCTTAGACCAGCGCTTCTTCTCCTTGTAGAGGGTGTTGGCCTCTAGACAATCCCTCTCCATCTCTAGGACCTTGTTGATCATCTCCCGAAGGGAGTAGCAGGTATAACCCTAGAGGGCCACCTTGAGGCATGTGTTCAGACCCATCTTGAAGAAGTACATCTTCTCAGAGTTTGTCTCACCGGGAGCATACCTCATCATGTGAGTGAAGTGGTTGGCATACTCCTAAATGTGAGTGAAGTGGTTGGCATACTCCTGAATCTTCTAGGACCCCTGGGAAATGTTATAGAACTCTTCCACCTTGGCATCCATCGTGCCCTCAGGCACGTGATGCTCATGGCAGGCGTTGGTGAACTCCTCCCATGAGATGTGCGCGGGGTCACCGTGGGTGTCGTAGTAGCTGTCCCACCATGTGCGTGCGGCGCCAGTGAGCTGGTCGGTTGTGACTCCAACACACTCCTCGTCGGAGCAAGTGGTTAGGTCTAGCTTCTTCTCCATCTCACGTAGCCAGTCCTCAGTGGCAATGGGGTCGTTGTTGGAGCTATCAAAATTAGGAGGCCTTAGCTTGAGGAAACGCTCTAGCTTCCTCTAGAAGTCATTGGGTGGACCTCCATTGTGGTACAGTTGCCCCTCAGCCAATGTCTCCATGAGATGTGTCTGGTAATCCATCACCTTAGACAAAAGTGGTGGTGGTGGAGCATTGCCGCCCCAAGGCAGTGCGTCCTCGTTCCTAGGCTGAGCTACGCCTGGCTCCTCTAGGATGGGCTCCTCCATGTGCTACTCTTCGACGAGTGGTGCCTCCTCCTCAAGGTTGAGGGCAACATGGATGCCAACGCGTCCTCCTCCATGACCACGGCCATGACCACGGCTGGTGGGCATGGGGGACGGGGAGCGATAGTTCACACATTCAGAGCGGTGCCATGACATCTTGCTACAAACGTTAGGTCATGAGTTGTTAAGTGGTTAGGTGACTTATTAACAATTTTAACATCTTGCCATACACTCAAACAAAGAAGCAAGAACAACCATAAGAAGCATTAAGATCTAAGCACTCATTACATGAGTTTATTACACGGTAATGTCCCTAGCAGCTACACTAGAAGACTTAGGAGAAATAGCACTACACACAGGTAGGCTCCAAAAGAGGGACATTCTGCTATACTCCTGCAAGTGAGTCATGTATCATAGCCACACAGGGCTCATCATCAACACTACAACTACTACATTATTAGAGCATCACTAGGAAGCTAACTCTGACTAGGTGGTGGTGAAGTGCTAGTATCCATCACCTAGAGCTCTGCATCAGTATGGTGTATCCTCGAGATATATTCTAGGGCCTCCTCCAACTCTGTGGTGTTCGATGCCTCAGGGCAGGCCTCAAACGGGCATGCCTTCAGATTGAGCTTGGTGGGCTCAACACTAAAGGTCTCCTTACGTGGCCGCTTACTTGCGCGACTCAGGTGGTAAGATCTTCTGTACCTCCTTGATCTCCTTGACCCTCCTAGCGTCAGAGTCAATCCATGCCTAGCTAATCATGTCTGCCTTGTCCTTGAGATATTTTGTATACTTCATGTACTCAATGAGGTGACGCAAGTTGTGGGAAGCATTGACACTCATCTGTACTAGGTCTTTCTCCAACATGTTGCAGTGGCTATCTAGCATCATCTTCCTAAAGCCGTACCTCTTCTCCTTCTCAATGTGACTCCTCAGGGACACCTTCTTGTGCTCGAGGGCATCCTCAAGCTTGTACACCTTGCAGTCTAGATAGTCATTACGGAGCCCAAAGTCTCCAGCCTTGTCTCTCAGATCTACAATCTCCTCCTTTAGCTTGCCCTCACGCACCTTGTAGTAGGCCTCCATATGGTCATAGCCCTGACACTCCACACGGATGGTCTCCTTGAGTAACTCCTTCTTCTCTTCCTCCAAGATGGCCTCGTCGGCCCAGAATAGCATGTCCCTGTAGAGATGGTTTGTGACTTGACCTCCATGATGTACCTTTCCTAACAGAGGATGTACTGTCTAGGCACCTGAAGACAAGGGCCCTCCTCGACATACATAGTCTGCTTGGCAGCCATCACCTGCCTCCTAGTGGTCTGGGTGAGGTCCAAACCTCAGGGAAGCAAGCGGTACAGCCCTCTCCTGAGGTGCTCATGAGCGTCACACATCATGTGGTGAAGGGTTGAACATGAAATGGACTAGACATAAGCCTCGATGGAGGTCTCCACCTCGAGCTCCTAGAAAGCATGCAGCTCTGGCAGAGTCTCACTCACGGGAACCCTAAGGTGAATGACGATGTGGCCCTATAGTTCATCGGGTCCTAGTTCACCATGACAGACATACTCGATCTGCTCGATAGGGACACCGAGCTCTAGAGCATCTGAGCAAAAACCCTATAGTTCAGACCATCAATGGGAAGCTCAACTGTGGGTGCCATCTGCAAATTGGTCCATAAAACGGGATCAGCATACTCAAAAAAAAGATAAGCCATGCATAAAAGATGCAAGGTTGGTACATATAACCGAAAAAGACAAGTTCCACTCCTAATTCTATTGTCTAATCCTATGGGTCTTGTCCTAGGGTCAAGTATGGCTCTGATACTAGCTAAAACGATCCCAATTTCCTCAAAGGGAAATCCACATATTCAAAGTACAACGTGATAGTCCCAGGCGATCATCCCATCATATTATCAAATAACAGTCGATATCACCATCATACATCGAATACCTATCTTGAAGAGAGTACAAATAGCAAGGTTTACTCATTATTACATCGCCACTTGGTGGAATCACTCAGACCATACAGCAACTAGAATAGCATCAAGTAGAACGGCAGCGAGCATCGACTCCATCTTCATGAACCAAACTTGAGCGCAAGAACAAGGCCTCTAATCCTCCTAACCATCACCCTGGTAGTCGTACTCAGACTCAGAACTTGCCAAACAATTATTAGTATGATTTGTACTAGCCACTGGCTCCCACCCAATGCTTTGCGTTTGCTTTGTGGGAGTGGAATGCAAGGGTAGAGCAAAAGACCTATTTGTGGTTGTGGTTTCCTATGTGAGTATGTCAAGTTTTAATAATAATTCATCAAGTTTTAACCCATCTCATCCACACGTTCTCCCATACCATCACACACATCTCACCACTCTCACACTCTCTAGGCGACAAGGACGACTCCGTCTCGTGCCTTGCCTCATCGACCAAAGCCAGAATCCAATACCAAAACCCAGGGGGGAGGAAGAAAGGACTCCACTCACTAATCAAGGGAAGCGTAGGTCATAGGAATGTCAATGTCTGAGGACACAGCTATACGTATAGGTCGATCAACTCTACATAACATGTACACTTGGAAACCCACAAGATCGCCATCATCGGCGCGTGCACTGCCTGGGCTGATACTGGGCTGCCTTCCAAACTAGTGCGATGCCACCCTACCACTCAACCTTAGGCCACCCCAGAGTCCACCGGCATGCTGAGACTATGAGACATAGTATTGGGCCCCCGAAGGTCACTACGCTGTCTTAGGAGGGTGTGGGTCACACGCCCGTACCTCCCTACACTATCCGCTAACAACCCAACAGTTATGGCACCGCCCTACCAGGTCAACATCTGTCCCCCACCCAAACAGGGATGAGTGGTGTGTACGAAGGGTCCTATGATCCAGTTCTCTCAACATACCAGTCCTTAGGGGGACTGGACAGGATATCTTCTCATGGTGATAACCAACACCCCATGCCTCGATAGCACCTCCATCTAGGGGCTTCATCCCACAAAGACACTCCACCCCGGGATCACCTCATCTCACATGCACCCGCCATAGGTACCTCTCATGGGGAATGCCCAGGTCACCCCCTGGCAAGACTCATCCAATGACTCATCGTAAGATCCTAACCAATCGACACAACCCTCACCACACACCCAAGACGCATGCTAAGATCTCCCCTGTTGATACCACATTAACGGCACCAAGTGCCTTAACCACTCACAAACAATACTCCACCAAGCATCACATCATAGATATAATGCATAGTAGAAGCAGTAGCAAGTAAGTAAGCGAGCATCTAGCCTAACAGCGGGTGTGTAGGGGTATAGGTTGTGACTAGGTAATGGCTCATAAGCAATTCTACCATGCAACCTATCATAGATCATTAGCATAAAAGTAAAGCGCTAGCATCTACATTATACCATGTCTAGTAGGATTCTATGAGGTTGGGTGGGACATGGCACCTAGTAGGGCGTCTCCAAGCTCCTCAGTGTAGTCAAGGTCATGCTCCTCAGTCTATGGCTCCTCGGGGTCTGCCAAACGAGACATATAGCCGCGATAAGCGACTCCTATAGATGATCACAAAGAAGCAATAGAAATTTGAAAGATCTAAATGCACTCAAACATAAGCCTATGATGTAGAGCTCATTTTTAGAAAAATTTGGACACTGGTTTCATATTTTTCTGAAGTCGGATGAATTCTCTATGAATTTTCTAAGTCTAAATCATTTTCTGAAAAACAAAAAGAGTTGAATTAACCTAGTACTAACATGTGGTGGGCTGCGATTGGCTGATGTGGATCCAATCACCGATAGGTGGGATCGGGTCAACAGTCAATGTTGACTAGGCTCAGACTGGGCTCAAGCGGGCTGGGTTATGGGCTGAGTTGGGCTAGCCCGGCATAGACACGTGTCACTCATCTAGGTTGTCCACGTGGTGCTGGCGGGCTTCTAACGGGCTCGGGTCCACGAGTCTGGTCCATGGTGGACTACAGCATGTGGGTCCATGGACTGCGGACTCGATCCGCGGTGGACCACATCCACTCCCTCTCTCTCCCTTCGGCCTACGGTGCATTGGGTGCACGTGGGTCTAGGCCAGGGCATGGCAGCTCCCTCTCTCTCAGTGGCACGCTTGCCGGTGGTGAGCTCGCACGTTCTCATGTTATGGTGGCTCGTGCGGGGCTGCTAGAGGACTCTACAGCTTCGTGGGCTCATGACTAGTTCACCAGTGGGCTAAAACTGGCGCCGTGGTGACCTTAGCACCCGACGTAGGCTCCACGGCGAGCGGTAGTGGCATGGGGTCGACGGCAGGGTTCCATGGTGCGTCAGGAAAGGCTCCAGTGAGCTTTGCTGGCTCCCTTGTGCTCCAACGAACATGACTACAGCTCCAGGCATGTCCGTGGAGGCTCAACCGAGGGTGGCCACGGCAGCAGCGGTGAGGCAGCGGCAGCAGGCTACGGTGAGGCGGCCACGACCTCACTTGGAGCCAAGGGTGGCTTCTTTCCTTCACTTGTGGCCATGGGGAAGGCGAATGACTCGACAATTGTGACCAAAGGACACGGCGGAGTCCGCACCATGGCAAGGTGTGTGGTGGAGCTCCGGTGAGCTTGTGGCTATGGTGAACTAGGGCAACACGAGGGCTTTCCATCCATCTAGCTACACAGCAGGGTGCATGGGGTCATGACGAAGCTCGATGCCTAGATCTCATAATGAAAGGCAGCCAGGGCTGGCTGGAACACCCCCAGACATGACCAGCGGTCCTTGGGGCTTCTCTTCTCCTCCCATCTAGCACGTGATGTGTCCCTCGGTGAGGCAAAACTTGCCAAGGGGCTCGTTCTACCTCTACCGGCCTAAGGTAGCCAGAACGAAGCTGCACCATGGTGGGGTCAGGCCATGGCAAGCACGACGGTGCATCGCGGTGGCGCCAGTGTTCCCGAGCTCATATGGCTCAGCAAGGCTGAGCCTTGGCTTCTGTGCATGTGTGCGTGTGTGCGGTGCATCACAATATCGAAAAAAGCTAGCCTTTGGCCCTCCCAAGGGGGAGAACACGGTGGTGCGGCCATGGCATGTCCACAACGGTGAGCAAGGGGCTTCGGGTGCTCACCGATGGTGGCAGGGTAGATAGGCTAGTGGGGCTATGATGAGGCGAGGCCATGTCGAGTCGGTGCAGTGTCGTGCCGAGCTGTTATGCCGGTGTGGACAATCGAGGTGTCATCTTCTTCTTCTTCAGCAAGCTCGGGCAACTCCGGCGGTCTCGGCTCCTTCCCTCCCTCCTTCTCCTTCCCTCCTCCCTTCTCCTTTCTTCTCTTAGTCTTGGCGTGTGGTTGGTGAATCCACCAGTGGCGGCGGGGTGGATAAGGGAGGGCTAGGGCATCGGGTGTGCCCCTTTATAGCGAGGCCACAGCCATGGCAAGTGGTGGACAGTGGGGAAGGGTAGAGGGGATATGTGAAGGGCCAATACGGCCTCCAGGATAGGGTTTTGGGAGCGTGGGATGATCGCACGGGCGCTGGCGCTCCCAATTCGAGCGATGTTCGGTCAAAAAGGCAGACAGTGTGGCATCATAGTGATGGGGCCACGGCAGCGACATCACATGGTGCGGCGTGGCTAGGGGAGGCGTAGGGGTGCCATGGATCATGGACGTGGCATCCATCCGTGCGCCCTCGCACAACAGCTTAGAAACGAGCGGCGGAGATGCGAGGCATGGCCTTAGATACTCATCGGCGAGGTGTTCTGCCTTGGCGGGAAAAGCAGAGGAGTGGGGGAAATGGAGGGGATGATAGGCGAGGCCCGCTCATCAGCGGCTGTAGGGAAGGCGACAGCGGCGGTGTGTTGTGATGCTGGGCGTGGGCACGGGACATTGCTAGGCTGCGTGGCTGCTCACGCGCAAGCGCGAGTGCGGGCGGGGTGCTGGGCCACGTTGCTGGCTGGTGATGGTGCGTGTGCAGGAGCAGATCTAGGCTGCAATGCTGGCTAGGGCTGGGCCGGCCATTGCTGCTGGGCTGCTTTCCCTTTTTTATTTCTTTCCCCCTTTTCTATTTCTATTTCCATTCTATGCTATACCCTGGGCTCCTATGCATGTATACATGTGTTTCCAAGCATGTACACATCCTTATGGGCTCCACTAGGGGTCAATTAGAGTATTAGGGTCAAAGCCAAGGGTTGGCAAAACACACACAAGTTATTTATAAAAGGTTAAGTTGATTTTATTTCATCACATAAAATCAAGAAGATGGAACTCACATGTTGATTAATATTCAAATGCTCAACCATGCTAACTTGGGATCTACTTGTGCAACTACAAGGGTGGTTTCCTAGTATACACACTCATCAAGCATGGGTTTTGTTAGAAATTTTTTTAAGTTGGTATTTTTGGTTATTGGAAAAACCTGGGTTGTTACAATTTGCCAATATGACGGTGTTAGTGTACATCCACAGCTAGGTTGTGCTCCAATGTGATGGAAGTAAGGACCTAATCATGAACGGAACATAAGCCAATCGGTGGTGTTAGTGTATACCACAGTCGGTCCTAGATGGCGACGGTGAAGGTATGACCATCACTGTCGATAGCTTACTGCTGGGGCCAAAATTGGACTGTGATGTGGGTTATGATGTGGCTGTGATAGGTGCAAGTGTAGTAGTGTCTTGTTCAATCTTGAGATGAATTTGGTTGAGAAGGCTCACAAGATATAATTCCCATTCAGTCCTCTTATCAATGCTTCTAATCTTGTGAATTCTTCCAATATATCTTAACCAACTCAACCTCAAACTTGATTTTATTTAATCTCAGACTTTTGTTTCTTTGGCTTCTAGCAGCAGCATCTTACTTTAGGTGAAGAGTAACCTCTAGGCTTGTGACTTATCCAATTAACCAAACATAACCTCTTCTTATTGATTTTCTATGCAAGCTCAACACAAGAAGGCATTAGTAACACAAGCACTAGTTTCTCATTTAGTAACCCTTTATGTGAGGAAGGCAAGTGGACTACCAAAATAGAGAAACCTCATAATATGAACTAAATCTCCCTTGATGACTCATGCACACTCTTTTGAGTGGAATGGAAATGTGAATGTGCATGATTGGTCAATTAAGTCCAAAGGGTAGATTTAAGCCATATTATGGTGAGTGGCTAAAATAGATGAATCAAGGCCAAATTACCTAAAGAGAATACATCACATGGTTTTGGATTGATGGCCTTCATATGATAGCACACTCTATTTGAGAAACACATTCTCATTTAGTGAGACTACATAAATCATTTAGAGAAATGGTTAGTCTCACAACTCTAGTCATAGAGTAAATTCCCTTTTGGTAAGTGCTCTAAGTATTTGAATTTCTCACATAACACTTTATTCATTTAAGAACTTGGGATTTCACTCTATGTCTAGGTCATGGCAACAATAGAGTAATCAAATTGAACTATGCCAAGAGATACTTACAACCATTATAGCATGTAGATGCCCATAAGATAAGACTGAGAATTTGGCAATCTACCATAATACAAGATTCCATCAAGTAGAGAGTTCTTGAATTATGAGTGATAAGTGCCTCTACTTGAGCTTGATTCTTAATTCTTGTCTTTCTTGAAATTCTTGGTTCAAAATCCACAAAGGAAACTTAGGTCATCTATGTTGCTTGTTGTGGATGATCAATTCGATTCCAATCATACTTTTCTTTCATGACTAGGAACCAATGAATATCTCCAAGTGCTTCCTTTATCCTAAGTGGCTACACAAGGCACAAAGGAGTAAAATTTGATAATATCATGCACTTGAGATTTAGTTGTTCCCACCCCCTTTTGAATATAACGGACGAAGTGATCTCTTCATCTTCATTTTGCTCATCATCATGTTGTAGGTTTCATCCACGACTTGGACTCTTGTCGACTACGATGTCAATGCTAGGGGCAAGAAGTCTTTGCTTGCCTGTGATAGTCTGCCCTCTGATGAGTGCTACCTATCGAGGTGAGCACCGCTTGCTCATACTTCAACAACGAGTTCTTGAGATCAGCTGCAACTTGAGGAGCCTCCACCTCTATAGCATATACTTGTTGTGGTCTTATATCACCAATGGTCATTTGCTTGATTGCCTAACAAGGTGGTTCCTCATTATGTGGTAGAACCTCCTAAATTATAGGGCCCACATGCACCTGTCACTGTCCAACAATCTTTGATATCTATGCATATATTCCCGGTAACTTAAGAAGACTGTCGGGTGTCCTCGGGGAACCCCGAATCATCGATGATTTCTGAGCAGGATCCCATTACAGAGTCATTGCAGTATTACAACAGTTTATTCAAATAGATACATCAGAGTAAAAACAGCGGAAGACTTACCATAACATAGTTTACAAACCATTTGTTTCAAACCATACAACTAAGCTCGAAAATTATTACAAACCAAAGTAGTGGAGTGGCATTATAACATATTACAAAACACACAAATAAGCTGCCCTGCCCAAGAGCCACACATTTACTTATCGTCATCACAAGGAACAACAGTCATGCAGCACGATCCAAAACATATCTGCTCATGAACCTCACCTGCAACAAGGGTCAATGAACCCTGAGTACAAAAGTACTCAACAAGACTTAACCGAAATAAGAATTAATAGAACGCAGGAATGCAGGCTCAGGGGATTCAAGGTATGGCTTTAGCAATAATCAAAGTTCTTTTGCGTAAAAGCTTTTTAATAAAATTCTTTACATCAACATTTGAAACTTCATAAGATCATAAACAAAGCTAACACGATCTGTATTGAGATCATGAAACTTCATAACCAGCACCTTCACAAAGCATCCTCAAATTCTAGTTATTTAAACTACGATGATGAACAGAGAAGTGAGTCTCTATAACCGAGGAGCAACGACGATTCGAACCGATTAAAACCCAGCTGGGAATTCCAGACCACACGACATATGTAGGTCCCTGACTTACATATATCAACCTACCCTCGGATCCTCTAAAACAAGAATGGGTCCGCGCCACCCGAGAATACAGTACTCCACCAATCCAGCCCATTGCCACGTGGGTACACGCTATTCCCGCCATCTCTCCACTCCCAGTGCGTGAGTAGCCATTCTCGTGATAGAATAGCCAAGTTAAGGCTTACCGAAGTATGTGGTTAGTACTACAAAGTCTCACCTCATGCGGTTCAACAACGGTACGGGCCTTAATCGACACAGGCGGAAAGAATCCGCTCACAAGACCTCCATGCCTTGTGGCTCACACACACCGAGTCCACCCGGTCTAGATTTATTACTCCACATGCTCATATCACATGATAACATAAGTAACCAAAGTTCCATTTAAAACTTTTAGGTGACAGGTAATCACCTGACTTTCATCGTTCTAAGCATAGCTAAGCATAACTAGGCATATACGATTTTAAACTGGCAACAAGGTAGATATGGAAAAACAAGGTTGGTAATGCACCAATTAGGTTTTCACTTAACTCCTAATCACTTAATACAGTAAAGAAAAGCAAAAGCGAAAACAGTTTGTAAAACATAAGGTAGGTTTAAATGTATCCGGGGCTTGCCTTCGTTGACGGAAAAATCTGGGTCCGGAGTCGTTACACCGATATCAACACCAACCTCCACAGACGGATCAACCTCCTCAACTACTTGATTAACTATCACGTGCTCACCTTCGTTCACTACACGTAGTAACAATGCCATGTTTAACATGATGCGAGATACAAAATATGATACTCGATGATGGATGCAAAAGTTAACAACTTGAATACAACTTTCCTTCACGGTACAGTTACAAGTCAAACTAACTAAACCTTTTCGTAACACCTAATTCCATTGCCAAGGATCATTATCATCTAATGACCCAAGGACATCACTCAATCAAAAATTCAAACAAAACCTAAATCACTAAAGATTACTATTTGCTTTTATGAATTAATTAATTAATTAAGAATTATGAAATAAATCAACTTGTTCCAACTGACCTCAAAAATTTTTGTAAATGTTCATCACATGATAACTAAGTGGCAAAACAATTTTTATAATTTTTTGATACATAAATAAGCCTAGAAAAATCATGGAAACTCATTTATTAATTAATTGAGTAATTTTTATCACATCCAAAAAGTACTGAAAAACAACATTTCATATTTTTCTTAAATAATATACATCACATAGAGGTCACACAAAAATTTTCATAATTTTTGGAGCCCTAAATAAATCTACACAAAAATAACAAATTACAGCACTATTCAATCATTTCTGAAAAAGGAAAAATTCATTTTCAAATCACCCGCTCACACAAACAACTCGGGAAGAACCAGGAACTCACACAAACAACTCGGAAGAACCAGGAACTCACACAAACAACTCGGAAGAACCAGGAACTCACACAAACAACTCGAAAGAACTAGGAACTCACACAAACAACTCGAAAGAACCAGGAAATCACACAAACAACTCGGAAGAATCAGGAAATCACACAAACAACTCGAGAAGCAATAGAAGCTCACCACAAACGTGTTAGAACGTGCGGTAGACGATGAACAGCAAAGGTGGCGTCAGATGACGGTGACAGCAATGGCGGCGATGGCAAGCTCGACTCCTGGTGACTGCAGCGGAGGAATGGCTCAATCAAAAGGTCATAGAGGACCACGGTAACACAGTGAAGCTGAAGGGCTACAAATCAAGGATGGATACGCACTGTGGAGCACTAGCCACGGTGAGGTGAACGCGACGGCGACGCTACTGCCGCCGCGAGGAAGAAGAGCGCGCACAGCAGTTTCCCGGCGAAGTCAAGCTACAAAAGCAGGTCAGTTGGATGCGCAAGGAGCAGGTGAAGCTGGAACAAGCGTTGCTGAGACGGTAATAGCGCTAGGTCGACGGTGAAGGCTCAACGGAATTAGGCGGTGGCGACGGCAAAAACAGAGGAAGAAGAAAGGAGATGAACGGCGATGGCTCAGGCTAAATAGCGTGGCTTAGAAGCAAAGAGAAGCCATGCGGAAGCCTTCATCGCGCCAGCGCGATGCCAAAGATGGCCACGATGCGCCTGGAATGCCGAAGAAGATCGCCGGCCATGTAGCTTAGGCGGTGAACACTGTTCACAGGAATTACAGAATTGCCATTCATTTAAAATTCTAAATTACTCCCAAATTTGTATAACAACTCAAAAATCTCCAAAAATAAAAGTTGTTCAAAATCAAAAGTTCTACAACTTTGCTTTTATAACCCTACCCAAATTCGGTCTACATTTTGAAATGCAAATTTGAATTCAAAAAGGGGACATTTAAAGAATTACGCCTTTTCAAATTACTCCAACTTTTTCTAAACAACTTTGAAAACTCCAAAAACAAACTTTGTACAACTCAACAAGCTCTACATTTTTGCTTTAAGTCTCAATCCCAAAATGTGCTTAGATTTTGAAATTAGTTTTCAGGGTAGAAATTTAAATGCTGAAATTAGGGTTTTCGAAATTTCAAATCAATACAAAGATTTGGAACTTGATTCAAACAATACAAGGCAACACTTATAACATAAATGTAAACTTGTTTTAGTGAATGCATATCAAAGTTCTCAATATGACCAAATGCTTTGCAATGCATATGATGACATGGCAGTTTTAGTATTCATAACACCCGGGGTGATACACATTACCTACAACACGAATAAGATCTTGCTCCACTAGAGAGCCATTAAAAGCATCATATGGCAAATGATTCATTTAAACTTGAAGTACTCTAACTACTCCTAATAATTCACAAATACACACATTTATGAACTACTAGAGACTACACAAGTTAAGTGGCTAGCTAGCAAGGGTCAGGTACTAGCTACCAAGGTGAGTATGAAGTTAGAAATACATCCATGATTCATCCTTGGGTCAATCTTGAGAGAATAGGCAATATGAATAAGATTGATAGCTTGAGATGATATTTTCAATAAACTTGCTCAAGCACCCCCAAGCTTCATAGCACCTTAAAGTACCTACAACACTCATCAAGCACAACTTGGTGCCCAAACTATGTTGGTCCATGAAGGTTAGTCACAAGAGACTTAAGCACCCAAATGGCCTTTGTGCTAGCACGTGGTGAACCAATCACCTTTCTAGCTCAATTGTCATTTTTGGGCTTCCTAAGCAAATTTGAATTCATTAAAGAGTTGAGCTTAGGAGTGTTACTCATGGGACAATCCATACTTAGATGTCCCTTTCCTCGGCAAGTGTAGCAAATGTGATGCTTGATCATGCAAGACATCTTTTCATCTTGCTTCTTGTTTGCCTACTTATCGATGAGCCTCTTTATTGATGATGCCAAGCCTTCATCCTTCATGGAGGGGCATGATGCAATTTCATGACCCTTCTCATTATATCCATAATACTTCCTCTTGCTTCTTATCTTCTTATTGGGAAGTGTTGCTTGGTCATCAACCTTGTTGGAACACATAGAGGCATTGTGTCCCATGTTGGAGCACTTGACATGAGCCATCTTCTTCTTTTCTTGGATCTTGTTTATGCCATTCTCTTCTTTCTTCAAGGAGCAATCTCTTACATGGTGACCCTCCTTCTTGCACTTGAAGCAAGTAATGAGAGTCTTCTTTGGTTGAAGTTTCACCTTGGTGGCCTTGGGGACTTTGTTGTTCTGTCTTGGTGCGGCACTACTGCTCTGGGATGCAGCACTATCGTGTCCTGGAACCTCCGCACTCTTGAGCGAAACTACTACATTCTGGACAGATTACACTTCTCCAAATTGTCCCTTGACTTTTCCATTGTTGGACTTGTGACCTTGTCGATGGGGTTTCATGCATGCTTCGTTTGATCCCTTCTCAAGCTTCTTCACCATGTATTTACGGTTATCTTGAGAAGGTTGAGCATTACACTTTCCCTTCAATTGAATTAAGTCCCTTTTTAGCCTCTCAACCTCTTCCTTGAGCTCTTTATTTTCTTTTGTAATGGAATCATCATAAGTTTCCACAAGTACATGCTCAACAGGAGGTTGGCTTGCTTGAGAGCAACAATTGTTAGCACATGATAAAATATATGGAGCTTGTGTACATGTGCACTTGTGAGTGTGAGGTTGGCATGATTTTACCGCTGTTACCACAACCTCATGAGTTATTTCTAGCATGAGATGAGAATCAATAAGCTTCTCATGAGAGCATAAGAGTTCATCATGACTTTCTTGCAAAGCCTCATTCTCTCTAGTAAGCCTTTCCACTTTGTCCTTGAGCATATAATTCTCATCTTCTAATTGAGAAACACATGATAGAGAGTTAATGGTACGAGTTTGCTCAATTGACAAGTTTTCATACCTTTTGACCAAACTAGCATGAGAGCACTTAAGCTTTTCATGCTTTTTGGTCAACTTCTCCAAGCATTTGATCTTGTTGATGAGAAACTCTTCTTGATCGTGAAGTGCTTCTTCTTGCTCTTCAATTTTCTCTATGATCTTGAGCACCATCAACTTGTCTTTCTTTCTTAGACGTGCCAAGTGTTGATTGAACTCATATTGCACCCAATTTTGCATAACAAAACCAAGTGCTCATATATGTGCGCCCAGGATGTCCAAACACAAATATAATCTCAAATTGCAATAATATCAAAGTAAAGTACTTTATTACATCGTATAATCTCATCACATAATTGTCACAAGTCTTGCTCATCGACAATATTATTACATAGAGTATATAATTAAGCACAATATGCCACAGGGACTCCAACTAGGGGTCATCTTCCTAGTAGTCCTGGACATCCTCTAGAAACTCTTCATATGTATTATCTGTTACCCATTCGGGATTTTCATTGAATGTAAAACAAGTGTAAGCTCACCATGCTTAGCAAGTATATCAAAGGAATCTATGAGGCTCAAAGGCTAGACACGGTTTGACTACGGTTAGCAATTTTAGTTGGTCAAGTTTTAGCATCCTGAATCACTACTTTAGTAAATAAACCCAACCCAATTGGTAGTAATGAATAATCAAGGTTATGTCAATTTCCCAACCATCCATAGTAACCACTAATCATGAAGTATCCTGATCGCTCGTATCCGAGAGCATGGCTGTTATAATAGGTTAAATATTTCTACAGAAATTGTACAACTTTACCCACCGAGCCATGATTCCCAATGCTGGGGTTTGCAAAGCTCACATCACCTCTACCTAGGAAGTGTGGCAGGGTTTCACTACATAACCCTTCGCTAGTCACACTAACAGGTCATAGCTGCTAAGGTTTTAGCCGTCTAGCCGTATGTGGCCCTCCTCTAGGAGTGGCACTCGTGGTCGTGGCATGGTACACACCCTAGCAGGAAAAGAAACATACCAACTAGTGCCCCCCTCTTGCCCTTACGGAAAGCTACAGACAAGCTAGTACAATCTAGTTAACAGGTTAAAGTCAGAGCCATATGACACTCGGGATTGTATGAAACCTCATGGGTGGCCACTTTAGGATTAAGTCCTTATGGAGAGGCACTAGAGCACCCAACCCAGTACTCTAGCCCCGTAATTGTTGCAAAAAAGCTCCATTTTAACATATTGCGTAATACCTTTAGTCATATTTAACAATTATTTTATGTTGAGCGCTACAGCATCTATCCAAAATGCATCCCAAACCATAGGTATCAAGGATATGTGGTACAAGTAGTAATCTAGGTAAAGTCCTTAAAGGTAATTCAAATTTAAACACATGCATCTATATGAATTGTAGAGTTCATAGGTACAAGGGGCCTTTGCTACACTTGCCTTCCTCAAAGTCTCCTTCCTGGTACTGCTGGTCACCTGACTGATCCTCTGAAACCTCGAACTGATCACCCTCTAAACGTGTTCCAATTCACCAATCAAGCATCCATTCCAATCATCACATGCATACAAAGATACTTCTATTAGAATAGTACACCAAACAGTAGAAACATAGACTAAAAAGCTTATAAAACTAATCTACGTACTGCTACAAACACATGAGTGAAAGAATCACTCTAATCGGACTTAAAACGCAAAAGTTATGCATGAAATAAGTTTCAATGGCATTTCTATAAATAAATTGAACTCAAATTTGAATTTAAACTAATAAAATCTGAATTTAAATGAATTATGGACGGCGCACACTATTTTATAAAACTACAGGGGCTAAAGCGAATAAAAATAGGGTTAAAAAGAAACTGTTTTGAATAGAAATGGAGCACACGTTGATTTCTTGAAAGTGGAAGGGTTTTTCTAAAAAACAGGCGTGACCGGTCGGCTGTTGACCGAGTCGCTGCTGACCGGGCGCCACGTGGCTGTACGGGATTGATGTGGTGCACCATGTGCATGTGGACTGGTGCAGGTGAGGGTGTGGACCGAGCCCACGACTCTTGCGGTGGACCGGTTACGTAACCCGAAGGGGTATCTAATCTCGGCCATCTATTCAAAAACGGACGGTTCTGGTGCATCCGAGAAGCACGGGCCATCGGGGAATAAGCTGCTATAGCCAACGCCATGGCCGGCAGCGAGTCGAGCTCAGCGGTGGACACCGCAACGATGATACCGGCCACGTCACTCCAAAACGAGGGCACCAAAATGTTGTGCACGGTCACACGAACTCAATACAACACAAAGCAAGGCAAAAATCCTTGTCGGGATGACGGCTCCGTGATGGCGCCATGGCCGGCGGGCACTGGAACTTGCCAATAAGGCACTCTAGAGCACCAAACTCTAAATAGGAAGGGCAGGGAGCATGAGGAGCATACCGCGAACTCGATGACGGGGTTCTCGACGTCCGGGAGGGCTCTAATGAGACCGGAGGCGTGCGGCGGCGAGCTGAGGAAAAGAAGGCCGCTGGTGAGCATAATCTCATGCAATCCAAGGCCAAAACGAGGAGTGGAGGGCACCTATGGTTCTAGTGGAGTATGGCGAAGCTCCTAGGCATGACTACAAGGACCGACGAGCACCGGAGTGGGCGACTTGGAGCGGCAGGGGTGCGAGCTCGAGCGGTGAACGAGAAAGGAAGAGAGGAAGGGCTCAGCTTGGGGTTTTATAGGCGAGCGGGCGCGGTAGAAAAGGGAAGCGGCATGGCGGAGCTACAAAATCAGTGGATTTTGAAACCTTTCCATGGCTGGTGCGGGCGTGGTGGGTGAGCTACCGTAGATGGCAACGCCATCACCGAGAATGAAGAAGGAAGGCGAAGGCAGGCGGCTGATGAGCGGGTCCTGTGACGCAGTGAGAGGAGAGGGGAAACGGCGAGTGCGTGGATGTGGGCGCTGAGCAGGCCTCCACCTGGACCAAATGGCGCTGAACTAGGCCACGTTGCCACACACATGGAGGAAGGGCATGGGTGAACGGCTGCGGAGCGGGCCACATTGCTGGGCTACAGGCGCGCGCGCACGTGCACGCGATGAGAAGGGTGCGGGAGCTGGGCCACCAATGGCCCAAGGCTGGATCTAGGCGTGGGAAGGGGAAGAAGGAAGGGGCTGGGCCGACTTGGGGTTGGGCTCGAAAGGAAGGAGAGAGTTTTTCTAAGAAAAATCCTTTTCCATTTCTAGTTTTCAAATCCAAGCCGAAATTCAAATGAGTTTGAATTTTTAACTCCAAACAACTTAGCCCTACACTCAACCAAAATCATGTACTTCAGCATGAATGTAATCAATCATGTTTCTAAGCCTTATAGTTAATTTTAATTATCCAAAAATTATTATTTTACCTAGGTTATAATGCATCAAAAATTAAGTAAATGCTCAAATTTAAAACTAGATTATAAATGATTTTTTTAGGGTGTTACAACTCATCATCACTCACTTTCACTTTCACTTTCACTTTCACTCTCACTCTCACTCTCACTCTCACTCTTACTTTCACTTTCACTCTCACTCTTACTCTCACTTGTCATATTCTTCTCTTTCTTTGCCATGAGACCCACATGTGAAGTGGAATAGAGAGTTAAGTTTCTTGGTGAGGTGGATTCATCATTTAGCTTCCGCCGATCACAAGTTTCTTCTTCCTTCAAAATATTAGTCTCACAAGAACTAGAGAAAGTAGAAATACCACATGTAAAAGTATTGTTCTCACCAACCATTTCATTACCTTTCATTAAGTCATATGTTGATGAGGAAGTGGATGGGGCATGATCACTTAGACCTTTTGGGAGAATCACTTGAGGCTCTTCATTTGTCGGTGAAGTTGAGCACTCCTCAAGTGGTTCCACCAATGAGAGCAACTTCTCATATTTTTCTGAGTGTGATCCAAATGATATGAGCATCATAAAGTGATTCACCATCTCCAAATATGACGGTATCAAAAATATCTTCACTTAAAGTACTAAATAAGACATTAGTAGCTTGAGCATTGTGTTGTAAGCATTTCACTTCCTCTTTACATAAGATGGCTAAATCATCACTAGGAGGTGAAATGCTCACATCTACAATCCACTCAATATGAGGACATATGGCCCTAAAAATATCAAGAACACTAGCGGACCAAGATGCATAATTTGAACCATGTAAAACTAGAAGTTCTAGAGATACCTCCTCACTTGTCGACATCGTCTCTCAAGGCGGTTAAGCTTGAAATTGAGAGCTTAGCTCCGATACCAATTGAAAGGACCTTGATGTCACCTAGAGGGGGGTGAATAGGCGCTTCTAAAAAATAACAACAAATAAAACTTGGAGCGGATTAGTATAGTGCGTGCTGCACTGCCGCTCTAAAACTACGGCACTGCCGCACTGCAGCACTGCCTCACTCAAAGTGCAGCACTGCCGTGCCTTTGCAGATAGCTCAACACAAGCTGTGCCTAGAACTCAAACTTGGATATGTGCTTGGAGATGTCCAGTGGCAAATCCACTAAGTACCTGCACTCACGAACACACACAACCAAGTAGATCGAGTGGAATAGAGATAATGCAATTCAAAACATAAAGGGACAAGACACAATATTTATCCCGTGGTTCAGCTCGTCACCAAGGCTTGCCTATGTCCACGTAGTTGAGGAAGACACTAAGGCTTGGGCTTTGCAACCCTTATCCTTGTTCTCAAGTCAAGAGAGTGAACTCTTGAGATGAGGGGTTTCCACTAGATCAATGGATAATACAAACTTTCTCATGGCTCACCATAAGCACGGGAGCTCGTCGAGCAACACCTAGCCATCTAGGAGGCTTCACCTCCAAGAGTAACGAATACGCAACGAAAGCTTGACGTAGCCCAATAAATGCTCAAGGATTGGCTTACTCTTAATTGCTCTCTAACACTTAATCAAACACTAATCACTAACTCTCATAAAGAGAGGCATTAGAGAGAGCTCTCACAAGGCTTGAAATGGGTTGGGAATGATCTGAACATCAGCAGCATCACCAGGAGGTGTGGGATGGGTATTTATACCCACCCCACACAAACTAGCCGTTGCAGTTCAAATACTAGCCGTTATGACATGTACAGGTACCGCACTGCCGCGCTGACCTGCTGCACTGCCGCAGCATGGCACTACTGTGAAAATTCGCGGCACTGTCGCTGCTCCTAGAAACAGCATAGGTCACCTCACTAAAAACGTCATAACTTTTTATTCCGAACTCCGTTTTTAGTAATCTTGGACTTTTTGAAAAGCTTGTTTCGAGGGCTATCCAACCCTGTAGAGCTAAGTGTAGGTGCAGAGCTAAGTGTTTTCTCTCATGTTACCACTTGGGTTCGGTTAGTTTGAGCACTTGAGACTTGTCTATGATTCGTATTGCATCCCACTTGATAGTATGGTATATCTATACTCAAGATCAAGAGAATATAAACATTTCAACCACTTGAATCTTCAATGTCTTCATATGCCATTTCTTCTCAATATCACTTTTTAAGGGGTTGCAATCATCTTTGTCTCATCTCTTCGAGCAAACATACCTTGAGCATGTGACTTAAACCATTTCAACACATGTGAGTTCAATCTATGGTTTCAAGTCACTTTCACTAATGATTTGATTCTCAACACAATATGACTCCTCATAGGTTGATTAGTTCCTTGACTCAATGCAAGTACTCTCTTCTTCACCTTAGCCATGGTACCTCGGTCCTCAAGCCATCGCTTGCCCTTCACCTCCGCTTAGTCCCTCGAAGCCCTTTCCTTACCATCTTCATCTTATCAAGCCATACTCAAGTGCCTCCCAAAGCAGCCCACACACTGCTAGGTGCTAGCCGGCCTCGCCCGCATGCACGAATTGCATACTGCATGGAGTAGGTGCCATCCGCCTACACGCCGCCTGATTGCTGCTCCACACGGCTCATATGCCAACCTCGATGTATATAGTCTTGCGGCCAGCACGCCATCTGATGATCGCACGGGTCACAGACATTGCCTGTAGCACATAAGGCTACTAAGGCACATCGTGCCACACGAGGACACTGCTACCCGGCCCGCACGCCGCCACAATCAGCTATGAAGAACGCTAGACCTTAGCCTAGACGATATTCGCACATGGAAGCCACTCACCAGTCATTTGGCCTCATCTATGGCCCGCATGCCATCATTACCATCTATGATCTGAACTTGAATGATGAGATCCATGTTTCTATCCACGTACGGCTCAGAGCAAATCTTGCCGACAAGCTTGCAGCTTGCACACCGTAGCTAGTGGTCCGCATGTCATTGCTGGGATGTCGCCACACCTTGCAGGCATGCAGCCAGCAAGTCGATGTTGTTCGTTAAGAATTTTTAGTTTTTACAGCAGTTTTGTGAATAATAAACCCTAGACCTGCATTTTCTTATACCTGCATGTATAAGAGTTTGTATACAACATAAAATCTGTGGTTTAATTGTTGTTTTGCCTAGCTTTATTTTTTTGAATTAATAGTAGATTAATTCTAAAAATATTTCTATGCTTTGAATTTAATTCTGAAAAATGCTAGTGCAACCTCATCATGAATCGTATACCATGTATTTGCAAGAGTAAAATTTTTGAATGATTACACTAGAAAAATGATATAAGGTTTATAGGCTCCCTAAATCCTACAGACCTTAGACTTATCACCTTTGAGAGGTTCATATTTGTTTTTTCTTGGCATAATGAATTTTTGAGATGAATGAATGGTTGATATTAATTCTAAAAATTTGTATATACCATAATCCTGAAAAATGCTAGGATGCTTCTAAGAATATTTTGAATAACCATCTACTACTTTTTATCACCTCTACTTGTTTACATGTAGTAAACTTATATGCACATGGTCCAGTTTATGTTAATATATGCATGCCTTAAAAAAAGAAGAAATATTTTGGAATTACTCTAAATAGTAGAATTATTTGTTATGGTCATTATTAAATCCATGTAGGATATTTGCTAATATTCAGGATATATATTTCCTAATTATTCTCTAGAATGAGTATATGGCCGAGAGAAATAACAAATGCATTGTGGGACTCACTGCATGAGAAAAATCCTAAATTATGATTATAGAAGAATATCGTATTGCATTGAAAGTCGAATTTTCAAGCTTATATGCCTATAAATTGAGGTATAATGCTGATCTATAAACAATAGCTTAAAGCTTTGTATTAAATGTCTGGATGACAAGATGATAATTAAGATTTTATCAATATATATATTCTTGAAGAAATGTCTCTTATGTATAGAATATCAAAGAGTAATGTAATACATAAAGTATTTGAATTTATCATCGATATTACTTAAAAAGAAGTTGAGTTAGAATTTTTAGACAGCTCTATGAACCAGGATATATAACTTGCATATGTTACACTCCTAGAAGGATCATGATTACATATCACCATTATGAAATAAAGCATGCATGAAGCTGCCAAATATCAAGCATAGAAGCTAAGACATGTAAAAATGTATAAGAATTAGAATATTTAAGGTTTTTTTTGAAGAACTTAAACCATGTGCTTTCAGACTTGTTTTGTTTATGGAATTACTATCCTGAAGTATTGGTAGTGACGGTGATTTAAGTTTTAATTCCCATTGAATTAAGTGGATTTTGTAAACTCGTAGAAGAGTAAATAGTTACTTTATTAGTTGAAAGACTAATATGAAGCATTTAATATTCTTAGTTGCAATTCTTACTTGCAGTAATATGTGTTAATTTTGCATGGAATGAATTAGATTTATATCATATAAACAATTGCTTATTTTTGTCTATGTAAATAAGTTTTGCATTATTTTTTATCCACAAAGAAGCCTTAATTAACCACGAAGGTTATAGTTCTTTGTGCACCACTACCATGTAGGTAGAAGGGAAACTGAATTTTATATAAGCACATGAATAATTGGACTATACTGACATATGAATTGATCTTAGAAGGACAAATTTAGCCAAAAATGGTATAATCCTAAAACTAAATATCCTTCAGCCCAAAAACTAGAAGTTTATGTCCTACCCTAAATATGTTGTTGTACACCGAATAGTACATTGGATATGTCAATTTCATGCCAGAACAAATGAATACTAGAAGTATGATTGGCTTTTATGGAGCATTAGAAGTGATTATTCATGGATGATGCATGAAGCAAATTACTACTTGAAGTAATTGTGGCATAAAAAGGGAGAGAAATTTTGGGTAAATGCATAAGAAAATGTGGGTGATATATAATTAATAGGCATAGCCTTCCTAAATCTATCTTCAAGTGCATGTGTCAGGATTTGAAGCCCTAGCCGTGTCCCTTCCGGATGAGTTAACTTTCTCTACATTGCACTAATTGCAAGTAAGCTTGTAGCTTCGCATTTTGTTGTTATCTATTACGTTAGATTGAATACCAACATTCCACATTACACTTGAATGTGTATTACTATGTTGTGCTCTCATTGAGCTACAACTACCTCTACTCCTGCATGAATATTAGCATAGCAACTATATTTGTAGCTAGTAGCTACCTTTGCACTTCCCTCGTAATTGAATTGGCAAGCTAGCACGCTATGTCTATATGGTTCTTGTTGAACTAAGGAATAATTTGCTTTCAATGCATCGTATGCATAAGCAATAGATTGGTCTAGGGCCAAGTAGCCTAAGATCAGAGGGAGTGAGTTAATATGAAATTTGCTTAATGGAGAGAAACCCAATTGATGGGACAAATAATTATGGAATTAAAATTGTGGATAACACACTATATGATGATTTGGGATTTATGAAGAAAATACATTTGGGAATTTTGCATTAATGGCAATTAGAAAGTCTAGAAGAAATTCCATGTGAGTTTGAATGTTGCATATTCTATTGTCAGGGACCAACACTAGGGTGCCCGAAGAGGAGGAGCTACTGACCATCAACATTGATTCATCCGAGCAGTCAAGAGCGCGCCTACAGCTCCAACCAACCCCTAGGCATGTGGGCTCCGCCTCACCCAACCTCTGAGGAAGGGCTCTGCCTCACCCGACTCTAAGGGAGGGCTCCGCCTTGCCCGACCCTGAGGCCGTGATCTCTGCCTCGCCTGACCCCAAGGCTGCGGGCTCCGCCTCACCTGACCTCTAGGGGCAGGCTTCGCCTCGCTCGACCTCTGAGGAAGGGCTCTGCCTCGCCCGACCCCGAGGCCATGGGCTCCACCTCGCCTGACCTCGAGGCCACCATCTCTGCCTCGCCCAACCCTAAGGCCACGGGCTCTACCTCGCCTGACCTCTAGGGGTGGGCTCCGCCTCACCCGACCTCAAGGCCGCAATTTTTGCCTCGCCTGACCCCGAGGCCATGATCTCCGCCTTGCTTGACCTCTGGGGGTGGGCTCTACCTCGTCTGACCCCTTGGGTTTGCACTCCGTCTTGCTCGATAGAGACCCATACCACCGCCAACCACTCTAGGTCCAAGCGTATGGGCCTAGGTCAAAACTCTAACACCAAGGAAGATATCGCCATGCCACGATGTAACCCATGGCCATGACAGGCCATACCTAAGGATTCACATTAGGAACAGCATCGGGCGTACTGGCATGGTTCTGCCTAACCCCCATACGAACGTTGATAGGCGTGTCAGCTCACCACGATATCCGCTATGACGGAATGGAACGCCATGACCGACAGACAACGCCTACGCATCGCGCTAGTGACAGACAGGGCCACGATGTGGATGTCCCTGTTGATGAACTTTCAGTGCTAGGAACACGAGCAGCAGCGATGAACTGGACGTAGGGATATTCTGCCTGAACCAGTATAAACCTCATATCCTCTAAGCACACCATCCGGGCCAGACGCGCAATATTAGAAATTTACTCATCTGTGATAACTCAAAACAACGACAGTTGGCGCGTCAGGTAGGGGCCTTTTGCATGTCTCGACGTCCACTTCAGGTCTCGGATGGCCAGTCACGGTGTTAGCTGGGTCCTGGGAGCGCATGTGCGCTTCGGGGATGTGGTAGAACCTCCTAAATTATAGGACCCACATGCACCTGTCACTGTCCAACGACCTCTGACGACTATGCATATGTTTTCGGTAACTTAAGAAGACTGTCGGGTGTCCTCGAAGAACCTCGAATCATCCACGATTTTCAAGCAGGGTCCCATTACAGAGTCATTGCAGTATTACAACAGTTTATTCAAATAGATACATCAGAGTAATATAGCGAAAGTCTTACAATAACTTAGTTTACAAAACATTTAATTCAAACCTTACAAACTAAGTTTGATTAATATTACAAACCATAGTAGTGGAGTGGCATTATTAACATAATACAAAACACACAATTAAACTGCCCTACCCAAGGGCCACACATTTACTTGTCGTCATCGGATCGAACAACCGTCATGCAGCATGGTCCAAAACAGACCTGCTCATGAGGCTCACCTGCAACAAGGGTCAACGAACCCTGAGTACAAAAGTACTCAGCAAGACTTAACCGAAATTAAAACTGAGAAGACTCAGGAATGCAGGCTCAGGGATTCAAGGTATGGCTTTAGCAATAATCAAAGTTCTTTTACGTAAAAGCTCTCTAACAAGATTCTTTATATCAACATTTTTATCTTTAAAAAGATCATATACAAAGCACATGATCCGTAATGAGATCATGAAACTTCATATCCAACACTTTCTCAAACCTTACTCAAGTTTCAGTTATTAGCTACGATGATGAACAGAGAGTTGAGTCTCCATAACCGAGGAGCAATGACTATTCGAACCGATTATAACCCAACTGGGAATTCCAGACCACACGACATATGCAGGTCCCTGACCTACATATACCAACCTACCCTTAGGTCCTCTAAAACAAGAACGGGTCCGCGCCACCCGAGAATACAGTACTCCACCAATCCAGCCCATTGCCACGTGGGTACATGCTATTCCCGCCATCTCTCCACTCCCAGTGCGTGAGTAGCCATTCTCGTAATAGAATAGCCAAGTTAAGGCTTATCAGAGTATGTGGTTAGTACTACAAAGTCTCAGCTCACGCAGTTCAACAACGGACGGTTCTTAATTGACACAGGCGGAAAGAACCCGCTCACAAGACATCCACATCTTGTGGCTCTCACACACGGAGTCTGCCCGGTCTAGATTTATTACTCCACATGCTCAGATCTCATGATAACATGAATAACCGACCGTAACAAAAAATCCATTTAAAACTCGCAGGTGACAGGTAATCACCCGACTTTTATCTTTCCAAGCATGAGTAAGCATAACTAGGCATTTGCGAATTAAAACTGGTAACAAGGTAGATATGGAAAAATAAGGTTGGTAATGCACCAATTAGGTTTCCACTTGACTCATAATCACTTAATGCAGTATATAAAAGCAAAAGCGATAAAAATTTGTAAAACATAAGGTAGGTTTAAATGCATCTGGGGCTTGCCTTGATTAACGGAAAAGTCCAGTTCCGGAGACGTTCCACAAATATCAAATCCAACCTCAATAGACGGATTAACTTCCTCCTCAACTTGATTAACTACCACGTGCTCACTTTCGTTCACTACACATAGTAACAACGCCATGTTTAATAGGATGCGAGATATAAAACATGATGCTTGATGATGGATACAAAAATTAATAACTGGAATACAACTTTCCTTCGTGGTACAGTTACAAGCCAACAACTACTTAAACCATTTTGTAAATTCAAACAATTACTTTAAGTACCAAGAATCATCTTATGCTAATGACCCAAGGTCATCACTCAATCCAAAAATTCAAACAAAACCTAATTTATTAAAGTTTACTATTCGCTTTTATCAATTAATTATTTAATTAAAAGATATGAAATAAATCAACTTTCTCCAAATGAGCTAAAAATTTTTGTGAAGGCTTACCACATGATAACTAAGTGTCAAAACAATTTTTATAATTTTTGGATAAATAATAAAGCCTAGAAAAATCATGGAAACTCATTTATTTATTAATTGAGAAATTTTTATCACATTCAAAAAGTACTGAAAAGCAATAGTTCATATTTTTACTAAATAGTATACATCACAGAGAGGTCACACAAAAATTTTCATAATTTTTGGAGCTCTAAATAATTCTACACAAAAATAACAAAAACACATACTATTCATTCATTTCTGAAAAAGAAAAATTTCCATTTTCAAATCCAACCGCCACTGACATAGTGACCCCACTCGTCAGCACAGTTCCCTGCGCTGACCACGGCGACGACGGTCGCTGACCGACGATTTCTCACCGCCGGTGGGATCAACGACGACGGCGAAGGTACCAACATAATCACCAAGACAAGGCGCACCAAGGGGTAGCACTAATTGCACCAATCGCTGCACAATCCGAGCTCGACGCCGGCCATGGCGGCCACGATGGTGCGGCTGCGCTACACCGGCGAAACAAGGCCGGTAGAGATCAAACAAAGCACTTGGGAAGATTCGGCAGCTCACCCCGAACACGCTGGAGTCGATGGCCGAACCGGAGGAGCAATAGAACAGCGTGTCGGCGATCCGAGCAGACACGGCGGAGCAAACTGTCGTCGGTGGTGGTGTTCCGATGACTACAAAGAATAAACGGAGCAATTAAGCAGTCACAGAGCATCATAGCAACCCGGTGAAGCTGGAACCAGGCTTCGCAAGAGCAGAGGCTCACCGTAGAGCTACTGCCACGGTGAAGCGCACGTGACGGCGATGCTGCCAGCCGCGAGGAAGAAAAGCAATGAGCGGTGTTTCCCAGCAAAGTCGAGCTACAAGAGCTAGATGGCTGGGTTTGCCAAGAGCAGGCAGAGCTATGGTAGGCTTTGCCGAGGATGGGAATGCACGACGGCGACGGCACAACTCAACGGAGCAGCGGTGGCGGCAACAGGAAAAACAGAGGAGACGAACGGCGAAAAATGGCGGAGGTGTAGACCTTATCGAGCGGCTCAGAAGCAAGAGGAAGCCACGCAGGAGCCTTCTCCATGCCAGCGCGAAGCCGAACGTGGCCACGGCGGCGACTGGAACGCGATAGAAGCTCGTCGTCGGTTAGGTGTCGCCCGCGGGTACTGTTCACCAAAATTATAGAATTGCCACTCGCTTTGAAACCCAAATTACTACCAAATTTATGTGGCAACTCAAAAATCTCCAAAAATAAAAGTTGTTCAAAATTCAAAGTTCTACAACTTTCCTTTTCTAACCATACCCAAATTCGGTCTACATTTTGAAATGCAAGATTCAATTCAAAAGGGGACACTTGGAGAATTTACGCCTTTTTAAATTACTTCAAATTTTATAAAACAACTTTGAAAACTCCAAAAACCAACTTTGTACACCTTGATAAGCTCTACACTTTTGCTTTTAGGCTCAACCCCAAATTTTGCTTAGATTTTGAATTAGGTTTTCAGGGTAAAATTTAAATACTGAAATTAGGGTTTTCGGAAATCCAATCCAATACAAAAGTTTTGAACTTGATTCAATCCACACAAATCAACACATATAACATACAAGTAAACTTGTTTTAGTGTATGCATATCAAAATTTTCACTACACATGAATGATGTGCTATGCATATGATGACATGTCAGGTTTTAGTATTTAAAACACCTGAGGTGTTATAGGGGACCTGGACTTCATCATCACGATGGAGGGAGAGTTAGCGCAGGCTCCCGCCGCAATCCAACCTCTCCACTCCGCCGACCTCGATGCGATCGCCGAAGCGCTTGAGGAGCTGCAGCTGCACGCACCAGAGGCCCGTGCCCCTGGGAGCCACCAACTCCTTGGCTTTGACTACGGGAGGTTAGAGCACCAGCTCGGTGCCTTCCTAGGACCCTGACTATCCTAGGAGGATATGCGCCACCTTACCTTCTTGTTCGCCAATGTCATGGCGTAGCTTGCCATAGGAGAGATGCTCTCTCTAGAATACCTCATCCAGAGCACCTCGACAGTGCTCCCATCCGGACTCTGCAACGCCATAGAGACCGTTGGCCACCTTGTGGTGCAACGCACTCCTCCATCCCCCGTGAACGATGAGTTCATGGGGATGACTGAATATGTCACAGAATCTTTCCACAACCTCCTCGCAGGAGAATCGAAGTCACCCTCTATCTCTGACTCCAGCAGGGGGAGCCATCATCCCTCTCATGAATGTTTCATGATAGGTACCCTTGAGGGACATGTCGAAAGGATCCATGAGGGAGAGGCTACCCCAACCAACGACTTCGACGATGAGGTCGAGAGGGATGTAGGGCCCCCACCTCACCTGCGGGTAGAGCAGCTGAAGGCCCGGCACCAAGAGCTTGAGCAAGCACGACTCCAGCTCAAGCAGGAACACGCAGAGCTCGATCGAGAGATTGAGCGCCATGGAGACGGTGGTCGCGCATGCCATGGCTCACGACGTGAACCGAAGGATCGTCGAGGATGAAGAAGCGCTCCCACACTTTGCCCGAGCAAGCCAGAACATCGCTGCTATGGTGGCCTTGCTCTGGGGGCTTCTTGGGCCCATGAATCCCGAGGATCGTCGGGCCCATCATGAGATTTGCATGCTACTCGAGCGTGCGGTGGCGCAGCAGGCCAAGAGCTAGTTGTCCCAATGGTGCGAGCTCGACACCAGCCAGCGCACACCCTTAGAACGACCCAACAAGGACACATCAGTCCACCAGGCACCACAAGGCGGCAGGCCACGCATCATGGTCCCAGTGCATGAGCGTCTCGGCCGCCATCATGACACGCGTGACACCCTCGATGCCCGTAGGCGTGCCCACAGCGATGCGAGGGAGGGGGCTAGCCATGGCTACCACCCTCGTCATGGTGGACGCTATGACAGCGGCGAGGACTGAAGCCCGAGCCCTGACTTGCCGAGACCTCAGGCCTTCGGCCGACACATCCTCAACGCCATCTTCCCACCAGGGTACCGACCGCCAACCAACATCCTGAAATACTCTAGGAAACGAACCCTAGACTATGGCTCAAGGATTATTGGCTTGCTTGCCAAGCCGGTGGAGTGGGTAATGACGATTTCATTATCTGCAACCTTCCATTGTTCCTGGCTGAACGAGTTACGAGGTGCCTCGCCGCGCTCAGTCGCTTCATCTCGCGCCTCGGCGAACAAGGTCTCCCCCTCTATTGACTCCTGAAGAAGGCTGATTATTTTGAATGGACGCCCGAGGCCCAGGAGGCACTTGACACAATCAAGCGACTTCTGACGAAGGAACAGCTTCTGCTCTACATCGTGTCCACCATGCAAGTGGTTAGCGCTGCCCTGGTGGTAGAGCGAGAAGAAGAGGGACATGCCCTCAAAGTGTAGCGTCCCGTGTACTTCATTAGCGAGGTCATGTATGATTCCAAGACCTGCTACCCCCAAATCCAGAAGCTTCTATACGCCATCCATATCGCTAAGAGAAAGCTACGCCACTACTTTGAGTCACATCCGATGACGGTCGAGACATCCTTCCCCCTCGGCGAGGTCATCCAAAACCAGGATGCCACGGGAAGAATCATGAAGTGGGCACTCGAGCTGATGGGTCAAGGCATTTTGTATGCCTCCTGGGCGGCCATCAAGTCCCAAGTGCTGGCTGATTTCATTGTAGAGTGTACTAAGGTCCAAATGCCACCAGCGGTCATCAACCAAGAGTACTAGACGATGTACTTCGATGGATCACTAATGAAGAAAGGCACCGGCGTAGGACTGGTCTTCGTTTCGCCCCTTAGGGTACGCATGAGGTACATGGTTTGCCTCTATTTCCCCTCCTCCAACAATGTGGCTAAGTATGAGGCACTCATCAATGGCCTACGCATCGCCATAGAGTTGGGTATCCGACGGCTTGACGTTCGGGGCAACTCCTAGCTGGTCATCGACCAAGTCATGAAGGAATCAAGCTACACAACGCCAAGATGGCTGCATATTGCCAAGAAGTCTGCTGGCTGGAGGATAAGTTTGATGGTCTCGACCTCAATCACATCCTAAGGCATCTCAATGAGGCAGCTGATGCACTAGCGAAAACAGCGTCTGACCGAGAGCCGGTGCCAACCGGCGTCTTCGCTAGCGATCAGCACAAGCCCTCGGTCCACTACGAGGAGCCAGAATAAGCCGGTGATGGGCTGCCTGCCCTAGGCTTGGGGGCTAACCAGCCATTGGTCCCATCTGACCCAGAAGTCATAGAGCTCGATGAGGATCCAACGACAAAGCCCGACCCTCTGGCCAAGTGGAGGACGCCTTACCTCGACTACCTCCTCTATGAGGCACTGCCGATAGACAAAATGGAGGCTCGGTGGCTCACGCGTCATGCTAAGTCCTTTGTCCTTATTGAGGGCGAACTCTACAAGCAAAGCCACACCGAGATCCTATAGCGTTGCATCCCCATCGAACAGGGGAAGCGGTTGCTGAGCGATATCCACGGTGGGGTCTGCGGTCACCATGCTACGCCTAGAACCCTGGTCAGAAATGCATTCCGACAAGGCTTCTATTGGCTGACTGCAGTAGCCAACACCAAAAAGATTGTGCACACCTGCGAAGGGTGTCAATACTACGCTCGGTAGACCCACCTGCCGGCCCAAGCGCTCCAGACGATCCCCATCATGTGGCCATTTGTGGTCTCGGGGCTTGATCTGGTCAGACCTCTCAAAAGGGCACTCGGGGGATATATGCACTTGCTTGTCACTGTAGACAAGTTTACAAAGTGGATAGAGGCTCAACCGATCTCCACGATCAAGTCCGAGCAAGCCGTGCTATTCTTCCTTGACATCGTCCATCACTTCGATTCTGTGAACTCCATAATCACGGACAATGGCACACAGTTCATCGGAAAGAAGTTCCTCCGATTCTATGATGAATACCACATCCGCGTTGATTGGGCCACCATGGCGCACCCCTGCACGAATGGGTAGGTCGAGTGTGCAAACAGCATGGTCCTACAAGGCCTCAAGTCGAGGATCTTCAACCGATTGAACAAGTTTGGTGGACGATGGGTCACGGAGCTTCCCACGGTGCTCTAGAGCCTAAGGACGACCCCCAACCGAGCCACTGGCTACACACCATTCTTCATGGTCTATGGTTCTGAGGCTATCCTCCCAACCGACCTCAACTATGGAGCGCTAAGGGTCAGGGCATACGACAAATAGGGAGCCGAAGCGTACCTCGAAGATGCCATGGACCAGCTAGATGAAGCGCGTGATGTCGCCCTCCTCCGTTTGGCCAAATACCAGCAAGCGTTGCGCCGGTACCACAGTCGTCGAGTGTGGGGTTGGGCCTTCAATGTTAGGGACCTGGTGCTCCACCTCATCCATAGCAACAAGAACTGCCACAAGCTCTCTCCGCTATGGGAGGGACCGTACGTCGTCACGAAGGTGCTCTGACCAAGCGCCTATAAGCTCAAGACCATCGACGCACGTAGCCTTCGTTAATGTCTAGAACATCGAGCAGCTACGTCTCTTTTACCCTTAATATATGCACACTTTCTCTTATCAGTTTCACTATCAACTCCCCGATCTTTAAGTGATGCCCGACCCCAGCAACGGCAAAGGGTTGGGCCTCACTCGGGGGCTGATAAGAGCATATCTATCCGGTAGACATTCTCTACGCCCAACCCTTTCTCACATTAAGCCCTAGAAGCAAGGTTTGTGGAAACGAACACTGAGTAAAACTGATCGGACTGCAAGAAACCTATGCCCCAGTGGCTATGGTATTTTTGCTCACCAGTGTGATCAGAGTTTTTCCGCGCCCTGAGCTTTTTAGCCTTAACTATAGAAAGAGTTGGTACGCGTCTAAGAGTATATCCACCTAGGGAACATTCTCTGTGCCCGACCCTCCCTCATGTTGAGACCTAGAAGCTAGGGTTGTGGAAACGAAGCCTGAGTAAAACTGGTCAGACTATAAGAAACCTATACCCCAGCGACTATGGCATTTTTGCTCACTAGCATGATCAGAGTTTGTTCACCTGCACCCCGAGCTTTATAGCCTTAACAATCGAAAGGGTCGAAACGCACTAACCTTTTTATACAAAAGGGGGAGAAGGGCTAAAAATTTGTTTAGCCATAATGAGATTTAGGAGCTTGTTCACTTGTTACAAGTTCGTCGCTTGGCTTATCTACCTAACTAATTTCTTGCTCGGGATGATCTCATCCTCTATCTTCGTAGGTAAGTCCTATGCCAGCGGGTCACACAAGTCGATCGGATGACTTGGCCACTACCAAGAGATGGGTAAGGAGCAGTAGGATGCCTCGTGCGGGTTATGCCAACTCCGTCATGAACGACGGACCTTGATTCCACTCGGACATATCTAGTAAGAGCTCTCTAAACCCGTCACTCAAGCCATCAAGGTAAGTCCTATGCTAGCAGGTCACCCAAGTCAATCGAACAGCTCGGGCCGCTGTCAAGAGACAGGTCATCTTTAAGTGACACCTGACCCCAGCAACGGTAAGGGGTCGGGCCTCAGTCGGGGACCAGCAAGAGTGTCTATTCAGTAGACTTTCTCTATGCCCGACCCCATCTCACATTAAAAAACTAGAGGCAAGGTGTGCAGAAACAAACACTGAGTAAAACTGGTTGGACCGCAAGAAACCTACGCCCCAGCGGCTATGGCATTTTTTCTCTACAGCATTATTAGAGTTTTTGTCCCCGCACCCCGAGCTTTAGCCTCCGCCTTCCTAGGAAGGGTTTGGGGGCCCACCTATGGAATCTCCATCGAGGAGAGGCCAGCAGGTCGCCTAGGTTGAACGGATGGATCGGGCCGCTACCGAGAGATGGCTCCTCTTTAAGTGACACCCGACCCCAGCAACGGCAAGGGTCAGGCCTCACTCGGGGGCCAGCAAGAGTGTCTATTTGGTAGACATTCTCTATGCCCAACCCCTTCTCACGTTAAAAAACTAGAGGCAAGATGTGCGGAAACAAACACTGAGTAAACTGGTTGGACCGCAAGAAACCTACGATCCAGCGGCTATGGTGTTTTTGCTCACCAGCATTATCAGAGTTTTTGTCCCCGCACCCTGAGTTTTAGCCTCCGCCTTCCCATGAAGGGTTTGGGGGGGGGCACCTACGGAATCTCCATCGAGGAGAGGCCAGTAGGTCGCCTAGGTCGATCGGACGGCTTGGGCCACTACTGAGAGACGGGTCCTCTTTAAGTGACACCCGACCCCAGCAACAGCAAGGGGTCAGGCCTCACTCAGGGGCGAGCAAGAGTGTTTATTTGGTAGACATTCTCTATGCCCAACCCCTTCCCACATTAAAAACTAGAGGCAAGGTGTGCGGAAATAAACACTAAGTAAAACTGGTCGGACCGCAAACCTACGCCCCAGTGGCTATAGCGTTTTTGCTCACCAACATGATCAGAGTTTTTGTCCCCGCACCCTGAGCTTTAGCCTCCGCCTTCCCGGGGGTTTGGAGGGGCCCACCTATGGAATCTTCATCGAGGAGAGGCCAGGAGGTCACCCAAGTCGATCGGACGGCTTAGGCCGCTGCCGAGAGATGAGTAGGGAGCAGCAGGATACTCCATGCGAGTTATGCGAACTCCATCATGAATGATGGACCCGGATTTCACATGAACATATCCAGTAAGAGATCCCTGAACCCATCACTCGAGCCATCGAGGTAACTTTACCAAACCCCACTTTACTTTTTCGGTGCATGAGCATTCATTCATCCGTTCTCATGCATGCATCCATACATTCATCCCATGCATCCAAGCATTGCATATGCAATTGTTCCATCACAATGCTTCGCGTTGCGTCACGAAGCGGTAGTCGCCTCATTCGATATCAGCGACAACCAACCAGGGTTCGAAGACCGGCCCACAAAGGGCTTGAGGCCGCCTCGTGTCAAACAGGGACAGGGGAGAAAATGCAGATGAGCCCCAACGGCACTTGCCCGACCCCACTTAGAAGCAGACAGGGACATCTTGACCTTCTTGTTTGATCCTAACCTCGAGCCAAGCCCATAGAATCTCCATCGAGGGGAGGCTAATGGGCCACCTGAGTCGGTCTCTGGAATGACTCAGGCATCTACCAGGAGGCAGGTTAAGGAGTAGTGGAATGTCACATGAGGGCTATGCCGACCCCGTCATGAACGATGGACCCAGATTCCACTCGGACATGCCTATTAGTGAGCTCACCGAGCGCGACACTCGAGCCATCGAGGCAAGTGTCGTTAGCTCAACCCCTTCGGTTGCAGAAACCACGGACGGGGTGACGCATAAAACTTGGCCAACCCCCACCGAAACCAACGGGGCTTGGGGGCTCGAGCCACCCGATCCCCACTCGGGAATCCGACCAAACGAGGTTCAAAGGCTGGCCCGCAAAGGGCTCTAGGCCGCCTCACGTTAAACAGAGCCAGGGGAGAAAACACAGATGAGCCCTAGCGGCCTTTGCCTGACCCACTCAGAAGCGGACAGGGTCATCTCGACCTTCTCATTCGATCCTAACCTCAAGCCAATCCCACATAATCTCCATCGAGGGGAGGCCAATGGGCCACCTGAGTCAGTCTTTGGAACGACTCGAGCATCTACCGAGAGGCGGGTTAAGGAGCAGTGGAATGCCACATGAGGGCTATGCCAACCCCATCTTGAACGACAGACCTAGCTTCCACTCGGACATGCCCGTTAGCGAGCTTGCCGAGCACGACACTCAAGCCATCGAGGCAAGTGTCATTAGCTCAACCCCTCCGGTTACAGAAACCATGGATAGGGTGACACATAAAACTTGGTCGACCCCCACCGAGCCAAACGGGGCTCAGGGGCTCGAGCTGCCCGACCCCAACTCGGGAATCCGACCGACCGAGGTTCGAAGGCCGGCCCATGAAGAGCTCGAGGCCGCCTCGCGTCAAGCAGAGCCAGGGGAGAAAATGCAGATGAGCCCTAGTGGCCTTTGCTCGACCCGCTCAGAAGCGGACAGGGTCATCTCGACCTTCTCGTTCGATGCTAACCTCAAGCCAAGCCCACAGAATCTTCATCAAGGGGAGGCCAATAGGTCACCTGAGTCAATCTCCGGAACAACTCGGGCATCTACCGGGAGGCAGGTTAAGGAGCAGTGGAATGCCACATGAGGGCTATGCCAACCCCATCACAAATGATGGACCTAGATTCCACTCGGACATACCCGTTAGCGAGCTCACCGAGTGCGTCACTCGAGCAATCGAGGCAAGTGACATTAGCTCAACCCCTCTGGTTGTGGAAACCACGGATGGGGTGACGATCACAAAGATGAGCCAACCCTCGACCAGACCCCCGCTACGCATGGGGGCTCGAGGAAAGTTGGAATCGCAAGGAGACCGAATGCGCGGTCATAGAACAATGGCTTAGATCCTAGGGAGGGGGTATGTACGAAAACTAAGGATAACGTTTCTCAAACAAGAGACACTTTCTCCTACTAGTTGCGCTATCCTCTCCTCGATCTTTAGTGACACCCGGTCTCTACAATGACAGGGGGTCGGGCCTCACTCGGGGGCTGACAAGGGTATATATATATACCCTTTCTAAAACAGTCACCATGCCTAACCTTTTCTCACAATTAAAACCTAGAGTTTATGGAAACAAACACCGAGCAAATGTGGTCGGACTACAAGAAACCTACGCCCCAGTGGCTAAGGCGCACTTGCTTACCAGCATGACCAGAGTTTTCTCGCCTGCACCTCAAACTCTATGGTCTTAACAATAGGAAGGGTCAGAACGCATTAAAACCTTTTTACACATAAAAAGCGTGAGGGTCAGAACTTGTTCGATTATTACAAGAATGACCACCCGACCTATCTAACTAACTAGCCACTCTGGGGGAGAACTATGTCTTCTATCCTGTCCACTAGGTCCTGCGAAAGGGGAGCCACCGCCGTTTCCATCTCCTCTAGCTTGTGGACTTCATAGCCGGGCGCGTAGCCATGGCTCATCGCCTCTAGATTGATGCTATCCCCATAATGAGAACGAGCAATCACGAAGGACTCATTGACCCCAGCGCGAAGGGCATTCCTCTCGAGCTGGCGCACCCGAGCCATTATCTTGATGGCACGAGCCATGAGCAAGCTGGTCCCCTCCGACCGCACCACCTGAAGGTCGTCATAGACCACTCTAAGGGCGGCACCCAGGATACCGAACTCGTCACTCTCCGCCTAAAGATTTTTCCTCACTCGGCAAGATCCACGGCCAGCCTAGTAGAAATGCTCTCGGCCTCTAGCTTTCGAGTCGTTGCACTTTTGAGCTCGGCCTAGAGGGAGCCGACCTTCTGCTGCGCGTCATCGCACTCTTGGTAGGCCTGGTCACATTCTTAGAAAGCCTGGCCGTGCTCCTCGCGAGCAGCGTCGCGTTTTGAGCGGAACCTCTTCGTGGTTTGGAACAGTTCATCCCGCTCCTTGTGCAGCTGAGCAACCACCACTGCATCCAAGTTTGCCCTCTTCTCTAGCGCCGTGAGCCTCTCCTCGGCCCCTAGATTTAGATCCCTTTCCTTCTCAACCTCGCCCAGAAGGTCAAGGATCCGGTGGCGGGTCTCGATGTCCCTTTGGAGCAACTCATCCTGCTCCTTCCTAACCCTAGAGGCTTCTTTGTCATCCTTCTGTGACCTCACCGACAGGGCCTCGAACGCCTTCTTGGCCTCGTCAGCATCTCGATGGGCCTCGGCCACCCACGACTAAAGATTGGCTGCCTCCTTGGCGAGATGAGTAAGCTTAGCCACCCTCTGCTGGGCGGCAACAAGCTAAGATGTCACCTCCCCATGTAGTCATGCCTCCTCGACAAGGCAGCCCCAGGTTTCCTTCTATTAATGAAGGAACCGAGATTTCCCTCGGCTATGAGCTATAAGGGACTGTAGAAAAATGATGGTCAGAATATAAAAGTATATAGAGGAAGAAAAGAGCAAGAAGTAGGATCAAGCAAATACATGGCTGGAGAGAACGACAATGTTGTGCAAAGCACCCATGGCATGGTTTAGGGCCTTGAGCACGGACGCGATCCCTACGTCGAGGCTCTCCCGGTCCATGCTCTCCGTAGCATCGTCCAGGGTAAAAAGCATTAATGCCGAATCCTGTGGATCCGCCCACTAGAGCAGGGGCTCGCACCGCATGGGCGAGCCACTAGCCATTGATGTTAGGGCCAGGGATGACTCACTGTTGGCTCTAAGCATCGTCGACCCCTCTCATCATGATGTCCCCACCGGGATGCCCCCTCCGACCACGAAAGGGGTCAGCGGTGCGGACACGAACCTCTCTCCTAGCACCATGACTCCCAGCGACCCCTCGACCATGTCCCCCTCCGTTCGGCCCACGCTAGGCGCTGTCGCTTGGGCCGTCAATGGCACGGGCTGTGTCGGCACCTCAGGCACCGCTGCGGTTGCGCCCGGCTGTGACCCATCTGTCACGGCCGCCGCCACCTCCACCTATGTCGACGGGGTCACAAGCACGGTCGGTAGCTCCGTCCACCCCGTCATCAGCAGCGGTATCACAGCCATCATCGACTGCTCCGCGACCTCTGAAGGCACCCCTTGAGCCCCCACGTCTGCCCATCCTGCCGAGGGCACGAGCGCCACCGTGGGCGGCATCCGACCGGCCGACGACGCGGTCACACTGGCCCCGCTCCCACCCAAAATGGGCGTGACACCAGCTGATGGCTGCTGCCTTGATTGGAGGGCAATGCTCTCCTTCAGCTCTAGCACCAAAGGATTCCACTGCCTACCGACACTGTAAGGGACGAAAAACATAAGTCACGATGAAATCCAACCAAAACAGGAAATAAATAGAGGAACTAATAACTCACCTTAGCACCATCGGGTGGCAGATGCATTTGGGGGATGTACCCCCCGACCCTCGCTCCACCTCATTGGAACAAGGCTATTTCGAGGCCGCCTCATGCTCCTAGGTAGAGGGGCTCGTTCCCCTTGGCTCTTGAGGCACGACGGCAGAGCCACCCGCCTCCACTGGCACCACGGGCTTGACGACAGAGCTATCAATCTCTGTTGGCTCCTGGGGCAGGCTGACGATATGTCCCGCCTCCATTGATTCCTATGGGTGTAATCGGAATGGCCCGCCTCTGCCGGCTCCCTAGACGTGCCCTCCCCTCCATGGAACAGGAAGGGTCCCGATGCCTACAAGGACAAACCGACGCCTATCAGCACATCCTCGTTCTCTAGGTTGTCCTACTTGATATCGTCAGCTACCAATTCTTCTTCCTCCATCACCTCATCGTCGTCACCATCGTCATCGTCATCGTCATCATCGTCGTCGTCATCGATGTCCTCCCCCATTTCCGTGCCTGCAGCTTTTGCTGCTTCTTCCTCTTCTTGTCGTCCTTCACCTTCCTCAGCCGCTCGCCCACTCGGACTATCCCGATTAACAGCTCACCAAGCACCATAATTCGTCCATGGAGGAAAATCATAGCATGACTCAGTCCCCCTGTTTTTATTAGAAAAAAATGCTTGGAAGACAATCACAAAGATGAGCCAACCCTCGACCGGACCCCTGCTATGGGCGAGGGCTCAAGGAAAGTTGGACTCGCACGAAGACCGAGAGCACGGTCGTAGAACGATAGACCCTCGTAGGGGTCAAAATCAGGAAAGACCTTTTCCGACCCATCAAATCTCACGGCTATACCCATGAGGGGTCTGATCTTGACGAAAGGGAATCACCATCCCCAGATCACGCCATGGGCGACAAAAGAAGGCCAAGGCCATTAGAGTTCTCCTGTTTGAAAAAGCCTCTGAAGGAGTATTCTACTCCTCTGAAGGCTCAGGGGCTACTGTCGGGGACAAACACTAGGGTACCCAAAGAGGAGTTAATGACCATCAACATTGATTCATCCGAGCAGTCAAGAGCGCGACTATAGCTCCAACTGACTTCCAGGCACACGGGCTCCACCATGCCCAACCTCTGAGGAAGGGCTTCGCCTCACCCGACCTCTGAGGGAGGGCTCCGCCTCGCCCGACCCCAAGGTTGTGGGCTCCGCCTTGCCCAACCTCGAGGCCGTGATCTCCGCCTTGCCCGACCTCGAGGTCGTGGGCTCCGCCTCACCCGACCTCTGGGGGCCAGGCGGACCAACCCTGAGGCCGTGGGCTCTGCCTCGACCGACCTCTGAGGAAGGGCTCTACCTCGCTCAGCCCCAAGGCCATGGGCTCTGCCATGCCCGACCTCTAGGGGCGGGCTCCGCCTCGCCCGACCTCAAGGCCGTGATCTCCACCGTGCCCGACCCCGAGGCCACGGGTTCCACCTCGCCCGACCTCTAGGCCGTGATCTTCCCCTCGCCCGACCCTGAGGCCGCGGGCTTCACCTTGCCCGACCTCTGGGGGAGGGCTCCACCTCACCCAACCTCGAGGCTGCAATCTCTGCCTCACCCGACCCTGAGGCCATGATCTTTGCCTCGCCTGACCACTGGGGGTGGGCTCCGCCTCATCCGACCCCTTGGGTTCGCACTCCGTCTCACCCGACGGAGACCCATACCACCGCCAACCACTCTAGGTCCAAGCGTATGGGCCTGGGTCAAAACTCTGACACCAAGGAAGAGACCGACACGCCATGATGTAACATGTGGCCATGATGGGCCATACCTAAGGATTCACATCAGGAACAGCGTCGAGCGTACCGGTGTTGTTCTGCCTAACCCCCGTACGAAACCTGACAGGTGCGTCAGCTCACCACGACATCCGCTACGATAGAATGGAATGCCATGACCGGCAGACGACGCCTACACATGGCGCTAGTGACAGACAGGGCCGCAACGTGGATGTCCCTGTTGACATCTACAGGGTCGGCAGGACCCGCATGAAGGATAAGGACCCGGCGATCCTGAAGGGCTCTGTCTTTGGTTCTTCTCTTTTTCTCCGCTGTAACCCATGCTTTCTCTTGGCCTATAAAAGGGAAAGCAGCGTATCCCATGAAGGAGAGCCCAATCCGACCCCGAACTGATCAGATCCAGATACACACAAGAGCAGCAACCGAGCTCTTGGCACCTGTTCACTCCTTTCACTAGAGACTTGGGACTTGTCCCTCTCTCGCCTGTTTGTAACCCCTATTACAAACTTTCAGTGCTAGTAACACGAGCAGCAGCGACGAACTGGACGTAGGGATATTCTGCCCAAACTAGTATAAACCGCATGTCCTCTAAGCACACCATCCGAGCCAGACGCGTAATATTAGAAATTTACTCGTCGGTGGTAACTCGAAACACCGACATCTATACTTTCGAAGTATATGGTCCATTTCTTATGTATGAGTACTTGGATCGATTGTTTTTGGCTTAACAATAAAGAAGCTAGATAATGAAATAATTTTTTAAACTATGATATGTGCAAATCAGGGGGACAACACCCCGGAGTTTATAGGAATGACGAACATTCTTTATTGCACTTTATGTATTCTAGCTCACTGTAAATAATGTATAATAACCCTCGTATTTAAATATGTGTGTGAATATTTCCCATAAAATTTTATCATAGCATACATGAATGGGCCTCCGCTTGTAGTTGGAGATAGATAAATTTAAATTATTTTAAGCCCATGATAGGAGATATCTTTTGAAGTATGCTGTTAAAGATCTAATATTGGCATTAGGGGAGAGAAAGCCTATTTTGAATGCCAAGTATTATTTTCATAGAAGGAAATGATCTTAAGAGAAAAATATTCCTTGAAGCTTGAAGCGGGAATAGTATCACGCACTAAATCAAACAATAGTTTGACTAATGCTCTTGTTAAGCATGAAGTGAAACATATGCCAGATATTTTTTAAAAATGAGAGGAGTAACTTGAAGTTATAAAGCAGAAGTTATATTTACTAGTAGTAAACTAAATGTTGTATACTATCAAGCTAAAATCTACGAGGACGCCTATGAGTTCTAGTTTAGTGTATAGTTGTTAAATAGAAATAAAATAAAACTCCTCCAATCTCATGAAGAGAACACCTCATGAAGAAGGGTTTAAGCACCTCATGAAAAGGATCATCATGAAGATGAAATCCAACACACTTAGCGCGCGCAACATTAATGTTGGGTATGTAGAACAACAAATCATCTCTTGTTTGGGAAATAACAAAGAGACAAAATAATCTGATATTATGAGAATATTGGGAGAAAATAATAATTGTCGACAACACTACCTCTATAATTACAAATGTTTCTCTTATGAGAACCCGGATCCGGAAAACAAAGTCTATGACAAAGTCACCTGTAACGATTACATTAGGTCAATGAAGAAAGCAACTGAGATTGAATCTCCTACTAAGAAGAAATAAATGTTCTGCTCTAGCAAATGAAATAAATGAATATGAAATATGCAGTTAGTAAGTGGATAATGAAAATCCATATAGTTCCTGAAGAATAGAAATTGCAACATATGGAAATTAAATCGCATACTAAGTATTAAAAAGCTTAAGGTAGAATATATATTCATGTATAAATATTGAAGTCTCAAGAAGAGCATGTCCTAGAAGGAAAAGAGTCATCGAACGACTTTATAGTGAATAACATTATCTCATTGTGTATATCACATAATGACCTCTCTTGTAGTAGAGAATATATCTCATAGAAGAGAAATATTATTCATCGAAAATGGAACATCCTTGAAGGAGTTAATCCATGAAGGATTTACCAGTCAATTCTTGAATAAACACCAGTAATTCCTAAAGTGAATGTAGACCCGAGAAAAATAAAATGAGAAATTCTAAACACCATGAAGGTGTCATACAAACACTCAAAAAATGTATATCGTAAAGCTAGCAATGAAGTATTAATATCCTCTAAGTACCACAGAAGGTATAAGAATAATAATGGTGATTTTGGCAATTGAATTATCCCCTAAATGCCAAATGCAAGACTGGATTTATTATTTAGTGATACGATCAGAATCCTGAAGATTTGTAGAACATATAATTTGAAAATCCACTGAGGAAGAATTATAAGTATTCAAACTCTAGTATAAGTTTGATGCACTATCTAGAAGATATTGAATATTGTAAATTATTTACCCCCATAATCCTCTGAAGGATTTATTATCCTGAAGGATAAATTTTATTTGTTTTGCACAACTAATAAGTGATCATATATGCATGAAGCATATTGCTCTTGTTTACTCATCATATTATAATACATAGAAGAATTATGAGCCAATATTTTAAAAGAAATAGTATTGTGGTACTGCATACCATTATTAAGCACACATTTATGAAAAGTGTGGTTTGAACAATGATGTTCAAAGGATGGCTTTATGAGGGGGAGCAATTTGATTGAATCCACTAATTAAAATCACTAGAATTACAAAGATTAAGTAGATCATATTTGTTAAAACATCGAAGTTTATGCGTAGATCATGAAGATCAATATCTCTATTCATGAATAATAAAATATCCTGAAGAATACATGACCAAGAAGGTTAAATATTGTACTCTTTTTTTCTATGTGAGTTTTTAGTTGAAGGTTTCTCACACAAGGTTTTTAATGAGACAACATGTACAATGTAATTAACGAATGCGATGTACTCTTTTCTCCAAGAACCGTTTTTTCCACTGAATTTTCGGATGAAGTTTTTAATGAGGCACGTGCATATCATGGTAATTGTCCAAGGGGGAGTGTCGTAAAACATAGGACTCTATCCTCGAAGGAAAAGAGAATGAGTCATTTATATGTGGGCTCTTACCAAACTCTTAGACCTTGGCAGAACTATATATATGTGGGAGTTCTATGTTGTAATCACCAATATTTAGAGAAATAAAGAATAGTCTCCCCTATCATGTCTATTTGTTCTCTACTTTCATCTCTTATGTTAATTATGAGAACAGAGAGAGAAAGATCCTAACCGCTCGCAACATGTTTTATAACATTTGCTAGAGCGCAATCCCAGCCACGGCACCACCCCCGTTCTCTTGCCTTCCACCGCTGCTCCTCCTCACTCCTCAATCCTCCCCAGCTCGTGCTACTGTATATCGAATAATCTATTGGCAGAAAACAATGCCAACATTTGTTTAAACCTACAGTATGCATCGACCAATGTAATCTTCGTTTGGTGTTTCATCTTTTCTATTAATTCTTTTGTAAAAGCTATGTAGCTGAGATCATAATTCATCATAATCGCTTTGCTCTAGACATTCACATGCTGTGTCTTGCTTTGTAATCATTCATCTATATGAAAAAGGATAAGACGTTGCATCACATGTGAGATAACAACCGATGTGCCATGTGCGTTTGATGACCTAAGATAGTTTCGCATTGACAGAGGAACATATACATTGGCTGATGGATCCTCCAGCATACACCTGCAAAACAACAAAACATGTCACGCGAACGAACACCTTGGAATCGAAAAACTCTTATTTAACATTTAAAGGGCCAGAGCTCATACCAATGAGAACAACCTATTATGTTAGCCGGCCCGCAGCATAGCTCTCCTTGAGATTCTGCAGTGCTTCACGGATGTAGTCGTCGCCTTGGTTTGAGTACTTCAGGCAGATAAGCCGCTGCACAACCTGGTACGTCATCTGAAGCGACCGGTACTCCTCGCAGTTGGCATCCATCCTTGTCATTTCCTGCAAGAGGAAACACGAAAATTTTACATGCAAAATTGAGACAGAGATCCCCCCACCCCCAATCAAGTGGAGTAAACAGGCAGCATTGGTAAATTCCATCCGTCTAGCAACTATTGTCCAATTATAGCAGTGTCAGTTAGGACTGGCCTGCCCTGTCTGCTTCCTCGATAGTAGAGAAGGAAGTAGAGAGGAGCCAGATTTCTATCAGCAAGTGCAAGCTCAGTTGTTTGTTTTGGGCACAAAGCCCTGCTCTCCCCAATCAAGGTATAATAGTTGGGCGGCTAGTGCTACAAGCAAGCAATCATCATTTTGTTCACTTAGTGAATATAGAACTGTGACTGGGAGCCATAGAAAGATGATGATATCTGGTTGCAAATGATCAGCAGTTGGGTACATCCCTACATATCATATAGGTGTCAGGTTACCTGCTACGTGATCTGTGAAGTGATACTTGTTGAGGTGTCGATCACCGAAGTAGGGATACCAGCTACTCTGGCCAGCAGAAGCACATAGTGCGGTACACATCGGACGCCATCCTTTAGGCGGAACTGAAGCGGGAGTTGGTATAATGTTAATATAACAGACATGAAGGAGCAAATTCCTGAAATCGCTAGTATGACAGGTAACTGACCTTGAAATCCAAGCGGTCATTTCTTAAGTCAACTTCAAAATGGAGGATCTTCACATTTGGATACATTGTTGCAAGTTCTGACAAGCGTTCCATGTGCGTGGCAAAAACAGTGTATCTACATGGGTCAAAGACACAATGTTACTGAGGAGCAATAACATATCACTTTCGACCCAAAAAACAGTACAATCACCTTTCTATATTTTTAATGAAATCTCCGTTTACAATGAATTGAGTATTGCAGAAAATGAATTGTGATAAGAGGCAGACTTGATATCTAACCATGACAATACTAGTATAACTAGTTTAATGGACAACTATAATTTGAAACCCAACAGTGCAGAGCTTGTCAGGAAGACAAATACACACTCTTGATATGCTAGACTTATCAATAGCTGTAAGCAGCCTAGAGGTTAGAAAGTACATTACATTATGCTAGCCTCACCCGACCCTTAGGTCTGCGCTCCGCCTCGCCCGGCCTCTGGGGGAGGACTTCGCCTCGCCCGACCCCGAGGCCGTGGGCTCCGCCTCGTCCGACGGAGACCCATATCGCCGCCAACCACTTCAGGTCCAAGCGAATGGGCCTGGGTTAAAGCTCTGACAACAGGAAGGTGACCGGCACATCCTGATGTAACCCGTGGCCGTGACAGGCCATACCTGGGGATTCACATCAGGAACAGCATCGGGCGTACCGGTGCTGTTCTGCCTAAGCCTCGTACGGGCACTGACAGGCTCGTCAGTTCATCACAATGTTCGCCAGGATAAAGTGGAATGTCACGACCGGAAGACGACGCCTGCACGTGGCACCAGTGACGGACAGGGCCACGACGTGGAGCTGTCCCTGTTGACGTCTACAGGGGCGGCGGGACCCGCGTGAAGGAAAAGAAGGACCCGACGATCCTGGAGGACTTCTTCTCCTTTTCGTTCTCCCCTTTTTCCTCGACTGTAACCCATGCTTTCCCTTGGCCTATAAAAGAGAAAGCAGGGCGTCCCATGAAGGGGACTCGAATGAATCGCATCGCAACACATCACACCGATTCAGACTCGAACCCTGAACCGATTAGAACACACAAGCACATAGCAGAGAAGCGACCGAGCCTTCGGCGCCCGTTCGCTCCTCTCACCAGAGACTTGGGATATGTCCCTCTCTCGATCGTTTGTAACCCCTACTACGAACTTTTAATGCTAGTAACATGAGCAGCAGTAACGAATTGGACATAGGGATATTCTGCCCGAACCAGTATAAACCTCGTGTCCTCTTAGCACACCATCCGGGCCAGATGCGCAATATTAGAAATTTACTAGTCGGTGGCAACTCGAAACACCGACAGAGCTCGTGCGGAGTCCCAGTCGCAGCCTAGCCTCCTATGCCTTCGCAGCCTAGCCTAGAGTGCGCCTGAGCCTGCAACTCAAGCGAGCTCAAGTCAGCAAAGGCGTTCAGACCTGGAGCGTGGCCTGCAACTCTAGCACAAGAGGCGACGCGGTGCGCCGTCTCCTTGAACGTGTCGAATCGGTGGAGCTTCTCCACGGGAGCGCGTACCCCACCGCTGGTAAAGCCCCCACAGCGACGCCTCAGAGTTGAGGTCATCGGTGGTGAACTTGATGCCGACAGCAGCGGTCGGCTGTAGCAGAGCTAGCAGTGCCAGCAACGCCACCACGCCGCTAGCTTGGCAAGCTGCTGTTTCATCATGGTGGTCTCGGTGGAGCTAGCGATCGGCCTGCTTGCACTACTACTCTCTGGTTTATTTGGCGATAGATATTCTACGAGCTAGCTAGCTACGTACGTACATGTTTGTGTTATGGAAGAAGCGATGGATCGAAGTGATAGATATGGGCCGGACGGTGTTGCGGTGCCTCCTTTTATAGACGGCCAGCCAGCCAGCGGTGCGCCACGCGAGTCGAACCTCGTAGAAGATGCAGGTGCACTGTGGCAAGCCAGGGATCGGATGAGCTAGCTATCTAGCTGCTGTCGTTTGGGTAGCCAATCTAACAGCTGGTGGTTAGGCTAGCCGATCTGACACAACCAACTCACTCTCGAGGTAGCTCGTGCGCGCATCGAGACGGTAGTCGCCGCTCATATATGCCCAGCCGGCCTGCTGCGGGCTGCGCAAACCCGCAAGTTATTGGTTGCCGTTGTCTCAAGATAAGATGGGCGACCGAGATTAACATGGATCGAATCGAAGCAACTCAAGCGGCCCGATCGGCGGCATGCAGTTTTCACGAGCTCCTCCCCTCCCCTCGCTGCGTAGTGATGACCGGAGGTTGAGGATGAAGCTGACATGTGGAGCCCACATGTTAGAGAGTAGAGGGAGAGCAGTAGCATGGGTAAATAGGTCATTTCCCGTGCTAAGTGAGGGCTTCTAGGCTCGCTGCCACGCTGGCATGCTCACCTGGCGTGCTACATTAGCGAAAAGTGACAAAAGCGTATGAGTTTCACTGATGACAGTTATGTAGGAGTGCGCATAACACCCGAATTTTTTATTTTTTAGCCTTTTTTGAAAAAAAATTCACAAATATACCCCTGGAGGAAAGATTTTAGAATCTAGACCCTTAGCTCGGCGTCATCGTTGCTGGCGCCGAGCTAACATGTCTCGGTGCCAGCGTCCCTGGCGCTGAGCTCTTGAGCTCGAAGCAAACGTGGCAGCCGACATGGCAAGAAGCTCGGCGCCAAGCTCGGCGCCGTAGATCTTGGCACCGAGCTCGGCGCCGTAGATCTTGGCGCCTAGCTTGGCGCTAGGGTGACTGGTGCTGAACCTTTCTAATGTATGGGCCCCAATCATTTCTCTCTTCCTCTCCCTCCCTCTCTCTCTCTCTTGCATCTCCCTCACCCGAGCAGAGCACCGTCGTCGCCGCCTGCGCCCTCTCCCTTAATAGACGGCAGCGAGAGCCCTTCGGCCTTCGCCCTTGCATCGCCAGACGCTTGCTTGCGCCACATGCCGGCCCGCCCGCCGCCCGCCACATGCCGGACGCGCGCGCCGCGCCCGCCCGTACCGAACGCCGTGTCGTGTCACCACCGCTGTCGCGTTGCACCCCGCGCCCGCGCCCGCCCCGCACTTGGATGCCCACACCCGCCCTGCGCCCGGACACCCGTGTCCCTACGCCCCGCGCCCCGGTCCCCTCGCCGGTCCCTGCGCCCGAGCCGCGCCCGACGTGCCGCCGGCGCTCGCCTTGGCCGCGCCCCACCGCGCCGGTGCCGTGACCGTGCCCGTGCCGCCCGCCACCGCTGGCCTAGGGCGCGCCTACCGTGTCGCCCACGCCCGCCGAGCCGGCGTCGCCGCGCGGAGTGCCGAGCATCCCGCGCCCGTCGCCCGCCACCACCATTGTCGGCCGCGCCCCCGCCGGCCTCGGCACCTGTAGCGGTCGACCGTGCCACTGCTGGCCCGGCTCGTTGGCCTGACCCACGTCCGGCGTCCGCTGCGACTCCATCGACGTCCGCGACTCCGCCGTCGGATAGGTAAAAATTGTGAATTTACAATGTGCATACTTTAGTTACCTTTGATTTTAGTGTAGTAGTTTTGGCATTTGTTATTTACTAGTTAATGTGATGACTCAGGTAGTTGATTTAGTAGTGATCTAGTGAGATATATATGTAGATAGATAGAAACATAGATATATAGATGCATAGATATAGTTAGATAGCTACTTAGATAGGTAGTTACATATTTAGTTAACTAAATAGGATCTAGCTATTTAGTTAGTACATTGTATCTATGTATGTAGTTGTTATCTTATTTACTTAGTTTGTAGTTAGAAAGTACTTGTTAGGTACTATGTATCGTCTAATTTGGACTAAAGGACATGTGTTTCATTATGTGTTTGAACTAGATGGACAACCTAGTGACCATATATCATGGAGGCACCATTGAATACGATCGCTATGGATATGTTGAGTTTGTTGACATGCAAAGCGTGCCTGTGCTATTCAATGATAGGCTTTCATTTAGTGAGATGGTTGCAAGGGCTCGGGAGGAGCTGCATTGCCTTGGAGATGATGGCATTGTAGTTGAGGGTGTACTGCACCTAGGTTCTCCTCCGAACATCCTCAGGTGAATGATCCCAATTGGTTGTGCGGATCAGTGGGAGAACTATGTGAGATCGGCTATGAAGAGTCAGCTGTAATGTTTGGATATGGTTGTGCATCGGGTGTTAGTTGATCCCATCCCTCATGGGTTTTCCCCACCAATGGGTCAGCAGGCACACATCGACCCTCCCGTCCCGGAACCTGATATGGATGTGGAGGTTGCACCTACAGTTCCTAATGCTCAATCTGCCCCTAATGCGGTAGTTGGAGATGCTTATCAGACTCATGTTGTTGTGGCAGATCCTCCTCATGAGATCCCTTTGATACAGAATCATCCGAGTAAGTGTCTTAACCGCATGGTTATTGGGAGCTTACCCCCTTCCTTACATCCATTTCTTTCATTCTTTTCTTATTTCTCTGCTTATGTTGCAGGAGACATTCCTAAGAATGTTGTTGTGCCCCCTGTTGCTACGCAAGTGCACTGTGGAGATGGATTTCGTGGCTCCAATAGTGTTGAAATTATGAATAATTTGGAGCCATATGAGATGGCAAGGGCTCTTGATTCTGATGATGATCATCCTATTGGAGAGCTGATAGAGAGTGATGTTGAGATGCTGAGGCGTATCTTTCCTGGCCGTCGTGATCCAAGAGTTCACGAGTTCAGCGATCTTGCTCATTCTAATCAGGCGTGTGCAGAAGGACATGATGATGAGCTCCTAGAAGCTCCTAAGGCCGGCCCTAACATGGCAATTGAGAGTGGGAGGGTGTTCAAGGACCTCCCTGCATTGAAGAGGTGGTTGCAGGCGTTTGCAGTGATACAAAAGAGACCTTACAAGGTCTTACATTCATATGCGGAGCGTCGTTATACAGTTGTGTGTGACAAGGAACGCTGCCCATGGAGGGTTTGTGCAAGGAAGCAAAAGGTCACCGGAAAGTGAAAGATCACAAAAGTTGTCGGGACACACAATTGTGCTGACCATGAGCTGACACTGAGGCATCGGTAATTGACATCTACCCTCATTGCCAAGCGGTTGATGAGAATATTGCAAGGAGAACCCAACATGAAGGTGAGGACAATTATCAGGACCGTTGAGGCGTTGTATGGAGGTTATGTGATAACTTATGGTAAAGCTTGGAGGGCTAAGCAGCGTGCGTGGAAGATGATATATGGGGACTGGGAGGATGGGTACGAGCAGCTGTTAGTACTTTTCAATGCAATCAAAGCGGTGAATCCAGGCATGCATTATGAGTGCATCCCAAAACCAAATGCATGGAAGGATGGGAGGCAGATATTCTTCCATGCTTTCTGGTGCTTCCCTCAGTGTGTCAAGGCCTTTAGGCACTATCATCCCGTCTTCTCCATTGATGGTACATTCTTGATTGGTAAATACTAGGGCACACTTCTTATAGCCATATCCTGTGACGCGAACAACAAGTTGGTTCCTTTGGCATTTGCTTTGGTTGAGAAGGAGAACAATGACAGTTGGGGATGGTTCTTGAGGCTAGTCCGGATACACGTGGTTGGCCTTGGTAGGGACGTTGGCATCATATCTGATAGGCACCAGGGCATACTTAATGCCATGCGAGAGCAGATAGAGGGGTATGCACCTTTGCACCATCGTTGGTGTACTCGGCACCTTGCCGAGAATCTACTCCAGAAGGATGGTGTGAAGGGTAACTTTGATCTGTTCTAGGAGGCTGCTCGACAGCTTGAGGACAAGTACTTTTAGAAAAAGTTGGAGCAGGTCAGAACCGCATCAAATGCAGAAGGTAGACAATGGCTCTCAGGTTTGATGAGGGATTTGAAGAAATGGACGAGAGCTCATGACGCTGATGGATGGAGGTACGAGTTTTAGTGCAGCAACATGGTGGAGTCATTCAATAAGTTGCTATTGGGGATACATGGTATGCCCGTGAATGCAATCGTTCAATTCACCTTCTATAAGCTTGTTGTCTAGTTCAACGATAGACACGCCCATGCATTGAAGTTGTGGAGTGATGGAGAGATATGGGCTTTGAAACCAAAGGCATACCTAGAGAAGGCAAATGAAAGGGCTGGCACACATGAGGTTACATGCTTTGACCACGTCATAGGGACTTATCAGGTCGAGCATAGGGGCGGTACAATGTTCGACGGTGAGGTCTGAGAGTCGAGGATGCATGTGGTTGTCCTCCAAGATTTCAAAGGCACTTGTGGTAAACCAAGGCAGTACCACTTTCTATGTTCCCATTTGGTGGCAGCGGCTAGGCATCACAACTATAATATCGAGAGCAGGATACCTCATGAGTTTAGCGTCGACACGCTTGTGCACACATGGAGCCCCAGCTTCGCGCCTTTCCAGGACCCTGGAGAGTGGCCTCCATATGATGGGCTGAAGTACATTGCGAATCCAGCTTACCGTTGGAACAAGCGTGGATCAAGGAAGAGGACGAGGCACAGGATGGTTATGGATCAGATACCCAGAAGAACGAGGCGTGGGAGAGGAACCCCATTTGTTACTGACCCCGAGCAGTACGAGTGTGGCAAGTGTGGTAGACTTGGCCACAATTCATGAAGTTGCCATTGGTAGATTAGTGAGGTGCGACTATTGGTTGATTTTATTATTTCATGTGTCGTAATCATTTAATTAATTATGCATGTCTTAATTTATGCTTGTAATTGTGTCAATTACTTATACATTTCTAAGTTCATGTTTTATTGTATATTGAATTTCTAATACATTGACTTTTTTGTAGGATGACGCAATTCCACCTGCTTGACCCGACGTACGAGGTGACCCACCAAGGACATCTCATAGCGCAGGGGCAGGTAATAATCTATACGTTTTGTTCAAATTTTGTTGAGCGTACATGTGTTCATGAAGTAACAGGAGACTATGTTTTATTCCATGCAGGACCTTCCGCTCCTTCGTCCTAGAACCCACAATGGGTTCTTGGACATGCGGTACGACGACAGGTACACTCCTTTCCTACAAAGAGCTGGCCTGGATGTCATCTCTTTTCAGGTTCATCATTGGTTGCCCAAGTTCAACTCAGTGGCCATAACTACGTTGGTTGATAGGTATTATATTCAATCATTGCCTCCATTCATGGCCATTTATTCATGCTTTGTCATTTTGACATGTAATCTTGTTTTGTCTAAAATATAGGAGGCGGCCGGAGACTCATAGCTTCCACCTACCTTTTGGGGAGATGACAGTCATGCTCTAGGACTGTCAAAAGATGCTAGGCCTGAGGATTCACGGCAACCCAGTCATCAAGCAGTGCTGGTCAGAGGGCTGGAGAGCATGATTGGAGGCCTTCCTTGGGTGTGAGCTTGGTGAGCAAGGGGCTCGCACTTCTGGAGTTCTCATCTCTTAGCTCCGGCAAGAGTTCACACAGTGCTCCGAGGAGGCAGATGAGGAGACAGTTAGGTACTACTGCAGGGCGTGGATCCTACACCTATTTGCCTACGTTCTCTTCGCCGACGCCATGGGTGACACTACGTCCTGGATGTGGGTCCACTGCCTCAGTGACTGGGACCAGGCGGGTCACTATAACTGGGGCTCTGTAGTCTTGGGTTTTCTATACCGGTAGCTGTGCGAGGGGTGTCATCGGACTTCATCCAACACGTCACTTGGTGGATGCGTGTACCTATTACAGCTGTGGATGTGGGCTCGTCTTCTAGTTGGCCGTCCAGAGGTTCTGGCTCGTCGTGAGTGGTTCCAAGGTCAGCCTCCAAGTCGGCAGCCGATGTGGGCATACCTTTAGGACTAGGTCAGGGTTCCGTACACGAGGTTAGAGCGGGCATGCATTGAGTTCACGAATGAGCTAGACACACTGACGGCGTCTAGTGTAAGTAAATTTTATTTCCCATGCTGGTTTGAAAAGGATTAGTATACCATCTAACATCTTGTTTGGACATGTTGTAGGTGGAGTGGGAGCCGTACGATGGAGAGGGGGCACTTCCTTTTCATTTGAGCAATGTTTGTGGGTTCGACAACTACTTCTATAGGATGAGGTGCCCTCTAATCTGCTTCTATGCTATCGAGTTCCACCTGCCAGATAGAGTTGCACGCCAATTTGGAGTGAGACAGCTTTGGCCTATGGCTCCGTTCTCGACTAGCGTTGACTTACACAAGTAAGCATTTTGCTATTTCAAATCATGATGGTCCATTTCTATTAATATGGTGAGATGTACATAGATTCAAGTAATGATGACATACGTGCGGGTTGGATCGTCAGAAGAACAGAAAGATTTTTGACTAGGAGAAGCACCACCAGTCCTACATTGAGCAATGGGAGGAGATGCACGACAACATGGACAAGAACAACGAACCGCACACGAACCGTGAGTTCAGGCGGTACCAAGCTTGGTACCAGTGTGCGACACATTGCAGGCTGAGGGTATAGTGGACAAAAGATGACTACGCCGACATCGAGTCCTCCGACGATGAAGACACGGCATATGACCAATCTACTCGTGCAGGAAGACAGGTGGAGGCAGGACCGATCTTGGACAGAGTGGTAAGTCAACTGCTTTATTTTTCTATGTTATGTTACATACCAATATATTAGGCGTTAGAGTTATCTATTTTAGTTAGTGCCACCTTCGAGACGTATCATCCTTACAATACGTTAGATTCTTGTATAAAAGAAAACAAAACCTATTACTATCTGTTCAGAAATATTATTACTGAGAACTTTGTTGTAGGGCAATACACTCAAATGCTCCATTGAAGAGATTGAGCGCATTTGGCCGAGAGTCAGGGATGACTACATGCTTAGCTTCCAAGACGTAAGATTCAAAATATTCTTTCAAACATAATATTAATACGTTAGATTCTTTCAGTTAACATAATTCTGTACAATAGAGGCTATCATGTCGGCTATGCCGTGCGGCTGCTCGTTGTGGTTGCAGGACAGACACGACGCAAGACGTGTATGTTCCTTCCGCAGGCAGAGAAGGCTTAGGTTCCTCTAGCCAAGCAGCTACAGGGGACAGAGACGAGGACGTGGACCAGAGGAATGAGGAGCTTGGCCCCTCTCAGCTCCACGACTCTCCCTCGACTCAGCCTACACAACCTCCAGGCACTAGGCGACGCCGTCCACATGACCCTTACACTCTAGGTTCGAGCGCTCTCGGTCACAAGGGTAACAGTAAGACTAAGAGACAGTGAGGGTTGTGGTAGATGTTAGTATGCACTATTATAGATTTTGTATTTACTTTTGTGTAACTATTTGGGACTATATGGACATTGTGGACTATTTAGACTGTGCAGGACAGGTTATGTTGATTGTGATGTTCGTTGTGGTTGCATTGTGCTCTTTGGATGATTAAATATTTGGATTATATAGTGATGTCTCTGTTTATAACTGTGGATGCTCCTGAAATAAAGGAAACTCTTGTGATTTTTTTTCCGTGAATCATTAATCATACTACACTGCTATAAAGGCACAAATGTAGTACACAGATTAAATGTAAATTCATTAGAACGGGTATAGTCTAATCGTATCGTACATACGCTTGTAGATGAATCTAGGCTTTTCAAGTAACAATGAACAAATCTAGGTTTTTTAGACAATGAAAATAGACTTTTCAGTTATAAGGACAACAACGATTTATCACTTCAATGACATAGTACTGGCATGCAAGGAAGCACAACTTCACTTCATCTCCACCATCCATCTTATGTCTGTTTAATTACCTAAGGCGTGTCAGGTTTAGTCGAAAAAACTATGTATCCTAGTTCGGTACATGTTCTCACATGCCATTTCATGTGTTGTGTGTTGAAAAGGCACAAATCTAGTACACAAATTAAATGTAAATTTATTAGAACATGTATAGTCCAATCGTATCGTACAGACTTGGGTCAGGACTCCCGACTTGATCGAGACTTCCGACTGTCGGGAGTTTCGACTCACGTCGGGACTTCCGACGTCCACTATCAATGCGCAGGCTAAGTGACTGGGCATTAGGACTTCCGGCATGAGTCGTGACTTTTGACTGTCGGGAGTTTCGGCTTACGTCGGGACTTCTGACACCAACAGACACTAAAAAATATTCTACGTGCCCGTGGAGTGCTAGAGTGTCCCTCTTTTGACTTTATTTCTATGCTTGAGCACTCTATCTTCCTCAGACCAATTAAGTTTGCATCTCTCTTTATAGTGCGGCGGATCCTAAACTCAAAAACAAAAATAAAACCTTTGGAGAGCGCATACTGAGTAATAGCTGCAACATATCTCATTAAGATCACATGAGTCCCTAATTTGGATGTCATCAATACACCAAAACCCACATAAAGGATAAATGCACTTTTAAATCCTCAGTTTGAAACATACTGAGTAAGCAACTCATCATCCGAGTACCAGTCCTCTACCACAACTCTGTTGCTGTGGCTAGGTTCACCTGTATTGGTCTGACCTGTCTGTCGCCTATAGTAAGCGGCCTCCGCTTCGTCTGTGGCCTCTATGGCCTGAGTGAAGAACGCATCGTCATCCTCCTCCGCCAGTAAGTTCGCCTCTGCTAGAATGATGAGCTCGCTCAGTCTGCCAGTGTCGTCCTCAGCCTCCTCTGCCCGCAAGCCCGCCTCTGCTAGAGCGATGAGCTCGCTCAGTCTCCCAGTGTCGTCCTCAGCCTCCTCCGCCTGCAAGCCCGCCTCTGCTAGAGCGATGAGCTCACTCAGTCTGCCAGTGTTGTCCTCATCCTAGTCCCCCTCATCAGACAACACAATCAGTGATTGAATGATACGACTAGCTCGCGATCTGTGCTCATCTAACTTCTTTTCCTCATACTATGCACGAGCCACCTTTGCGACATGTTCCTCGCTGCATCCAATCCCTTCATGTATAAAATGCAATCAGTTAGCAACGCGATTATATTACATTTAAAATCAGGCAATGAAAAAAGGCTTTCAAGCACTCACTAGCACATAATACAACAACATGCTCGTTCAAGACCTGCATCTGCACTCTTGTCTCCTCCCTTGCCTCCTTCCTTGCCCTCTCCTCCTGTAACGTCATTCGTCTCTTCAATCCCTATTTGTCAAGCCCAACATCAATCGGGTTACAAATACCGCGTTGTCTAGCAAACTCACTCATCTTTTCTTTGTGATGTTTAACGAATAGGTTGACGTAGTCAGATCCATATCCCCTCTTTCGTGCAATTACTTGCCTCCCCTTCAGTTCATCTAAGAACTTAGCTTGACCATCATAACATTCCCACCTGCATTTTCTAGTGCTCTGTTCAAATGAAAAATTATATCATATATGTCTTAGCAAAAGAAACAAAATACAATTTCATGTTTACCACAAAAATAACCAACCTCATCATAGTCAATCATATGGCCGCAATAATGGCATATTCCAAGCTCCGAATGGACTAGGCCATAGTTGGATTTAAGACCACATTCACACATGACAATAGGTGATTTGTAAATTACCCTTTCTTTCTTCTTTTCCTTAACCTTTCGCGGTTCTTTCGGCCATTGGTTCTTAGGACCATATAACCAGTCCTTGAAATGACACTTCGCCATTGAAAACACCTAAATAACGTGACATTAGTACATGAACACATATAGCTCAACATTTCAACACATACACTTTGCACTTACTCCATGCTTGTTTGGACACACAAACTCCAACGTATTCTCAGGGTTTATCACAGCTCGATCTTCGTAATGACACAGAGGAGGTTCCTCGAGTCATCTAACTGTGGTTAGGTGCTTCTCCTTAGCCGTCATTGGCGGAGGGTCAGGAGGGTGGAACCCACCGCTTGAAGTGCTCACGTGGATGTCTCCCTCTAAACCAATCATCAAAAAGGAGGTACCTAGGATCAAACTTGTCTGCACCATCAATCCACTGAAAAAAAACACCTCTCATGGTCCTACACAACGTGATTCCAACAAAATATTAGTACCATACTTACACAAATAAAGAAAAAAGATAGTGAAAACAATTTTTTACATTAAAACGACTGCATGTGTAGAAGCACCGCGCCGCTGTGTCCGGATGTTTCGATTAAAAAACGTGGGCCGGGAAACCACAGTCACAGTTAGGGACAGGGAGGTCAGGAGAGACGGGGGGCATTTTTGCTAGACGCGTCGGGGTATAATTCTCGAGGACGACCCCGTTTTCGCCAAAACTCCTCCCGATACATTTCTTACCTCTAACAAAACGGATGTAATTTAACAAACAAAAATCAAAACATCACACAATTACGTTCTAAGAACCAAAAGCAATTAACATTAAACCCTAAACCTAGGGTTTCCCATTTAATGCACAACAATGAACCCATAACATAACTACATGTGATGCGGTTACCTAGGTTTGCTAGATTTTTCACGCATTGACATCATCCTACAGTTGTATAATACGAATATTAAGGGATAGAATGAAACCCTAAGTAATAACGATTCTTAGGTTGAAAAATTAGTCTAATATATACCGAATTGATGCGAAAAAAAACTAGGAGAGAAACGAGGATACCTTGCTTTCGAAGATCTACGGATCAAATCAAAGTTTTCAAGGTCCAATACGCCGATTCGTGAAGCAGGGCGAGGTGGGGAGAGAAAAAATCGAGAGGGAGGAGAAAGAAGAGGTAGAAGGCTATGGGCGAAAGGTTGGGGCCGGGGCTAAAACACAAGCTCGCCGCTAGTCACCCTGGCGTCAAGCTCAGCGCCAAGATCTACGGCGCCAAGCTTGGTGGCAGGGAGACTGGCGCCGAGCTTCTTGCCATGTCGGCTACCACGTTTGCTTCGAGCCTAAGAGCTCGGCGTCAGAAACGCTGATACCGAGACATGTTAGCTCGGCGCCGAGACGTGTTAGATCGACGCCAACAACGATGGCGCTGAGCTAACGGTCCATATTCTGAAATTTTTCCACTATGGGCATATTTGTAAAAAAAAATTAAAAAAAGAGTAAACAATAAAAAATTAGGGCATAAAACTGGCGAGGAGGATGGCGAAAAGTTAAAAAGCCCGAATCCAACAAATAAAAACAGCCGCGGCGAACGGGCGAAGCGGCGAACTGAATCGCGCGATGGCGACGGTGTCGATGGACGTCTCGAAGCCCTCGGCGCTGACGGCGGCTGGACACGAGGCTGCCACGGCGAAGACGAGGGGTGGCGGCGATGGTCTGGGGAAGTACTACAACAAGCACATCCACGACCTACTCCTCGCGGTCCAGCAGAGGACCAATGACCTAAGCCGCCAAGAGGCCCAGCGTAACGATCTCAACTCCCAAGGTAAGCGCGCTGGTTCCCCGAAACCCTAGACTCTCATCTCTATTCTAGCGCTTAGGTCGGTCTCCTCGCTTGCTCTGATTAGGGCGTGTCTGAAGTAGGGCGCCCAAAAGACGATCCACTGACTTTGTGTTTTCAGTTTTATTTTGGATTTGGAAAAACCGGAATTGTACATGTTTGCAAGTCATGTTTAATCCAAGTACCCATGGATCAGGTTTAGAATTGAAGGCCCCCTTACCAAAGGGAATTTGATCTTCGTGCTTCATGTTGGAGATTGGAGATTGCTGAATTTTGCTAGTGTGTGTAGTCCTGATGATGGTTACACCTCTTTCAGAATTGAAACTTGCCTATCACTCAGTTCAACCAACTGCTGAAAAGTGAAAATCTCCTCGCTTTTACAGTTGCACGCTGCTTACGCTGAGAAATTTCCCTGTTGCACGTTTGCATTTGTTTGCTCTCTGCGCTAGCATTCATGAAATCCTCTCTGTTAGATGAGGTGCTAATGCTAGATGTTAACTCCCTGCGTTTCAAATTATAAGACATTTTGGCTTTTCGAGATACATTACTTTTACTATGTACCTAGACATAGTGTATACCTAAGTGCATAACAAAAGCTACAAATCTAGAAAAGCCAAAACGTCGTATAATTTGGAATGAAGGGAGTATTGTGTCGACAGAATTCTAATGAAGATTTTGGAATGAACTATGTTATTGCTTACAATCGTTGATAACTCGCAGCTTTTGTGTTGCAGTTAAACTGTGCCGGGAAGAGTTGCATCTGCTTCAGGAACCGGGTTCACATGTTGGTGAGGTTGTGAAGGTGATGAGCAAGTCAAAGGTTCTAGTAAAGGTACATCTCTTCTCTTTCTTTGGTTTTTAAATGTGGCTTATGAACATCCCAGTCTTGCTTTGGCATAATGGAAGAAGCTCAATATTTCATTCCTGGCTATATGTGAAAAGGAACAAATACATCCTTTCTAATCCAAAGTATGCTGTAAAAAAATAATACACGCGAACAAGGATAGATGTTATGCAAATATCTAGTACTTGGTCTATGCAAATATTAGGGAATATAATAGAAACTGGAATGGTGCTTATCATAGATTTCAGGATCGGACACTCATTATTTGTCATGACATTCTACTTATAATTTCCGTGAAAAATAGCAATAATTCAAGCTGATACCAATTTACTGTGTCTCTTCTCTCTGGTTTCTTTGTTTTTACATAGTCCACAGTATGATCATTATGATAGCAGATGTATTTGTATTAGCATGTATGTTTTGAATGGGACTGAGTTTCCACGTATCCTACTGTATCTAACTGGTTATGGCAATCTCTCAGGTGCATCCAGAAGGCAAATATATTGTTGATGTTGATAAAAGTATAGATATTGCAAAGCTCACACCTTCCACACGAGTTGCTCTTCGAAGCGGGAGCTATATGCTTCATGTTATTCTGCCCAGCAAAGTCGATCCATTAGTTAACCTTATGAAGGTTGAGAAAGTTCCTGATTCTACATATGATATGATTGGTGGTCTTGATCAGCAAATTAAAGAGATCAAAGAGGTGTGTAAAGAATTTCATCGTACAGTACATTTTGTTGTTTTGCCCTTCTGTTAGCACTCTGGCTTAATAACTCAATCTTCAGGTAATTGAGCTTCCAATAAAGCATCCTGAGTTGTTTGAGAGTCTTGGGATTGCGCAACCAAAGGTTAGGGTTTGTTTACCAGAACCTTTATATATGTTTTTTTTTTGTATCAATCAAGTAATTTATTCTGTGGATAATACTATATACTATATTGATATTTATCCTATTCATCTTTCAGGGTGTCATTCTCTTTGGCCCTCCAGGTACTGGAAAAACATTACTTGCTCGTGCAGTTGCTCATCACACAGACTGTACCTTCATTAGGGTGTCTGGTTCTGAGCTGGTTCAGAAGTACATTGGAGAGGGTTCCCGGATGGTTCGTGAACTTTTTGTGATGGCTAGGTACACATTCTCAGTTTATGTTGCAGTCAAATCATCACTCATCACCATCAGTGTTACTTCAATGGGATTCTAAGATAAATTGTTGCGATAAATGCTGCATAGTTATATTCCAAGATGCTTAATTATCTCATTTTGTCTTGACAGGGAACGTGCACCATCCATTATATTTATGGATGAAATAGACTCCATTGGATCAGCTAGGATGGAGTCAAGTGGCAGTGGTGATAGTGAGGTTCAGCGCACCATGCTTGAGCTTCTGAACCAACTTGATGGTTTTGAAGCAACGAACAAGATTAAGGTTCTCATGGCAACAAACAGGATAGACATTTTGGATCAAGCCCTCCTGAGGCCTGGACGCATTGACAGGAAAATTGAATTTCCAAATCCAAGTGAAACTGTAAGTGATGCAGTACTTGGAATGCTAACAGTTTTTCAGCAATCAAGTTTTCAATGCCCACATGGCTGCTGATTTTGACTAACCTATAATCTTCCGGTCTTTCAGTCCCGCTTTGATATTTTGAAGATTCATTCAAGAAGAATGAACTTGATGCGCGGCATTGATCTGAAGAAGATCGCTGTGAAGATGAATGGAGCCTCTGGAGCAGAGCTGAAGGTTTGTATGACGATCCTAGTTTACAAAGCATGCCTTACCAAGAGAAAATTTGCATTCAGAATGAAACAATAGACAGTAAAAACATTAAACAACTTCTTTAAGCATCCGCAGAAATTCAGAAGCCTCAGGTTGTTACCATGTTAGTCCATGTAGTTAAAATTCCATCCACGCAAGATTTGGCCTGGGTAGCAAGGTTAAATGTAACAGTTGTCTGGATTCACCCTCATCATTTTAGCTTCTGCAATTAGCCATTTAGGCAGAATTTCAGTCAGATTTATCTGTGTCCCAGCCATCACTTGCTCACCCTTTGTGCACTGAAAGTGTCAAAGGTGCAGATACCATAACGGTTATGGTACACTACTCACGTTGATTCTACCTTGTGGTTTTGCAGGCTGTTTGCACAGAAGCAGGAATGTTTGCCCTTCGGGAGAGAAGGGTGCACGTCACCCAGGAGGATTTCGAGATGGCAGTGGCGAAGGTGATGAAGAAGGATACAGAGAAGAACATGTCTCTGCGGAAGCTCTGGAAGTGAGTGGCTCATGTCTCTCCGCCAGGCTTACACTGCCATGTCCAAGCAGCTGAAGCGGGTGGCTGCGCGTTGCCGGATTTTCTGTGAGACTCTGGAAAAGCATTTCTGGATCTTGGAAGGTGAATCTTAACAGCGTCGTTGCGTAGCAGCTTTATTATAAGTTAAATTATTGGTTTATTGAATCATTATTAAAGAGGCTTTAGACGGAGATCAGTTATGCTCATGTGCTTCGCCGTCCTGTCACTCTTTATAGCCCAAACTAAGGTGCTGTCTGCTTCGGCGGTGGTGGGAACGGCAACGGTAATGCAACGAGTAAACGGTGTGATCTGTTAGCATGCAACTGAAAGAGCGATTTGTTTGGATGACTATTTTTTGCATATTTGCATGTGGGCGTGCGGGGAGTGGCGGCAACAGATCGCGCCCGGTGGAGAGCGGTAACCAAATTGCATGGGCCCGTATCGGTTCACGGTGTGATGGATTGCGGCTCTATCCAACCAAACGCCGACCAAGGAAATCTACGGCCAAAAATACGTGGGAACTGATTACCGGAATCGGATAGTGAACTGATTACGGGCAAAAAGTTCCAAACCAAACAGCACCTAAATGGTATGGAATGGAAAATTATCAAAGGAGAGGAACTAATAGTCTAAAAGAGATACGTTCTCTTATTCAAATAGTATAATGCTCGTGCTAACGCAACGGTTTTATCTAGAGAATGATCATAAAAACATTTAATTTGTTATTTTGTAATTTAACCTTTACCCAATTATTACATTGTAGCCTAAGTTACATTTAGCGTAAGTCCTTTATCATTTGTTGCACATCTTCAGGGATGTTGAAACATTCGTTTGCAGGACTCGTCAAAATGTCAGCCAAGAATTCCTTCCTCAGTGTAGATGATAGCTGCGCATGGTATAGAATATAATATGTTAGTATTGTATGTAGTGTACGGAATATAGTTGGAGACTATATATGCTTACAGTGGTGATCCGTGGGAATCTTACGTCGTCCCATGACTTCATGAAATTATAGACAAGAAAGCCTCTCAATTTCCTGACGGAGAAGATCAGTTGTTTATTTGATGTACATAAATCAAATTACTGTTTTTTTTATAGAAAAGTTGAACCAAATTTTGTGACACTTACCAGTATTTATGATCCGAAACCTTTGTTACATATTTAGAGTATTTTCGCTCCCAGTAATAAATATTTTCGCTCCACCTAGAATTTGATAGTGCCATGGCAAGATTGAACATTCTAGCATTAGTGTGGAATGTAGGTATATATGTCATTTCTTGATGATAACCCTTCAAACATGCATTATCTGGTAGCGGTTCAAGCGGATCCATAATGTGCACAATTTTGTTTTGCATGTCCAGTATAAATAAAATGTATAGTCCATTTTGATAATATGGTAGTATAATCTAAAAACAAACACACAAAACATAAGTGATTCATAAATAAAATAAATAAATTTTTATAAAGTAGTACACTGACCATAACATACCTAGCTACAATCTTGAATTTTGTAGTGCATGTCTGCCTAGCACTCAAGTTGAGGATTTGCATTAAGTATAGCTGTATGTTATATTTAAGATGGTATATATGGACAAACGTTATTTGAAGAATAATCATGACAAGGACGTTGTTGAGAAACGTCGTAATAAAAATTATATTAAATATAAATATTAGAAGTGTACTTATCTTTGATAGAAATCTGGTCGATGGCGATAAAGTTGTCCGGTCCTCGTGCTTTTCAGCCTGTTGTGACGGTGGTCGTAGTTGTCATAGCGCCGTTCTTCGTGGCAATCATCATTGCGACGTGGTCTGGTGGTCGATGTGGTCGGGCTCGGCGGAGCCGCTCGGGACGTGGTCGACGTGGTCCGTGGTCGATGTGGTCGGAGCTCGGCGGAGCCGCTCGAGACGTGGTCAACGTGGTCAGAGCTCGGCGGAGCCGCTCGGGACGTGGTCGACGTGGCTGCTCGATCAGTTCGGTGGTCGGAGGGCATGTACCTAGCTCCATCGCATTTGAAAAGTTTCAGCATCACTCAATATTACAACTAAAAACACCTCATTCGTCATCAGATTCTTGTATCTCGTTGTTTGCCGGCTGGAACAAGGTAGTGTCATATTCATCTACCCGATCGATGTTTGCATGTAACGTGCGAAGAGCTGGTGTCCCATCTGTATAGTAGTTATTATAGGTTGAAGTTATATAATTAACATCAGAAAATTACATATATGAAACTATGGATTGGAAGAAAAATGAATCAAGCAACCTATAGGCTGGGCATTGCTGCTTGGAGTATGCTGAATGGATTGATGTGCAATATTTCTCCCATCCCTTGTATAGCCTCGCATTTTATCCAATAATTCTTGTTTTATCGATTCTTCAAGATTGTTGTACCTTTCTCTATTTCTCCGCAATTGATTGGCACTTGAACTGGATTCTGTTTAATCATTTGGTTGATATGGTGAGATATAAATAAATCGTAAAAATGGGAAAAAAAAACATCATTAGTAGGTACTATAAAATTCCAGTTATTGTTTCACCTGGATCCTGAACCATCTGAGCAGACGTCTCCATTGCGATATCCCCACATACTTGTTGCCTTGGTCTGATGTAGTTATCATTTCGACGCAACCATTCCGAAGCATCGCATGGGGTTTGATTTTCTTTGTCCTGAACCGAGGTTGGGCCAGTAAAAATTTTGGAATTCCCGTGCGAAATGGGGTGATTCTGCACTCCTTGAATTAACGTACATGGGGTCATATTAACGTCAATAGAATTAATGTTTGGGGCGGAAAAATATCCTTCATTAATTGGTTGTAGAACGGCTGATGTCGTTGTCCCATAAGTTGGATATTGCGCTGCTGTTGAAGTAATAAGACAAGGTCAGTAAGTAATATTAATAATAAAAAGATATCAATCAGATGACCTGCAAAGAGCATTCTTTAGCACCTGGCTGATCTGGTGCATTAGGAGGTGCTGTTGTTTGTGCATTTCGCCTTTCCATGACATGATAGCAGTTTTACAGGAAGTATGAAGATAATGAGAACAACATACTTGAGGGGCGACGGTGTTTGTGCTTGATTTGGCAATCATTTACAAGATCTCTTTATACACACCAAAAAATTAACTAAACAAATACGAGCAATTACCTTTGTAGGTGCAACAACAGTAGGGAGACTTGAATGTGAAACATGAGTAAGCAACTAAGCATTGTTTCTCGAACTGAGATTTGTCCTTGTTCAGTTATCGTTGACAAAGAAGGTGGTAGTTGTATCTGTGGGGCTGAGCTGATAGAAAGAAAATATTAGTTTTGCTCTTGGACAGTAGAACACCGGTTCTTTTGAACTTAAGTCTGTTCCTTTGCCGGCTGAGGCTTGGGATCAGTGGCAAAAATAGAGATGTTAATTGTAGGTTGACAAAATGTGTAAATAAAAGATGTAAGTAAATGATACCTTTTTTTTGGCTGACAGTGGCTTCGGATCAGCTTAAAAAAAAGACCCTGCAGATTGCATATGTATAAAATGGCTTCGCAAAATCTAACTATTCTATTTTTCTGAATCAAGTCTAGATTTTTAGAATATGACATAGCAAGCCCAAAGCCAGCTCTTTTGGAAATGATTAGCTCTTGTTCATTTGATTGTTCTTAAGGTTCATGAACCAATAATAAATAAAATGTGCATCCAGATCATTACTTTGACATAAGGTATTAGATCATGTTTTCTTTTAAGAAATTGTAAGCTTCCTGATTATTAAGAGTAAGTTTACACTTGTGAGGAAGGGTATTGTAAATTTTGGGAATAACTATAGCGCCATAGCAGTGGAAATACAGTTCATGAAGAGAAAAGCTTAAGGACACCTACTTAACAATGTCATTTTTGTGATCCAACCGAGAAAAGGGCAGACCAGACAGGTAGAATAGGACCAATTAATCATGAACCCAACGAATCAATCAAACAAGCTAAAAGAAATAGAATACCCTCTTTGAAGCAAGCATCCGCTTGCAGTGTTGTGCTCACCAGAACCAGTCCTCCCTCTAAGATCAACGCTCCGATCGAGTAGTGAGAAAGGTCACCGTCGTCACCGATCTGGTACAACAGTAAATCAAAAGATTATTACTTGCAAAATCAAGATAATACCGTGGAAACTTATGGTCTTGGATGCCAAAGCTTCCACTAATGTCATGAGGAAGCCATGAAGTTCCCCATCAATCGTGAACGATTGGAAATCGGAGGAGCGGCATTGGCGGACTAACTGCAGACCTCAGGGGAGGACAAATAGTGAGAGAGGAAGAAGCCTGAGGCAGGGCTGGTTGCCGCTCGCGCGCCGCCACCCAGTTGGCCGACCACCGCGTTCGCTCCACAACCTCCACCCCAGGCAAGCCGCCGTTGCCATGCTTCAGCGAGATCCGCCCACCCGGCGAGGGTACATCGCTCATCTCGTGAGATCCACCCCGGCGACCGAATGCTTTGTAGAAAGTGTTAGAGGATCAAGACGCGGTGTTGGAGAGGAGATGGCGGTTGCCGGTGCCTCCGGACAAGACGAGAGGAGGCCAGCGAGCGACACGCACCGTGGTCGCCACTGCTTGGTTGACGCGAGCGCGCCGTGGAGCGGCAGATGCCTTCCTTCCCCTACTGCCGGTGTCCGGGAAGTTCCGTGATTTTTGGCGGCGTGGCGTTCGTAATACTCGGTGGGGGCTGCATGACGTGGGTGTGGGAGAGAATGAGGAGATTTGATACACTCAATCCAGGCCCTCGATTGTGTAATGAGTAAGGAGAGAGAAGGCTTAGAGTGCATCTAGACGGTTCGTTTAAAATGTGTTGTTTTCCTAGGTACACTTTTTGGGGTGGACTTAGAGGGGACATCTCAGCGGGGGGTCGTTTTCTTGTGTGGACGTAGGAAAGAAAAGATGGTGCATTAGTAGGGTAGACTTAGTCTAAAAGAGATACGTTCTCTTATTCAAACTCAAAAAGGTTACATTTTAGGACAGTGTAGATCCTTTTATAGGACTCGCAAACCACATAGGGATAACACTATCCCATATTCTAGTGCATATACTGTATTACAATTTAAAGTAAAAGCAAAATTGGCCTGTTCACTACTGTCCTGCTGACTTTACTATTACAGCCGACGCCAAGATGACTTTACTACTACAGCCGACGCCGCCAAGAGCTCACTTTGTCAGGATGGAGAACACAACTAATTAAAAACCCTGAATTTCTCGAGACAGAGAACACAACTAAAAGACGTTTTGAACCTCCAATCTTAGGATGGAAAACTCAGCTTATCGATATCCTAGACATATTCACTCTTAGGATGGAGAACTCAACTAATTGACATCATGGAGTTCCTTGGATGGAGAACTCCACTAATCAACACCCAAATTTAAACAAACTGAACTTAGGACAGTGTACACATCTTCTCAATGCCTGAAGTTGAGTTTGCATGAAACTGATGTCAAAGCAAGCAAGCCTCGGCCATAAGTAAAGCCGGCTCATCATCATCTTCTTCTTCTTGCTTCTCTGCAATATATGCCTTCCCTTCTTTCTTCTCCAAGGGACAATCATAAGAGTAATGACCAAAGTTCTTGCATTTTGTTGTAAAAAAATTTCTTGCATTTAAAACACTTCACCTTCTTCTTGTAGAACTTTCTAGTGCGTCCATTAGCCTTTGCTTCCTTGGTTCTCCATTCAGCTCGAGTCAACAGGAGATGTTCCTCCTCATCATCAACATATATTTTTTTTAGAAAATAGACATTCGGAGGGCGTATTCTAGGCATGCCTGCCATTTTAGCTCTTGTCTCTAGACTCCACAGAGAGATTGCCAACTAACAGATTATTACAAGTATCTGACACCACACTCGGCTAAGGCAACAACTCTTCATTCTGATGTGAATTTGCAGTTTTGTAATCCTCCTCTCAACTCCCAAGGTTGAGCGCCAATTGTATCCCACCTGATATTTGTATTGCTTTCCTGGCCATTTCCCAGCATAATCTTGGAGCTTGATTTGCTTTTCTCTCCAAACTCGTCACCAGACCCTCGACCTCAATTTGCGTTTCCAGCTTGAGCAGCACCAATTGTTTCCTTGTGTTCCAGCTATCTTCAGTATCAGCTTTTTCTCTCCCATCCGTGCAACTACCTGAAATCAAAGATCATTTCGTAATTTCTTTTTTTTTAAATGAATCAGGCAGGAGAGCTGCCAACTATATTAAAAAGGAGTACCCAGACCAGGCAAAACAACAGAGCTACAACAACAACGACTGGAAGCAACGAAACCTAAAAAACAACAGTAAACAACTAGCTCAACTATCGACAATGGCCGGTTGGATCGAGATCTCAACACGCTCCGAGCAACACCACTAAAAACCACAACTGGCCGCACAAAAGGGCGACAAAGAGACATGATGATACACCATCATCACCGCCTGCGTCGTCGTTTACCAATGGTGTACCACACCGAATCAACCACTGCCATGCAGGGCTAACCGCCATGATCTACTGCAAGCCATGTAGCCATCCTGCCATCGCCTCCGCTTGCGCCGCCTGTCGACGTTGTCCCAAACCAGACTAACCCTTGCCGTGCAAGGCTAGCCACTGCAGTCCACTGCAAGCTGCCAAGCCGAAAGCACGAACAACTGCCTCTTGTCGTCGCCAAGCAGTTCGCCACCTTTAGCAACCAAGCCGCTTCGTTAAGATAGTAGAAAAGTCAAGCAGGGTCTCAAGCTGCCATCAGACACCACATAAATCATCAGACATTGCACTCCTACTGGCCCAAATTCCCACGCCGTCCTCCTCGCTAACTTCACCGGCACTCACGGCACACGGTCGAAACTGTTGCCCAACAACAACCACGTAGAAGTCAAGCCCTGAATCACCATGCGAATGTCCTCAGCCGCCTTCCACCGTAGTTGACTCATGCACCTCGAATCCATGCCTTGGCCACCACCTGCTCGCATCCCTGCGTTGCTTCCGCCTCCTCGCCGTTCTCGCTGCCTCCATGCATCACTCGCCGTCCGTGAGCCTTCGCGCTTGCGAACACAGCCCCAGCCACTCCGCGCCGCTCATGAGCTCCACCAGAGCCAATCCCGCCCGGGGACCGCTAGATCTAGCATCGGAGGTGGCGGATCTACGGCCTCCACCCCAACCTGGCACCGCAAGCTACGCTACCATGGCACCACGGGCGTGCCATCACCAGGCCGTCGCCAAGCAGCGCCACCATGGCGCCGCTGGAGCACACCCAGCCAAGCCTGGGCCAGCCACGCCACCATGATGTAGCCGACGAACTGCCACATCACCGCCGCCTCCTCACACACTGCACCTAACAGCTCGCAGTGCTATATATCTGGGCCACCCGTCTTCCACCACCACCGCACCACTGCGCCGTTGCAGCCGCCATCCACCACCACAGCCGCCGCCGCTGCACCATCGCGCCGCCCGCACGCCGGAACTACTGCTCGGGGCCGCCCCTAGCGCTCGCCATCCAACCTGCGGATCTAGCCCCAGAACTACCGAATCCGGCCACCGTGGAAGGGGCCACCCATCCTGCCGCCGCCCGGACTGTCGCCGTGGCCTGAACGCGGTGCCACAGCCCTCTGCAGCTCCGGAGACGAACTCCCCGCCGCTGCCGCTACGGGCTTCGTAGATCCAGCACTGGGGCCGCCGAATCCGTGGCCCTTGCGAGGGATTCCTTATGAGGGGCTCCAATGAGGACTAGGGGGAAGCTTAAGCGCTTCTCGATATCTCGGTAAAAAAACCAGAGTCGTCGACGGGAGTTTGCATATCTCTACCTTGCTCTTGAGCTTCCACATTTACATTGTTTGTATTACTCATTTTACGGTAGAGATAACAACACACTGGTAAAACCGTAGTTGCACATTTAGATAGTTTACCTTTTGTATTGGTTTAGCTAAGGATAGAAAAAGAGGCCATAGTTTAGAAGTAGAATTTTAAGTTGCCTAATTCACCCTCTCCCCCCTCCCCTCTTAGGCGTCACAGTCCCCTTCAGGTGGGCTGGGAATTCTTGACCTTCAAGGTTTCTCTAGAGCACTCAGAATCAGATGGTTGTGGCTAGCTTGGACTTTTGACAACAAGCCATGGTTTGGGATGGAGGTACCCTGTATAAAGTCAGATTGTCGCCTCTTCAATGCTGCCACAAAGATCACAATAGGCAATGGAGCAAAAACATAGCCTGGTGGAATGGAGAATGTCCAAAGGACGTGGCCCCCTTGATTTTTCAAATCAGTAACAGAAAGAACAGAACTGTGCAATAAGCTTTAAATGAAAACAATTGAGTGAGGGACATTAATCTCTTGTGACTTGATACCGTACAACACTTCATCCAATTTACTCGCCTTTGGCAAGGACTACAGGAAGTGGAACTAAATCCAGAAATTCAGGATCAAATTACATGGAAGCTCACTGCATCTGAGGAATACACAGCTCGCTCAGCATACCTGGCACAATTCATAGGTGTAGTAAACACAGATTTTGACAAGTTAATTTGGAAAACTTGGGCACCTCCAACTTGCAAGTTTATTTTGCATGGCTAGCGATACAAAACCGACTTTGGACAGCTGATCGGTTGGCTGCTCGTGGTTGCCCCAACCAACAATATTGTCCTCTATGCATGCCCACAAATGAATCGGCCATCCATCTTTTTGCCCATCGCAGATATTCAAAGCAAATATGGGAAGCAGTACCATCTTGGACACAAAGGAAAATTTCCTAGCTGTGAAGGATGGAACAACATGGACTATGTGGTCCAGTGGTGGTGTCCGGTTGGGACGTCAATAGCTTCTCCATGTAAAGCAGTAAGATCGATGACGCTTCTTGTCACATGGGAGCTTTGGAGAGAGCGAAATGCAAGGATTTTTCGAGCATCAATATAAATTGCCGATAATGTTAATTGCAAAGATCAAGGAAGAGGCTTGACTATGGTGTAGTGCGGGAGCCAAGCGATTATGAGAAATTTTGCCTATGGATTAGGCCATTGACCTCTTTTGTCTTGAGGGCCTAAATCCCTCATTTGGGCCTATTGGTTTGTTATTTTAGACTTTTCACTTGTACTTTAATTGTTTCCTCTTCTCTATCAATATATTTGTCTGGCATAATCCTGCTAGCAATTTTTGAAAAAAAGATCTAGGATCCCCATACCTCCCAACTCTTTCTACAGTTAAATTCGCTCACGACGCCTCTTCCTTCGACATATTTCCTTCGACGTATTTTCTCCATCGTCCTCTACCCCACTCGCCCGCTGTACCCTTGCTCTAGTATACCAAAAGTTTAGTTTTTTTGAATGACCAGAATACTTTTTTGAATTTAATTTCGGAGACGGCTAATGCATGGCCGTGCATGCTTTAAGCAGGCTGCTCGCACACTCCAATTATGGAAACCAATAAAATACACTTTCTTGTTCTGGGCATGGGGAAAGCAGCAGCCATGCGCGCGCACGAACATAAGCAGATCTGATCCTAACTGATAAGCAATTTAGTTCTTTTACATAAGCAATTCAGTTGTTTTACACAAACAATTCAGTTCTCTTGCATCACAAATAGTACTACAGTTCCTACTGCATAAGCAGATATGATCCTAACTTGAACATGTTAATGACTAATGTTGTCACTGCACATCTTGCTACCAGATGTTGTTCTTACTAGTTAACTAGGATATATGTTGTATGCACCACTCCTATAGATATAGATTTTGCTGCATTAAATCTTTTTGTGTTAGCTGCTGCACATGGTTACTCCTATAGATATGATAACATGTTCATTTTGATGCTTGATGGCCTCACACCTGCAATTAAATAGAAGTACAGGATAAGCACATAGATGATCCTAAGAACTAAGGAAAATGTTTAAATCAACTGAGTAGTTGAGGATGACCAAGCCTCAAATTTCAACTTTCTCCAACAAGTGGGAAACACAAGAACAGTAGATTCATTAAGCTGAAAAACCAACCATGGAATAAAATATATTTTGTACCATGGACAGTCTCAAGTTTCCAAAACTCTCGTGTGTCCATTTTATAGGCTGTAACATTTAGGTACAGTGTTAGGGGGTTATAAAAGTGCAAGTCAGTCTTCAGTCTCATGTGTCCACAGTGTAAATGTGGAAAACTGATAGCCAGAGGTATTATGAAATTTCATGTACTGAACAAAACTGATAGCATGTACTGAACAAAACTGATGAGGTATTATGAAATTTCATGTACTGAACAAAATTGATAGCATATACTGGACAAAACTGATAGCATGTACTGAACAAAACTACATAAGTTGGTGGCCTTTTTTGCCTAATTTAGTATAGTATTATTGCCTAACTGGTTTGACTAAGTTGTCTGTTGTCATAATATAGTAACACACACTTATACATAATGTTTTGCATGCAGGTGTAATATGAATCTTAACAAGCTACCGCTAGATTTCGATGAAGATTTCTTAGATGCATTTGATGTGGATTATGTGACCGGAAATCCTACTTTTTGCATTCAAGTGTCTACATTTGCTGAAATTCCTCAGCCTGATGAAGAGCATGTGAACCAGCAGATTTCAGAAGAGGTTCCTACTGTCTCTAAGATTAGACTGTCATTTGAACAAGCAAGGTTAGAGGAGAGGAATGAAGTTTTTCTACGGCTAATCCTGTAGTTGCTAGAAATGAAGTAGCAGAAGAGGAAGAAGAGGTGTGGTCTACTCCTCAAATGCCACACAATGGGATGTCTTTTGCATCCTTGGAAGAAGCAAAGGAGTACTAAAACTTATATGCAAAGAAAACCAGCGTTTCGATTAGAACAAACACGTCACGCCGGTCTGCAATCACAAGAGAAATGCAGAAGGTGCAGTTTGTGTGCAATAAGGAAGGCTTTGGCTGGAAAAGAAGAGTTGCTCAGCTTGTTGATGTTGTCACTTGCTACTCTGACAATGATGAAGCCGAGGAGGATAGCACACAAGAGGAAGAGGATGAGCAAGGGGAGAACAGGAAGAAGTTTGACGAATGTAAGAAAAGAAAGAGGGAGAAAATGCTATATACAAACTGCAAGGCGAGGATGGTGGTCAAAATCATTGGCTCTAGATTTGCAACGGAAAGACTAAATTGCCTATTGAGGAGCACATTGTTGCCTAAAAATGACACTTAAATTGCCTAACAAATGACACTTAAATTACCTAAGAAAATGGTTGTGTTTTTCTTTTGCGTGTGTGTGATCATACCTTGTTGCCGCCATTGGATGCCGGTGCACACACTCCTTGAAACCTCTGCCCTCTAGGCATTGTATGAAGAACTATTCCTGTAAATGCATGCACAAAAAAAGAGTTGTTATCATGACATTTGTATATAGCAGGAAGCAAAAACATTACAGTTAAATGCCTACAATATGACAATACAACAGGGGCAACTAGCTCAATAATGTACAACATCCAGTATTTCCATGTATACATAGAAATCAAAAACTCACATGAAGCAAATATGGCAATGCTGTAGTGGATTGCATTTTCTTAGGCAATTTAAGTGTCATTCATTAGGCAACAATATCTTCTTAAATAGGCAATTTATTTTTTTCTGAAAAAGCAAGTATAGTGTATGTGTTCATTTGCAACCCACAGCCCCAGATGACTCATTGATGGCGTGTAACAAAAAAGTACAATAATATAGATGACTCACTCATGATGAGCGCAGAGGAAAGGTTAATGCAACGGAACCCAAGGTCTCCAAAATCTAGCTAGAAGCTCAACCTTTAGGAGCTCAACCTTTAGGGGCACCATGCAACTACTCTTATCATCTCTAAAATCCAAGCCTCCCGTGCTCTCCTCTCCCCCAAGCATACACCTATAGAGACCAAACAACAATAAAGCCTTTTAGTCCTAAGAAAGTTGTTGCGGGTCAAGAGAATAATAAAACAAAATATGTGTTCAAGTAGAAAATGATGAGTACCAAAAAAGAAGATTTTACAATGCATCGAGATTGGATCAGGTCGATTTGTTCAACTCATAGGACCTACTCAGCTATGCTTTTGAAACAGCTACAGTAGTTGCTGCTGCTTATTTTCTACTACAAAGAATGGTACAACAACAACAACAAAGCCTTTAAGTCCCAAATAAGTTGGGGTAGGCTAGAGTTGAAACCCAGCAGAAGCAATCAAGGTTCAGGCACATGAATAGCTGTTTTCCAAGCACTCCTATGTAAGGCTAAGTCTTTGGGTATATTCCATCATTTCAAGTCTCCTTTTATTGTATCTACTCAAGTCAACTTTGGTCTTCCTCTGCCTCTCTTCACGTTACTGTCCTGGCTTAGGATTCTACCACGCACCGGTGCCTCTGGAGGTCTCCGTTAGACATGTCCAAACCATCTCAACTGGTGTTGGACAAGCTTTTCTTCAATTGGTGCTACCCCTAATCTATCACGTATATCATCGTTCCAAACTCGATCCCTTCTTGTATGTCCGCAAATCCAACGCAACATACGCATTTCCGCGACACTTATCTGTTGAACATGTCGTCTTTTCGTAGGCCAATATTCTGCACCATACAACATAGCAGGTCTAATCGCCGTCCTATAGAACTTGCCTTTTAGCTTCTGTGGTACCCTTTTGTCACATAGGACACCAGATGCTTGGCGCCACTTCATCCACCCTGCTTTGATTCTATGGCTAACATCTTCATCAATATCCCCGTCTCTCTATAGCATTGATCCTAAATATCGAAAGGTATCCTTCCTAGACACTACTTGACCTTCCAAACTAATATCTTCCTCCTCTCGAGTAGTAGTACCGAAGTCACATCTCATATACTCGGTTTAGTTCTACTGAGTCTAAAACCTTTGGACTCCAAAGTCTCCCACCATAACTCCAGTTTCTGATTTACTCCTGTCCGACTTTCATCAACTAGCACTACATCGTCTGCGAAAAGCATATATCAAGGGATGTCCCCTTGTATGTCCCTTGTGACCTCATCCATCACTAAGGCAAACAGATAAGGGCTCAAAGCTGACCCTTGATGTAGTCCTATCCTAATCGGGAAGTCATCCGTGTCTCCATCACTTGTTCGAACACTAGTCACAACATTGTTGTACATGTCCTTAATGAGCCCGATGTACTTCGTTGGGACTTTATGTCTGTCCAAAGCCCACCACATAACATTCATTGATATTTTATCATAAGCCTTCTCCAAGTCAATAAAAACCATGTGTAGGTCATTCTTCTTCTCCTTATACCGCTCCATAACTTGTCTTATTAAGAAAATGGCTTCCATGGTTGACCTTCCGGGCATGAAACCAAATTGGTTCATAAAGATCCGCGTTATTGCTCTCAAGCGATGCTCGATAACTCTCTCCCATAGCTTCATAGTATGGCTCATCAACTTAATTCCCCAGTAATTAGTATAACTTTGAATATCTCCTTTATTCTTGTAGATCGGTACCAATATACTTCTCTTCCACTCGTTAGCCATCTTGTTCGATCGAAAAAATGGTTGAACAGCTTGGTTAGCCATACTATAGCTATGTCCCCAAGACATCTCCACACCTCGATTGGGATATCATCCGGTCACATCGCCTTACCTTCTTTCATCCTTTTCAACGTCTCTCTGACTTCAGATTCTTGGATTCTCCGCACAAAGCGCCTATTGGTATCATCAAAAGAGTCATCCAACTAAAAGGTTGTGTCCATATTCTCACCATTGAACAATTTGTCAAAATACTCTTACCATCGATGTCGGATCTCATCCTCCTTCACCAAGAGATGCTCACTTTCATCCTTAATGCACTTAACTTGGTTGAAGTCCCTTGTCTTTCTCTTACGAACCCTAGCCATCCTATAAATGTCATTCTCTTCTTCCTTCGTACCCAAATGTTGGTAAAGATCCTCATACGCTCTACCCTTTGCCACACTTACAGCTCGCTTTGCAGTCTTCTTTGCCACCTTGTACTTCTCTATGTTGTCCACACTCCTGTCATGGTACAAGCGCCTATAGCATTCTTTCTTCTCCTTAATAGCCCTTTGGACTTCCTCGTTCCACCACCAAGTATCTTTAGCATCGCCTCCACTTCTTTTGGTTACTCCACACACCTCTGAGGCCACCTTCCGAATTTGGTTGCCATCTTCTCCCACATGTTGTTTATGCCCTCTTCTTTTTTTCAAGAGCCCTATTTGATAACCCTTTCCCTGAATACATAAATGTAGGTAAATGTAGGCAGGCTTGCTGTGCTGCTGCAGCAAGCAGTTCCGATAACCCTGACATATACACAGCAGAGGCACCTAAGTGCATATCTGCTTTGCCCAGTACAGCATATATGTTTGTCGCATGATCCATCTTTCTAAATAAATAACCACAAGCCCACAATATTGTCTTATGTAAGGAAAACCCTAAGTATTTGATTAGGAGGCTCCATATTTCCAAATACACTAGCAGGACTCAAACCATGTGTAATCATGTCGGTGAAAGGTTATCCTGAATTCATGGCACCTTTGATAACATATGACAAGGATCAATTTGGACGTTAAAATTGAACACATCCTACAAAAGTTAGATAACAAATAAAAGAACTCCACTAACAGGAAACTAGGAAAAAAAAGACAGGAGTCACATGGCTGCTCATGATGAGACAAATTAACACACATCAATACAGTCCCAAACTCTGATCTAAAAAACTCATTACTATAGATATCAAGTTGCGTGTTATTTAAATTAACAGGTTAAGATACTTGACATATGCACAAAGATGATCATCCTCCTATTTAGATATGGTTTGATGCAGTAGGCACTTGAAATGGCGACAATAAAATAAGAAGCTGCTACCTGCTAGCTGCAGCTCATGGCCAAACTTTGAATGGCGCTTGACTGGTTTACAATAAGTCCAAAGGATTGCAATACCCCACAAACAAGTCCAGCAATAGTTTATAGGCTAACATGCTTGATACTCTGTACATAGTAGTACATAAACATAAATTTTGAGACAAAAGCAATACTCCATAAAATTGGAGAAAAAAATTGAGCCTTTTTAATTGAACTTCCATTCCTGAATGAGCTGAAATTACTACTGAAAATAGTCCAGTTGCATTTAAATTTGCAAGATTCATTAATTCCAGTTGCATCCCAATTGTATTATTTGAACTCCCTATATGAATCCAGTCACAATATTTGCATATATATACTTTTCTAATTGACTAGTATGTCGAGTACAAGCTAGTACTACTGTGAGCCCAATTTCATAACTAATGACAACAGTAGCTGTATATTTCAGCAAAGCAACCAATCGGAGAATAATTGAGAAGTTCAATAGCCATCCACAACATCTATGTTGACATCTGTGTGCTCCAATTGAAATCATCAAATTGCATCGAGGCTGACAGAGCACTAATATACAAATTGCATCTAGGTCTGTGCAACTCACCAGAGCCCATGTCGAGGAAAGGGATGGACACAACCAGTATACCGCCGGCAGCAGAAGCAGGAGCGGTAGTGGCATTGAGAGGAAGAACTCGCTACCGCAGCCAGATACCCCAGCATGTTCCAACCACGGCAATGACGGCGACTCCTGTTGGTCCCACCCACCGGTCGCCGGGAGGATGGGGAAGGAATAGGATTCGGTGTGAGAGCAGCCGAGCCCGAGAGGTAGGAACGTAGGAGCCAAGAGGCAGCTGGCAGCCGGTAGGGAAAGGGGCAGTGGAGGGCCGAAGGGCCTGCCGGCCAGTTGGCCTAGTCCCTGGCGCAGCATCGCAAGAGGCCTGGGAAAGCTCCGCTGTGGGGGTGACCCATCCCCGCGCTTGTAGCCTTCTCCGGTGGCCAGAGGTTTAAGATCAGCGAGTGGAGGGAGAGAGAAGCAGCGGCGGGAGGAGAGGCGCTGCCACGCTGGCTGACTGCGTGGCATGCCACACCAGCAAAAATGACAAAAAAAAGGAGTATTACTGTTTGCGATGGCAAATGTGTCGGTGTCCGTATAAAATGGTAAACGAAAGAGTGCCAAAAGGTTAAATGTCCCTGCTACGGAGAAAGAGAGAGAAACCCTAGAGAGGGAACTGAGAAATGGAGATGGGGGAGACGAGAGGAACAGGAACAGCACGCGGTGGCTCTTTGTCTAGCTACTGGACGGGCGTCGGTGGCAGCAGCCGTGCCAAACGATTAAGGGCCTGTTTAGTTTTTACAGGAGTTTCTAAAATTTCTGTCACATCGAATGTTTGGACACATGCATGGAGTATTAAATATAGACTAATTACGAATCTAATTGCACAACTTGCGACTAATTTGTGAGACGAATCTTTTAAGCCTAATTAGTCCATGATTTGACAACGTGGCGCTACAGTAAACATGTGCTAATAACGGATTAATTAGGCTTAAAAAATTCGTCTCGCAAATTAGCCTCCATCTATGTAATTGGTTTTGTAATTAATCTATATTTAATGCTCCTTATTAGTATCTAAACATTCAATGTGACATAAATTTTAAGAGCAATTAAAGAACCAAACACACCATAAAACATGGCTGGTTGGAACAAAGTCTTTACCTTTAATTTCCATGTTTCGTATTAGTACCTGGTTTCCACACGAGGCTTTGTTTGTTCATTTGTGGCCAATGAAGTGATTTTTTGGCCCAATAGCCCATTTATCCATGCCCTAACCCTAGGGCGCCTTCCTTATAAAACCTAGCTCCATTCTTTTCTCAAACCCCCAGACGCAGTCGGCCGCCGCAGACCAGGAGTAGCCGACGCGCCGTCACCGTATCCTCAGATCAGCGGCGAGCGGTAACCACGCCACTCTGCTGACGCCCGACGAGGTACTCTGCCGCACGCGCGCTTGCCTTCCTTCTCTTTTTCGCTGTGCTTTGAGCCTGTTCGTTTGATGACCATGACCAGATCTACAAGGTTTGTCGTCTATGTGTGATGAGCTGAGCCGATTCATTCTCTGGATTTCTAATCAAGTGTTGTTTCCGCCTCCGCTACCTTTATTTAGTGTCTATGTATGAACTTGGTTGCAGTTTACAACTGATTTGTCGAGCCATAAATTATAACCGTTTCGTTGTTCTAGACTAGATCCAGTTTCCGATCTATGATAATACGTGGCTGAGGCACTTCAACTCTGTTTTGTGTGTATGGACTGAGCCGGTTCACGTGCTGGAGTACTAATCCAATTTTTCCTTTCGCCGCCTCATCTACCTTTAGTATGTGCTCCGTATATAAACTTGATTGCAGTTTGCAACTGATTCTCGGCCCTAAACTTGATTGCAGTTTGCAACTGATTCTCGGCCCTGTATTATTACCGTTGCGTTGTTCATTAGATCCAGTTTCCGATCTCTGATATTACGTGGGTGGGGCACTTCGGCTTTGGATTTTCCTGTCCTTGGATTATTTGGATTGTTTGATTAGTGGTTTATTCCCATATATTTATTTCTGACTGTTTTTATCTGCTAATTTTGATGTAAGCAGCAGTGTAACATTTCCCTTCAGCCATGGGTAAGGAGAAGACTCACATCAACATTGTGGTCATTGGCCATGTCGACTCTGGCAAGTCGACCACCACTGGCCACCTGATCTACAAGCTTGGTGGTATTGACAAGCGTGTGATTGAGAGGTTCGAGAAAGAGGCTGCGGAGATGAACAAGCGTTCATTCAAGTATGCGTGGGTGCTTGACAAGCTCAAGGCTGAGCGTGAGAGAGGTATCACAATTGATATCGCCCTGTGGAAGTTCGAGACCACCAAGTACTACTGCACTGTCATTGATGCCCCTGGACACCGTGACTTCATCAAGAATATGATCACTGGCACTTCCCAAGCTGACTGTGCTGTTCTTATCATTGACTCCACCACTGGTGGGTTTGAGGCTGGTATCTCCAAGGATGGCCAGACCCGTGAGCATGCTCTCCTTGCTTTCACACTTGGAGTGAAGCAGATGATTTGCTGCTGCAACAAGGTATGATTCCAGGAATTTCTCTCTAGTCTGGTTCATAATTTGAGATGCCTGGCCTTCAAGTTTAATACTGCATTTGCGTTCTGATTGAATATCTAATTTTAAGTTGTATAGTTTGACAAAATGAAGCACCAATTGCTTACGTTGAATATGCCATCTGCTTCCAACATGTTTATGTATGATAGCAATTCATCTTCATTAGTTTGCATAATCTAATATGATAGCAATTCATCTTCATTAGTTTGCATAATCTAATATGATATTTCCAGGAACATTTTCCTAATAGGCGATGTAAATTTATGATTCCACTTCTTTTTAGAATTTTTTTGAAGTTGGAATATTTGCAATGCATATGTAATCAAAGCATAAAGGTTTGCATAATTTAACTGTCTTTATATGATTGCAATTGTTACTTAGTTTACTTTGTCAATTAGTAGGATTTGCTGTCATGCAGCTGTTAAGGTCTGTATTTTTTGTATACTTTATATTCTACAGCCCACACTTGTTAGCATGAATAAATTTGTGAAATATGTTTATCCGCTGGCAGTTATTTTTGTTGACACTCATGTGGGAGCCTCCGGCACTGGGTCTGCCCCTTTTCGAAGGGCAGGCCTGGTGCAGTGGTGAGAGTTGTCTCACTGAGTCACCAGGTCACGGGTTCGAAGCATCCTCTCTGCAGATTTTGTGGGAGGAAGGCTTGCCTCAATTTTTTTTCCCTTCCCTAGGCCCCCCCCCACTCATGTGGTAGCCTCCGGCACTGGGTCTGCCCTTTTTAGTTATTTTTGTTGACACCCCTAGAATTTTTTTTTGCCTCAACCAAGTGTAGTGGTCCTGTTAGTTTTGATAAGTATGTTCTTGCATTTTTTACTGTTTGCTTGCTGTTTAGGTCACTTATCTCATTCAACTAATGGTATTGTTCGGGTTTTGCTGTTTTACAGATGGATGCCACCACACCCAAGTACTCGAAGGCCCGTTATGATGAGATTGTGAAGGAAGTCTCTTCCTACCTGAAGAAGGTTGGGTACAACCCTGACAAGATCCACTTTGTTCCCATCTCTGGTTTCGAAGGTGACAACATGATTGAGAGGTCCACCAACCTTGACTGGTACAAGGGCCCAACCCTACTTGAGGCTCTGGACTTGATCAATGAGCCGAAGAGGCCTTCAGACAAGCCCCTGCGTCTCCCCCTTCAGGATGTGTACAAGATTGGTGGTATTGGAACTGTTCCTGTTGGGCGTGTTGAGACTGGTGTCATCAAGCCTGGTATGGTTGTTACCTTTGGTCCTAGTGGCCTTACTACTGAGGTTAAGTCTGTTGAGATGCACCATGAGGCTCTCCAGGAGGCCCTTCCTGGTGACAATGTTGGCTTCAACGTTAAGAATGTTGCTGTGAAGGATCTGAAGCGTGGGTATGTGGCCTCCAACTCCAAGGATGACCCTGCCAAGGAGGCTGCTAGCTTCACCTCCCAGGTCATCATCATGAACCACCCTGGGCAGATCGGCAACGGCTATGCCCCAGTGCTGGACTGCCACACCTCACACATTGCTGTCAAGTTTGCTGAGCTCGTTACCAAGATTGATAGGCGGTCTGGCAAGGAGCTTGAGAAGGAGCCTAAATTCCTCAAGAACGGTGATGCTGGTATGGTGAAGATGGTTCCCACTAAGCCCATGGTGGTGGAGACCTTTTCTGAGTATCCTCCTCTTGGTCGCTTTGCTGTCCGGGACATGAGGCAAACGGTGGCTGTCGGAGTCATCAAGAGCGTGGAGAAGAAGGACCCAACTGGAGCCAAGGTGACCAAGGCTGCTGCCAAGAAGAAATAAGGTGTCTGGCTGGTTCTTTGTTTGCTAAAGTGATACCTAGTGGAAGCTTAATATCTCGTCATTGCTGTTAGTGCGTGAGCCACTAAAACTTTGCTGGCAATGTTTGTCTGGTCGATTTAGTACTGTTATTTTCGTTAAAACCAGGATGCTATTAAGACTCATTTCTGTTATTTTTATTGAACATCGGGTGTGAGTCATACATGATTATGAGTTGTTACTAGTTGCTGTGTGTGTGTGCCTGTTTACCTATTTTGCTGTTTCTAAATTGCTGGTGATTCGCTTGTCCATGCCTGTCTGCTGCCTTCAAATTTCACTTGCTCATCGATCTTTTTTATCATGAGTTGCCAAATCGCATATCAAGTATTTTGAAATATTCTCTCGAAACGTTTTTTTATAAATAATGTAGTCCAGAAAATATGACAAAATTCCTTCGATGCCATAAAAACCTTCTTATACCTGACGTGCCACTGAAAACTATAGCTTTCCTTTAGTTTTAGCTTTTACCATCTGCAGTACCTTACCTTAGTTTTACCATCTTATATGCCTCCAAGCATCAAACGCTGTTAAAATCATCGGTTGTTCAAAACCAGCACATTACCTCTGCTTTATTATATATAAAAAAAAGCACACCACTGAACGGCCTGCTCCTGCACTCGGCCGTTAAAATCGTCGGTTGTTCAAAACCAGCACATCACCTCTGCTGAACGGCCTGCTACTGCACTCGTGTACCGCCAGCATGATGCTGTGCGCGTCGGGCGTCCTCGTTTACCACGTCCGCGCTTTGCCGATGCCACCTGCTCGGCAATGCTCCAGCACTCCGCGCTTTTGCCGATGCCACTTGCTCGCCATGCTCCGGCACTCCGCGCTTTGCCGATGCCACGTGCTGCGGTCGTGCGCACGGCGTGGGTGGCGTGCGGGATGGCGCACGTCGTGAGCTGCTCGCTAGCGTGTGCACGTATTTGTTTGTTTTGCAAAACGTCAGAAAAAAGTAGCGTTTGTGTCTAAGCTCTTCGGTGGGAGAGAGTGAATTTAAATCTTCATGTACGGTGGACCAATGGGAGGAAGGGAAGTAGAGCGATCGTCTTGCATGCGAGGGAAAATCAAATAATTAACTCAGCGTGGGAAGAATTAACCTTCTTTTTTACAGTGGCGGAGCCAGAAATAGGGATCCGGTCAAAAAATTTTGATATATATGGACTGAACGTAGCTCATATGTTTAGTTTTTTCAAGGTGCATTCGTTGCACTTAGAACTTTGATTATAATGCATTCAGTAAAGGGCCTGTGTGGTTTCTCATGACTAAAATTTAGCTACTAAAACTAATGACTAAACTTTAGTCATCTCTGTTTGGTTCTAGTGACTAAAACTGACTAAAAGTCATTAAAGCAGTTCAACAAAGATCAAACTGTCTTTAATGAATGCCCAAATTAGGATGGGGGACCAACAATAATGAGAGACAACCCTTGTCTACTGGGCACTTTAGCCCACTTTTAACTACTCTTGGGTGACTAATGTGACTAAACTACTTTAGTCCCTTTTTATTTCGTTTGTTTGGCACTTTAGTAGTTAAAGTGTGGCAGAACCGCTCAAAATAACACACTTACGGAGGCGCTTGTCTTCTACTAGACACTAAGCACCCCGAAGATGAGCTACACCAGGCAGTTATGTCGAGCACACCCCATGGAAGAACCCGAAAATCCACATTTTTCAACAGGATCATAAATGGAAGAATAAAGCTTACAACATTTTAGCCATTTCTTACATCACTTTCCGTGCAACATCAGAGTATAACATTTATTGTTTATAACAGCAGAATATAACCATGTTATCAGAGTTTCAACGAAAATAAAATCATTTAATGACAAGTCAAACATTAACATGATGATTCGTTATATAAATCATAACAAGTTATAAGTTTTTTTATTTTTAAAACATTTTGGATGCAAGTTTCAAATAAACTCTATGTCCGCAATGTTAACGAAATCCTCGCTGAGCCCACCAGGAGGTTTCTACACACAAGTGTCAGCTCCACATGTTCCTGTCACCTACAACAGGGTAGAACAAACCCTGAGTACTCAATTGTACTTTGCAAGACTTACCCGTCAGGAGAAAAGAAAAGACTCCAAGAATATGCAAGGCTATCTGGCTTGTGTGTTTATTGCATCTGCAGGAAGCATTACTAAGCGTGCATCCTTATATTCAATTTCATTAGCAGTCATCATTAGTTCATTAACTAACCATTCTATGTAAGCACCCGTGCTACTTTCAAGCAGGTGGTAAGCAATCAGAACTATTTTACCATCTTTCATATTTCAGTTCTTACTACGGTGCTAGACTGTAGACAAGTCGTACCGGATTATTCGGCGATTTGCGAATCAATGTGCCCAGCTGGGTACCCCGAAACACACACCCTGCTTGTACCTCAGGAACAAGCAGGACCAACCCACCACTCTCCTGTCAAGGGGTCCAGGTCCCCGTCTAAACTTAGACTCCAAGCCCCCACACCTGAGTCTCGGACTCAGTGTGGTGCTTAGACCTCCATCATCTTCGCCTCCAATCAGTCGGTCCGGAAAGAGCCAAAACCCACGACAAGAGAGCAACAAGCCTTCCCATAAACAAGTATGTGTTCAGAATAATAAGTCTGTGACCTGACTAGAATCCAATGCAACGGACGGTCCTTAACCGACACAGTCGAAACAAGCGCAATCCGAGCCTCGCTCGAATGCCAAACCAAGTCCAGATCCAAGTATCATTCCGTCCGGTCTCCAATTATCATTCATATATTTTCTTTGTGATAGTAATATAATAACAACAATAATATCTTTCCTATCTCTCGCGAGTGACAGGCAATCACTCGACTTCTACCGAAGTCCTGTAGCATAGCAATATACACGATCCTGTCATACTAGTAAAACTCATAGGATAAGAATATATATATGCAAGTGGGTTTCATTCAACTCCTTAAACTTAATGCACAAGCATAAAATAAAGTGCAGAATAATAGGGGTTATGCACCGGGACTTGCCTGGGTAAGATATAACCAAAAGTTAGCATTCCATCATGGTGACACGATCATCAAGGCACCATCTTTTCCGCTACCTCGGTCAACTCCACGATCCATCGTTGTTCCTATTATGATATACGTGGATGCAACGCAGAGACACAATTAATCAATGGTAACAACTCTATAATATGATTACGCTCCGCGAGCTAATGAGCTAGCTTAATGACTAACATACTAGTCTACGTATCTACGTTGCCAAGTAATGCTTGTTTCGAAAAATGTTTTCGTTCTACAAACCCTCAATTATTTTTGACATTTGATTGATTAACTATATATTTTTGAACTAGGACTCATTTAGTTACCTTAACAAACTAATTTCTATGGGGCTACAAAAATTACAGTGAGCACCTAATATTGTTAGGAATCTAGTGTAAAAATTTCAGGGCCCGTACTTCTACCAATTCATCACAATAATTCCTACAAGTTCTTATTTTACCCATTTTAAGTGCTTCAAATTAATTAGTCTACTCTAGAAAATTCTATGAAACTAAGTGAACAAAATACATTATCAGATAGGTCATGATTTTAGGAACCTAACAAAATTAGTTTCACAATTTTTGGTTAGCTACACAAATTGATATTGAATTTACAAGTTTCTCTTAGAACTAAATTAGAAAATGCTCGAGAAAATGAAAAGGGCCGGTGGCCAAACAATTCGGCCCAGTGGCCCGACTTGGCCCACGCGGAACGCGGCGCGCGCGCAGCAAGCCGGCCCATGACGGGATCCCACGCGCCCGTGGCTATTTTGCATAAAAGACCTTGATCTATTCATTTATTACGTGGCCCCATGCGCACTATTGCAAAAGAGACACGCTTTGCATCTAACACCCTCTAAAACCCGTCTTTACAACGGCTCGCCCCCTGGCGCGTGTGCGCGGTGGCGCATGCCACCGACGGCCCACAACGGTTACGTCGGTTAACCTAGCGACACTTCGATGAGACAGGGAGGCCGATCGGGCTCTATGGCCAAACGTGCAAGGGCGGGTGGTGGTTGGGAGCTTAACGGTGCACTACCAAAGCCGGGTCTCGACGATGGGCAAAACCGTGCGACGACGTGACTGTTCCGACTAAACTACACGCGTTTAGTAGAGTAGGGGTGGCGGATGAGTATTAGTGGCTCACCGTAGTGCCTACCGCGGCGACGGTTGGGGCAGAGGAGTGCCGAAGAGGACTGGCCACGTGTGTGCAGTGAGGTCGGTGGCGCTTTGAGTGTGACACCATTGCGTCACCACGTCGTCGACGGGCTGCTAGGCCAAGGCAATGCGAGCATGGGTGAAGGGAGTCAAGGCGAGTCCAGAGACAACACCAATTGGAGCTTTCTCCCCACGTATTGGGACTTACCCCCAGCCCATCTATTGCGGCGGCTTTCATGGCCGGCGGCGAGAAAATGCCAAATTGGCCATCGATAGCGCTTGGCCAGGGATGAGGAAGATGGAGCGCCTAATTGACTTCCTAAGCCACTCTCATGCGTGAAGGTCCGGGCTGTAAACACCTTGAGCTAGGTGGACCGGTGGGGCGGTGGCGCGATGCTCTGGCCGGGCTATGTTGTGGACAAGGCGCATGAGCGGGTTAAAATGGAGCGGCATGGCTCGGTTAGCAGTAGCACGCACACACGCTCACAAGAGACGGGACCTATAAGATCGGCGTGACACATTTGAACTGAAGTGACCGGACGCGAGCGGGGCTCACCCACGGCGGCTAGCGAGTCAAAGCAAAGCGCAGCAGGGAAACATCCCATTGCTTCTGCGGTCAGCCACCATTGCGACACGACAGCAGGGCTCCAAGGCACAGACGGGCGCGGTAGGTAGAACGAGGGGTGGAGCGAGCGCCACGTCGACCAACGGTGGCCGCCAAGGCACTGGCCCGGACCTGCGCGCGGCGGTTGCAACGACACGGACAGGGAGGGATAGCTTTGGGGCGACACGGCAGCAGCGACGGCGTCGGCCAGGCGGCAGCCAGCCAGGGCCGGCCAACGCTGGCGTGCGTAATAGCTGCAACCGGCCCTTGCGCGGCACAACCGACGCACAACGCGGCCGAACATAGCGGCACCAGGGCAAGGGCGCGGTGACAACGGTCACAGGGCTGAACGGGCGAACTAATGTTGTGCACGAATTTTAAAGCTCCGACCAAAACTAACCCAGCTCGGTTGAGACCAAACCAATTTGCCGAGGCTCAAGAGGGTCCTAAAGGCTATCCCAAGGAACATCAAACACAAACTTAGATGAACTACCGAGAGAGATAGAGACACGCCAAAATAGGTTCGTCAAGCCAGGCGCTGATTCACGAACGGAGCGCCAAAACCTGACCGCAACACGTTCTAACGAAGTTTGGGCAATTTTTACGAGAGCAACGTGATCTCCAACACGACTTCGACCTACACCATGCTCATGTACTCACTTTGGTACAACCAACAGTGCAAAAACACGAATCTAGTGTTTAAGAAATTTAATCAAAATTTAAATGCCAAAACGGCATCGCCATTAGGTTTTTAGACTTAATCATTTTAGTTATAGAGGCTGGAATTAAATTCCAACTTTAATCCTTGAGCTATAAAAAATACTATTGAACAATATTTATTTACCGAAACAAAAGTTGCATTGTCATCTACCAAGTTTGTACTTTCAACTTTTTTTAAGTGTCACATACATGTTTTATAGTATTTTTGCTTAATAAAAATTAGTTTTAAACCCTAAGTGATATAACATTACTATTGAATCAACTTTCGTTTAGCACTTTTGTTGATCGTTTTGAGTTACGGAAATTGATCTACACACTTTATCACATGCATTGACACAAACATGATGCTCATGACATAGTTTAACAAGTTATTTAAGCGGTAACACCGAGGGTGGGCCTAAAATATAAAATATAATGAAATGTAAGTACACATTTAGTAGAACCTAAAATTTCATTGAATGTCTCTTAATATGGCGGGCAAAAAAGTTTAAAACAATCAAAATATTCTATTCTAATTGTTTTTATGTGATTTTGTTGTCCAGGCGACATAAAAATGTATATAACAAGAATTCTTTATTATATCTTGCAAATATAAACATAGATTATTAAATCTCTAATTCAGGGATAGGGATCAAGATTCTCTTCTATTCAGTACGGAGCAATAATTGAGCAAACAAGGAACATCCTAGGGGAAGGATAATGGTCTCAATTCCCATACGTCTTAAAATTACTCCTCCCTGCATCACGAGATGATAAACAGTATTTTGATTAAAAAATATAAATTATATTTTAAAATCATAAAATAGATTTCAACCATTAATTTTTTAAATATGTTGTTATTTTTAAAAGTAATATTAAATTTAGAGATATTTTGAATATAAATCTATTGATACAAGTTTTATATCTGTATAAATTTATATGTAACTAGGATAAGTATGCATTTACAAAATTGTTTTTTTAAATGAGATACGTTAATTATTTCTAGGCGGAGGAATACGTTGACTAGTGCCTGTAATTTTCAGTGGACAAGTACGTGGCGGTAATTTTCACTGGACATGCACATGGGCCTCCAGGCATCGATTTCAGCTCCTACGCTGCACCAGGAAGCATCGATCAGAGAGTGAACCGCCCCATGTGCTTGACGCTCGCTGCGCCGTTTGGGCCTGACCAATCCTCGTCCCGTTCGCTTAGCTAATAGCCATAATTGAAAGTATTGTTTGATTGATTTACTATGAGAGAAAAATACCATTTATTAAATAAAAAAATACGATTTATAAGTGAAGCGAACAGGGCGCCTGCCACTCATGACAACTTTGGGTCTGACCCATCCTGCTGCCATCCATATCTTATCTTGACCCAACCGTAGATATTGGCGGTTCGTTTTCCCTCACACTAAATATAGCGTCGCGTTTTTCATGGCGTTGACCAGTGTATCAGACTGATATTTAAAAAAAAAGCTCAGGTTGCGGAGGCAGACACCCATGAGCTATTTTAGCTTAAGGTAGATGACTCTCACCTCAACCTAAAAAAAACCCCGAACCCTATGTCCTGCTCGCACACAAGGGTCCGTTATCCGGTGAGTGAGCCGGTCCTTTTACTTGTGCTTTGGGAACGCGCAACAAACGAGGGATTTTGTTTAAACCTCCGACCCCGAGATCACCCCCGAGGGGGTTGGAACCCAGGTCGGCAGGGTGGGAGCCAGACATCCTGTCCGTCTGGACTAGGAGACATGTATAAATCATGTTATCTCGACTCGCTCCTCATAACTCGTCAGATTGGATCGATCAGTCAAGATCCCAAACTGGGTGCATATTTAAGATGTAAATATTAGCAATTCTCAAGGATAATCACATCGCAAAAGAACATATATAGTTGTCTAACAATAAATAGGTAGTTTGCTCAACGAAGGCAATTACTGCTTGTTAAACTCCATGCTCAGCTACTATTTGCAAAGTATTCTCGTCTTATGCATCCTTATTGTCCTGTTGTAGATGTTGTAGACCCAGCATATTTACTTAGCGCTACTGCTGATATTTTCCTTTGATATATTAATATAATATAAACAATAGTTATTGACAACATGAATAATGTTGTGGCGCTTATAGACCTTGCCTACGAAAGCGTCCACAACAAACAAGTACTAAAATATTTCTGTATTGGTAAGGTGAAGATATTTCTGATTATCTGTTATGATCTGCCAATCAAATGAGATCTAACATGCCAATCAAATGAAATATAGTACTTGGCTGCTCCTTCCCTCCAAGCTGGAAAAGCTATTTTAGAAGTGGTCTGATAAAGCTGAAAAATGCAAAAATCATGGCAGGAATCACAACCTTAGGGCAATGAAAGAGGTACTACAGCGCCATCCAATGGTATCTCTATTGTAGTAGTGCCAATCTAGCATTTGCACAAATAGGAATGATGGTTTGAATTACCAGAACACAAGGAATCAAATAATGCTGCATTCTGCATATCTGAACCTTGAAACCTACTTCTTCACTTTCTTCAGGTTATCTGTGGGCTGATAGCCTGATACGAAGCTGAAGATACATATGCAACACAGAAAACGTAAAAGCAACTGTTCAACATAGGAAAAGCCAGTTTCAGAATAGTTTAATGAGATATCATAAGCATAAACACCTCCTGCGTTGTGAAGGGTGTGCCTACGTGAAACCAATCCCAAAAGCACACCTGACAACTATCTGTTCAATAAGAATATACAAGATTTCAGTCACATTTAGACACACTTAAATTATTTTTTATCTATCGATATTGAGTAATTTCTATGTAAGTAAAGGAAGAGCTGATGGTCTTAGAGGTGGCTTGATGGACTCTGAGACCGTTTACAAACCACTCAAAAAGTTTTGATACAAAACAAAAGTCACACACATCATGTTATATGTTTATGCATCCATTTATGAAAGATTCAGAATGCATAAATGACAAATTGGGGATGCCTAATTGGCTAAATAACCTGGTTCGGTCACTTATGGAAAACATATTATGGTAAGACACCTTTTTATTGCCCATACAACTTGGCTGCTATTTTGGGGATTAATCACATCAAATAATCCTAAAAGTTATAAATTAGACCTGGAAACGTTTTATTATGACATAGTTACTTTACTTGTATTTTATTATTTAATACTGACCACACGGTTTTTAGTGCAGATGTAGCTCTGAGAGAAAAAGCAGTTCCAGCTCATGTGGTTAAGAGCAACAGTTCTTCCTTGAGCTGCAATAAAAGTTACAAGTAGATGAATATGTAATTACTTTTTGAAGTAATGCATAGAAGTTCGAAAATAGAAAATTGGGAACGAATCATACTGTTTCATATGTCCAAAGTTTAGATGCTGCAACCATTTGTCACTCTCATCTGACCTATTCTGTCATCATTTGCAACAACACTCCCCCTTTCTCTTTCAGCCATTACTGCAATAACATTCTCATAATCCTAAACAATGAATAAATGATTTATTAGAAAAACAAAAGGTTAACTAAGAGTTCACTTTGACTGTAAAATAAAACTGAGTGTTTTCGCATGCCCATGGTAAAGTAACACCTCTTTCCTATTTTAGCAAATCTATTCCTAATAATAAAGAGGTAAAATTTCCATGAACTGATTATAGATCAGTTGGTTAGGTTCCTTGTGGTGGAACCTGCCCACCTGGGTTCAAGTCATCGACTTGGCACGGGTGCTCGCATTTTCCTGGATTTATTTCAGGATTTAACGGCGCTATGCTTTCAGTGGTAGACGACGTCCCCGTCGATAGCGAGGCGCCAGTGGTGACTACGTGAATCTCGAGATCTGTCGGCTCAGTCATTCGAAGGTACTCATAGGGGTAGGTTTTGCGTACGTGTGTTCATAGGGGTGAGTGTGCGTACGTGTTGTGGGCGTCTACGTTGTACTGTGTAATTCAAAAAAAAAAGACAAAATTTCCATCCATTTTTTTTCTGTTTTCCTCTAACTATCGGACAAAGGAGAGTTTTTTTTTCCGTCCGGACTTATAAATATAACCGGCAGGCATACAGCTCTTAAGCTAACCTAGATAGTTAGGAATTCTACTCCAAATAGATTTAGCAGAAAGCTAATTTGAAATTCTAACCCAAACTTTGTCTCCTTCCGTTCAGTAGTTTCTGAGTTTAAAAAATGGCCGGAAATTTTCCATGCTTATTATTAGGGATAGGTGAGTTTTTGATTTGTTTCTTCTTTTTTTTGTGTGATATAGTTTCTCCGATTTCTTGTCTGTTCCGTTCTTTTGTTTTCGAGATCTGGATTGTTTCTTTCTGTTTTTTAATTCTGTGTTTCTTAATTCTGTGTTTTTTATTTCTGATTTGTTTTCATGCCTTTTCCTTTATTATTATTTTCGTGTTTTTTTGCTGCGGAGGAAAAAAAACACGTGAAAACACAAACGGAAAAAGAACACACAAAGAAAAAGGAGAATCAGAGTCAAGCATATGGTCACCCGGTGTATGGTGTTCTGTATATGCATCTCACGGAACGGATCGGCAAAGGAGATCGACTTGAAGTCCGAGCCGACTTGATCAAGTGTTTGTGTTTGTTGGGCCTCTATAAAATCAAGAAGTCCATGGTGAGAGGACACACACCATCTAGACTTTGATCTGCGAGTGCGCACACGACGGCCCTGCCGAAACCCGAAATCACCTACCGCGCCTCTCTGAATCCGGCTACCGGCGCACGGCGGTTAGTAAATAGCTAGCAAACACCGTTAGTCCAACCATAAACCATCCCTGTCCGTGACGAGCAACCTGGTGAGATCTTTGTTTATTCATGCCTGCCTTTTTGCTTGGCCTGTTCAGTAATAACAATTATTTAATTACATCGCTTTAATTTAATGTTAACTACGAGCAAAAGTTGTACGTGCGAAATCAATTGCTTGGCCTGCTCAGTGACACTTATTGATTCCTTTTTGTGTTTTTAAGGCGTAGATACTTGCATACCACTGATTTTCAGTTAGTGGCACCGATAGCTTTAGCTAACTTAGTCATGATATACACAAGCTTTTTGCATGATCTTTGCTCTACGATTTAATTTTTCAGTTTAAAGGTTATAAAAGTCTTTTAGTTCATCTTACAGCTAGGTTAGTACCGCTGAGTGCTTAAAAAGAACATTGGTGACCTTCTATTACTACAGGTGAATGCAATGGAAAATAGCTATTCTCGTGCACCAACAGGAGACCCGACTAACACTACAGGTAGAGGTATGTAATGATATTCTCAGTGATATTCCATTGGATGCACTGTGTACATCTTTGTCAATTTCCAGAGTACTAGGATCTCTGGTTAGCCTCGAGGGAGGGAGGGGGGGGGGGGGGTGTTTGAACAGGCCTGTTAAAACAAAACTTGAATTCGACCCGCGGCATTGCCGCTCTGTGCCCACGGCACGGCACTGCCACACCTGCAGACAACTTCGAAGCACAGTTCAAAAACTATGTATAAAAACTTAGATCGGAGAAACTACTAAGCTTCCTGCAGGTATGAAGATTATAAATCGACAGCAAGAAGTGGTAGTAGTATTACACACAAGAAGATTGGCCATAAACCCTAGGAATCACCTCAACACAATACGAAATGCAAGTGAAGTAAATCAAGCACACGGTGACACGATGATTTATCCCATGGTTCAGCTTACCACTAAGGTTGCCTAAGTCCACGTTGTTGAGGTTAGCCACCAAGGCGGCTTTGCAACCCTTCCTCGTTCTCAAGTCAAGAGACTTAACTCTTGAGATGAGGGGTGAGTTTACTAGCTTCAAGAGATGGTTACAAACCTCCCGGGACTACCACACAAGTTGGCAAGCTCCACGGGCGACGCTCTAGCCGACTAGGAGCCAAGCTCCAAGAGTAACAAATACAACCGCCTACCAAAACGTGAACCAAGTGCTCTTTTGAGTTGGGGAATCAGTGGATCTGCTCTCTAATCGAGTTTGGAACCTTTTTCACTCAAGGATTGATAGGGAAATCAAAGGGAAAAGCTTGAGAGTTCTAGGGCACCAATGGAGAAGAGAGAGTGAGCACTGAACAACAATGCGTTGGTCTGAGCAGCTGGGCGGAGAAGAAGACCGTTGTGAGGGAAGGAGAGAGGTATAAATACCTCCCCAGGTCCCAACGGTCAGATAAGTCGCGGTAGTGCCATGGCCTATCCGCGGCATAGCCGTGTCTCAGGTGCGGCACTGCCGCACCAAGCCAAACAACAAAGGTAAAAGAGTGTTGAGCTGGCTGTGTTGGCTAAACTTTTGAGGATGCTTTTGTGTAAGATTGAGCACTTGGTTGCACATGTTGACTTAAGCATTGTGTCTTCCTGTATAGTACGACTTTTTCTATACTCAAATTCAAAATATAAAATGAAATAAACTTTCTTTGAGTCTGATGACGTCATCTTTTATAATTGGGGGCTCCTCCATTATGTATAACATCCTCATACCAAAATCTCCTGCTTGTCATATCGATAAATCTCATTAGTCCTCTAATTACGTGGTCATTATCACTAAAGCCCACAATTAGAGCTTGATTGCACCTACAATCTCCCCTTTTTTAGTGATTGATGACAACCCAATTAGAGCTTACAAAAGATACAAAATATAACTGAGATTTTTCGAGCCATGGTTGTAGAGACTCCCCCTAAATATATGAATTGAGAATTGGATTCTCAAATTGACATTAGAGGCCAAGATTCATACTTTAGTCAAAGTGATGGGGCTCCCCCTACATCCATGCTTCTGTGGGGTGCTGCACACTGTGTCATGTAGTCGAACGTGATGCGAATGACAGTTTATGCACACAAGGGATTACTGATGTAGCAAGGTGCGGCACTGCCACAGAGCGGCATTGCCAGACTGGAAGTGCGGCACTGTCGCACTGACTACAACAGCACAGGTTAAACCAAGCACCACACAATAGATAAAATATAAAAAGATCAACAATCTAGCACAGGTATACGAGAAGCTACAGCACACAATGATACATGTCCATATCCGATACACATAGAGTACTTAGGTAGTAATATTACAATAAAATAGAGTTTTGAGCGACCCTCAAAATCACACCTAATCAACTACTCTCATCGAATATGACATGAAGCTCCTTCAGCTGCAGCACATGGCGACAAAAAGAAGTTGACCCTCTAATCTCTCCCCCTTTGGCATAAAGCACCAAAAAGAGAAGAAAAGAGAGAAGCCAACCACTCACTCTTCATCTTCTTCAATGTTCTCCTAGTCGACGTCTTCACCTCCACGAGTAGCACCACCATCATCACCATCGTCGTCGTCGTCACCGGAAGACACCATCGCCCTTCCTTGGCGATGGGTAGTCGAAGTGTGGCGCAAATGGCGCATAGAGAGCAACTGGGTCCCCAAAGTCTTGTGGAAGTTAAACTCCTCCTCGGTCTCCTCCTCCTCCTCGAAATCTGAGAAACTAGGCAAGTCATACTATGGAGGCGGTGGCGGTGGAGGAAGAGGTGGAAGATTTGCAGCCGCATGCATCTCACGCTGCTCCATCGGAGTCTCATATGCTCTGTCAGCTCCATAGGTACACTTGCCAAAGATGGCCTTGATCCATTGCACCATCTTGTTCTTCTTCTTCTTCCTTCCACTATGAGAGGACTTAGGTACATCAGAGGGAGAGGTAATGGTTTCACTGGCCTTGGCATGTCTAGCCTTCTCAATCTTGTATTGCTCATGCAAACCATCTTTGACAAACCTATAGCCAGTGACTCTCAATCACAAACATCAAGTAGGGAGCATAGGTGTCAATGTTTCGTAAACCGGACTAGTAAACTTATACGATTGCCGCGCTGCTCTAGAAGGACGATGGTAGCATCCAAAAGACGCGATGATTTATACTGGTTCAGGCTGGAGCCCTATGTCCAGTCTTAGAGATGATCGAGTGTGTGTTCCTCGCTTGAATGCTCTAAAGTTCTTATAACAGGGGGTGCAAGAATGGTGGAAGAGGTAGGAGAGCAAGAGCTAGAAGATGAACTGCCTGAAGGGAAGCTTCGGGAGTCCGGAGGTTTGTAGGGTCGAGATGGCAGACTAGAGGGGGGTGAATAGTCCTTTCTAAATTTAATCGCACCGGCTAACTAAAAAGAATGCGGAATTTAAAACTATCGGTCAAGCTAAGACTACACCCCTCTATCAAAGTTATCAAGCACCTTACAAAGATCTTAAATAGGAAACAAAGGTGCCAGGCTAGCTAGAGCTCACCTAACAATTCTAGCTTGCAAGGTCACACAAACCTATGCAACTAGTACTTCACACAACCGAGGGAGCTCGTACACAATCTAGTAAGTAAAAGCACAAAGCCACCTAAGCTCACTAGCAATGCTCAATAACAAGGCTACACAAGCCAAATTAGAGAGTGCAAATTACTTAGCTACACAAACTAAGCAATGTGACTAACAAGTTTACTCAAACCGAATTAGTCACTCAAGGGAGCTACTTCTATGCTACACAAGCAAGAAGATAACTAGCAAGCTACACAAGCTAACTAATTACAAGAGCAACTACACAAGCACAATGTATGAAATGTAAGTACAAGGTTGTGTTGCACGGAATGCAAACCACAGAGAAGATGATGAAGACAATGTTGACATGGTGATTTTCTCCCGAGGTTCACTTGGTTGGCACCAAGCTACGTCCTCGTTATGTCGACTGCTCACTTGGTGGTTTGACGGCTAATTGGCATCACCCGCCAAGCCTGCACGTCGGGCACCGCAAGAACCTATCCCAAAAGTAAGGGTAACTTAATGACACGTTCAACTAGAGTTGCTCTTCACGATCCCCATGGGGTGAGCACAATCCCCCTCACAAATCCTCCTCTGGAGCACTGCATAATCTTCTCGTGTGCTTCAACGGAGTCACAAGCCACCAAGCCATCTAGGAGGTGGCAACATCCAAGAGTAACAAGCACCACCGGCTTGCAACTCGATCACCTAGCGCCACTTGATGCAACCTCATGATGCAATCGCACTAGAATCGCTCACTCACTTGATCGGATGAACACTATCAAGCTCAAGTGAGTTAGAGGGCTCCCAAGCACCATAACACAAGCCACCAAGGCTCTAGTGTGCTCAGCAACCAGCCCAAGGCTGGCCAAAGGGGTATTTATAAGCCCCCCCACGAAATAGAGCTATTGCTCTAAAGATTCCTTTCTCTACGAGGGCACCGGATAGGTCGGTGCCTGGCACCGAACAGGGTGGTGCCCCGCTCCAAAAGTCACTTCAACGGCTAGTTGGATCAAACTTGGGCACCAGATAGGGGTCGCGGTGGCACCGCCCTAGGGAGGGCAGTGACCACCCAACCTATCACCCAAAATACCCCCTCTCTGGAAAATAGTGGAGGTAGGACCGGACATAGGGTGGCGGTGCCCTTTCCGGTGACCAACCCCACTCGGCTGCTCTTGGGAACAAAGGGGCGGTGGCACCACCCCACCAACAGCGGTGACCAGGCGGTGCACTGCCCTCGTCGTGGCGGTGCACACCAGACACTTCGGTGACTGCGCCAACGCTGCCCTTCTTGGCCAAGTCTAGGTGGGCACCATCACAGGGGTGGCAGTGCACCGGACAGCTAGGGGCGGTGCCCACAGGGCAGCAGCCTAAGCCCAGTTTTGTCTCCTTTCTTCACCTTTCGACTTCTCCTTTACAAATGTGCCAACACCACCAAGTGAACAATACCTTGTGCATGTGTGTTAGCTTTTCACAAACATTTTTCTAGAGGATTAGCACTCTTTTCACCATGCCACTTGATCCTAACACGTATGCAAAGTTAGATCGCTTAAGTGGCACTAGATGATCGATATGCAAATAAGTTTGCTCCTCTTAATAGTACGACCATCTATCCTAAACCCGGTCATGCACTTCTCTACACAACCTTTGACCGGTGAAATGAAATGCCCTACAAATATACCTTTGCCTTGCGCATTCCATTCCATCTCTTTCGATGTCGATGCAACACATGCACCAACCAAACACCAAATGATATGATCCACTTCATATCATCATGTGACCGTATTGGTTCATCGATCTTGACTTCACTTGCTCTTCACCGTTGCGTCCGTCCATCGATGCCTAGTCATCACTCAACTTGCCTTTCACTCTTGCAGCCGGTTGTCAAGCCAAGTCTTGTCTTGATCTTCTCCACCTTGATCACATGAGTCCATGTCATGTCTCATATGCAATAAGCTCCATCATCACATGTGTGAGATTTGCAACATCTCCAAGCCATTTCACCTCTATGGCATATGTTGCTCACACACATGTACTTGTGGACTAATCACCTGTGTATCTCATATTAAACACAATTAGTCCACCTAGGTTGTCACTCAATTACCAAAACCAAACAAGGACCTTTCAATCTCCCCCTTTTTGGTAATTGATGACAACTCTACAAAGATATGGAAATTAAGCACTTTTGGATTCATGTTGCTTGCCCAAGCAATTTTATCATGTGTAAATGATTTTGGACAAGTAGCACAAACCCGAATTGGTAGTATTAGCAATCCCTATATATGTGCTTAGAATGTTTGATTTGAAACTCGCACATATGCTTAGATTGGAATTATGGGAGAGTAATTACTACCAATGATGCTAAGGTGTATAGAATAAACCTTTGAAGCGTGATACCAATTGGAGTTGCACTTTTAAGTTCATCCTTAGCACCATGAGTAGCTAGACAATAAAATAATAGAAACCCCATGAGATCAACATTATAAGCAAGGTTCTAGTATCACATGTAGAAGTACAAGTCTAGCTACCATACTATGCATGCTAGTTATCATATTGTCGGTGCAGAATGTGACCAACTAGTAAATATTTGTAGTTTTGCCGTACGTTGTGATCGGAGGTGGCCTAGCACTCAATGACACAGGGTTTATACTGGTTCAGGCAACGTGCCCTACGTCCAGTTTGGGTCGGTTAGTGACTTTATTCCTGAGCCCAGGTGCTCGAAGTTTGCAGTGGGGTTACAAACGAGAAGGAGAAAGATGGGGTATAGAAGAGGTCTGGTCGGCTCCGGTCGGAAGGGCCAAGAGCGACGGGAGCTACGCTATGAGCTAAGTGTTCAAGCGTGTGCTTGGGGTACGAACCCGGCGGTCCTGTGGTTATGAGCTGATGAACTTGATCGATGATGGTTTTTTACTTGAAAGGACTAAAAGGAGCCCCCCCTTTGTTGGAGGGAGCGCATCCCTTTTTATAGACAAAAGGGATGGCTTTACAAGTGAGAGGGTGAGGGTACGTATGCTATTGGGCTTTGTTGCCTATGCCGGCGGGTATAAGATAATGGTAGGCGCTCACAATACTGTTGATGTCACTATAGAATGTCAGATGCATGTGGGAGGTCGTGTTGCCTTCTTTGGGAATGGTAGATGTCGGTACCTGCAAAATATTGTTGATGCTGTATGGGAGTTAACGGCGCCCACAACACTGTAGAGGTAAATGTCGGCGCCTACAATACTGTTTGTGTTAGGGCGGTTGCAGAGCACTGTTCCCACAAGTGCTCAGGGTATGGTCCCTGGTAGCATGGTTTGACTTGTGCTCCCTTGGCTTGCTTTCTCCGTTTGTCCCCTGGTTCCTTCCGAGCGGGCGTCACTGGTCGGACGGCTCCAGTCGGAGAAGGGCGGTGAGCAGGGTTTCTGTGAACCCCGGTCGAAGATGCGGGGTCGGAGTCGAAAGTAGCACTTTGGGCCAGGCCTTCCGATCAGAGAGGCCGTCCGAAGGCGGCTAGAGTCCGAAGCGAGAGCTCCGGTCGGAGAGGTGGGCCGAAGTAGCCGACGAGCGGGCGCTTCCTTTTCGGCCAGACCTTCCGGTCGATGACTGGACCGCCCTTTCGGCCTGTTGCTCTAGACCCTTGGGCTGGCCCATGAGCTGTGTGCTGTCTGTTTGGGCCGAGCCTTGGCGTGGAAGCCGGTCCCCGAGGGGCCCCGGGTTTATGAACCCGACAGGAGCCCCTGAGCCCCCGGGCGATTCGGGCAGAATTGTTCAGGGGATTTTTGACTTGCCGGAGGGTGCGCGCGAGTGCACCCGCGGGTGTAGCCCCTGAGCCCCCGGGCGGTTCGGGCAGAACCGGCTGGGGGGTTTTCCGTGTTGTCAGCGGGGGAGGTTTTTCCTGTTGTGTCGGTGGGTGCGCGCGAGCACACCCGCAGGTGTAGCCCTTGAGCCCCCGGGCAGTTTGGGCAGAACTGTCTGGGGGATGTTCGGTTTAGCGGGTGTGTGCATTCCTAGTTTGAGACCGAATTTTGTCACCAAGGCGTCGCTATGCAGCCGAGGTGGTTAGGCGCGGGGATTGGATTTTAAGACAGAACTGACTGGTCCTGGCATCGATGCATGCCGTAGGACCGAGCGAGGGGTTTAGTTCGGGTGTGACTGAGCTCACTGCTCCTGGCATCGTTGCACGCCATGGGATCGGGCGAGTCGGAGTCGCGAATGGACCCTGACATCGGTGCGCGCCGTGGTTTGAGACAATTAGTTTTCAGGGATCGGACGAGACGGAGCCCGTGGGTCTAGGCGTCGATGCACGCCGTGGGACCAGGTGGGTCGGAGTCGTGGATCCTGGCCTTGGCATAGCCTAGGTAGCCAAGGTAGCTAGTTTTAGTTAGTTTTTGGAATCGGACGAGCCGGAGCTTGTGGATCCCGACGAGGCGAGTTTGGGGTCGCGGTCCTAGGAGCTTGGTGTGAAGTCGGAAGCGTAGCCAGTTGGGGCGAGATCAGGGTCGCAGACCCAGGTGTCCTTGGAGCGCAGTCATCCTTGGAGCGCGGTCAGATGGGGCGAGATCGGGGTCATAGACCCAAGTGTCCTTGGAGTGCAGTCGAAAGCATAGCCAGATGGGGTGAGATCGGGGTCGCAGACCCAGGTGTCCTTGGAGCATAGTCGGAAGCGTGGCTGGATGGGGCAAGATCAGGGTCGTAGACCCAGGTGCCCTTGGAACGCAGTCGGAAGCATAGCCGGATGGGGCGAGATCGGGGTCGCAGACCCAGGTGTCCTTGGAACGCAGTCGGAAGCATGGCCGGATAGGGCGAGATCGGGGTCGTAGACCCAGGCGTTTGGCTTGAACCCCCGAGCCCTGTCGGGCCTTCGTAGGGGTCGGTGTGAGTTTGTGTGCGTCACCCCATCCTCGGTTCCTCACAACCGGAGGGGCTGAGTTTTGTCGCTTGTCTCGATCGCTCGGGCTCGAGTGACGCGCTCGGTGAGTTCGCTAACGGGTGTGATCGAGCGGAATCTGGGTCCGTCGTTCGTGACGGGGTCAGCATAGCCCTCTTGTGACATTCCACTACTCCTTTACCTGCTACCCGGCAGATGCCTAGGTCGTTCCGGAGACCGACCCGGGTGGCCTAACGGCCTCCCCTCGATGGAGATTCTGTGGGCTTGGTGAGAGGTTCAGGATCGAATGAGAAGGTTGAGATGACCCAGTCTGCCACACCAGGCGAGGGCCGCATGAGGCTCATCTACAATTTTCTCCCCTGGCTTTGTTGGCTGTTCATGTCAAATGAGGCAACCGCCACTTCGTGATGCAACACAGAGCGTTGTGATGCATTTCGCTGCACGTGCGATGCTTAGTTCTTGGGCCCCTGGGTGGTTCAGGGCCTGAATCGTCTGGGAGGCCCGGGCGTATGGAATGAGTGCGCGTATGGATGTATGAAATGCTTATAAGGAAATAGAGGGGGTTTGGTAGTGTTACCTCGATGTCCTGAGTGACGAGGTTCGGAGAGCTCTAGTCGGAAATGTCCGACCAGGACCTGTGCTCGTCGTTCGTGACGGAGTTTAGCATGGCCTATATGGGGCATCCCTTTGCTTCCTTCCTATGTCTCGGTGTGTTTTTCTGAGCTATTCGATCGACTTGGGAAGCCCGATGGTCTCCCCCGGCGGAGATCTCGTTTCGGATTTTTTCCAAGTCCCGCTTGGGGATGCGGAGAGCTACCTGCGTGCGGTGGTGACGCTTCGGTTTTCGCGCCCGATCGTACAATAGTGGTGGGCCATACCTAGGCCATGTCTCACCTCACCAGGTGGCGCTCCGCCTGACCAGGCGTCATTCCATCGGTTAATGTGCGTCCCATCGTTTCCCGTCCACATTGAATGGGGGAAGGGAGAGAGTTTTCCGCTCTGACTTTTTGCCCCTCTTTGGCTGCCGCGTTTCTTCCTTAAATAGGGGAAGGGAGAGGGCTCTCCATCGTAGTCCTTTGCCTGTTTGTCAACTATTGTTTCTTCTCCTTCTTCCTTCTCACCGAGAGTGCCTATATGCCACGGTGGTTCCTAAGTGAGAGGGGGGGGTGAGCGAGGGGGAGGACTTATAGATCCTTTTGTGGATCCAGAGCGTGATGTCGAGCTAGAGGCTGCTTGGAGCGGTGCTGGATTCATCTGCGAGGCCTTCTTTGGGATGGAGCCATGTGTGGACTTTCTTTGGTGGATCTTCGCCAAGCGAGCCTTGTCGGAGGGGAAGTTGCTCAGGATCGTGACGGTGGAGGGTTTCGCGCCTGCAGCTGCTCAGGTTGGCCAGTTCATAAAGTTTGATGAGATCTCTTCCAGCCATGGCGGCCATACTTCGGTGACGGCGTCCCTGTCCAGGAGCTGCCTCGACTGCATGAGAAGGTTCGCAACCCCATGCTCCTCTGCTGAGCATCTATGGGTGCGATGCCCTTGAGGTACCCGTTGCGCTCGCCGAAGTCAAGGGAGTGGAATCGGGCAGGTCCCTTGAGGTACCTGTTGCGCTCGCTGAAGTTGAGGGAACGGAACCGGGCGGGGTCCCAGCGGCGGTGGTTATGTCCGGTGGCGTTCATGTGATGTCGTTAAGCGGCCGCAGTAGTATTTGGAATAGTAGAAAATGTAATAGTTGAGTTTTGTGGGTGAGTCCCCGTGTGAACAATTTTTTGTATCAATGAATACATCAGTACTTCTTTTGTGATAGAACCACTATCAGTTCCTCGTTTTTGTCCTGTCATAACTTTTGTTTTTATCCTTTCTTTTTCGTACCTGCTCGTTTGTCCGTAGGCTGCAACTTTGGGAGCCCGGGGAGTGGCCCGCGCGAGTTGGTTGCTCGTGACCGTAGGAAAAGGCGGGGTGCAGTCGGTTGGGAATGAGAACAGAGTCATGTAGGGCAATCAAAGGAACATAATGTGCTTCCGTTCGGGGACGGCGTTTGTTTATCGTGTGATAGTAAAAAGAGTGGTAATATTTAGTATTTGTACCCTTATGGAGCCCCGAGCGACCCGGGCTGAAAGTGTTCGGGCTGGGGTGTTTTTACAGGGGCAAGTTTGACTAAGAAATCGGTAAGACCAAATTTTAGGGGAAAAAATGACGTAGCTGTTCAATGTTCCACGTGTTGGTGAGAACATTGCCGTTGTTGTCCTCCAGTCGATAGGCGCCCGGTCGGATTACTTCAGTCACCGTATAGGGCCCTTCCCATGGTGGAGAGAGCTTGTGTTTTTCCTTCATTGATTGGGTCCTCCGGAGTATGAGATCGCTGACTTCGAGTATCCTCCCTCTGATCTTCCTTTCGTGGTACCTGCGGAGGGTTTGTTGGTAGCGAGCGAAGCGGATGACGGTCATCTTGTGGGCCTCTTTGAGCATGTCGACTGCATCTTGTTGAGCTTTCACAGCTCGGTCGTGGTCGAAAACCTTCACTCTTGGGGTGCCGTGGTCGAGGTCGGAGGGCAATACTGCCTCGACTCCATAGGCCAGGAAGAAGGGTTTGAACCCTATGGATCAGTTTGGGGTCGTTCTTAGGCTCCAGAGGATCGCTGGGACCTCTGCAACCCATCGCTCGGCGTACTTGTGGAGTCGGTCAAAGATGCGTGACTTAAGTCCTTGGAGGACCATGCCATTGGCACATTTGACCTGACCGTTAGTTCGTGGATGTCCGACCGAAGCCCAGTCGATCCTGATGCCGTATCCATTGCTGAAGTCTAGAAACTTCTTTCCAGTGAAGTTAGTCCCATGGTCAGTGATGATATAGTTAGGAACACCGAATCGGTAGATGATGTCGAGGAAGAACTTGACTGCCTCCTCTGAGTGGATGTTGGTGATGGGCTTGGGCTCTATCCACTTGGTGAACTTGTCGACTGCTACGAGTAGGTGAGTGAAACCGCCTGGGCCTCTTTTGAGGGGTCCCACCATGTCGAGGCCCCAAACCGTGAACGGCCAGGTGATGGGGATAGTTTGGAGCTCCTGTGCCGGCAAATGGGTTTGCCGAGCATAGAACTGGCATCCTTCACACCTGCGGATGACCTCCTCCGCATCTCATAGCGTGGTGGGCCAGTAAAAACCTTGGCGAAAGGCTTTTCCGACCAACGACCTCGGGGCCGCGTGATGTCCACAAATCCTAGCATGGACCTCGAGGAGTAGCTGCCTCCCTTGGTTGGTGGGGATAGACTTCATGAGTACCCCTGACGGACTCTCGTTTGTAGAGCTCGTCACCAAGTGCGACGAAGGTCTTGACGCGTCAAGCGATCCGTCGGGCTTCAATCCTTTCGGGCAGGAGAACCTCCCCGAGGAGGTAGGCGAGTAGCGACACTCACCAGTCGGTTTGATCGAGTGCCAATACGACGATGTTCACGGGTGACGTTGTCATAGAGGTACTGGGATCGGAGCCCCCAAGCGCTGGCTTGGTGTTGGGGTCGGAGCCCCCGAGTGCCGGCTGGGCGTTAGGGTGTGTCTGGACCGAGCTTTCTGGGATGCAGGCGGACGACTCGTGGATGTCGTTGATGAAGACCCTGCTCGGGGATGGATCCCATCTGGCGGCCAATTTTGCAAGGAAATCGGCGGCATTGTTGTCCCTTCGAGGGACATGATGTAGTTCGATCCCCTAGAATTTGTCCTCGAGCTTGCGCACCTCTTGGCAGTATGCTATCATGAGGGGGTTTTTGTAGGAGGACTCCTTCATGACATGATCCACGACCAGTTCCGAGTCGCCGCGAACATAGAGTCACGTAGCACCGAGCTCGATGGCGATGCGTAGTCCGTTGATAAGGGCCTCGTATTCCATGACATTGTTTGAGGTCAAAAAATGGAGGCGGATGGCGTAGTGGAGCCTACTCCCGTCCGGGGAGATTGGAACCACTCCAGCCCCCGCGCCGAGCGCCATTACGGACCCATCGAAGTACATTGTCCAGTACTCGTGGGTGACGTCTAGGGTCGGAAGCTGGACCTCCGTCCATTCGACGACAAAATCCGTGAGAGCCTGAGACTTAATAGCGGTGCGAGGGGTATATCTGATGTCATGGCCCATGAGTTCGAGCGCCCACTTGGAGATTCGTCCTGCAGCGTCGCGGTTGCAGATGATGTCTCCGAGCGGGTATGAAGTGACGACCACAACTTCGTGGTCAGTGAAGTAGTGTAGGAGCTTCCTGGTCGCCATTAGCATGGCGTACAGGAGTTTCTGCACCTAGGGGTACCGGACCTTTAGGTCGGTGAGTACCTCCCCCACGAAGTATACGGGTCACTGAACTTTGAGCTGGTGTCCTGGTTCCTCCCTTTCGATGACCAGGGTGGCACTCACGACATGGTTGCTCGCCGCGACGTACAGGAGGAGGGGGTTCTCCCCGTTCAGGAGCAACGAAGATTAGGGCCGACGTCAGGGACGCTTTGAGGCTTTCTAGAGCCTGCTAGGCTTCCTTATTCCAAACGAAGGCATCTGTCTATTTGAGGAGCTTGTAGAGCGGTGTCCCCCGTTCCCCGAGCCAGGAGATGAAGCGGCTCAGGGCAGCCAGACAGCCGATGAGCCTTTGTACGCCCTTGACGTTGCGTATGGGGCCCATGTTGGAAATGGCCGTGATTTTTTCGGGGTAGGCCTCGATGCCGCGCTCGGACATGATGTATCCAAGCAGCTTCCCCTTTGGAACCTCGAAAACACTTTTTTTGGGATTCAGCTTGATGTTGAACCTTCAGAGGTTCACGAATGTTGTGGCCAAGTCTGCGATCAGGTCACGAGCTTGAGCCATTTTGACCATGATGTCATCAACGTAGACGACAATCGTTGGTTTCGGTCACTCGGCCTGATCAGGCTGATCGAGCGGGTCAATTTGGTCGGCGAAGCAGTGCTGCATGCACCTTTGGTAGGTGGCGCCAGCGTTCTTTAGGGCGAAAGGCATGGTTATATAGCAGTACGAACCATACGTGGTGATGAACGAGGTTGCGAGCTAATCGGATTCTTTCATCGCAATCTGGTGATAGCCTGAGTAGGCGTCTAGAAAGGAGAGGATCTCGCAACCTGAGGTGGAGTCGACTATCTGGTCTATGCGTGGCAAAGGAAAGTGATCCTTTGGGCACGCTTTGTTGAGGCCAGTATAATCAACGCACATTCTCCACTTCCCGGTCTTCTTTTTAACAAGAACGGGATTGGCGAGCCAGTCGGAGTGGAATACATCTCTGATGAACCCGGCGGCCAAGAGCTTAGCGATCTCCTCACCTATGGCCCTGTGCCTCTCATCATCGAAGCGACGCAGGCACTGCTTGGCGGGCTTAGAACCTAGGACGAGGCGTAGAGCATGCTCGGCGACCTCCGTTCACCGAGCCGGGAGATGAAGCGGCTCAGGGCAGCCAGACAACCGATGAGCCTTTGTATGCCCTTGACGTTGCGTATGGGGCCCATGTTGGAAATGGCCGTGATTTTTTCGGGGTTGGCCTCGATGCCGCGCTCGGACACGATGTATCCAAGCAGCTTCCCCTTTGGAACCCCAAAAACACTTTTTTGGGATTCACTTTTGACGTTGAACCTTTAGAGGTTCACGAATGTTGTGGCCAAGTCTGCGATCAGGTCACGAGCTTGAGCCGTTTTGACCATGATGTCGTCAACGTAGACGGCAATCGTTGGTTTTGGTCGCTCGGCCTGATCAGGCTAATCGAGCGGGTCAATTTGGTCGGTGAAGCAGTGCTGCATGCACCTTTGGTAGGTGGCGCCAGCATTCTTCAGGCCGAAAGGCATGGTTATGTAGCAGTACGAACCATACGGGGTGATGAACGAGGTTGCGAGCTGATCGGATTCTTTCATCGCAATCTGGTGATAGCCTGAGTAGGCGTATAGAAAGGAGAGGATCTCGCAACCCGAGGTGGAGTCGACTATCTGGTCTATGCGTGGCAAAGGAAAGTGATCCTTTGGGCACGCTTTGTTGAGGCCAGTATAGTCAACGCACATTCTCCACTTCCCGGTCTTCTTTTTAACAAGAACGGGATTGGCGAGCCAGTCGGAGTGGAATACATATCTGATGAACCCGGCGGCCAAGAGCTTAGCGATCTCCTCACCTATGGCCCTGTGCCTCTCATCGTCGAAGCGACGCAGGCACTGCTTGGCGGGCTTAGAACCTGGGACGAGGCGTAGAGCATGCTCGGCGACCTCCGTTCACCGAGCCGGGAGATGAAGCGGCTCAGGGCAGCCAGACAACCGATGAGCCTTTGTATGCCCTTGACGTTGCGTATGGGGCCCATGTTGGAAATGGCCGTGATTTTTTCGGGGTAGGCCTCGATGCCGCGCTCGGACATGATGTATCCAAGCAGCTTCCCCTTTGGAACCTCGAAAACACTTTTTTTGGGATTCAGCTTGATGTTGAACCTTCAGAGGTTCACGAATGTTGTGGCCAAGTCTGCGATCAGGTCACGAGCTTGAGCCGTTTTGACCATGATGTCGTCAACATAGACGGCAATCGTTGGTTTCGGTCGCTCGGCCTGATCAGGCTGATCGAGCGGGTCAATTTGGTCGGTGAAGCAGTGCTGCATGCACCTTTGGTAGGTGGCGCTAGCGTTCTTCAGGCCGAAAGGCATGGTAATGTAGCAGTACAAACCATACGGGGTGATGAATGAGGTTGCGAGCTGATCGGATTCTTTCATCGCAATCTGGTGATAGCCTGAGTAGGCGTATAGAAAGGAGAGGATCTCGCAACCCGAGGTGGAGTCGACTATCTGGTCTATGCGTGGCAAAGGAAAGTGATCCTTTGGGCACGCTTTGTTGAGGCCAGTATAATCAACGCACATTCTCCACTTCCCGGTCTTCTTTTTAACAAGAACGGGATTGGCGAGCCAGTCGGAGTGGAATACATCTCTGATGAACCCGGCGGCCAAGAGCTTAGCGATCTCCTCACCTATGGCCCTATGCCTCTCATCATCGAAGCGATGCAGGCACTGCTTGGCGGGCTTAGAACCTAGGACAAGGCGCAGAGCATGCTCGGTGATGTCCCACGGTATGCCCGACATGTCAGAAGGCTGCCATGCGAAGACATCGTGATTGGCGCGAAGGAACTCGACGAGTTCGCATTCCTATTTGGCCGAGAGCTGGGTCCTAATCCACAGTGTTTTGGTTGGGTCAGCAGGGTCGATACCTACCGCCTTGGTCTCCTCGAGCGGGCGGAAGGCCATCGAGGAAGCCGGTTTGTTGCAGTCTGGGACAGCTGGGGTTGATGACTCCCCGAGCTGCGGGAGCTCGGACGAGTTGATGACCGCCGTGGCGAGCTCATAGTGCTCACGATCGCACGTGAAGGCGTGCTATAAGGCGCTACTCACGGTGATGACGCCGTTTGGTCCCGGCATCTTCTGCTTGAGATAGGTGTAGTTGGGGATTGCCATGAATCTTGCATAGCATGGACGCCCCAAGATGGCGTGGTAGGACCCTAGAAAGTCTACCACCTCGAAGGTGAGGACCTCTGAGCGGAAGTTGGACTGACCATCGAACGTGATGGGCAGATCGATCTATCCGAGCGGGTACGCCTGTGCTCCTGGGATTACCCCATGGAAGGGGAGCCTGCCGGGTAGAGCTCCGATCGGGGGATGCGCATGACATTGAAGGTGTCGATGTATAGGATGTTGAGGCCGCTGCCTTCATCTATCAGCACTTTGGTGTGGCGCTTCTTGCAGACGATGGGGTCGACGACGAGCGGGTAGCGTCCTGGCCTTGCAATGTGGGAGGGATGGTCCCTCTGATCGAAGGTGATCGAAGATTCCGACCAGCTGAGGAAGGAGGGGACGGCCGTCTTGGCGACGCTTGCCTCCCTGTAGCGCACCTTGTGCTGGCGTTTCGTCCAGACGGCGTCGGGCCCGCCGAAGATCTTGATGCATTCCTCAAGTTTGGGGAAGCCATCTCCGTCCTTGCCTGCCGCGCCTCCTTTCTTGGCCACCGCCTCTTTGCCGTCTCCCTCCTTTGGCCCGCCGGCCTGTCGGAGGAAACATTTGAGGAGCTCGCAGTCCTTGAAGAGGTGCTTAACAGAGTAGGCATGGTTGGTGCACGGACTGTCCATGAGCTTGTTGAAGTGGTCAGGCAGCCCCTATTAGGGCTGCTTGCCCGTGCGATCAGGCACGACGACCATCGCGGTGTTGTCCGATCGGTGCCGATCCTTTTTTTTTCTTGCCCCTCTGTGTGGAGGGGCCCTCATCTTGGTCCGCACGCTTGGCCTTGACTTTGTCCCGGCCTCCGCTGAAGACCGTTCCGACCGCCTCCTCGCTAGAGGCGTGGTTAGTGGCGATGTCGAGTAGGTCCCAGGTGGTACGGGGCTTCAGGCAGCCAAGCTTGTGGATCAGGGACTCACAGTTCATCCCAGAGAGGAACGCACTGATGACATCTGCGTCGACAACATCAGGGAGGGAGTTGCATCGCTGGGAGAACCTACGGATGTAATCCCGTAGGGACTCGCTGGGCTCCTGCTGGTAGCTCTTGAGGTCCTAGGAGTTTCCAGGGCGGACATACGTCCCCAGGAAATTTCCAACGAAGACCCTCTTGAGGTCCGCCCAGTCACGGATGCTGCCGTGTGGGAGGAATTCAAGCCATGCCTGAACAAGCTCCCCCACGCAAATGGGAAGATACTGAATGATGAAATAGTCATCATCCACTCCTCTGGCCCGGCAGGCGAGCCAAAAGTCTTTGAGCCAAATGCCTGGGTTTGTCTCCCCAGAGTATTTGATGATGTTGGTGGGCGGTCAGAAACGTCATGGGAACGGTGCTCTTCGGATGTGTCGGCCGAAGGCCTGTGGTCCCGGGCCCTCAGGGCTGGGACTCCGGTCGTCCGGTCGACGACCACGCCTAGGGCATGTTTCGCTGCTCCCTTTAATGGTCCGGCTGGGACCTGTGTTGCCTGCTCCTACCACCACCCGGCGGGCGTCATCGTCATGCCGGACCTGATGCCGGTTGCTGGCGATGCTACGAGCGTCCTGGTGCGAACCAGTCCGTTCGTGCACCGGCGGTCGGTGTGGGGTAGGCACTAGGTCGGACCGTGATGCGGCCGCTACCCCTTGGGCCGCGGCTGGCGGCTGTAGCGGCGAGCGAATGGAGCGATTCATCTGGCGCGTCCCCATTCCCCCAGTGGGGAGGGAGGGCACATGTCGGAGTTGCGATGCGGAGCTTTCCGCCTGTTGGACGGTGGTGGCTTCTACCAGAACTCGGAGGTTTCGATAGACCTCCCGCTCGCAGGGGTCGACGGGCTCGGGAACGCCACATAGAAGCATCGCTGTAGCGGCAATGTTCTGGCTGGCCCAAGTGAACTATGGGGGATCGTTCCCCTCATTCACGATGTCATGTTGGACCTGGCGGGTGCGGCCCCGGGTGCCACCCGCCGGGTGATGTGCATGCGGCGCATCATGCTGTACCGAATGTGCCAGCGCAGGTGGCGGCTGGTTTTGCCACCTGAAAGGTCCTTGTTGGTTTTGGTAATTGAGTGACAACCTAGGTGGACTAATTGTGTTTATGTGAGATACATAGGTGATTAGTCCACAGGTACATGTGTGTGAGCAACATATGCCATGAAGGTGAAAATGGCTTAGAGATGTTGCAAAGCTCACACACGTGATGATGAAGGAGCTTATTGCACATGAGACATGACATTGAGTCATGCGATCAAGGTGGAGAAGATCAAGACAAGACTTGGCTTGATGGACCGGTTGCAAGCGTGAAGGGCAAGTCGAAGGCTTTGGAGTGATGGACCGCGTGGCGGTGAAGCTTGAGCAAGACTTGGCGCCGATGGACGATGGCAACGGTGAAGGGCAAGTGAAGTCAAGATCGATGAACCAATATGATCACGTGATGATATGAAGTGGATCATATCATTGTTGATAATGTTGGTGCATGTGTTGCATCGACATTGGAGGAGATGATATGGAATGCGCAAGGCAAAGGTATAACCTAGGGCATTTCATTTCACCGGTCATAGGTGTGTAGAGAAGTTTATGACCGGGTTTAGGATAGATGGCCGTACTATCAAGAGGGGCAAACTTGTTTGCATATCGGTCATCTAGTGCCACTCGAGTGATCTAACTTTGCATTATCGCTAGGATCGAGTGGCGTGGCAAGTTGAGTGGCTAACATCCTTTGGGAAATGATTGTGAAAATGCTAACACACATACACATGGTGGTGTTGGCACATTTATAAAGGAGGTGGTGTTTGCAGGGGTGAGATGGGTTTGGGGAAAATAGAATGCCTATTTTCTATTGCGCCGGATGCAAGTTCTTGTGGTTAGCACATTGGAGCAAGGGTGATGAAGTTAGAAGTGAAAACGAGTTAGTCACGAAGATGCTGGCATCGGTCAACTGACCGGACGCTGGATCTGAATGCACCGGACGCTGGCAGGCTGCGTCCGGTTAGGCTGACGTTCGATGACGCAGAAGCTGGAGTGTGACCGGACGCTGGCTGCGTCCGATCAAGTGTGACCGGACGCGTCCGGTCGAGGTCGGTACCTTACTGGAAATGACCGGACGCTGGGGGTTCAGCGTCCGGTCAGTTGAAAGCTGCTGCATCCGGTCAAGTCAAGTGACCATTGGAATTAGGACACGTGGCCGTCTGCGGGCGACCGGACGTTGAGGTCCAGCATCTGGTCAACACGACCGGAGCGTCCGGTCGGCCCGACCGTTGCCCAGTGAAGGGGTAACAGCTAGTTTAGCCCTTGGGGCTATAAATAGAAGTGGCCCTCGGCCATGGCTGGTGTTGAGCACCTCAAGGGACTTTGTGTCCATGCTTGTGAGTGCTTGGGAGCCCTCCATCACACATATACTTGATAGTGATCATTCGATTGTGTGAGTGAGCGATTCTAGTGCGATTGCATCGTGAGGTTGCATCGAGTGGCACTAGGTGATCGAGTTGCAAGCCGGTGGTGCTTGTTACTCTTGGAGGTTGCCACCTCCTAGACGGCTTGGTGGTGGTCTCCGTCGAAGCGCGCAAGAAGCTTGTGCGGCGCTCCGGAGAAGTGCTTGTGAGGGGTACTTGTGCTCGCCCCGCGGGAGTCGCGAAGAGCAACTTTAGTAAAGCGTGTCATTGAGCTACCCTCACTCAAGGGGTAGGTTCTTGCGGTGCTCGACGTGCGGGCTTAGCGGGTGATGCTAATTAGCCGCCGAACCACCAAGTGAGCGGTCGACACAACGGGGACTAGCGTGTTGGCAAACACGTGAACCTCGGGAGAAAAATCATCGTGTCAACCTTGTTCTTCCCGTTGGTTTGCATCCCCATTACACAAGCTTGCAATTACTTATATATATATATATCTTAAGCTTGTGTAGTTGCTCTTGTAATTAGATAGCTTGTGTAGCTAGCTAATTACCTTCTTGCTTGTGTAGCATAGAAGTAGCTCCCTTGCGTGGCTAATTTGGTTTTAGTAACCTTGTTAGTCACATTGCTTAGTTTGTGTAGCTAAGTATTTGCGCTCTCTAATTAGGCGTTGGTTGCCTTGTTATTGAGCATTGCTAGTGAGCTTAGTTAGCTTTGTGCTTTTGCTTATTAGTATGTGTAGGAGCTCCCTTGTTACTTAAAGTACTAGTGGCATAGGTTTGTGTGACCTTGCTCCTAGAATTATTTAGGAGAGCTCTAGCTAGCCCGGCACCTTAGTTGCTTTATTAGTATCTTTGCAAGGTGCTAGTGAACATATATAGAGGGGTGTAGTCTTGGCTAGACCGATTGTTTTAATTCCGCATTTATATCGGTTAGCCGACGCGATTATTTTTAGGAAAGACTATTCACCCCCCCTCTAGTCCGCCATCTCGACCCTTCACCACCGTTGTCGTAATTCCTCGGCGTGCGCTCGCGTAGATGTGAGGGCCCCTATGCATGGGTCCAGAGGGATGTGAGTCTGTGCAGACTCCACAACCAATGATTTTGGACAAGTAGCACAAACCCAAATTGGTAGTATTAGCAATCCCTATATATGTGCTTAGAGTGTTTGATTTGAAACTCGCACATATGCTTAGATTGGAATTATGGGAGAGTAATTACTACCAATGATGCTAAGGTGTATAGAATAAACCTTTGAAGCGTGATACCAATTGGAGTTGCACTTTTAAGTTCATCCTTAGCACCATGAGTAGCTAGACAATAAAATAATAGAAACCCCATGAGATCAACATTATAAGCAAGGTTCTAGTATCACATGTAGAAGTACAAGTCTAGCTACCATACTATGCATGCTAGTTATCATATTGTCGGTGCAGAATGTGACCAACTAGTAAATATTTGTAGTTTTGCCGTACGTTGTGATCGGAGGTGGCCTAGCACTCAATGACACAGGGTTTATACTGGTTCAGGCAACGTGCCCTACGTCCAGTTTGGGTCGGTTAGTGACTTTATTCCTGAGCCCAGGTGCTCGAAGTTTGCAGTGGGGTTACAAACGAGAAGGAGAAAGATGGGGTATAGAAGAGGTCTGGTCGGCTCCGGTCGGAAGGGCCAAGAGCGACGGGAGCTACGCTATGAGCTAAGTGTTCAAGCGTGTGCTTGGGGTACGAACCCGGAGGTCCTGTGGTTATGAGCTGATGAACTTGATCGATGATGGTTTTTTACTTGAAAGGACTAAAAGGAGCCCCCCCTTTGTTGGAGGGAGCGCATCCCTTTTTATAGACAAAAGGGATGGCTTTACAAGTGAGAGGGTGAGGGTACGTATGCTATTGGGCTTTGTCGCCTATGCCGGCGGGTATAAGATAATGGTAGGCGCTCACAATACTGTTGATGTCATTGTAGAATGTTAGATGCATGTGGGAGGTCGTGTTGCCTTCTTTGGGAATGGTAGATGTGGCCCATGGTGTGTCTTTACTGCAAAATATTGTTGATCTTTGTATGGGAGCTTGGTGCCCACAACTTCAGAGAGGTAAATGTCGTCGCCTACAATCTGTTTGTGTTAGAGGCGGTTCTTGAGCCTTTGTTCCCACAAGTGCTCAGGTATGGTCCCCTGTAGCATGGTTGACTTGTCCCCTGGTAGCTGGTTTGACTTGTGCTCCTTGGCTTGCTTTCTCCGTTTGTCCCTGGTTCCTTGCCGAGGCGTCGAGGGAGGTTTAGTTCGGTGTTGGTCTGGACGGCTCCAGGATCGGAGAAGAGTCGGGCGGTGAGCAGGGTTGAGCCTGTTTGAACCCGGTCGAGACGACGAGGTGGAGTCGAAAGTAGCACTTTGGGCCAGCCTTCCGATAGCTAGTTTTAGAGGAGGCGTCGTGGATCCCGATGAGGCGAGCTAGAGTCCGCTTGGTGTGAAGCGAGAGCTCGGTCGGAGAGGTGGGCAGAAGTAGTGAGCAATGGGCGCTTCCTTTTCGGCCAGACCTTCCGGCGGATGGGGTGGTTGGACCGTCCTTGGACCATGCTTTCGACCTGTTGCTCTAGACCCTTGGGCTGGCCCATGAGCTGTGTGCTGTCTGTTTGGGCTGGCCCATGAGCTGTGTTATGTTTGAGCCAAATTCTACAACTAGCATACACCACACAAGCATGCATATCAAATTTAAAAACTTATGCAATGCAAGCAAGCACATGACTATGCACATATCAAATGCAAATAAACAAAGTTCATGATCTTGCTCCCCCCTACTTGTGTGCATCTCTTGTCCAAGAATTTTAATCTTTCTCAATTCCTCAATGTTGCTTCCTATTTGTCCATGTCCATGTCCAACCTCTACTTGTTTGCCTCAATCTCTTCCAAAGCTTTCATATCTTTGTACAATCTCTCCCCCTTTGTCATCAATTTCCATAAAAGGTGTGCGTCCCATTGATGCATAGGCTTGCATTGGGGTAGATGGTTGACACTTGAATCTTCATTTTTGATGGACACCACTTGTATAGCTCTTTAGACACCATGTGTAGGATCTTGTGACCTTGATACCAATTGTAGTGGGGCTTCTCCTGCTATGTCCAAGCATGGGTCTTTCACTTGATAATCTTGAGCTCTTCTAGATGAGGAAAACATTCTTCATTTGATGATCACTTAAAGTTAAGGATCACTTGTGGAACCACCATCTTGTATGAATGATACCATGTGTAGAGACGTGATACCACGTGTATGATTGAGTTGTCAATAAAAACTATTTCTTAAACATTTACTATCTTCATGAGTACCACTTATAGGATATCACTTGTAAGTTGATCTAGACACCACTTGTGGATTCTTGATGAAAAATCATTTGAGTCTAGATACTACTTGAAACAAACAAACTAGATATCCATTTGCATTATTGTCTTGTTCTTGTACTCTTGTTACTATCATGAGCTTCTATGTTGGACTTGAACTAAGTTGATTTGCCTAAGCTTTCAAGTCTAGTTTGAACCAATGACAAGCTTCTTCACACCTCTTGCAAGGTTATCTTGCCAATGTTGTACTTGTCACTTGTTAGCAATCCGAATTAAATCAAGTACTTGGGTTCACTAGCTCATGAATAAATTCATATACTAGCCACTAGATCAATTAACCATTCAAGCACTAGTGGTAGGCTATGAATTTAAATTTTTATTTGTCATGCATGATCCTATTAGGCATGCACTATATGCACTAACTGCATACTAGTATGGGATAAAATGATCATGCACATTACAATGATACCTTTGTTATATTGGAGTAGAGGATAGTCACATAGATTCTAATTCATTACTCCAATAGCAATGTAAAGTCCAATTATAAGATTGGTGAAGACCAATCATCATAGATAGAGTCCATTCTTCACCCATATGAATTGAGAATCACTAATATAGTCAAGTGCACTATCATGATGTGGTTGACTTGCTTTATTCTTTGATCAATGCTTGCATGAGAGAACTATTTGGAATACCACTTGAATTACCATGACTAGCTCTCTTTTGGGTGTTGCTTGCTTTTCTTGATCAACCCTTTTGATTGCTTCAACTAAGCATCTCAAATGTCCCTCGGATCACCACTTCTATGTTAGCCTTTCAAGCTCCACACTTGGTTTACCTACACATAGGCGACAAGCCCCTACACTAGGAAGAAGTGACCACTCTCCAAAGAACCATTCTTGACACTCACTTGAAATGACTTGATTGATTGATCCAAGACATAGACTTACCTTGATAAGTAACCATGAAACCTTCTTTAAGTCCTTTTCTTTCTACCAAATGATCTTTAACAGCACTAGAACTTAAACTTCATCTTCATCTTGAGCTTGGTTTTGATCTTCAATTGAGTACCCATTGTGTGACAAGTACACTCTACAATCAAATGGCCTTGTACTCTTTGCTTGTCATGCTTCTAGATCATCTCAAAACCAAACTTAGGTACCTCAAACACTTATAAACATGATTCCAACTTGAGGACCTTTCAATCAAAGTGACTCTTGATCAATCCAACTATTGTCACTTTTCTGGCAGATTCTGTACCCTTCAAAGAAAAATGCATATCTCCCAATATACAGACCCAAATGCCACGAAATTTGGTGGAGATGAGCCTTACTAAGTCATATACCAGCTGTAAAAATTTGAGCTTCATTTGACTTCTAGATTGCTACCAGATTTCAATTATTCCACCATTGCTACATGCTAAAAACTGTTGCACTATAGCTGACAAGATCTACTCCTAAACCGAAGCATCTCTTATCCAATTCTCATGAAATTTGTACATAATCTTATACCATAATTGTATAGCATGTATACCAAATTTTAGGCCAATCCAAATAGATTGGTCATTCAAACTCAGACTTGATCTCAGCTAGCTCAGATTTTCAATAATGGACAGATTTCAATACTTGAGCTATTCTTTATCAAATGTGAATCAAACTTGAAACTAACTTGTTTAACTACTTTCACAAGACAATCCATTCCATCCACTTGCTAAAAGTCATATCATGAATTTATCCAACACAAATCAATCCAAACTTGATTACTAAGCATTTATCCATTCAATCATCTTATAGCAAGCAACATTTGCATATCTATCCAATTCAATCAACATATATGCACCTAAATGAAATGATCAACAAGAGATATACCTTGGTTAGCTCATGATCTTTCAATTAGCAAGCTTTAACTCAATTAATTGCAAGCCATTAAATAATCAAACAAATCATCCACAACTCGAATATGACACTTGTATGTTGTAGCACATTTGGACTTCACTAATTTGATATGGCATTGGGTTGATGATTATCATTCTTCATTACTTGGCTCAATCACATGATTTACAAGATGAATACCACATGAACCATATCTCCAATGCCGATGGTACCTACATAATCATCCACTTTTTGATTATACCCAAACTAGTTTGGGTCCTCTCAAGTTAGGAGCAACATACTTAGGCAATGCCTTAGTATGAGTAGCGGGATGTTTTGCAATTATAACCAATGAGGTACCATTGCCATCCTTCCTAAGCATAGCATTTGCATCGATTGAAATGGGCTTAGGAGAGTTACCTAGGGGACATGAATGAGCCATGTGTCCCTTTTCTCAGCATGAGTAGCACTTTCTCTTTGATTGAGCCTTCTCTTCATTGCTTATGTGGTGCTTCCCATTGCCTTGCATCTCATGAGTTTCTTGAGCCTTCTTCTCAAGCTTGGTAGGACACTTCGAGGCAAAGTGTCCCATATCTTCACACTTGAAGCACTTGATGTGACATACACCTTCTTCTTATTTCCATCCTTGCTCATCATCTTGGCATCTTGAATAAGCATTGGACGCCTTGCCTTTCCACCCCTTCTTGTCTTCTTCTTCATCATCAAGTCACCACCATCTTCATGGTTGATCTTGATTTGCTCTTGGGGTGTCTTCTCTAGCTCATCTTGTGGCTTTAGTTGGGGCTCTTCTTGTTGTTTCACCAATTGCTTGGTTTGGGCACATTGAGGTAAGGTGACCCCAAGTGTGGCACTTGAAGCACTTCACATGCTTGAGCCTGTCTTCTTCATTTTCTTGAGCTTCTCAATGTTTGGGCATCCATTTGCAAGGTGTCCCACTTCATGACACCGGTAGCACATGGAGTGAGACAACTTCAATTGTAGTTGCTTCTTCATCTTCTTTTCTCTTTTTCTTTCATCCTTTGTCATCTTCCTTTTGAAGCCAAGGCCACTGTTGTCATCAAAGTTTCTTTGAGTCTTCAACATGTGCTCAAAGGTGACTTTTGAGTTGTAGCACCTCTCTATCTTGTTGCTCAATTTCTTCACTTCATTCTTGAGCTCATTGTTCTCCTTTAAAAGGTTAGTCTCACAAGATAAGGAAGTAGAACAAGCATCTATTTGTGAAGAGCATAGCATATCTAATAAATCAACACAAGAGGTGGATACATGCTTCTTCCCTACATTACAAGAGTTAGTCACATGTTGCAATTTATCACTTGACTCATGTGATGAGCTCTCATTCTTTTTAATTTTCTTTGTAAATACTTTAATGAGAGAAGCATGTTGTTCCAATAATTCTTCATAAGATGCAAGTAGTGTCTCATGAGTCAATTTTAGCCCACCATGTGAAGATTTAAGAACATCAAGTAAGTGCTTATGTTCTTCACATGAGTTCTTTAGAAATGAGTTTTCATTTTTCCAATTTCAATGTTTTAGCTTTCTCATTTTCTAAAGACATTATCATGCTAGCAAGTCTACTAACAAGCTCATCATATGAATCAATATGATCAACCATATTAGCATTAGATACCTTGGTGTCACCTTATGACATGAAGCAATGTGGTGTAGTGGATGGGCTTGTAATAGCATCACAATCATGGTCCGAGCATGAACCATCATCAACACCATCAAGTGTGCTTGAGGTAGAGTCATCATTTGCATCACTTGAGCTTGAGCCATCAATCTCATCAAGTGAACTTGTGGTAGATCGATCATTATCATCACTTGACCATGAGGTGAAGCAATCTTCTGTAATCAACAAATTGTGGTCATGCTCAACACACTCATGTGACTCCTCCTTAGGCTCATCATCATGATCATCATTGGAGACCGTCCCATGCTTTTCATTGAGATATATCCATATCATGGGCGGATTCCATGTCCATGATCTCACCAAATATATTATCTTTCATAGATTGATAGAAAATGTTAGTAGCTTGGCAATCGAGATGTAGGCATTTCTTTTGCGCTTGAGTTGCATTCTTTCTATCCAACGCATGAGAAGAACCCACATCTACAGTCCACCACATTTGAGGGCAAATAAACTTAAAATTACAAGTCATCCAATTTTTCCACCGTGCAAAGTGTATGCCATCAAAAGTGTATGGACACCCAACATCTAGCCCATAAGTCATCATCCTCTCGGGTCGGTGACGACCACAAATGAGAGACCTAGCTCTGATACCACGTGTAGGGTCGAGATGGCAGACTAGAGCGGGGGTGAATAGTCCTTTCTAAATTTAATCACACCGGCTAACCAAAACAAAACTACACCCTTCTATCAAAGTTCTCAAGCACCTTACAAAGATTCTAAATAGGAAACAAAGGCGCCGGGCTAGCTAGAGCTCACCTAACAATTCTAGCTTGCAAGGTCATGCAAACCTATGCAAATAGTACTTCAGACAACCGAGGGAGCACCTACACAATCTAGTAAGAAAAAGTACAAAGCCACCTAAGCTCACTAGCAATGCTCAATAACAAGGCTACATAAGCCAAATTAGAGAGCGCAAATTACTTAGCTACACAAACTAAGCAATGTGACTAACAAGTTTACTCAAACCGAATTAATCACGCAAGGGAGCTACTTCTATGCTACACAAGCAAGAAGGTTACTAGCAAGCTACACAAGCTAACTAATTACAAGAGCAACTACACAAGCACAATGTATGAAATGTAAGTACAAGCTTGTGTTGTGCGGAATGCAAACCACATAGAAGATGATGAAGACAATGTTGACACAGTGATTTTCTCCCGAGGTTCACTTGGTTGCCACCAAGCTACGTCCCTGTTATGTCGACTGCTCACTTGGTGGTTCGAAGGCTAATTGGCATCACCCGCCAAGCCCGCACGTCAATCACCGCAAGAACCTACCCCGAAAGTGAGGGTAGCTCAATGACACGCTAATGAGGACACCTCTAGCATCAATTCCTCTCCACCTCCTAGCATCAACTCCTCTTCACCTCCTAATGAAACTATATCTGATATAGTAAGTCCAATTACAAGGAGTAGAGCTAAGCAACTGGAGAAGGAAATGCGTTCTCAGGGCAACGCTAACCTTGTGTTAAATAATCAGATTATTTTGGATGATCATATGCTTTTGAGTACTTGTTTTAATGTTCTTAGGAATGATGGAGTGCATGAACGAGCATGGGATGATGATGGTTTCTGCCCTCCAAATATATGGACTAAGGAGCCTAGACGTGCATAGAGAGGATGGACCATTCAGCTACCAAGCAGATCAATTGTGGATATGCAAAACAATTAATTCCTAAGTTTAGGAAGGCAGTTAGCAGCCAGGCTATTGTTTCACCACACACAGAAGCATGCAGATGAATACCAACCATCCAAAGAGCTCCATAAGGCCACGCTATTAATAGGAGTGCTACAACTTCATACTTCATGTTCTCATTTATTTTCTTTAATATGAACTGAAGACTCCACTAGTGTTATATATATCCATGTAATAGATGACGTGAGGGACTTTTTGGGCTGCCAATTCAGAAATACAAACTCTTTGAGTTCTTTCCACGTGAGTCTTGAGAGACTTGCAAACTTGTTCTTTCGATTCCTGAGGGAGTTGTAGAACGCCGAACTGCGGTTCACCTAGTTTGTGGCTTCATATCTTTATGGTGTGATTGTGTGGGCTGGCTTCGTCGGGTGGAAGGGTGATTGTCTCGGTAGTTCGTCGTGTGTGCAGACTCACGGTGCACTACCTCTTCACCAGGTCACGCAGCGATAGTTATCAAGTTCGCGGATCCTTCGAGAAGATCGGGCCACAACTACTCGTCACACATGATCTACGGGCGTGTGCATATCATCTAGTATCAGAGCCTCAGTTTACTCGGTAGGATCGTTCTTATTTTGGTAGGATAGAGTTTTATATACCTAAAGCCCACAAACAGCCCAAAAAATATATATATACACACCTATAGCCTCTCTTTTGCGCTGATTCGTAGTTTGCATTATCAAGTTTTCAATCCTGTGAGACTTGTCTAGTTGCTGTTTCCTCTTGGTCTGAATTCTCCTGCTCTGAATTTTGTTTTTTTCCATCTTTCTCCATTTTTTCTGACTTTTACCTTTGATCTATTCTTCTTCTCTCTAAAATGTGTACACACCAAAAAATAAAAATCCCCACCCATCCCACCCTTGATTGCTTCCAAATCAGCCTAATAATCGGCACCGACACTTTGTTTATCATTCTGCGCCACCCTTATTGAAAGTAGTATGCTGTTTGTCAAGAGGTTCTGGAAAAAAAACAGAGTCAAAAGAAAGAGCAAAAAAACGGAAGTGTTTCTGTTAAAAAAAGAGACGTATGAGTATTTGCAAGAAAAAAGGGGATTGAGCTGCAGTTCGATTGGTGCCAATTGTTTCCTTCAGTCCACTTCTTTTACCTTTCTCCTTTACTTTCCACTTGTTTTTCTTTGTGATCAGCAACTAAGACTTGTGTTTCTCGTTTGGATTATTACTCGATTTTGCATCCCTACTTTTCAGTGCACTACACTCATATTTTACCCACCAAACTCCACTCAAAGCATCGCGATCTTTTGCACCTTCATCTCTGGTACAATCACTCTTCCACTACAGATTGCTGCCCCGGTTCTTGACCCTTCAAGAAGAGAAAGAACTTGTTCAGCAAGTGGTGAGGGAGTGACTTCACATATATTCCACATATATATTGTCCTCTTGTTTTCCCCCCTCTACTAATATGGCAGGAGACACTCAATCTTCTTCTGCCACTGTTTCTGCTCAAGATATCTAGGACGTGCGTGCACAAATGGATCGACTGATGCAAGAGATGCACACACTTCAACAATCTCTACATCAACACCAATATGCTGAGCCTCCGCATGATGCTAGTGACCATGTCGAGGATGACGATCCCACTGCATTGGATTGGAGGCGGTCGCACGATCTTTAATTTGAGGCCGCACGCCGTCTTCTTTGCGAGTGGTGGTGGTGGTCGTGGGCCATGGTGGTGGTGGAGAGGGCATGATCTTTGGCTTTGGTAATTTTGGTGGTGCTGATAGGAGGCCGCAATTTTTTGGTCATGCACGGCGCGTTCCTATTGGAGGTGCTGAAGATTTTGATGTTGATGATCATTCAAATTATAGTGATGAATAGGGAGCAGGCCCCTATGGTCACCATGGTGGTTATGATGCTCATGGTGGTGCTAATTTTGGTGGCTTTAGAAATTATGGTGACAACCAGTTTGGCGGACATGGTAGATACCGTGATCAACGTCGTCGTAATCATGAACACCGTCAAGATGAAGATGGCTTGGGTAAAGTTAAAGTGTCCATTCCCCCTTTCAGCGGGAAGGAGAATGCTGATGCTTATTTTGAATGGGAGACCAAGGTGGACCAGATATTTGATTTGTATGATTACCCTGCTGCAAAGAAGGCAAAGCTTGCTGCCATTGAGTTTAAAGGTTATGCTATAACTTGGTGGAATCAAATTCACGCAGAATACCGCCGATTTGGACATCACAATATCACATGGGAAGAAATGAAGAAGGAACTGCGACGTCATTTTGTTCCTGTGTATTATTCCCGTGACTTACATTTGCGGCTCAAACGCCTTGTGCAAGGTACTCGCAGCGTTGATGAATATTTTCAGGAAATGGAAATGTGCCTACTCCGTACGGGAATCACCGAGGATGAGGAATCCATGATGGCTCGGTTCTTGGTTGGTCTGAATAAACCAATCGCTGATAAAGTGGACATGACTACCTACACAAATCTAATAGAATTAGTTCATTTTGCTAAAAGGGCAGAAAGGCAGTTTGCTGAATCTTATAAGAACCGTGTTTCATTTTTAGCTCATAATAGTTCTCCATGGCACCATTCACAACAGCAAGGGTCAGGGGTGCACACACCTTCATCTCATGCAACTTCTCGTTCAGTTCCGACTTCTGCCAAACAATTTGATTTGAAAGGCAAAGCTGTAAGTTCCAATCAGTCAAACTCCTCCGCTGCTGCAGCCTCAAGGAAGACAAGTAAGATTGAGTGTTTTAAGTGTGGTGGTCATGGGCATAAGCAAGCTGAATGCCCCAATAGGCGTGCTATTATAGCACTTGCTGATGGCTCTTATGACTCTCAAAGTGAAGAGGAGGATGAGCACAATATCCTGGCTTTGGTAGATGAGAACATTGAAACTTGTGAGTATCAAGCTGAGGATGGTGAATATGAGCTGGGCTTGAATTGTTTGGCCATTCAGTCTATTCCACATGTCGCTCAGGGTGACATACCACAAGCTATTATTCCTTTGAATCCAGAGGAAATCACAAGCGCTGATTTTGATGATTTGCTTGGTGATATTAATAATTTGGAGGCTCCTATTTTGCCCCACAATGGTAGTTCATTTGGGTCTGCTACAAATTCCACTACAAATGCTTCTAGTTTGAAAACACCAGATCATTGTTTGGTGGTTCTGCGAGTTCTTTCTACTCAATTACTTGTAGCTGAGCAAGGGCAACGCCATAATTTGTTTCAATCACAATGCAAAGTGAAGGGACAGGTATGCAGATTCATAATTGATGGTGGGAGCTGCAACAATATTGTTAGTGCCCTGCTTGTTGAGAAGCTTGGCCTGCCCACACGGTGCCATCCACACCCATACCATATGCAATGGTTGAATAATTCAGGGACAGTGAAGGTTTCATCCATGGTCCGCTTATCATTTTCAATTGGTGACTATCATGATGAGGTTGACTATGATATTGTTCCTATGCAAGCGTGCCACTTACTTTTGGGTCATCCATGGCAATTCGATGTGGATTCTGTGCATTTTGGTCGGTCAAACAAATACACATTTATTCACAAAGAGAAGAAGGTGGTTCTTGTTCCATTATCTCTAGAAGACATACATTCTTCTGATGTTGCTCGCAAGAAAAGGGAGGAGAGTGAGAAAAGAAAATTATGTGAGACCTCCAAAAATAGTAAGGGAGAGACTCCTAAACCATCAAGCCACATAAAGCCTCCTGAAAATACAAAACTACCACGACAAACTAAGTGTTTATTTGTGAGCAAGAGTGATTTGAGAGAAGTGAGGAACACCACAGCCCCATTCTTTGAGCTCCTGCACAAAGAGGTCATATTGTCAACTAACGATTTACCTTCATCGCTGCCACATGTTGTTCTTGATTTATTACAGGACTTTGAGGATGTTTTTCCTGATGAGGTGCCAGCTGGTCTTCCTCCCATCCATGGCATTGAGCACCAAATTGATTTAGTACCTGGTGCTTCTCTTCCAAATCGTCCAGCCTACCGCACCAATCTTGAAGAAACAAAAGAAATTCAGCGACATGTAAAAGAGCTTTTGGACAGAGGGTATGTTCGTGAATCTCTATCACCTTGTGCTGTTCCAGTACTTTTGGTCCCTAAGAAAGATGGGTCTTGGCGCATGTGTGTCGATTGTCGTGCTATCAATGCTGTAACTATAAGATATCGCCATCCCATTCCTAGGCTTGATGACATGTTAGATGAATTGAATGGCTCAACTATTTTCACCAAAATTGATTTACACAGCGGCTATCACCAAATTCGCATGAAAATTGGTGATGAATGGAAGACAACATTTAAGACCAAATTTGGCTTATATGAATGGCTTGTGATGCCCTTTGGTTTGACAAATGCTCCTTCAACTTTTATGCGTTTAATGAATCATGTTTTAAGAGCTTTTATTGGAAAATTCGTGGTTGTATATTTTGATGATATCTTGATCTATAGTCAATCATTTGATGAACATCTTGATCATATCCGTGTAGTCCTTGCTGTTTTGAGAGCAGAGAAATTGTACAGAAATATTTCTAAGTGCACCTTTTGCACAGATCGTGTTGTTTTTCTTAGTTTTGTTGTGACTGCAGATGGCATCCAGGTTGATGAAGAGAAGGTTTAAGCGATAAAGGATTGGCCTACTCCTAAAAATGTGAGCCAAGTTTGAAGTTTCCATGGTCTTGCGGGTTTCTACCGACGTTTTGTTAAAGATTTCAGCACAATCGTTGCACCTCTTAACAATTTGACAAAGAAGGATGTTCCATTCAAGTGGGGAGATGAACAGGACCAAGCCTTCGAAGAGTTGAAAAGAAAGCTTTGTGAAGCACCGCTGCTACAACTACCAGACTTTGGTAAGACTTTTGAGATCGAATGTGATGCATGTTGTATTGGCATTAGAGGTGTGCTACTTCAAGAAGGTAAACATGTTGCCTATTTTTCTGAAAAACTAAATGGTCCACATCTGAACTACTCTGTCTATGACAAAGAGCTTTATGCCTTAGTTCGAGTTTTAGAAGTTTGGCAACATTACTTATTACCTAAAGAATTTGTAATCCATTCTGATCATGAAGCTTTGAAATATCTCAAAAGCCAAGGTAAACTAAACCATCGCCATGCAAAATGGATTGAGTTCATTGAAACATTTTCCTATGTTGTCAAACATAAGCGTGGTAAAGATAACATTGTTGCAGATGCTTTGTCAAGAAGATGTGGTTTGATTACACAACTAGATGCAAAAGTGCTTGGATTGGAATCAGTTAAAACACTTTATGCTAATGATTCTGATTTTAAAGAACCTTTCTCTAAGTGCATTGTTGGCAAAGGATGGGATAAATTCTATGTGCATGATGGATTCTTATTTCGGACTAACAAATTATGTATTCCAGCTTGCTCTCTCTGCAATGTTCTTTTGCAGGAAGCACATGCTGGTGGGTTAGCTGGTCATTTTGGTGTAAAAAAGACATTGGACATGCTTTCTAATCATTTATTTTGGCCACATATGAGACGTGATGTCCAGCGACATGTTGAGCGGTGCATAACTTGCTTGAAAGCTAAGTCCCGCCTTAATCCCCATGGTTTATATATTCCAGTACCGATTCCAATTGTACCTTGGGAAGATATATCCATGGATTTTATTCTAGGCTTACCTCGGTCTCCGAGGGGGGCGGATTCCATTTTTATTGTTGTAGATCGCTTCTCAAAGATGGCACATTTTATTCCGTGTCATAAGAGCGATGATGCTTCACACATTGCTGACTTGTTTTTCAAGGAGATAGTTCGTTTGCATGGAGTGCCCAAGACTATTGTTTCAGACCGGGATATGAATTTTTTGAGCTATTTTTGGAAGACATTATGGGGAAAACTTGGAACCAAGTTGTTATTTTCTACTACTTGTCACCCACAAACTGACGGAGAAACTGAAGTTGTCAACCGTACTCTATCTACAATGTTGAGGGCTATGCTGAAAAAGAATCTGAAGATGTGGGAAGAATGCCTTCCACAAGTTGAATTTGCTTATAACAGGAACAAGTTAACATGGATGCGGCAAAAAGATCAGAATTTATTAAGAAGCTACATGCTGACACAAGAAGGAATATCGAGAAGAAATCTGCACAGTATGCAAAGCACGCGAACAAAGGTAAGAAGAAAGTTACGTTCTAGCCCGGTGACCTCGTGTGGTTGCATCTACGCGAGGATCGATTTCCCCAACGGTGCAAGAGTAAGTTATCCCCAAGGGGTGATGGTCCATTCTAGGTTCTAGAAAAGATAAACGATAATGCTTACAAAATTGAGCTTCCCCCTGAATATTCCAATGTGAGTACAACATTCAATGCGGCAGGATTCATCAATGCCAGAGGCGCTGTCCTAGAGGTTTGCCTACACGACATCCCGAACCATGTTAGGGAGGTCGCTTTGCATGGCATTTGTCATGGTGCCGCCATGGCGTTGGCTGCTGCGCAAGCCCGTTCTGGCCACGAACTTCGGTTTCTTCCCCATGGTTTTCTAGCCGCGGCGCACCTTGGGGATCATGAGCGCCTGGTTGGGGATTTCTTTAGCCCTACCAACTCTGTAGCCTTTACTTCCCAGGCCGATGATATAGTAACCAAAGTGTTTTCCAGCCCGTAGTTTTTAATAGGTAATATTTAGCAAACAATTTCTTCGTCTTGAGTGATTTTCCTTTGCTTCGTACTTCATATTATATGCATCACTTTGTCCGTGTTTGCTTTGCTCCTATAGGCGATACACATCGTACCGGCTTTTACCCCTTCGGGTTTATTTTTGCACTAGAGGCGATACCTTTCTGGTATCGGCTATTAGAGCCGACGACCGAACAAATCGGTTGTCAAGTATTAATCCAAATGCTAGGGTAATATTTCTTTAGATATTTCCCATTGATCGCTCTACCAAATTCTTCCTCTCCTCTTAGTGTTTTCAAAATATAAGCATTACCAGGCGCACAAAGTTTGATCCGATAAGGTCCTTCCCAATTAGGTGACCATTTGCCGAACTTACTTTCCTTTGACTCGATCGGCAATTTCACTTTCCAGACCAAGTCTCCTTCAGAAAATTGCTTAATCTTGACCTTTTTATTGTAATATTTTGTAACCCTTAGTTTATTGGCTTCGATATTTTCAAGAGCACACAGCCAAAAGCAACTCAAGTCCTCTAAGTCATCTATCATAAGATTCTTGTAGACTTCGGCTGACAAATCATTTTACAATGTAACACGCCTCAATCCAGTCTGAACCTCCCAAGGAAGAACTGCATTATGGCCATACACAAGTTCATATGGCGACGTTTTAATCAATCCGTGATAGACCATTCTATATGCCCATAGTGCCTCATTAAGCGTTGAATGCCACTTCCTTGGTTGTTCCTCAATTTTTTTCTTGATCAGCTTAATCATAATCTGATTGGACGCCTCTGCCTGGCCATTAGCCTGAGCATAGTAAGGAGAAGAATTTAGTAGCTTGATTCCCATACTAGCAGCAAAATCTCCGAACGCTTCTGATGTGAACATTGTCCCTTGATCGGTAGTTATAGTTTGAGGAATCCCAAAACAATACACAATGTGCTCCTTGACAAAATCAACCATGTTCTTTGAGATTGCTGTCTTCAAAGGGACTGCCTCAACCCATTTAGTGAAGTAATCTGTTGCTACCAATATGAGCTTATGTCCTTTGCTTGAGGGCGGCAAAATCTGGCCAATTAAATCAATTCCCCAACCTCGAAATGGCCATGGCTTGATTATTGGATTCATAGCCAATGCAGGTGATTTCTGGACATTACCAAAACGTTGACAGTCCTAGCACCCCTTGTAATATATAAAACAGTCTTCCAATATTGTTGACTAGAAATATCTAGTTCTGCGAATAATCCATTTCATTTTATAAGCCGATTGATGAGCTCCACATATCCCTTCATGCACCTCGCCCATCAACACCTTAGTTTCCTCTTGATTTAGGCATTTGAGTAATACCCCATCGACTGTTTTGTAATACAGCTGATCATCCAGTAAAACATACTTAGTCGATTTATATCTTAGCTTTCTGGCAACTTTCTGTGACGGATTTCTAAGGTAATCGCCTATTTCGACTCTCCAATCATCATTTGAGGTTTCACTACTCAAGACTTCTCGAAATACTCGATATCCTGACGCACTTTGAACTAGACGATTAGCCTCTTGGTTTTGTGCTCTCGGAATATGTTGAAAAGAGACATGAAGAAATTCCTTGAGCAACTTTTGGCACTTATCATAGTATCCTTTCAAAGTATCTTCTTTGCATTCATACAGGCCGATCAACTGATTAATAATTAACTGTGAATCTCCGAATATTTCAATTGCTTCGGCCTTTACTTCATGAAGAAGCTGAAGTCCTTTAAGAATAGCCCCATATTCCGCTTGGTTGTTGGTAATCATTGGTCCAGTTGGAAGAGCAAACTCAAAACTTGCCCCCCGAGGCGAAATAATAACAATACCAATGCCACCACCTTGTTTGCATGATGATCCATCAAAGAAGAACGTCCAAGGTACCGGCTCTACATAATCAATGCTTGGCTTATGATGCTGGGTGACAAAATTGGCCATTATTTGTCCTTTGACTGCTTTAGCCGATTCGTACTTCAAGTCAAATTCCGATAACGTGAGAACCCACTTTCCCACTCTCCCATTCAGTATTGGCATTGATAACATATGCTTAATCACATCAGTCTTGGAAACAACCGTACATTCAGACGATAATAATTAGTGTCGCAACTTAGTGCAAGAGAAATATAAGCACAAGCATAACTTTTCGGTGGGAGAATATCTTGTCTCTGGATCCAGGAGTCTTCTACTCAGATAGAAAACAACTCGCTCTTTTCCTTCACACTCTTGCATCAAGGCTAATTCAATTGTCTTGTCATCAGCCAATATGTACAACTTAAAAGGCTTACCTTGTAGAGGAGAGACCAGCATAGGTGGACATTTCATATATTCTCTTATCTCTTCAAACATCTTTTGTTGTATGTCACCCCACTTAAATTCTTGATTATTTTTCAACTTCAACAAGGGAGAAAATGGCAGAACTCTTTCTAACAAATTTGAAATGAATCTTCTGATGAAATTAATCTTACCAAGCAAAGATTATAACTCTGTTTTAGTAGTCAGGGGAACTGCCTCATCAATTGCTTTTATGCTTTTTTGACTAACTTCGATTCCTCTCTCGTGGACCATGAAACCCAAGAATTGTCCAGCTGACACTCCAAAAGCACACTTATTAGGATTCATCGTTAGACCATATTTTCTTGCGCATTCCAGAGTGTCCCGCAAATCAGCTAGATGCTCCTTGTACCCTTTGGATTTTATCATCACATCATCGATGTAGATTTCAACAATCCTGCCGATCAACTTATAAAAAATATAATTCATTGCCCTTTGATAAGTTGCACCAGCATTCTTTAGGTCAAATGTCATCACAACCCACTCGAATAAACCGATTGCGTCGGGGCACCTAAAAGCGGTCTTTGCTATGTTTTCCTCAGCCATGAAGATTTGGTTATATCCTGCATTGCCGTCCATGAAGCTAATAACCATGTGCCCGGCTGCTGCATCTACTAACATATCAGCTATCGGCATCGAGTAACCATCCATGGGTGTGACTTTGTTCAGATCCCTGAAATCGATGCAAACTCTTAATTTTCCATTCTTCTTATACACAGGGACAACATTCGATATCCACTCTGCATATCGGCACGGTCGGATAAACTTTGCTTCCAGTAACCTTTCAGTCTCCTTTTTGATATCATCAAGCACGTTCGGGTTGAATCTCCTTGGAGCTTGTTTAAACGACCGATATCTAGGTTTGATTGGCAATCGATGTTCAACAATTGATTGGTCTAGACCAGGCATCTCATAGTATTCCCAAGCAAAACAATCTTTAAATTCCTTTAATAAATCAACTAACTCTCGCTTATACTAAGGATCCAACTTGGCACTTACATACGTCGGCCTAGGTCTATCTCTAGAACCAATATCTACCTCTTCTAATTCATCGACCGACATGAAGCCATGTCCTAGTTTGCCATCTGTACCATCTATTGGATTATCCATTAAGACAAATTTTTAAAGCTGGCTGCTTGGATCAGTTGTTGGCTTTCATTATTAACTCTAATGAAGCCTCCTTCCCATATCTTGCCAGAAAAGCATTCAAAGTCTCCTAGTTCCCAAAAGACTGGATCGGCTGTTGCGATACTCACAGACTCATCAGCGCTAACCAACTCGACATCATCTCCATGCCATTGAATCAAACACTGATGCATGGTCCATGGTACACAACAGTTTGCATGAATCCAATCACGACCAAGGAGTAAACTGTATGACCCTTTTCCATCGATGACGAAGAACGTGGTAAGCAAAGTCTTACTCCCGATTGTCAGTTCGACGTTCATTGCCCCCGGGTCTTAGACGCATTACCCCCAAAGTCCTTAAGCATCATGTTGGTCTCAATCAGATCTCCTAGTCCCTTGCCAAGTTTACGAAAAGTGGTGTAAGGCATAAGATTAACAGAAGCACCTCCATCCACCAACATCTTGTTCATTGGCTTTCCATCAATAAAATCTTTTACATATAAAGCCTTTAAGTGTCGATGCTTGACTGGTTTATCAAATATTGCTTGTTGTATGACTATCAACTTGGCAACTATCTCCTAATACTCTGATTCATCAAAATCTGAGTAAACTTCTTGATTTGCTGGAGCTCTGAACTCTAATGGCAATAGAAGAGCCATTTGAATATTAGCCGATGGTTGCCTTCTATCGGCTGTTTGCTTAGCACGCCATACTTGAGGTTTACCGGATGCTTGAGCCTGTTCTAACTCTCTATTCCTTAGGCATTGCACCCTTCTCTTCTGGCTTCTTATCAAACCTCCTGGACACCATTGCCCTTCCTATCAAACATATTCTCTCTCGTTGCTTTTATAATCAGCCCAGTTTTGATCAACAACTCTTTTTCCAAGCCGATCATGAATACTTCCATTTTTAAGTGCCGATCCATGTCATTATGGTGATACGCATCTTGAGCATGGATAGACCGGCGGTTGGCTTGAGATTGCCTAAACTCCCAATATTGTTCGCTGCACTCTAGACAGTTATTTCTGGTAGGCAGTTTCAAACCTTCGTTCCAACAATGTCTGAAGAAAGGACAATTCCAATGAGATTCAGCTTGCTTTCTTTCATACCTCTCATTTTCCTGTTGACGCTGGTATTCTTGCTCTTCTAACCAACGCTGATAATCCTTTTCCTTCTGTCATTGCCATTTATTCAACATAATTCGAGATGTAACCCGTGGCTTTGTCGCCTCTTCTTTTGATGTATCTCCCTGCTCATATCGGCTCCTTTACTTGTCGTGATGTCTTTTAATTTCTCTGTATTCATGAGCCGATATTTGCATCTCAGGATCGACTGTTCCAGCTTCTCTTGATTTGGTTAATGTCAGGACCTTAGTCTTTCCTTTGAGTAGCCTAGCATCGACCATGTTTTGAATTCCTAGGAAAGGATTATCATCAACTTTCATTTTTCGAGGCGTATCAAATTTGAGTCTTCCTTGCTGAATAGCCCTCTGTATATGCTGTCAAAAAATTCTGCATTAATTAGTGGAATAAGAAGTAGCGTTATGGAACTTGTAGAACTTCTTATTCTTCAACTGATCAGGGGACAACATAACATGATTATCGGGCAACTTGATCTGTCCCTTCTCAAGCAAGAAATCGAAGAGCTTGTCTGATTTTGTAATGTCAAAGTCATAGCTCTCCTCGACTCCTCTTCTCCAAGGATTTGGTACCATTACTGTCTTTTTGCTCTAATTCCATTCAGCCGCGGCAACCTCTTCTTCATCATCTTTATAGCCGTCATCGACTGAATATGGATTATAAGCTTCGGCCATTGTGGTACTTTTCTAGAATCAGTTATCTCTGCGCATATTCTAGAACTGGCTATTGAGCGCTACCACTCGTTGAGCCAATTGACCCAAGTTATCAAATTCTTATCCCAGCAGCTTTTCTTTCCATGTTGGCAGCATTCCTTGAACGGCCAATGCAGCTAGCTGATCATCAGCCAGGTTTAATAAGAAGCATAAATTTCTAGTCTCTTGGAACCTCTGAAGACACTCAATGTTCGATTCATTAGTTTTCTGCCTTATAGTTGTCAAATCGGTAATCTTCTTTTCTCCAGTCCTAGTATAGAAATATGTATGAAATTTTTTCTCCAAGTCAGCCCAATTGGTAATGGAGTTGACTGGTAGTGATGAAAACCAAGTGAAGGCTAGCCCTGACAGTGATAGGGAGAAGAAATGAACTCGATGGGCCTCCTCAACTGATGCCTCGCCCAATTGTGTAAGATACCGACTAACATGTTCTATTATGCTTGTGCTATCTTGGCTAGTGAACTTGGCAAACTCTGAGAGCCTATAATTTGTAGGAAGAGCGACCAAATCATACCATTCTAGATATGAGCATTTGTATGAGAAGGTCAGCCCTTTTGCCTTCAGACCGAACTGATTCTTCATCATCTCGGTCACCTTTAGCAACAACTCATCAGCATATGAATTTGGATTTCTCTGCACTTGCTGACCCATCTGTGGATTGAAATCCCGTGTGCCTTGATACCCTAGATTCGGAATCATATGAAGGGTGTCATAATCTGTGCCATAATAATACCCCTATGGAATCTCTATCTGCTGGGTCCTTTGCTGGTTTGCTGCTTGAAGTCTCTGATTGTAGATATGAGGATCTATATCTCTACGGATCCTTTGAATTGATGGTGCTATTTTTTGATCCGACGACGGTATGTGGCTTGATGTGCCAAAATTAATCATCTGGTTCTGACCTTGCCCCGTCGGCTGTTGCACATGCTGCACTGACGATCCAGGATTATACTATATTTGATTCATAGTAACACCTTGAGCTTGCTCAGATAAACTCTGAACTACCTAGACATCATCATTACCAGCTGGTGCTGCTTCTTGATGGCTGGTACTAGTTTGATTAGTCCCTTGAGTCGACGGATGTGGAATGTTGTAATAAGCCGGTCCAACCTGATCAACTAGAAACCCATGAAACACCTCTTTCATGGTGTTATGGAATGTGTTCAAGAAAACTTCATTATGGTTTGATATGGCATCATGAACATATTTATTTATAGCTTCTGTGAAGAAACGCCTATCTTCAGTTTCAACTGTATCTATCTGCCCATGCAACAAAACTCTTGGTAGTGGATATTTCTGAATAATTGTATTGTCGCGTGTTTTGGTGTAGGACAACAAACACTTGTTCTAAAATTCTTCTATAGCTTTGCTGATGACATCTTTATCTCCATCAGGTAAGTCTTCGTAAGGTACCATAAGGATGTCGTTGTTGTTGTGAGCCGCCATGACGATTGTGGGGTCCCACCGGGCGTGCTAGAACATGTGTCGGCATGAAATTTCATCCCGTGCCGAGGCACAAGAGCAAGCCTGAAGGGTCCGCTCGATGGAGCTGGAGATCCGCCTAGCTTCAATGCAGGGATTGTCGATCCTGCGCACTCCTCCCGAGACGTGCCAGTCAATTTAACTCTGCAATTGACAAGGAGAGAAAGCTAATCAGTAATTTAAGGCGGAACATGCCGGTGTTGCCAGACAGTCCTGAATGTGCGGCTCTGAGAGCCGATATAGAAGGAGATCAACAAAATAGCCGATTCCAGCATACCCATAAGAATAAATCAGCTTAAAGCTCATTGAGTTATGGAAGAAAAATTGGTTATCATTCAGGATGAATATCGTTATTTAGACAAATATTAATCAATGGCAATAGAATGTCAACACTAATCAGTTTATACTAAACCAATAACTGCAAGTAACTGAATCCCTTTTTATATGAAAATTCAGCCCATCATCATTTGACCATTTAATATAGATAAATCTATGAACATATTAGATCTTATCTATCGCTATGACCAGTGGGGCATGAGGCAGAATCATGTAGGCCGTAGAAACAGCAATAAATTCGACGACCCTAACTTATTACTAATATCAGTGGGGTATGAGGCAAAATCATGCAGGCCATAATACAATAATAAGATCATGGGCCTAACACATCTTTCAACCTATCTTTACTTCAACGGTCTCATGACGTGAACTGCATATGTGAAAACACTCGATATCGGCTAAAACAGCCGATTCAGGCATAACACACAATTAAGGTCATGCCCTATCAGGAACAGATCTACCAAAATAACGATCCCCACTCCACGGTGCTAACAGCGGGGTGTGAGGCAGAATCACACAGGCCGTGATAACGGGCCATAGAATGGTTTTCGTTAGCCAATAGATATATTCAAGACCAGACGTGCCTTAACCGCACACTATGCACGATCAAGATTGACATAAAACAGCCGATAAAACATAACTCATCATTTTAGGTATAGATTAGATCAGTTTAGATTAATAAATGATGGGTTAAACAGGATATAAGTCCAATATAGATCAATCCCAATCGAACAAAATGATATTGCTGTAATTAAATAAATAATGAAAGCAATAAGCAATATCGGTAACTTAATGAATCTATCCGAAGGACGCCACCCTTAGATAGAACCGATAACTTGATCTTAATCTAGTTCGAGCAGTGGACGTCGACCGGATCGATGCAGCCTTACTTGAACTAAACAAGAGTCGATAACTAGCTTATACCAGAGTCACAGTGGAGGTCGACCAGATCAATGCAGCCGTACGAACAGAAGTATAAGCCATGACGGTACTTACAAACAAGCCGAAGGTCAGCCGGACCGATGCAACCCTCCTTGCTAAAGAACTCGCTGAGATCTACTCTACTCCTACTCCTAAGGGGTGGCTGGAGCCGAAAAAAGTAAGTAACTTGTATTTGATTGATTGTGTGTCTTTTTTACAATAGCCGGGGTCCAATATTTATACCCGGAACCTACACAAGAATCGTATTTAAGCACAACTCATCACAATTTTTTGGCCTAAGAGAAAACATTCCTAATTTAAGATAACTTGGACCCTAATCTTTCCCTTTTTATAGAGTCCAACATGTTCTTCCCGACGCCGATCGTCTGCTGGCGCTATATGAAGAGAGCCGATTCTAGTGCTGCATTTGAATCAGCTGATACCGACCTTCATGCAATTGATTTCTTGATGACTTGATCTTGGGAGCTTTTGAGTTCCTACAATTCTTCTTCCAAATTTTGGTGTAAACACTTCCTTAAGCTTCTCATTCTCAAGAGCTAGATCACTATCATGGCCAAGGTTCTCTATCACAATGGTGTTGGTGGTTGATAGCTTTTCAAGATCTTTCTTGAGCTTCTCATTCTCTTCCTTGATCTTGACATACTCATCATAGTTATCAGACTCAACCACTTGCTTGCCTTTGCCACTAGAACCTTGCTCAATGCTCTTAGTGATCAAATCATCACATGATGTAGCTATATCAATCTTAACAACATGGTTAGTAGCATCATATGGCTCATTGGATAATAGCTCAAGAGAGACAACAAGATTATCATGATTGATCTTGAGATTTGTATATTCTTCTTTTAGCATATTGTAGCTAGTGATGAGCTCATTATGTATCCCCTCAAGTTTATCATGTTTTTCTTTAAGCTCTTTCTTAGAAAATTTGAGCACCTTGAGTTTGGATGACATAGCTTCATTTGCTTCTCTAAGCTCAACACTAGCCTTTTCCGCTATGTCACATTTAGCTAAAAGTGAGTCATTCTTAAGTTCTAGCTTTTCATTTTTACCTCTTGTCTTTCTAATGATTTTAGTATATTGGTTAAGCAACTTGACAAGATCATCATAAGAAGGTGATTCAAATTCATCATCACTATCACTATCATCATCGCTAGCATGATCATTACAACTACTCTCATCATCACTTTGTACCTTTCATTCACCCTTGGCCATAAGGCATAGGTGTGTAGAGGATGGTGGCGGTGGTGTCGGTGAAGATGATGAAGAGTCAATCACAATAGCGGCCACCTTCTCATTCTCACTATCATCATCGGATGAGCAACTTGATGAATCAATATCCATGAGCCAATCACCGATGATGTATGCCTTTCCATTTTCTTCTTCTTGTGGAAATCCTTCTTCTTGCCATCCTTCTTCTTGTATGGCTTGTTTTTCTTCTTCTCATCATTATTTTCATTGCTTGAGTCATCTTTTTTGCCCTTGTACTTCTTCTTGTATTTGTCTTTCTTTGGCTTGGGGCATTGATGTGCGAGATGACCAAGTTCTCCACAATTATAGCAATCCATCTCTGAGATTGGCTTCCTTCTATTGCTAGTGAAGAACTTCTTTTTCTTGCTATCAAACTTGACACCGTTCTTGTTGAGATTCTTTAGCATCTTGGTAGTTCTTCTTACCATGAGAGCAAGACTTGCATCATCAATTTTATCATCACTTGAGCTCTCATATTCAACTCTTGCTTTGCCCTTCTCTTGGCTAGCCTTGAATGCTAAGTCTTTCTTCTTGGTGGAAGATGCGCCATCTTGTGGTGTGATGTGCATATACATCGCATGTGCGTTGATCTTTCCCAAGATTTGAGTTGGTGTAGCGGTGGAAAGATCACCTTGATGAAGCACGGTCACAATATGCCCATATTTGTCAATGGAGAGGACACTCAAGATCTTTCTTACAACATCGGATGGTTGCATTTGTGTAAGTCCAAGCCTATTGACTTCCTCTACAAGAACATTTAAGCATGAGTACATTTTATTTGCACTTTCTTTAGGAAGCATCTCGAAAGAATTAAGCTTTTTCATGACAAGATGATAGCGTTCCTCATGCTCACTCTTTGTTCCCTCATGGAGCGCACAAATGTCCGATCATAGTGCATGGGCGTCCTTGTGGTTCCGCACATGATTAAACACATCTTTGCAAATGCCTCTAAAGATGGTGTTTCTAGCCTTTGCATTCCATTTCTCATAATTAACCTCATCGCCTTGAAGATGTGTGGGATCCTTAGGTTTTGAGAAATCTTGAGAGGCGGCTCTAAGAATTCCAACATCTAGAGCTTCTAAGTAAGCCTCCATGTGGATTTTCCAATAAGGAAAATCATCTACCTCAAAGATAGGAGGAGGTCCATCCCCGGGGGACATATTTCTCTAGGCGGTTAAGCCTAAATTCGTGAGCATGAGGCTCCGATACCAATTGAAAGGATCAAGATGCCCAAGAGGGGGATGAATTGGGCTAATTCTAAAATTCTTTGCAATAATTAAACCCTACACTTAGCCCACTTCACCCCTTGTGCCTAGAATGTGATTCTATTGATCTACCGCACAAAAGTTTAGCACCCTAAGTTCCAATCCTACTCTAGCATGGCAATTCTAAGAATATAAAGATAAGAAATGAATTGCTCAAATGTAAATGCTTAAAGTAAAGAGAGGAGAAGGAATGCGGCGATGTTTTGCCGAGGTATCGGAGAGTCGCCACTCCCCACTAGTCCTCGTTGGAGCACCCACGCAAGGGTGTAGCTCCCCCTTGATCTGCGCAAGGATCAAGTGCTCTCTATGAGCAGATTCTTTGACCTCTGTCGTAGTGAATCTCCCACAACCACTCACAACTTGAGTTGGGTCATCCACAAGCTCCGCTGGATGATCACCAAACTCCCGATCACCACCAAGCCGTCTAGGTGATGGAGATCACCAAGAGTAACAAGCATGAACTCTCACTTGACCACAACAAGCCTAATGAGAAGGGTGGATGCACACTTGCTACTCTCCTTGCACTAATGAGGCCTTAATCTTGGATTCTCAAATCTCAATCACCTCACTAGGCTCTTGCTCTCCTTAGCACTCTCAAGGGTGTTTCTCAGCTGAACAAATGGGCAAGAGACCTCCCTTGGATGAATGGAGGAAGTATTTATATCCCCTCATTCAAAACAAACCATTAGGAGGTTGAGTCAGCACTCTATGGGGTGACCGGATGCTCCGGTCAGTTATCCCCGCCATAGAACCATTAAGTTGTGACCGGACTCTGACCTACGTCCGGTCAGCATTGACCGGATGTGCCCGGTCACAAAAACTGCTCTCTGGAACCTTACTGATGTTGATCGAATGCTGGCACCCAGAGTCCGGTCACTTCGCTCTTCAGCGTTCGATCAGTAACCGGATCCGGACCAGCGTCCGGTCAGCACTGACCGGACGCGTCCGATTAGGAATTTCCCTCTCTGGAACCTCTCTGGAGTTGACCGGACTCTGGCACCCAGCGTCCGATCACTTTTCACTCAGCGTCCTGTCACAACCAGATGGCTTTAGTTGATCAAATGAACTGACCGGACTCACCCTTCAGTGTTCGGTCACAACTAGACCAGCGTCTGGTCAGTCATTTGACCCTCCATTCACTTCCAACTCAAAATCATATGTGAATGAAGTTTGCTCCAATTGATCTTAGGGCTACTCCTGAGCTACCTAGTGCTAGATTTGATAAGTGTGCACCACACCTAACCCACTAGACTCACCTAGGTCAAGCTACTAGTCCATACTCCCCTTAATAGTATGACCAAAGGAAAAACAAAGTCCTAAACTACTCTAAGTGTCTCTTCAACACCAAACGACACCTAGAACTAGTCCATCCTTAACCTTGTCATCCATCCTGTGAAAACCAAAATGATTTCCATCGTAGGGGCATGACAACCATGATTGCCCAATCAATTGCCATTACCATGACCTAACTTAATTGCCTCAGCAAAACACACGTTAGTCATAGTAATCTCGTATTGTCATTAATCACCGAAACCCAACTAGGGGCCTAGATGCTTTCACTAGCTCCAAATACTACTAAAAGGTAAAAGAGAACAAGAGTGTGGTAGTGAAGTAGAGCCCAAATGAGGTGTGTGTGAGAGAGAGCTCTACTCATCTATTTATACTAGCTATAGATCGGTTTGGCGCGTGGTAAAATAGGAAACCGCCCTGAGCCCCCTTTGCATGCCACCATGCAACCGCCTACAGAGGATGGGCCCAGGCCACGCCGCCTAGGGTGCGGGCGCACCTAGGGTGTGGCCGTACCCTGGCTGGCTCGCCTGGCCACCGCCTTTGTTATTTGGGCTAGTGGCTAGGCCTAGGCTCCTCCCACGTCAGTGCTCGGCCCAGATGAGGAGTGAAGGTGGGCTTCTCCATTTATTTCCTTTGCGCATTTCTGCTTTACGCCTTTCGAGTTGTGCCTTTTGTCATGTTTTCCACTTGTATTTAGATGTATGTCCTGCAAAACGTGATTCTTCCCATACAAGTGGAATTATGTTTAATAGTAAATGCATATGTGTCAAAAGTTTGTTTATTTCTCCTGTTTTAGATATAAATTGGTGGTCGGATATGCTCGTTAAGGACTGCCAACAACTCATCCGGACTCAAACTTGAGACAAACAAAGATACAGGCTTGTGCATTTTGATGGAGATTGAATGCTTCTTCTAGAGTTATTTCTCTATATTCATCGGTGGGAATGAACACACCAACTTCCATAACTTCCCAAAGTCTTACGGCAATGAGGTGCATCTTCATCTTGTAGGCCCAATCGGTGTATCTTGTTCCATCAAAGTGAGGTGGCTTGCCATGGTTGATGGTAGGGAAAATGCATGGGCAGACCTTTGATGAGTTGTCCATAGTCAAAACCAGTGCTTGAATAGATTCCCTTTCCTTGAACATTCTCATTTCCTGCTCCAACATCACTTGCATTATCTTTGGCTCCATCAATCTTGCCACTAATAGCATCTTCGACTTTCTTGCTCAACTCATCCTTCAACTTGCTCATCTCATCATGCATCTTCTTCATTTCATCTTGGAAAAACTTGGTTTGCTCAGTCATCAACTCTTTAGCAATTTGCTTGCCCAACTCGGCGGCATCGGCTTGCATCTTTTCGGTGTCTGATGTTGTTTCTTCTCATGTGGTGAAGCGCTAAAAGAAGGCCTTACTCTAATACAATTAAAAGGATCTAAACAATGCCTAGAGGGGAGGGGGCAATAGGCGTATCTAAAAATTTCTACACAAAACTCAAAGTAACTTGTCAGTCACTACCGAAACTTCTGACAGTTTGGGCCAAAACTTCCAACGGCCGGATGTTCCAACACAAACAGTCGGTAGTTCTGACTCCTAAGTGAACTACTCAATCCAAGCAAAAATGAACTTTGTGAATCCGATAACTTACAACCCCACTTCCTAGTGGTAAGGTGAAGCATTGGGGTTCCTCTTTTGACACCAAAAAGCCTTCACTCCATAGCTCGAGTCCAAACCCTAAGAGATGCTTTGGGGAGAAGAGAAAACAACCAAGAACAAATATGATAGCACAAACCACAACAACAAGCACGCGGGATACAAGGATTTATCCCGAGGTTCGGCAACCCCACAAAAGTGCTCCTACGTCCTCATTGTTGAGGTGACCACAAAGGTCAGAGTCTCTTCCACCTCCTTGCCTCTCTCAAGGCAACCACAAAGGTCACTTGAGCTTTCCACTAAGAAATCAAGGGTAATACAAACTTTCCAAGGCTCTTCCACAAAATGGAAGCTCTTGGGCGACGCCTAGCCGGCTAGGAGCAAAGCTCCAAGAGTAATATACGCAAATCCAACTGGCTTGATGAAGAAATCAAGTGCTCAAGCTCGCCAAAGTGATTCTCTCACTCAATCCACTCTCCTTTCACTCAAATCCTTATGGGAATCAAAGTTAGGAGCAAAGGGGAGAGGAGAGGGGAGCAATGAATGTTTGGGAGCTATTTTGGCCGAAGTTAGGTCGCAATGAATGAGTGGATAACGGTTAGAAGAGAGAAGAGAGCTATTTATACTCATAGGCATAATCTAACCATTCAGATCTGCGTCGGAAGTTTCAACACAGATCGCCGAAACTTCTAGTGCCTATAGAAACACGGTTCATGGCGTAGTTAACTAGGCTTGCTCGGCTAGTGTAGGAACTCTCGACATGCCGGGACTTCTGGCTCAAGCGACTAAGTCCTAAGGCTCGGGACTTTCGGCGGGAGCCGGGACTTCCGACAGCCGTAACTCCCCACAAACGTCGGCACTTCTGACGACCAAACTCCCAAAAACTATATCTAAGTGTTTGTGAGGTGCTTGAGTGTCTCTCTTTTAATTTTATTTTTATGCTTGAGCACTCTATCTTCCTCATACCACCTAAACTTGCATCCCTCTTTATAGTACGGCAAACCTAAACCCAAAACAAAAGATAAAAGCTTTGGAGATCGTTTTGATTTCGTCCGCCTTTCATACTTAAGAATTGAGAGACACCATTTCATCTAAATCAACTCTTTGATTCTTTCATGGGACTAAAGCTATGATAAATCTCATTAAGATTTCATTAGCCCCTAATTTGAATGTCATCAATACACCAAAACTCACATAGGGGGCAAATGCACTTTCAACGTCTGCACGACAAAGAATGTAGAGGTCAAACATGGTCTACAACAGCAATGGGCTAGGGCAAACTGCTGCTAGGTGTTGCGAGGAACAATAGATTCAAAGCAGCTAGGGTTCTAGACTGCTGTGAGGTGTTGCCATTCAAAGCAGCTAGAATCGGGACAAGCGAGCACTCACCTGGTCGTCTTCGGCACCGGAGGAGAGCTCAACTCCCTTGTGCCTCGCAATCGTCGTCACCGGTGGTGGAGTAGGACATGCAGTGACAACGACGTGCAAGGCGCTGTGTAGGGGTTCTTCTCCTGTCTCCTCGCACCATAATATGCCTTGTCACCTCCTCCTCGCTTGGCAAAGACAGAAGCGGGTGGTGGTGGTGGTGGCGACAGAGGCGGCGCGGGTGTCTTTGGAGCAGCACACGACATCAAAGAGGGTGAGGAGATGTCGATGTTTCACCACCGATAGACTGCCACGGGGGTACCCGGGGCAGTTTGTTCGGACTTCAGCGTATGCAGAACTTGACGGTAAACGCAAGAGACAGTCGATTTATCCTGGTTCGGGCCCTCGACCGTTGATCGAGTAATAGCCCTATGTCCAGTCGGCGTTAGCCTTTGTGTTGGATTGATTGTTCAAGTCTCATCTCCAGGAACCCCGCCCTCCTTTATATAGTCAGGAGGCCGGAGTCCTAGTCGGTTTACAATGAGAGTTCCTAGTAGGATTACAGAATAATACTTCTACTAAGATTACATGGAAAGAATCCTAGTTAGACTAGATCTTCTCTCTTCCTTGCGGGGTATCCCGTAGGTCCCGCATAGACAAGCCCCCGAGCACTTCATGGTTGAGCTCTGGAAGCCTCGTCTTGTTCCTTCAGGTCTTGTCGAGTAGAAACAAGCGTTGTCCGAGTGCTTTCTTGAGTGAAACCATGTAGCGCTTCCTGGGATCTTCGAGTGGTGTGTGCTTTTTTGAAGAAAAAAGCACACCCAGCTAGGTGTAGCCCTCGAGCCTCTTGCTATTTGGAACAAGTAGCTAGAGGGCCTTGTCTTGAAATTGCTCTGATTCTTCGTCGAAGGGCTCCCGAGCATATACCCGGGTTCTTTATCAAAAAGAACTCGGATATAGCTTGGTCCGGGTTCTTTTTGTCGTGAGGTCTTGAAGTGGTCTGTCTTGAAGAAGTCACCTTGGTGGCTTGCGCTTTTTCAAAAAAAAAGTGCACTCACTGAGTGTAGCCCCCGAGCCTCTTGCTATTTGGAATAAAAAGTTGGAGGGTCTTGAATCTTATGTTGTTTGACAACTCTTGTCTTGAAGAGGTCTTCTAAGTGATGTGTGCTTTTTTGAAGAAAAAGTGCACTCACTGAGTGTAGCCCCCGAGCCTCTTGCTATTTAGAACAAAGAGTTGGATGGTCTTGAATCTGAGTTGTTCAAAGAACTAAAAACCTCTCCTGTTGTAGCCCCTGAGCATTATTCAAAAAGAACTCGGATACAGGATCTTGGCATGTTCTCTGGTAGTCTGCTATTGTCATATGTAGTTATATGGTGGTGGTTGAGTGTAAATGCCGTTTGTTCACGAGTTGTACAATGTTGGTATATTCTTTCGAATATGCTCATTCTTGAGTATTGTTCATTCACACATGAGTCCTCTTTTATTGAATTCTATCTTTTCACTGTGTCCTTTGTTAGGTTTGTTCTGTTAGTGCTCCTGGTCCATGTGCACCGCTTCTTTGGCCTATAAATACCCCCCTTGTGTGTTGTTTTGATTCATCGAGCATTTTGTTGCGTGGTCTGAAATCTCCATAGTCATGAATATGATAGTTTGTGAAGTAGAGCAGCCCCCGGGCGTATTTTGTAGTTCTTGTACATCTTGTCGTAGCTGGAGGAATTCTTGTGATAGGGATTAGAGGTAGACTAATCCCACAGCGGCATTGTACCGGGAAGTACGTGGCGGTAGTTGGAGGAAGTCTTGTGATGTGGGATACGTTCCTTCATCCAGCAGTTCTAGGTTGATCTTCCTCGCCTGCTCTGCGACTATCCGGTGCAGATCAACACCATATCCGATATCACATCGGACTTGGGTAGACAGATGCCTGCAGGCTTCTTTTGGTCCATGTTATCCCGCCATGCTGCTGATCTCCGCCTTAGATGTGCTACGTTCTTCCTTTGAAGAAAACAGTGTAGCCGAGTGCGGTTTGTTCTATCGAGTAGCAATTTGGAACACGTAGTCGTTCCAGAGCCTAGTTGTGTTCGGGTTCCTCTTTGCTACCTTGCTTGTCATAGTACCAAGTTCGTTGGGTCTTGTAAGATGTGTAATCTTGTATTTGTAATGAAAATAATCTAGTCTTCTGAGTTGTCATTCTTTTTTCTGCTGATGTCCTGGTTGTTTATGAGATTCCCAAGTTCTTTCTATAATTGTCGGGTTCTTGTGTTCCTTGTAAGGTAACCCTTCATTGCTTCCTGGTTGATGAGTTCTTTTTGTAGCAATGTGATAACTCTGCCTTGGTGCTGGATGGATAAGTCTGAAATCTACCCGTTGAACTGTACCGTTGTGTAGAAGTGTGACGTCCGTCATTTCAACTGTGTCAGTTGTGGTGAGAAATGGATCGTTGCGTTCTCGTGCCGTGTTTAAACGGGCCTGGTGGGCCACGTTTTTATTGCTATAAAATCTATTTAAAGGCCCTTCTTCTTTTTCTTTGCTGCCCTGCTTTTGCCTTGAAAACCCTAGTCTTCAAAACTCCGCCGCCGTCATTGTCGGCGTCCTCTAAGCACCGCCATTTGAGCCTCACTGTTTCTTAGTGCTTTATTGCTTTCTCTAGTATATGGGTAGGAAGAAATCAGCGAGCAAGTCCCAGGCATCCTTTGTAGACGAGGAGGCTTCGCTTTCTGTGATTGAAAATCAAGAATTTATGGCCATGAGGGCTGCTCAGAAGATCTGGCCGGCTCCAACTACGACTGAGGATTAGTTGCGTGAGCTTGTCAGTGATGGTCTGATCCAGGGCAAGGAGTTTGCTGATTGGAGAGCTCCAGGCGAGCATCGGGTCCCAACTCCAGGTCCTGGTGAGATTGTTCTTTTTGTCTTCTTTATCCGTGTTGGACTCTGCCTTCCTACTTCTGCTTTTCTTCATTGATTTCTCAGTTATTTTGGGATTAGCTTGAACCATCTTGCTCCCAATGTTGTCCTTCATCTTTCTATTTTTGTTTATCTTTGTGAAACTTTTCTTGGAATTCCTCCTTCTCTTTCTCTCTTTCGCTACTTCTTCCGTTTGAAACCACAACCCCACCGCGATGACACCCATGTTCTTGGTGGCTATGGGATTCAGTTTCGTCAGGGTCTTAAGAGTAAATTCTTTGATTATGACTTGATTGATTCTGTGAGGGATTGGCGTGCCGACTGGTTTTATGCCGCCAATTTGATTCCTCCTCTTGCTGTTCATTCTGGTTCTAGTCCCGTGGTTAATGACCGATGGGAAAAGAATCCCCTGACGATGGATGAGCTCTAGGCGATCAAGCCATTTCTTGAGAGGATATGCACTCTAAAACAGCAAGGCTTGACCGGCTTCGGGATTGTTTCCAGTTTTCTTCGCCGCCATGTTCAACCTCTGAAGGAGCGAGAAAATTATGGTTTTGAGTACTCTAGGGCGAAGGATCCTTCTTGTATGGTCCCTGCCCTTGAGTTGACTGGTGAGGAGGTGCTCGAGCGCCTTTAGAAGATGTTGAAAGTAATTAGCGTCGTTCCGCATGCTGTCCTTGAGTATTGTGCTAACAACCCGCCTCCTGCTGTGAGTTGTTTTTTCTTATGTGGGTACTTTTTGTATTTCTTTTGTTGTCTCCACTTTTTGCTTAATCTTCCTTGTCTGGTTGTTTTACTCTTTTATAGGAATTGGGGCATAACTTCGTTGATCTGATCCCCCTTGATGACTGCCCTGCCATTGTGGAGACTGGGGATAGTCTTGCTGGGACATCTTTAACCAGTAAGTTTCAAACCACCACGATATTTCCTGGTGTTTCTTCCGCAGTTCTTGATGTATATGTAGAGTATGTTCCTCGTCCAGTTCCTCGAGCTCCTTGTAGTGTCGGAAAAAGGGGGCAAGCGGATTGTTCTTCTTTTGGTCTATATGCTACCAAGAAGCCTCACCAGTCGAGTACTCGTCTAGATACTCAAGTTATAGGTAGCATGCTCCTAGGTGAGCATATTAATACGCTTTGTCTTCTTGTTGTTTGTTTGTGCCTTTAACCGAGTACTTTTCTTCTTTTTCAGATGGCGCTGTGGTTGCCATGTCTGAGAATGAGGAAGATGAGGATGATGATGCGGCCCTTGTCATGCGTCGGTGAGTTGTTTTCTTGTTTTTCTGTTGTTGAACACCTCTTTTTTCTGACTTTTGGCCTTGTTCTCTTGTAGCAAGCGGTCGTCGAGCTTGAGTTCTTCTAGGGCTCCGGTACTGACCACGCCACTCTTGTCGTAGAGTGGTGGTGATATTTTTGCTGCTATAGTTCCCCCTCTGAGATCTTCTGTTCGTCTTGGGGATTTTATGAAGAAGAAGATAGCTAAGTGAGTGAATCCTAGTTATGTTTCTTTGCTTTTGTTTTTCTTTTTTCTGATTCATATTCTTATCGTCGAGTTTCCTTATCATCTTGTAAACCCTCGCCTTCTCTTAATCCTCAGCCAACCTCTTGTCAATCCTCTGGTGCACCCCCGTGTACTGAGTCAAAGGACTCGGAATGTACGGTCGGCGAGGTGGCTGTGAGGGAGACAGGGTTCCCTGGTGATCACGCTGCTGCGGATCTACTGACTCCGGGGGCGGCCGTGTCCATAGGGGTGGATCCATCTAAGTAGGTAGCTGGGACTTCCTAGGATATGGCCCTGGCCTTGCCTTCTTTGGAACAGCCGGCTTCTCCTTCTGCTCCTCTTGGTACTAGTGATCAGCGTTTGGATGATGATGTGTTGCAACAATTCGATGCCACTCATCGGTTGTAAGAGCTGACCGCTACCTGGGGATCCTTTGCTACCTTTGCGACTTCTTTTGGGGAAAAACTCCAGGTAAGTTTCTCTAAAGTTCTTTCTTTGGATGTTCGTCTTTCTTCTGTTCTTATGTCTTGTTTTTCTCTCTCTTTTTGTTCAGTCTTTTTCTCGAGATCATACCGGCTTCTTTTTCTCGTCTGAAACCAAGAAAAAATTGTCTTCTGAGGTTAGTGCCCTAAAAATAGAGCTTGACCTCTATCGGGCCGAGATGGAGACCGAGCGTGAAACGCACCAGAAGGAGGAAAAGGCTCTCCGTGCCCGGGTTGTTGAGGCAGAAGACCGTAGGGATGCTGCTGTCCAGGAGGCCTTGAAGAATGTGGAGGACATGAAGAAATAGTGCGATGGTATTGTGGGTTCTTTTTTGTTTCCTTTTGTATTCAAATTTCCCTTTCTGCTGACTTGTTTTTTGGTGCCTGGTCTAGCTCTCCGAGTTGAAAAGCATAAGCTCTCGGAGGGTATTGAGGAGATGAAGGTACTTGTTCACAATAATCACAACAGGGCTGAGGAGGTAATTACTCGTGCTGAAGAAGAACTTGTGCTTGCCAAATTGATTCGGCGTGGAGCTGACAGGGATCTTGTGCAGGCCCAAAAAACTATTGAAGTCTTGACTGGCAAGTTAGCGACGGCTACTGAGAACTAGAATGCTTTGTGGAAATCTTTTCGGTCAGTAGCCGACCTTCTCCGGACTCCAACAAATGATGGTCAATCTTGGGCTCAGTTTATTCCCCAAGTTCCGACCTGTTTCCAGGAGTTCGTGAAGAGGTGCGACCAACTGTCTACCAGAAATGTTCTTGCCTAGGTCCAGGTTCTTGCTCCGGAGTTCCCTTTGTCCAAGATTGCAGAGGAAGTCGAGAGTCAAGAATATCTGGATGCCGTTGAAAAGGTGGAGCCTGAGGTCGAAGATTTAGCCAGGAAGATTGTGGATAATCTTGATATTGATATTTCTTCTCCTGATGATGATGCTTGATGTAATTGACCCTTGTACTCCAACCTCTGTAACAGGATATTGTACTTCTTTTTGAATGAAGATTCTTTATTTTTGTCGATGTCTTCTCCTTGTTTATTCTTTAAATGAGTTGTCCAAGTGATCAGAAATTTTTTCGAGCAGTCGTTTGTTGTGGCTTTCGTCTGCACTATTTAAACCACTCGGTATAGGTAGATCGTTGTGTTGACAAACTTTCTTGATTTGCCGAGTGCTTGTCTGGCTTTCGTCTGCGTCATGTAAATAACTCGGTAATGTAGATCGTTGTCTTGACAAGCTTTCTTGATTTGCCGAGTGCTTGTATAGCTTTCGTCTGCGCCGTGTAAACAACTCAGGGTAAGTAGATCTTTGTCTTGACAACCTTTTTGTTCTTGCTAGTACTGAAAAGACTTAGGACCAGCGATCTCAAGTATCTTTAGCTTCTTCTTTTTAGCTTTTTTGCTTAACTCGAGATGTGGCCAACATCTAGCCCTTTCCCTGGTTGTAAAAACATCTTAGGATCAGTTCGGGTGTTGGCTTATCAGCTATCCTCGTCGGCAGGCCAAAGCATCTTTTCAGCTTTTTTGTTCATGGCCGGTATGCTCAGGCTTAGTTTCGGTTATTTTGCTTTTTGGTTCGGGTGTTAGCTTATTAGCTACCCTCATCGGTGGGCTCAAGCATCTTTTCAGCTCTTTTGCTCTCGGACGGTATGCTCAGGCATAATTTCAGCCATTTTGCTTTTTGGTTCGGGCGTTAGCTTATTAGCTACCCTCATCAGCAAGCTCAAGCATCTTTTCAGCTCTTTTGCTCTCGGCCGGTATGCTCAGGCATAATTTCAGCCATTTTGCTTTTTGGTTCGGGTGTTAGCTTATTAGCTACCCTCATCGGCGGGCTCAAGCATCTTTTTAGCTCTTTTGCTCTCGGTCGGTATGCTCAGGCATAATTTCAGCCATTTTGCTTTTTGGTTCGGGTGTTAGCTTATTAGCTACCCTCATCGGTGGGCTCAAGCATCTTTTCAGCTCTTTTGCTCTCGACCGGTATGCTCAGGCATAATTTCAGCCATTTTGCTTTTTGGTTCGGGTGTTAGCTTATTAGCTACCCTCATCGGTGAGCTCAAGCATCTTTTCACTCTTTTTTGCTCTTCTGGGGTATGCTCAGGCATAATTTCAGCCATTTTGCTTTTTGGTTCGGGTGTTAGCTTATTAGCTACCCTCATTGGCGGGCTCAAGCATCTTTTCAGCTCTTTTGCTCTCGGCCGGTAAGTTAAGTGAAAACAACTCGGGGAAAGCCATAATAAGACATGTGTTGTCGAGAAAAACCATCTTTATTGATCATGAACATTGATCTCTTGTGGCTTGTATTTATATTCTTCCTTGAGTTGTTTTCATGCGTAGAATCTTCTTAGTTGGCTGATGTGCCATGTATTGTTGACTTCTTTTCCATCTTCAGTTATCAACTTGTACGTGCCTAGTCCGGTGACTTTTGTGACAATAAAAGGACCTTCCCATGGACTGAGTAGTTTATGGCGTCCATCAGTTTTTTGTATTCTTCTTAGTACTAGGTCTCCGATTTGGAGTGATCGAGGCTAGGTATTCTTGTTGTAGTGGCGTCTTAAACCTTGAAGGTATCTGGCTGATTGAAGGGTAGCGTTTACTCTGACTTCTTCTGTACTATCAAGTTCTAATCTTCGGGTGTGTTCTGCTTCTCCTTCGTCATATTGTTCTATCATTGGTGACGTCCAGATCAAGTCGGCAGGTAGTACGGCTTCTGATCCGTAAACTAGGAAGAAAGGTGAGTATCCGGTGGCTCTACTTATTTGAGTTCGTAGCCCCCATACTACTTTTGGTAATTCTTCAATCCATTTGGATCCATAGTCCACTAGTTCTTCATACAATCTTGGTTTTAATCCGGCTAGTATGAGTCCATTAGCTCTTTCTACCTATCCGTTGGCTTCTGGATGTGCGACTGATGCGTAATCTATGCTGAAGCCGCAATCCTGTGCCCAACTTTAGAATTCTATAGCTGTGAAGAGAGAACCCAAATCTGTGATGATTCGATTGGGCATGCCGAAGCGGTGCATAATGTCTTGGATGAACTCAACTGCTTTGGCTACGCTGTATTTTGCGAGTGGTTTGTATTCAATCTACTTGGTGAACTTGTCAATTGCTACAAAGATGTACTCAAAACCGCCCTTTGCTTTCTTGAGAGGTCCTACTTGATCCAGCCCCCAGTAGGAGAAAGGCCAAGCAGGTGGGATGCAGATGAGATTGTGAGCCGGTACATGAGCTTGTCTTGCGAACATTTGACAACCTTTACATTTTCTTATGAGTTCTTCTGCGTCTTTCAAAGCGGTTGGCCAGTAGAATCCTGTGCGGAATGTTTTGCCGACTAGTGTTCTTGAAGCGGCATGATTTCCATAGCAACCTAAGTGTATTTCATCTAAGATCTCTTTGCCTTTTTCAAACGAGACACATTTTAGGAGTACTCCCGATGATGCGGCTCTTCTGTACAGCTTGTCCCCTACTAGGACGTAGTTCTTACTTCTGCGAACAACTCTGGTAGCCTCCTCTTTATCTGCTGGCAATTTATTCTCTTTGATATAATCAATAAAAACCTGGGTCCATGAGGTGTTGATTACCAGAATCTGGGTGCCTTTAGCTGGGGGTTCAGAGGTTATCTCACCGGGTTGTTTGATAAAGGGAGCTGATAACTCCTCTATGAATACGTCGGGTGGGACCGTTGCCCTGTCCGGTCCGAGCTTGGCGAGGATATCTGCTGCAATATTAGAGTCGCGCAGGACATGTAGAATTTCTAATCCTTGAAAATGTTTTTCGAGTTTTCGTATTTCAGCACAGTAAGCGCCCATGTTTTCTTTGGTGCAGTCCCAATCTTTGTTGACTTGGTTGATGACTACTGCCAAATCGCCGTATACGAGCAATCGTTTGATTCCGAGGGTAATTGCTACTCGGAGCCCGTGGATGAGGGCTTCGTATTCTGCTTCATTGTTTGTAACTTGCCATAATATCTTAAGGACATATTTGAGTTGTTTTCTGTCTGGAGAAATGAAGAGAACGCCTGCACCGGCTCCGCCTAGCTTGAGTGATCCATCAAAGTACATCTTCCAATGGTCAAGGATGGTATTTGACATAGGTTGTTGAATTTCTGTCCACTCAGCCACAAAATCGACAAGGGCTTGAGATTTAATTGCCTTCCATGGGGTGAAATCGATATTGAGAGCACCAAGTTCAACTGCCCACTTAGATATGCGCCAAATTGCATCTTTATTGTGTAGGATGTCTCCGAGTGGGAAATATGTCACCACGGTAATCTTGTGGCTTTCAAAATAGTGGTGAAGCTTGCGTGAAGTGATCAGGAGGGCGTAGAGTAGTTTTTGCACATGCGGGTACCGGATTTTTTTATTCTGACAGTACTTCGCTGATATAGTATACGGGGCGTTGTACCTTATATACGCGCCCTTCTTTTTCTCTTTCCACGACTATCGCTGTGCTGATCACAGTAGAAGTTGTCGCAATGTACAACATCATGTCTTCGTATTTCTTTGGAGGTGTGAGAATGGGCGAGGAGGTGAGGTATGCCTTAAGTCTTTTGAAAGCTTCGTTGGCTTCTTCTGTCCACTCGAACTTGTTTTTCTTCTTTAGTAGTTTAAAGAAAGGTAACCGTTTTCCGCCGAGTCTTGATATGAAATGATTGAGGGCCGCCATGCAGCCTGTTAGTTTCTGCACATCTTTGACGCTTCGAGGAGGGCCCATCTCTGTTATGGCTCAAATTTGCTTGGCGCTGGCTTCGATTCCACGATGATTGACCAAGAATCCGAGTAGTTGTCCTGAGGGAACTCCGAATACACATTTGTTTGGGTTCAATTTCCATCTCCACCTTTTCAGGTTTTCAAAGGTTTGCTTTAAATCTTCAATTAGTGTGTCTGGGTTCTTTGTTTTTACTACTACGTCATCCACGTATGCTTCCAAGCGAAGATATCTTTGTTGTCCCGAAGAAAGTTGGTGAGCGCAAGTTCCTATTTTGCCGAGAGGTGGGCGCTGATGGTTGCCGTTTTGGAGGGATCACCGGTGCCCAAGTCAATTTGCTTGACATTGACTTGTTTTGGTGGTGCGAGGATGCTGGGCTTTTTAGCCGGTATCTCTAGTTCTTCTGGGGCTCATTTCTACGGCAATAGTGGCTATTTCTTTTCTTCTATTGGCGGCTTATGCTTTGGCTGCAATATGGATTACCTGAACGTCGTAGTCAAAAGCACGCTTCAAATCACCTCGAAGGGAGAGGACACCGTTAGGCCCTGGCATCTTAAGCAATAGGAACGGGTAGTGCGGTATCGCCATGAATTTTGCTAGTGCTGGTCGCCCGAGGATTGCGTGATATGATGAATCGAAGTCTGCAACTTCAAACTTGATGAACTCTGTACGGTAGTTTGAGGGAGTTCCAAAAGTAACCGGTAGAGTGACTTGTCCAAGTGGCATGGCTGCCTTGCTGGGTACTATCCCATAAAAAGGAGTGCTCGTTGGTGTAATCATCCCGGCGAGTTGTAGTCCCATCTTCCTTAGCGTTTCTGAAAAAATGATGTTGAGCCCGGCTCCTCCATCAATTAGTACTTTTGTGACAGTCATACTAGCGATAGTTGGATCTAGAACCAGTGGGTAATGGCATGCGTTTCCTACGCTAGTCCATTGGTCTTCTCTTGAGAACTGGATTTGATACTATGACCAATTGAGATATCTTGGAGTAGCCGGTTCTGCTGCCATGATGGTTCGTAGAGCTAGCTTTTCTTGATGTTTGCTTCTAGAATCTAGGGCCCCGGCGAAGATCACTGCTACTGTCCCCCTGGATTTTTAGAATCCCTTGTCTTCGTGGTTGTCTTCATCTTTTTTCTGATTGTCTTCTTTTGTGTTTCCCTTACTATCTTTTGTTATGTATCGATCATTGAAGGTGAAGCAATTTCCGATGGTGTGATTTCCTTTAGGGTGCCAGATGCACTGCATGTTTTCGATGTCGTCATATCTTCTAGGTTTGGAAAACTTCCTTGATTTGTCAGCCACCGCTACGGTGTTGTCTAATCCACGTTTCCTTTCCTGATGTCTGATGTTTCGATGATTTTACTTGTCGGGTTGTCTCGGTTGTTTCTATCCGGGAACCTTTCTCGTGTCTTCTCCTCTGCAGTAATCATCTTTTCTACTATGCATCTGAATTCTTCATTGTTTCTTGGGTTTTCTTTGCATAAGTCCTAAAATTGCCAACTAGCCATGATTCCATGAGAGAAAGCTTCGATTACTTCTTGTTTGGTGATGTCATATACTTGAGCACGTAGTTCGCCAAATCATCGATAGTAATTTCTAAGACTTTCGCCCCCCTTTCTGTTTGAGTCCTTTTAATTCTGCGTGGGTGATGGGGTGCGTAATGATACCCGCGAAATTTTCACAGAAAACTCTTTGCAAGTCCTCCCAGTTTCTAATTGACCCTGGATTCAATTTGTCAAACCATTGGAGGGGCATGGTTTCTAGGGCCATGGGAAAGAACAAGGTCTTGATATCGTCGTCTCCTCTGGCTAGTTCAATCGATTGCGAGTAAATCCTGAGCCACTGCCTTGGTTCGGTCTTGCCATCATATTTAGAGTGGTTGGACGGCTTGAACTTATGAGGTAGTCATATTGAAGTAAGTTTGTTTGCAAAACAGGGGAATCTATCGTGTGTTCTGGCATCTTTGTATTCGGATTCAACACCTCCTTCCTCAGCCTGGGCACATTTTCACCGAAAACCGAACCAAAACCAAACCGAACCGTTGGTTTTTTGGTTTTTCGGTTCGGTTTCGGTTTCCTGCTTGGTGAACTTCGGTCTTCGGCTTCGGCTTTGGTTCTTAGCTCCAACCAAACTGATCCACCGAAGAACCGATGTTTAGTTCGCAAGGTGAAGAAGTCCGCAGTCAGGCATGGCATGCAGCGTCGCAGCCGGCCCACCAGTTATGGCCCACCAATACACCTAGTCCCCGCCGGCCTCACGCATGTACGCACCACTCCAGAGTCCCAGGTCCCAGCCGCACCCTAAGTCCCTAACCCTATCCTTCGCTCAAGAGCGAGCCATTTCCCTCCCACGACCCCACCCCACCGCCGCCACTACCCACCGCCCGGGGCTCGAACCTTCTAGAACCCCAGGGCTGAGGAGCAGATGTCGCCGAGGCTACGGGTGAGGAGCTCGATGTCACCGGCACCAAGCATGCTCTCGTGAGTCCTCCCGCCTTTCCCCAAGTCGTCAGAAGCGTACCCCAGCAATCGACGAGCTGCTATTCGCGTCTAATTTTTGCTGCGACATGCGTGGCCCAGCCGCGCGAATGAGCGCCCGCATCATGTGCTCATGCGCAGTTGCAGATGGTGGTCCTCAGGGCGAAAAGGAAGTCATAAAAGGTCTCCAATTCTGTAGATCTATTTGTTTCTTCATGTATTTTTCCCCTGGATTGGGTTGCAGTACCTATGCTCATTCATTAAAGGTGAGAGTATAATTTGTTCCTATAAGGCTTCGCCCTTCGGAGTTCGAGGCGGCGCCGCCGAGGTAGGCCAGCAGCGGACGACCGGTGCGGCCACGCGGGTGTTCGAGAGGACGCCAGTTGGAGGTGGCAAGGCGGCTGCGTGCGGCGCGGTGGCGCGTCTGCAGATCCATCTAGGGAGCGGCTATAGCGGATGAACGCGTTCGTAGACTTATGTGAATGCTTGCTACTCTCTCTGCTTGCTTGCTTCTTCTGGGTGTGAATGCTTGTTGCCTGATAAAGTGAATTGTTTTTGCGCCGATTTGCTCATTTGCTTCTCCCTGTCGTCAACTCTGATTCACTGATTCACATGTTTCTCAAGTTGTGTCATCTTTCTTTGGTTTGTTCGGTTATAACCGAAAAACCGAAAAAAAACCAAAATCGAACTCGTCGGTTTTTGAGTTTCTGGCCAACCGATCGGTTGCTAGTTTCTGCAAACCGAAGTTTTTTACAACCGAATTAACCGAACTGAAACGTCGGTTAAAACCGATTGCCCAGGCTGACTCCTTCCAGCCAACTGTTGTTTTGGTGAAAGTAGTTTTGTGGGGCTATCTGAACGGGTGCTTCGCTTCTGATTGTAACACCTCTAGTGTTTTGACCTAGCACTAAAATTTGACATGTCCTCATATGCAATGCAAAGCATTCATGGAGTAGAAAATTTTGAATGCATTTACTAAATAAGCTTTATTTCATAATGTTGTTATTTCATGTGATGTGATTCAAAATCCTAAATAAAGATCATGACTACAAGGGTCAAAATTCATGTGATCATGTGAGGTCCTATGTCATTTGACTCAAATAACCCTAATGGTCCATGTTACTGGTCAAAAATCAAAATTTAAGTAAAAAGGAAGACAAATCAAATTTGAATTCAAATTCAAATCACAAAAGTCCTTTTTGCCCCTTTTGACTAATTCCAAATCCATGTGGAATTTGGGGTTGAGGCATAAAGCAAAGTTGGAGATTATTTTATGGGGATCAACTTTGGTATTCAAAGTTTTTCAAGTTTACATATAAAATTTGGAGTAATTTTAAAATGATTCAAATACTCAAATGCACCCCAAATTCAAATTTCAAAATGGAGGTAGAATTTGAAAATGCTCATTGAAGCAAAGTTGTAGAGTTTGAAAAGTTGCGCAACTTTCATTTTTGGAGATTTTCAACTTCTTTAGAAAATTTGAGAGTAATTTGCAAAATGAACTTGGTGGCAATTCTGTAATTTCTCGGAACAGTAGCCCGACCACCGCCCCACCGCCGGCGTCCTTTCTCCGGTCTTCCAGGCGCGTATGCGACCGCCCTTGCCTTCGCGCTGGCATGGGGAGCATGCTGCGTGTCGAGTCCGCGCGCTCCTGGCCGAGCTATAAGACCCAGACAACGCCGTTCACTTTTCCTCCTTCCCTCTGCTTTTCCGACGCCGCCGTCTCAACTCCGGCGAGCTTCTCTCGTTCCCTCAGCGCATGTTAGCCCCATAAAAGCTGTGTTATAGTTCCGCCTGCTCCTCGCACATCCGACCGAGCTGTTGCTACCACCTGATTTCGCCGAGAGCTCGCTGTCCACGTTCATCTTCCTCGCGGCCGGCGACCTCAACGGAAAATCCGATTCACCATGGCCAGCATCATCCGCTGAGTCGTTGCCCTTGATTGTTGACTCTATGGCTTCGCCTCGATGCTGTAGTGCTTATTCCACTCTTGCCTGCTCGTTTTGCACACTGTAGTCACCGGAACTCCATCGTCGACGAGGTCCGCTCCGCCGTGATTCCGGTCACCGTCGAAACGCGTCACCAGAGCTTCTCCGGTCCCGCTTGTTGGTTCAACACGATCGGGGTGAGCCCCTGATGCCTCCTGTACTCTCTGTTTCACTGTTACCGACCTTGTTTCGCCGGTGTAACGCTGCCGTACCACTGCGTCCGCCATGGCTGGTGTCAGCCTTATTCCATGCCGTAATCAACCTCCAAAGTGCCATAGAGCGATGCGCCTAGTTCTTGTGGACGTGTTGGAACTTTGGCCGTCGCTGTTGGGCTCACCGTCGGTGAGTTAGTGCCGGTCAGCATCGTCGAAGCCACAGTCAATGCCCGAGGTTGGGGATGACAGGTGGGGGCCGGCTGTCAGTGAGAGCAAGAGAGAGAATAGTGCCTTTTGTTATTTTCTGATTTTGAATAGTGCTGAATCTTTGGAAATTTGTAGAAAAATAATCATAGCTCCAAAAATTCTAAAAAATTTTGTGTAGCTTCTGTACACGCTCTATTATGGTTTAAAAATTTGAAACTTGAAATTTGAATAAATTTTTAATGTTCAAAAATTTAGTCAATTAATTGATAAATGCAATTTCCATAATTTTTGTAGGTCACTGTATAGCTCAAAAAATTATGAAATTTATTTTGGTACACTAATTTGTTATGAGGAAGCTTAAATAAAATTTTGAGGTCTTTTGGAACAAGTTTATTTTTGGGCTTATTTCAAATTAATTAAAAATTGAATAAAAGCAACCCTAATTGTTAGGGTTAGGGTTTAATTTTGGTTTGGGTCATGTTGTGTGACCAGTAGGGTTTCAAGATTCATTTGGTCAAGTCACATGTGTGGTTCTTGCCGGTAGAATTGCAAGTTGGTTTTGTTGGCTTGCAACTATACCGTGAAGGAAAATCGTATTCGGGGTGTTGTTACATTTCATGTACCGTGAAAGCATCATGTTTATATTATCATCATGTTAAAGCATATGTTATCATTTCGTGTAGAACCTGAGAGTGAAACGATTCTAGTTGAGCAAGTCCTGGAAGAATCCGCGGTTGTCACAGGATTTGATAATTGTGGTACTGATCCGGAACCAAAGATCGTCAACGAAGGCAAGCCCCGGTTTATGCATTAAACCATTACCTTGTTTACTTTGAAAAGTTTATCACTTATGTTACTTATTGCATTAAGTTGATTTACTTCAAATGTTGCCTACTTGATGCATTGCCTACCTTGTTAATTGTTTACCTTCCTTGAAGATGTTTTCATTTACAAAGGCGTAGAATGCTTATGGTAGGTTTTCAAAGTAAAAATTTCAATACAATCAAAGATGGCATACTGGCCAAAGAAAGAAAGAAGGTAGAATGAACTAGAGACTAGTCGGGTGACTTATCTTGAATGTTGGGTAATGTTGCCGACTATGTCGCTTAAAGGCCACTCATTGTGGATCTTTTGAACGAGACACTTTGTAGTACTGGTCACATACTCCGGCAAGCATACTTCGACTAATCTGATACTAAGATGAATGCCCATGCACTGGGAGTGGTGAGATGGCGGGAGTAGCGTGTACCCTCGTGGCTTGAATGTGGCCGGATTTGAGACGTGATGTGCTCTCGGCTGGCGTGGAGACGGCTTAGTACAGGAGGATCCGGTAGCGAGGTTGATATATGCAAGATTAAGTTCTACATATGTCGTGTGATAAGGAATCCCCAGCTGGGACTTGAATCAATTCAAATTGCCGGTGCTCCACGGATATGGAGACTCGATTCATTATAGAAGCAATGTAGGACTGGTGAATTACTAAAACATGAGAAAAAGAATGGAATGAGAAGGATTGGAACATGGGATATGAACACTTAGTTGGAGATATTGAACTAAAAGTAATTAGGAGTAAAACTTGAAACTAGGATCAAGAATAGTAAGCTTTTGGCAAAGAACTTTTGAATCTTTCTACATCCTTACCTTGACCCAACACCTGCATCCCTAAGACCTTCGCCCTTTTTCGTCGGGTCAGTCTTGTTGAGTACTTTTGTACTCAGGGTTTGTTAACCCTTGTTTCAGGTGAGTCGCATGCGCAGGCTTGTTTTGGTCCCTGCTGCATGTCAGTGTTTGAAGTCGATGACGATGAGGAATGATGAATGGCCTTTGGACAAGGCACTAGTTTGTGTGAAATAAATAATGTTAATGTAATATTATCCCGCTACTATGGTTGTATGACACTTATGGTTATGTAAGTTTGAAACAACTGGTTTGTAATATTAAAACTTAAGTCTTCCGCTTTATAATCTCTAGTATGTATATTGAAAACTATTGTAATCTGCAATGACTGTGATTGGGATCCTATTTGGAAAAGATTCGTGGATGATTTGGGTTTCCTGAGGACACCCGACAGACCTGTTAAGTTGTTGGAAACTTGTGTACGCTATCTGAGGTCTATTGAGACATCAATAGGTGCACGTGGGACCGATTTCTTAGGAGGTTCTACCACAGCTAGTATCAGAGCAGATCCTATCTAAGATCATTGTAGGTTACTTTTGAAAACCTTCAAACGGATTTGGATCAAAGAAATTAAACTGGATATTTTAAAGGTCAAATTTCTTTCTTCTTACCTCTGATCTAGCCTCAATCTCATCTTATTTGAAAGTTTGTGGCGGATAATATGATTAGGTTTGTCCTATGTATTAAAAATCTAGCACTTTTGATTGTATAAATCTTTTGTACTCGGATTCGTAAGATCGATTCATGCATCATGCTTGAACACCTTGCATAATAATTCCCCTTAAAAGTGGTTGGGTAAGTAATGTCAATCCCATTCTTGCTAACCTCTATTATCCTCAAGCTATCCTTATAGTCCTACCCTAACTTCTATAGGCTATGGCAAAGACCAAGATAACCGCACGCAAGTCCACTGGACCTCACGGAGTCCCTCGTCACCAGTTGGCACCGCGTAACCGTGAGCTTGGTGAAGGAAGTTTCAAGACCCTAGGAGATGAAGGATCTTCAAGCAATCCTGCCAACATTGAGAACCTTACCAAGGAGCTCAACACTCTTCGTCGAGCTCATGCCAAAGATCAAGAGAAGCTGGCGGAAATGGAAAGGGACATCACCAAGAATACCAAGTTGCGGAATGAAGCCTGGACACGAGAGGATGCGGCCAATGAACGCGTCCATGAGTTGGAGTTCTACGTAGAGGACCTGGAGATGGACAATGCCATTCTTCATGAGAATGTCCACATGTTGTACGCTCAACTTCATCCTCCTCATGGGGATGGTGAAGTTACAGATGAAGAAATGATTGTAGATCCAGGAGAAGTCGAGAATGAAGAAGAGGAGGAGGATCCTGAGGAGTTAGTGTACTTTTCCGATGAAGATGAGGTTGAGTCCGATATGGACACGGACGCCGATGACTAAGAGTTTGGAGTAGAAATAGTTCCTTTACTGCTTTTCTAGTAAACCAGGGTTGTCTTGTGGGATACAAGACATGTAACATAAATAAGAAACCCTTTGTAGCATGAAACTTTTTAACTGCTTTCAATAAAAATAATAATAATGTAAATAAACATGTCTCTCTGACATATGCCTCGTATTAACACTCGAACTAGTGCTAGTACTTCGCAAGAAAATGATGAAGTCCCAAATCCTCCACCAATGCCTCCGAGTATGGCAGATGCCATAACTGTACTCGTCTATGCAACGGCCGAGAATGCTAGGTTGTTAAGGGAAATGGCTCAGAACCAACAAGCACCACACCCTAATCATGGCTACCGTAATAATGGAAATGACGAGACAACCTATATTGATTTTACTGACACACATCCGCCTATGTTCTCTAAGGCAGAAGAGCCTTTAGAAGCTAACGATTGGCTCCAGACAATGGAGCAAAAGTTTGAGTTGATTCGCTGTACCGAGATTCAGAAACCAAGGTTTACGGCACAGCAACTCCGAGGAGCTGCTGGTGCCTGGTGGGCAAATTTGGTAGCTGTACAGCCCGCTGGTCACCAAATCACCTGGATGGAGTTTAAGGATGCCTTCAGGGCACACTATATTCCAGATGGTGTGATGACCATGAAATTAGAAGAGTTCCTGGCTCTTAAACAAGGGGAGCACCCGGTGATGCACTATGTTGGGCGTTTCAATCACCTGTCGCAGTATGCTATAGAGTATGTGAATACTGATAGGAAGAAGAAGAATCATTTTATGAGAGGTCTGAACACTAAACTTTAGACCATGATGGCAACTTGTGGCAACACAACTTATCATGAGACTGTCAACATTGCTATCGCTTCAGAGGAGAATTACCGCCGACACAAGGAGGCGAAGAAAAAGAGGGCATTTGCTTCCGGATCGTCAAGTGGAAAGCGTCAAAAGGTGATCTACCATCCTCAGAATCATGGCCGTGCACCATTCCGCCCACAACAAAGCCAAAGCAGGTAGCAAATCTTTATTCGCCCTGCAACTAATACGCCTTATACTCATCAAGCGCCACAGCAGCAAAACAATACAAATAATGCAAACCGCAATGCTACTCCCCAGAATCACAATTATCCATGCTATAATTGTGGTAAACCCGGACACTTTTCCCTAGAATGTCCGTATCCTAGGAAGAACAATCCTGATGCACCCAAAGCCCCTGTTACTCAAGCTCAGAATCAGTACAAGGGCAATGCTCAGAATAGTCAGAAAGGTCAGGCTGAGAAGAAATCTGGAAGGGTCTTCTATACTCAAGTGGAATCTATTCCAGAAGGAGAACCAGTAATGATTGGTATGTTTCCCGTTGCTAAGCACCCTGCAATTACCTTATTTGATTCCGGTGCATCCCATACATTCATCAATCGTACATTTGTTATGAAGCATGGGATAACTATTGGGGAAACAAAAGAACCATATCATATCTGATGCTTGGGGACGACTCAGTACAAGGGAGATAGTTCAAAGCATGTACCTATTGATTTGGGAGGACATGAGTTCCCTACCAAAGATGTTGATATTAAAGGATCAAGATATAGATGTGATCCTTGGTATGAACTAGTTAACTCAACACGGGGTTGTCATAGATGTCTGCGTAGAACCATAAGAGTAAATATACACGGCGGCAAAACCCAACTTCTCATCCAACTTCCCTTCCTAAGAGTATGCAGTTGGAGCGATCAGCATACAACTCATTGTGGAAGAAGCCGAGAACATTTCTGTGGTATGTGAATTTACGGATGTTTTCCCTAATGATCTACCGGACCGCCACGCACCGAGATGTGGAGTTTAGAATTGACTCAAACCGAGGAACGCACTGTGTCCGGAAGAGCATATAGGATGCCACCCAAAGAACTAGCGAAATAAAAATGCAACTACAAGAGTTGTTAGACAAGGGTTTCATTCAACCCAGTTCATCACCTTGGGGATGCCACCGCTATCTTCGTGAAGAAGAAGGACCAAACCTTAAGGTTATGTGTTGACTATCTCCGTTAAATGAAGTCACCATAAAGAACAAATACCCCTTACCCCCGAATTGATTTGCTTTTTGATCAACTTGTGGGAGCTAAGGTGTTCTCGAAGATAGACTTAAGATTAGGCTATCACCAGATTAAGATCGAGACGAGAAGATGTGCCAAGACAAATACGTTTACTACCCGATATGGTCTATATGAGTATTTAGTCATGTCTTTTGGGGTGACCAATGCCCAGCTCATTTTATGTACCTAATGAACTCGGTTTTCATGCCCGAGTTGGATAAGTTTGTAGTGGTATTCATTGATGACATTCTTATCTATTCTAAGAGTTAAAGAAGAACATGCGGAACATCTCCGCATTGTTCTACAACGATTAAGAGATCACTAATTATATGCCAAATTCAAAGCAAATGTGAATTACGGTTAGAGGAAGTACAATTTCTTGGTCATGTGTTATCTCTTTGAAGGTATAGCTGTTGATCCGAGCAAGGTAGAAGAAGTCCTTAACTGGAAAGCACCTACCACTGTTCATCAAGTTCGTAGTTTTCTGGGGTTGGTAGGTTATTACTGTCGGTTCAACCTCGACTTCTCGAGATTGCGAAGCTAATTCATCGGATCGCTAAAAATCAAACTAAGTTTGTATGGTCAACTGGATGTGAGGAGTCCTTTCAGACATTGAAGAAGTTGCTGACAACTGCACCAGTGTTAGCACAACCTGATATCGAGAGGCCATTTGATATCTATTGTGATGCATCTGGAATTGGTATTGGCTGTGTTCTTATGCAAGAAGGCAGAGTCATAGCATACGCTTCCAGACAACTCAAGAAGCATAAAGAACATTATCCCACCCATGATCTTGAATTAGCTGCTGTTGTTCATGCACTCAAGATTTGGCGACATTATTTATTGGGCAATATATGTCATATCTATACGGATCACAAAAGTTTGAAATATATCTTCACTCAGTCAAAGTTGAATATGAGGCAAAGAAGATGGTTAGAACTTATCAAAGATTATGACTTAGAAGTGCATTATCATCCGGGCAAGGCTAATGTGGTTGCCGATGCCCTGAGTCGCAAGAGTCATTATCATTGCCTGATTGTAGAACCTATGCAACGAACATTGTGTCAAGAGATGGAGCATCTGAATTTACAAATCATAGAACAAGGTTCCCTGTCCAATATTGCAGTTGAGTCCACTATCAAAGATCAGATCATTGCTGCTCAACAGAAAAATAAGGGCATAGCCCATATCAAGGATAAAGTCAGATCTGGAAGATCAACATGTTTCAAGATTGATGAATCAGATGTCGTATGGTTCAAGGATAGATTGGTAGTACCCAAAAATCTAGAGTTGTGAAAGCAGATTCTTGATGAAGCTCATTCTACAAGATACTCCATTCATCCAGGTAGCAACAAAATGTATCATGATCTGAGAATGAGATATTGGTGGACCAAAATGAAAATAGAAATAGCTCAATATGTGGCCAAATGTAATACTTGTCAGAGAGTCAAACCGATTCACATGAAGACTGCAGGTCCATTACATTCCTTGCCAGTTCCATCGTGGAAGTGGGAAGATATCTATATGGACTTCATAGTAGGGTTGCCTAGGACATCTGCAGGCTACAATTCAATATGGCTTATTGTTGATCGCCTAACCAATATGGTTTCTTACCAGTAAGAGATAAATATCGAGCGGAGCAGTATGCAAAGCTTTGTCTTAATAGAATCATCAGTCTGCATAGGGCACCCAAGACTATTGTATCTGACAGAGGGTCGTTGTTCATATCCAAGTTTTGGAAAAGTCTACATGAGTCTTTGGGAACTAAACTTATCCGTAGTTCTGCTTATCATCCGCAAACAGATGGACAAACGGAAAGGGTAAATCAAATTCTTGAAGATATGTTAAGAGCATGTGTTCTCTCCTATGGTGCTATATGGGATGAATGCCTTCCCTTAGCTAAATTCTCATATAACAATAGCTATCAAGAGAGCATTAAAATTGCACCATTTGAAGCATTGTATGGCCGTAGATGCCAGACACCTTTACATTGGTCAGATGTTGGAGAACGTTGGTTCTTTGGACCGGATGTGGTCAAGGAAGCAGAAGAGAAAGTTAAACTCATACAAGCTAATATGAAGGTAGCTCAATCCCGACAGAAAAGCTATGCTGATAAGAGGAGGTGACCGCTAGAATTCATAGTGGGAGATCATGTCTACCTCAAGGTATCGCCAATGAAAGGAGTTCATCGTTTTGGGATTCGGGGAAAGTTGGCGCCTCGTTATGTCGGTCTGTTTCAAATCCAACAAAGATGTGGACCAGTCGCCTATCGCGTCAAGCTACCAGATCACATGTCAGCTATGCATGATATCTTCCATGTATCTCAGTTAAAGAAGTGTCTTCAAGTACCTGACCAAGTGATCGACTTTGGTGATGTAGAACTAGCACCTGATTTGACTTATGCTGAGTACCCCATTAGAGTCTTAGATCAGAAAGATCGAGTCACTCGAAGGCGTACAATCAAGTTCTACAAAGTACAATGGAACCAGCACACTGAAGAAGAAGCTACTTGGGAGTCCGAGGATTACTTAGAAGAAAACTTTCCTGACTTCTTTGCTTCTCTCTAGTTGCAATCCCTTGTCTATATTGTAACTTGTTTCTGTTGTCACAAGAATGGAAAACCCCTCACTTGTCTTTTGAATAAAGTTATGATGTGTTAGTTTGACACATTTCCTTTTCCATTACTTAGCCTTAAGTTTTAAATCTCAGGACGAGATTTCTTTAAGGGGGAAGGGTTGTAACACCTTTGGTGTTTTGACCTAGCACTAAAATTTGATATGTCATCATATGCATTGCAAAGCATTCATGGAGTAGAAAATTTTGAATGCATTCATTAAATAAGCTTTATTTCATAATGTTGTTATTTCATGTGATGTGATTCAAAATCCTAAATAAAGATCATGACTACAAGGGTCAAAATTCATGTGATCATGTGAGGTCCTATGTCATTTGACTCAAATAACCCTAATGGGCCATGTTACTGGTCAAAAATCAAAATTTAAGTAAAAGGAAGACAAATCAAATTTGAATTCAAATTCAAATCACAAAAGTCATTTTTGCCCCTTTTGACTAATTCAAAATCCATGTGGAATTTGGGGTTTAGGAAAAAAGCAAAGTTGGAGATTATTTTATGGGGATCAACTTTGGTATTCAAAGTTTTTCAAGTTTACATATAAAATTTGGAGTAATTTTAAAATGATTCAAATACTCAAATGCACCCCAAATTCAAATTTCAAAATGGAGGTAGAATTTGAAAATGTTCATTGAAGCAAAGTTGTAGAGTTTGAAAAGTTGAGCAACTTTCATTTTTGGAGATTTTCAACTTGTTTAGAAAATTTTAGAGTAATTTGCAAAATGAACTTGGTGGCAATTCTGTAATTTCTCGGAACAGTAGCGCGACCACCGCCCCACCCCGGCGTCCTTTCTCCGGTCTTCCAGGCGCGTCTGCGACCGCCCTTGCCTTCGCGCTGGCACGGGGAGCACGCTGCATGTCGAGTCCGCGTGCTCCTGGCCGAGCTATAAGACCCAGACGACGCCGTTCACTTTTCTTCCTTCCCTTTGCTTTTCCGACGTCGCCGTCTCAACTCCGGCGAGCTTCTCTCGTTCCCTCAGCACAAGTTAGCCCCATAAAAGCTATGTTATAGTTCCGCCTGCTCCTCGCGCATCCGACCGAGCTGTTGCTACCGCCTGATTTCGCTGAGTGCTCGCTGTCCACGTTCATCTTCCTCGCGGCCGGCGACCTCAACGGAAAATCCGATTCACCGTGGCCAGCATCATCCGGTGAGCCATTGCCCTTGATTGTTGACTCTTTGGCTTCACCTCGATGCTGTAGTGCTTATTCCACTCTTGCCTGCTCGTTTTGCCCACTGCAGTCACCGAAACTCCATCGTCGACGAGGTCCGCTCCGTCGTGATCCCGATCACCGTCGAAACGCGTCACCAGAGCTTCTCCGGTCCCGCTTGTTGCTTCAACACGATCGGGGTGAGCCCCTGATGCTTCCTGTACTCTCTGTTTCACTGTTATCGGCCTTGTTTTGCCGACGTAACGCTGTTGTGCCACCACGTCCGCCATGGCCGGTGTCAGCCTTATTCCATGCCGTAATCAACCTCCAAAGTGCCATAGATCATGCGCCTAGTTCTTGCGGACGTGTTGGAACTTTGGCCGTCGCTGTTGGGCTCACCGTCGGCGAGTTAGCGTCGGCCAGCGTCGTCGAAGCCACAGTCAATGCCCGAGGTTGGGGATGACAGGTGGGGGCCGGCTGTCAGTGAGAGCAAGAGAGAGAATAGTGCCTTTTGTTATTTTCTGATTTTGAATAGTGCTGAATCTTTGGAAATTTGTAGGAAAATAATCATAGCTCCAAAAATTCTAAAAAATTTTGTGTAGCTTCTGTACGTGCTCTATTATGGTTTAAAATTTTTAAACTTGAAATTTGAATAAATTTTTAATGTTCAAAAATTTAGTCAATTAATTGATAAATGCAATTTCCATAATTTTTGTAGGTCACTGTATAGCTCAAAAAATTATGAAATTTATTTTGGTACACTAATTTGTTATGAGGAAGCTTACATAAAATTTTGAGGTCTTTTGGAATAAGTTTATTTTTGGGCTTATTTCAAATTAATTAAAAATTGAATAAAAGCAACCCTAATTGTTAGGGTTAGGGTTTAATTTTGGTTTGGGTCATGTTGTGTGACCAGTATGGTTTCAAGATCAGTTTGGACAAGTCACATGTGTGGTTCATGCCGGTAGAATTGCAAGTTGGTTTTGTTGGCTTGCAACTGTACCGTGAAGGAAAATCGTATTCGGGGTGTTGTTACATTTCATGTACCGTGAAAGCATCATGTTTACATTATCATCATGTTAAAGCATATGTTATCATTTCATGTAGAACTCGAGAGTGAAACGATTCTAGTTGAGCAAGTCCTGGAAGAATCCCCGGTTGTCACGGGATTTGATAATTGCGGTACTGATCTGGAACCTAAGATCGTCAACGAAGGCAAGCCCTAGTTTATGCATTAAACCATTACCTTGTTTACTTTGAAAAGTTTATCACTTATGTTACTTATTGCATTAAGTTGATTTACTTCAAATGTTGCCTACTTGATGCATTGCCTACCTTGTTAATTGTTTACCTTCCTTGAAGATGTTTTCATTTACAAAGGCGTAGAATGCTTAGAATGCTTATGGTAGGTTTTCAAAGTAAAAGTTTTGATACAATCAAAGATGGCATACTGGCCAAAGAAAGAAAGAAGGTAGAATGAACTAGAGACTAGTCGGGTGACTTATCTTGAATGTTGGGTAATGTTGCCGACTATGTCGCTTAAAGACCACTCATTGTGGATCTTTTGAACGAGACACTTTGTAGTACTGGTCACATACTCCGATAAGCCTACTTTGGCTAATCCGATACTAAGACGAATGCCCACGCACTGGGAGTGGTGAGATGGCGGGAGTAGCGTGTACCCTCGTGGCTTGAATGTGGCCGGATTTGAGACGTGCTGTGCTCTCTGGTGGCGTGGAGATGGCTTAGTACAGGAGGATCCGGTAGCGAGGTTGATATATGCAATATTAAGTTCTACATATATCGTGTGATAAGGAATCCCCAGCTGGGACTTGAATCAATTCGAATTGCCGGTGCTCCACGGATATGGAGACTCGATTCATTATAGAAGCAATGTAGGACTAGTGAATTACTAAAACATGAGAAAAAGAATGGAATGAGAAGGATTGGAACATGGGATATGAACACTTAGTTGGAGATATTGAACTAAAAGTAATTAGGAGTAAAACTTGAAACTAGGATCAAGAATAGTAAGCTTTTGGCAAAGAACTTTTGAATCTTTCTACATCCTTACCTTGACCCAACACCTGCATCCCTAAGACCTTCGCCCTTTTTCGTCGGGTCAGTCTTGTTGAGTACTTTTGTACTCAGGGTTTGTTAACCCTTGTTTCAGGTGAGTCGCATGCGCAGGCTTGTTTTGGTCCCTGCTGCATGTCAGTGTTTGAAGTCGATGACGATGAGGAATGATGAATGGCCTTTGGACAAGGCACTAGTTTGTGTGAAATAAATAATGTTAATGTAATATTATCCCGCTACTATGGTTGTACGACACTTATGGTTATGTAAGTTTGAAACAACTGGTTTGTAATATTAAAACTTAAGTCTTTCGCTTTATAATCTCTGGTATGTATATTGAAAACTGTTGTCATCTGTAATGACTGTGATTGGGATCCTGTTTGGAAAAGATTCGTGGATGATTCGGGTTTCCCGAGCACACCCGACAGACCTGTTAAGTTGTTGGGAACTTGTGTACGCTATCTGAGGTCTGTTGAGACATCAATAGGTGCATGTGGGCCCGATTTCTTAGGAGGTTCTGCCACACTGATCTTTCTTGGTTGTTCGATTCAGTAGTTTTGACTGTGGTCCCTTCTACTTTCTCTATTGTGACTTCCACTTTGTCCAAGTCTCTCGAAAGTGGACTTCCTTTGATTTTGATCTTCCTTCCTATGAGATATTGACATGGCAGGTAGTCTTGAACGGGTCCTTTCGTCGTGCATCCTTAGGGCTGCTAACCGGAGAATGTCCCAGAGCTGTTCCTATTTTTCGCTGGGATGTGATGTTGCTTCGAGTTCTTCTAGTGCTTCTTGGATCCTATTGTAGGGTGTATTTGCCGCGCATCTTTCTTCGACTTCTTGTTCTGATTTTCTTCTGTTGTACTCGGCCAAATTTAACTCATATCTGATCCAAACTTCCTTGCGCTGCCTAGCACAATGTTGGCATCCTTGTTTCAATTTGTTTCTTCTTTCTCTGGCTTACTTCTGATTCTCGGTCTCACCATCATGCCCCTGGATGAAGGGTGATATGTTGGACTCAGATTCATCCGATGACCTAATGTCGGGTACTTCTAGAGGGACCAGTGGTGATCGAGGACGGCGAACCATGAATACTTCTCGTGCGTGAATTGTTTTGTTATCGGTGTTGGTTTCCACACTGCCGGAGTTGTTGATAATTTTAGTAGAGGCTTCAAGGTCACAGATCGAGTCTCCTTCTTGGTAGGGTAGAATTGCTGTTGTCGTTGTGCCGACTAGTCGGGTACCGCTATCCTCAGGAACAGAACTCGGCCAATGGACGATGCAGTCTTGAGATGTTATAGTTAGTACGATACCTTCCTGAGCTCCTTTCAGTGGCATTCTGAGCACCGGATCGAGGGACCCTTCAAGCCATGCCTGGTAAGATTTTGCCATGTTGTGGAGTCCGAATGGAAAAGGATCTGACTTCTTGAAAAGACTCTGAGTGTACTCTGAGTTGTATTCTTGATAGGCCGAGGCCGCGTTCTGGAGTCCCCTCGGAAAAGAACTCGGTTTTTTGAAAGAACTCGGATAAAACTCCATCTCGGATGCAGAGCCTGAGTTTGAATCGGATGCGCAAAGCCACAAAATCTGAGTTGGATCGGACATCACGAGCTGCGCGAATCTTCCGACGAGTTGATCTGTCGTAGTCGCCGAAATAGAAAGGTCTTCATGGTGATCCGAATCTTCAAGGAAACAGCTTTGGAGCTTGCCATTGTCGTCCGCCTCGCAGATCCATGAGCCTAAGATGAAGGTTGATCCCGTCGAGAAGATCATGTTGTCGAGGTCCGTCGAGCTCTCGGATGCAAATTCGTCGAAAGGCCCTATCTGGTGCGCTAGCTGTCGATGTTTCACTACCGATAGCCTGCCACGGGGGTACCCGGGGCAGTTTGTTCGGGCTTCAGCGTATGCAGAACTCGATGGTAAACGCAAGAGACAGTCGATTTATCCTGGTTCGGGCCCTCGACCGTTGATCGAGTAATAGCCCTACGTCCAGTCGGCGTTAGCCTTTGCGTTGGATTGATTGTTCAAGTCTCATCTCTAGGAACCCCACCCTCCTTTATATAGTCAGGAGGCCGGAGTCCTAGTCGGTTTATAATGAGAGTTTCTAGTAGGATTACACAATAATACGTCTACTAAGATTGCATGGAAAGAATCCTAGTTAGACTAGATCTTCTCTCTTACTTGCGGGGTATCCTGTGGGTCCCGCATCGACAGGAGAGTCCTGCGCGAAGCTAGCAAGGATGGGGAGCCCTAGGAGTGGAGCTGGCGGCGAGATGGTAGCGGAGAAGGAGCACGAGGAGAGTTTGACCAGGGTGGATGGAGACCGGTGGCCCCCACGTGTCGGCGCATGTCAGATCACAGGCAGGGCAAAGGAAGCCTAGCAGGGCGAAGAAGATGTCGACGATTCCACTACGGGCTTTTTAGGAGTAGAGATGTTCCCTTGCCGGTTATTAATTACATATAAATGCTAAAATTGAATAGCCAAACTTAAATTCTCGACCAACTATCTTTCCAAAATCTATCATTTTTTTAATTTCTAAGAAAATTACCTATATAGGTTGCTTGAACGGTCCAAAAGAGTAAAGGACCCTTTTTCAAAAGGGAAAGGAGCCCTCATTAGAACAAAAGAAAATGTTTGGTCTATTAGATCTATATTTGAAGTCTAAAATTCTAGTTTCTATGACATTAGAGTGTAACTGGTATCTAAAGATCTATAAGAGCATAACAAGCATAAATTCAAACTTCTTAAATCTAGGATCCTCGTACCTCCGAAATATTTCTGCAGTTGAATTCACTCATGCATCCCTCAACGTTTTTTCCCCATCGTCCTCTATCCCACTCGCATGCAGTACCCACGCTAGTATACCAAAAGTTGAAATTTTTTGAGCGATCAAAATACTTTTTTGAAATTAATTTTCATGTTTCGTTTTAGTATACGTGGTTGGTTGGGTCTTGACGTCTTGTAGCACACGGAGTAGTATGTGTAGGTCGGACGCTTTTTTTTGTTTGTTCATTTGTGGCCCATGAAGTGATTTTGGGCCCGATAGCCCATTCATCCATGTCCTAACCCTAGGGCGCCGTCCTTATAAAAACCTAGCTCCATCCTGTTCTCAAACCCTCAGACGCAGTCGGCCGCCGCAGACCGGGAGTAGCCGACGCGCCGACACCGTATCCTCAGATCAGCGGCGAGCCGTAACCACGCCACTTCGCTGACGCCCGACGAGGTACACTGCCGCACGCGCGCGCGCGCGCTTCTCTTTTCGCTGTGCTTTGAGCGCGCTTCTCTTCCTTCTCTTTTCGCTGTGCTTTGAGCCTGTTTGTTTGATGCCCAGATCTACTGGGTTTGTCGTCTATGTGTGATGGGGTGAGTCGATTCATGCACTTGATTAGCGTTTGTCGTCTATGTGATGAGCTGAGCCGATTCATGCACTGGATTTCTAATCAAGTGTTGTTTCCGCCTCCGCTGCCTTTATTTAGTGTCTATGTTTGAACTTGATTGCAGTTTACAGCTGATTGTTGAGCCATAAATTATAACTGTTTCGTTGTTCTAGACTAGATCCAGTTTCCGATCTATGATATTACGTGGCTGAGACACTTGAACTCTGTTTTGCGTGTTTGAACTGAGCCGCTTCATGTGCTGGAGTAGTAATCCAAGTTTTGTTTCCGCCTCCTCATCTACCTTTCGTATGTACTCCGTATATAAGCCTGATTGCAGTTTGCAACTAATTCTCGGCCATAGATTATTACTGTTGCGTTGTTCATTAGATTCAGTTTCCGATCTCTGATATTACGTGTGGGGTACTTCCACTTTAGATTTTTCCTGTTCTTGGGGATTGTTTGGTTTCTGGTTTATTCCCATATATTTATTTCTAACTGTTTTTATCTGCTAAATTTGATGTAGCTATACTTATTTCTAACTGTTTTTACCTGCTAATTTTGATGCAAACAGAAGTGTAGCATTTCCCTTCAGCCATGGGTAAGGAGAAGACTCACATCAACATTGTGGTCATTGGCCATGTCGACTCTGGCAAGTCGACCACCACTGGCCACCTGATCTACAAGCTTGGAGGTATTGACAAGCGTGTGATCGAGAGGTTCGAGAAAGAGGCTGCAGAGATGAACAAGCGGTCCTTCAAGTATGCGTGGGTGCTTGACAAGCTCAAGGCTGAGCGTGAGAGAGGTATCACAATTGATATCGCCCTGTGGAAGTTCGAGACCACCAAGTACTACTGCACTGTCATTGATGCCCCTGGACACCGTGACTTCATCAAGAATATGATCACTGGCACTTCCCAGGCTGACTGTGCTGTTCTTATCATTGACTCCACCACTGGTGGTTTTGAGGCTGGTATCTCCAAGGATGGCCAGACCCGTGAGCATGCTCTCCTTGCTTTCACACTTGGAGTGAAGCAGATGATTTGCTGCTGCAACAAGGTATGCTTCCAGGAATTCCTCTCTAGTCTGGTTAATGATCTGAGATGCTTGTAATTATGTGTTTGAATAGTCTAGCAATATTTATCTGCACTCAAGTATACTGTCTTCAAGTTGAATACTGTATTTGCATTCTGGTTAAATAGCTGATTTTAGTAGTACTAAATTTGACGTAATGAAATTGATTGCTTAAGGCCATCTGCTTCCTGCATGTTAATGTATGATAGCAATTCATTTTCATTAGTTTTCATAATCTAATATGATTTTCCAGTACAATTTTCCAATAGGTCATTTAAATTTATGATTCCACTTGTTTTTAGAAATTCTGAAGTTCTTGGAATACTTGCAATACATATGTAATTAAAGCACAAGAGTTTGCATAATTTAACTATCTTTATATGATTATAATTGTTACTTAGTGTTTACTTTGTCAATCAGTAGGATTTGTTGGCATGCACCAGTTTTACTTGCTTTATATTTTTATAGCCTGCACTAGTAGTTAGCATGGATAAATTTGTGAAGTATGTTTATCCGCCTGGTGGTTATTTCTGTTGACCCCCAAGAAATTACATCCCTTAATTAAGTGTAGTCTACCAGTTAGCTTTGATTTTTATGTTCTTGCATTTTTTACTGTTTGCTTGCTGTTTATGTCACTTATCTCATTCAACTAATGATATTGTTTGGGTTTTGCTGTTTTACAGATGGACGCCACCACACCCAAGTACTCAAAGGCCCGTTACGATGAGATTGTGAAGGAAGTCTCTTCCTACCTAAAGAAGGTTGGATACAACCCAGACAAGATCCACTTTGTTCCCATCTCTGGTTTCGAAGGTGACAACATGATTGAGAGGTCCACCAACCTTGACTGGTACAAGGGCCCAACCCTACTCGAGGCTCTGGACTTGATCAATGAGCCGAAGAGGCCTTCAGACAAGCCCCTGCGTCTCCCCCTTCAGGATGTGTACAAGATTGGTGGTATTGGAACTGTTCCTGTTGGGCGTGTTGAGACTGGTGTCATCAAGCCTGGTATGGTTGTTACCTTTGGTCCTAGTGGCCTTACTACTGAGGTTAAGTCTGTTGAGATGCACCATGAGGCTCTCCAGGAGGCCCTTCCTGGTGACAATGTTGGCTTCAACGTTAAGAATGTTGCTGTGAAGGATCTGAAGCGTGGGTATGTGGCCTCCAACTCCAAGGATGACCCTGCCAAGGAGGCTGCTAGCTTCACCTCCCAGGTCATCATCATGAACCACCCTGGGCAGATCGGCAACGGCTATGCCCCAGTGCTGGACTGCCACACCTCACACATTGCTGTCAAGTTTGCTGAGCTCGTTACCAAGATTGATAGGCGGTCTGGCAAGGAGCTTGAGAAGGAGCCTAAATTCCTCAAGAACGGTGATGCTGGTATGGTGAAGATGGTTCCCACTAAGCCCATGGTGGTGGAGACCTTTTCTGAGTATCCTCCTCTTGGTCGCTTTGCTGTCCGGGACATGAGGCAAACGGTGGCTGTCGGAGTCATCAAGAGTGTGGAGAAGAAGGACCCAACTGGAGCCAAGGTGACCAAGGCTGCCGCCAAGAAGAAATGAGGTCTGGGTGGTTGTGTGTTTGCTTGAGGGATACCTAGTGGGAGCTTAATATCTCGCTTTGTTCACGTTATTGCTGTTATTGCGTGAGCAACTAAACTGTGCTAGCAATGTTTTTCTTGTCGATTTAGTACTGTTATTTTCGTTGGTTAAAACCAGGGTGCTATTAAGACTAATTTCTGTTATTTTGATATCGAACATAGGGTGTGAGCCATACATGGTTGAGTTTTGTTACTACCCTTGTTACAGTATGTGCCTGTTTACCTATGTTGTTTCTAAATAGCTGATGATTCTCTCGTCCATACCTGTCCAGTATCTACTGTGTTCAAATTTAATCTAAAAAGGTGCCAAATCGCATATTGATGGTTTTGAAAATTTGATACTTATGATACATTTTGATTGTAGTCCTGAAAATATAGTTTTTACTACTGTATTGTTTTACATTTTTCATGACAGTTTTTGCCTAAGATCTTTTTAAGTTTCCAATCTAAACAGTTTGGCTCAGACCTTTTAGAAAATGAAGCATTTGAGGGAGTACTATTTTACATTTTGGAGTCGAGCTTATTTAGTCGTTGAGAATTGTTTGGCCACTTCTTGGAAGTAGGTTGAATAAGGTGTACAAGAATGCAATTGCAAAAACATTGTGGGTCTTTAGATGACAAACTTGGCAGTCCTTAGCATGGATCCGACATGAACTTGGCAGTCCTTGCATGGATCCTACGCGTGAGCCAACTATAGAAAGAGGATTGGAGGATCGAATAGATTGTTGAGTTCTGTATTTTTTTTATATAAAAATCCTCCGTTCTAAAGGATGTCTAAATATTTTCCGTCGTCATTCAGGAAAAAATTTCTTGAATCACTAATTCAAATATTCTTTTATACTCAAACGGAGTAACAATTGAACACAGGAACATCCTAAGGGAAAGATAATGGTCTCAATTCCCATATACGTCTTAAAATTACTCCTCCCTCCATCACGAGATGATACACAGTATTTTGATGAGAAAAGACTATAACAAAGATTTCAACCATTAATTTTTTAAATACGTTGTTATTTGTTTAAAAAATAATATTAAATGTAGAGATATTTTGAATATAAATCTATTGATACAAGTTTTATCTCTGTATAAATTTATATCTAACTGGGATAATTATTACTTAGCATTTACAAAATTTGTTTTTTATTAAAATGAGATACGTTAATTATTATTTTTAGACGGAGGAATACGGTGACTAGTGCCGGTAATTTTCATGGCGGTAATTTTCAGTGGACAAGCACATGGGCCACCAGGCATTGATCTCAGCTCCGACGCTGCACCAGGAAGCATCGGCCAGAAAGTGAACCGTCCCTTGTACCTGACCCTCGCTGCGCCATTTGGGCCTGACCCATCCTGCCACTCATGACTAACTTTGGGCCTGACCCATCCTGCCATCCATGACGATACTGGGTGGTTCGTTTTCCCTCAGACTAGAAACATAGCAAATCCGTGCTTTTCATGGTATTGACCAGTGTATCATGCTGATATGGGACATGACTCGCTCCTCATAACTCGTCAGATTGGACCATTCAGTTATAGATTAAGTTTATGTTTTAATCAGTCAAGATCTCAAACTTGGTGCATATTTAAGATGTAGCTACTAGCAATTCTCAAGGATAACCACATCGCAAAAGAACATATATAGTTGTCTAACAATAAATAGGTAATTTGCTCATCCAAGGCAATTACTTCACGTTAAACTTCATGCTCAGCTACTATTTGGAAAGTATTCTCGTCTTATGCATCCTTATTGTAGACATAGCATATTTATTTAGCGCTACTGCTGATATTTTCCTTTGCTATATTAATATTTTTTCTCGATCACGTCAAAAGATTTGCACGTCTTTGTATTAAGAGAGAATAGTTTGATTACAACGGGATGACTTAAAGATATTCAATAAAGTTCATTGTCCCCCCGACACGACACGATGCTTAGCCTATTACTCGCTCTAGAAGGCAACCAAGGTGCTTGGCGAAAACCCGAGGCAAGTTATGCCCTCGTGGTCTGCTGGCGGCGCCTCTTGCGTGCACCGACATCGCCCTCCGGCGGGAATAGCTCCCGTAGTGCCTGCATATGTTCAGGGTAGTCGCCAAAGATCTTCGCCATGGACGCGAGCTCCGCCTGTCCTTTAGTGTGCTCGAGCCGCTTCCTCACAAGGAACTCTCCCCTTTTTGACGCAGGGATGTGCGAAAGGCTTTGTGCTGCAATGCGCCTGCTACGCTCGGGATCTTTGGCCATGGGGTAGCCTCGGGCTGCTCTGGTGAGGGAAGTTGCAGCAGTGGTGGCGTCCGTGGTTTCTTGATTTTGTCCACGAAGCGTTTGAGTCGATGCTCAGCCGACGCCGAGTTCTCGGCGGGCGGCGGCGTGCGCTGCTCCATGTCCGGCACGGCTTTTGGGACGTGCACTGTTTGTCGTCCGGCACCCGCTCAGTGGACTTGTTCGCCTGGTGCTATATATATTAATATAATAAACAATAGTTATAAACAGCAATGTTGCGGCACTTATAGACCTTACGTGAAACCAATCCCAAAAGCATACCAGACATCTGTCTGTTCAATAAGAATATACAAGATTTCAGCCACATTTAGGCACACTTAAATTATTTTTTATCTATCCACATTGAGTATGAGTTATGCTCAAATGCTTTGACCTTTAACTGAGCTTTCTAACAAATATTGATCTTGCATATTCTTCTCTTCATCCGATGATGTCCATGGCCATTGGCCAGTATTCTGATCTCCTGAGGCATTTTGAATGGTGGCTATCGGCCTCTATCCAGCCACCTTTCTCTTGGATGATTATGTGGATTTTAGAAAGCAAACAATGGAAAGCAAATTGGTCTGGACTTAGAATTTTTTTTATTGATTTATTCCTCTTGAATTGAATGAATTGAAATTCAATAAACACCAAATTGGTTATGATTAAATAAATTGCCCATGTATCTTGAGTGTCAAAATTCATAAAAATCTATCTGGTCTCTGAATAGGCCCACGAACTCAAACTGAATGTACCTTTGCAACAGAGTACGTAGACTGCACAACACATGATATACTACTAGGCTCAAAAAACTGAAAAAAATCACAGAAGCTGGGTCTCAACGTTAGCTATAGCTTCTCAGTTGACAATTTCTGCATGTAAAACAACGATATTTTTTTTTTGATAAGTCCGACGGGAGGGGAAAGAACCCCCCACCTGGATTGATATATTCATTGGTGGCTCTTAAGCAGCCATATGATTACAAAGATACATTTTGTTGTTTGGTGCTAAGTTTACATTACGCTAGCTATTACAGAGCACCAAGTTGTAGCAACACTTCTATCACTTCTCGGCAATCGGGCTCCCCACAGGTGGGCTTCAGTCTTGCATGCCGCCAGTGCCGCATTTAGCGTGATTCTGTCATTCCTGAACACGATATTGTTCCTTCTCTTCCAGATATGCCAGTAGCAAAGGAGCAGAAATGTGGTGAAGAATTTCTCAGGTATATGCGGCGGTGGCTGGATATCTCGGAGCGCCTGAATTGGCCAGTTGGCTTCCGTGTGTATTTGCATGGCTTCCCAGAACTGCCTTGCATTTGGGCAACCAAAAATTATGTGACTTGGCGTCTCTTCCGGTGCTTGACATGCTTCGCAGGTAGTGCTGTCAACAATTCCTTTCCTTCTTAATAGTGTCCTACACTGTATCCTTTCCTGTGATAGCAGCCAGGCGAAAAATTTCACCCGTGGTGGGGCTTTGTTGTTCCAGACAGACCGTGTCCATGCATCCGGGTTGGGTCCTGCATTTTTCAGCGCCCTATACAGTAGAGATGTGTCCAGGTCTCCGTTTTTCTTTAGCATCGGACCTTGCCGTCGATCTCTGCCTTCCGTGAGTGAGTGGTGCTCCATAATAATGTCGAGTACCTGGATGAGTTGTTCAGTGGCAGCGCTAGACTGTCTTGTGACGATATATCAATGGAGGTCACCTTGGTATGCCTGGTGCACCGTGATCTCGTGCTGACGGCAGTGGCTGAGGAGCTCTGGGAATCTCCCAGCAAGGCTGTCATTTCCATCCCACACATAAAACAACGATATTGAACTTACCTAGGGGACAATTTCTCTATGGAAAACAACGAGACTGAACTTACCTAGGAGAATTCTCTTTCATGCTACAGATCTGAGAGAGAGGGAAGGTACGCATCAGCAGCCGTAGGAACAGCCTATGGCGTGGAGGTCGTGGGCACGTAGCCCGTGGGGATCTTCGCAACGGTGCCAAAGCCGCAATGTTCACCTCGCGCCGCACCATAGTTCGCTACGGGAAACAGGATCTTTGCCGAGTTCAACTTTCTTTATCGACGGCTAAAAGTCGGACACTCGGCAAAGAACTATTTTGCCGAGTGCCGCACTCGGCAACGATATACACTAGGCAAAGAAGGCTTTGCCGAGTGTCAGCCCTTTTTGCCGAGTGTCTGGCACTCGGCAAAAAGCGGCGTCAGGTAACGGCCGCCGCCTGCCGTCCAGGTTTGCCGAGTGCCAGCGGGTAGGCACTCTGCAAACCACTTCTTTGTCGAGTGCCAGACCCTGTCACTCGGCAAAGAATAACGGTAAATTTATTTTTTCATTTTTGACCTCTAAACTTTTTATGTAGTTCTCTTACAGTACCTGGTACTCCATGTCGAAATTTGGTACATTTCCCTTTGCTATATTTAGTTAATTTATTTCATTTAATTAATTTTTTCAGAAAATGCAAATTTGAACTGCACGTGCATCGAATAATGGAATAAATTTTCCAAAAAAATTTAATTAAATGAAATAAATTAACTAAATATTGCAAACAGTTTGGGAAATGTACCAAATTTCGACATGGAGTACCAAGTACTGTAAGAGGACTACAGAAAAAGTTTGGAGGTCAAAATAAAAAAAATTGGTTTGCCGAGTGTCATCTTTTGACACTCGGCAAACATGCTCTTTGTCGAGTGCCAGCTGCCAGGCACTCGGCCGAGTGTCTGTGGAACACTCAGCAAAGAGCATGCCAAATTTTTTTTAAAAATGTTTGCCGAGTGCGTCTCCGTCCGGCAGTCGGCAAAGTGGTATTTTTAAAAAAATGATGCAGTGCGGTTTAGGGTTTATATTTCAAAAAAAAGGCACTCGGCAAACCCCGATCTAGCACTCGGCAAACCGGCCTCCTTTGCCGAGTGCCAGATCGGGGCACTCGGCAATCGGCCCATCCACTTAGACAAACCGGCCTCCCTCCCTCCCACGCACACACACACACGCCGCCGCGCCGTCCCCCCGCCCACAAGACGCCCAGCGCCCCGCCACCACCGGGCCGCCGCCCTTCCAGCGCGGCCAAGGCCGGTTACTGCCCGCCAGTGTTCGCGCGCCACGCCGTGTGGCTGGGCGGCGTGTGCCTGCCACGCCGCCCGCCGGCCAACGCCAGGGGGAGGAGGGGAGGAGGAGGAGGAGGAGGAGGAGGAGGAGGAGGAGTAGGAGCCGGCCCTGCCTGCCTGCGTGCCCGTGGACTGCCCGCCCGACGCCGCAGTGTCCGACCCTGTTCCCGACTCCGTGACCTGACCCGACCCGACCGACGCGCCGCCCCTACCCCGAGCCGTCGGTATGCCTTCTCTCTTGTTGTTGTTGTGGTAGTGATAGTTGTAGTAGTATTAGTTGTAGTAGTAGTGCTAGTGGTAGTAGTAGTATTAGAAGTAGTGGTAGTAGTAGTAGAACTAGTGGTAGTAGTAGTAGTAGAAGTAGTGGTAGTAGTAGTAGAAGTAGTGGTAGTAGTAGTAGTAGAACTAGTGGTAGTAGTAGTAGCAATAGTGGTAGTAGTAGTAGAACTAGTGGTAGTAGTAGTAGCAATAGTGGAAGTAGTAGTAGAAGTAGTGGTACTACTTGGATATATTCTTCTGCATGGATTGATATCCAAACTACATAGCTTCTCTTGAGACATATGTGCTTGTCAGCCATCGTGCCGTTGTTTTTTGCAGGTTTTGGAAACCTCACCGTGTAGGGGAGGTTCTGCCGATTTTTTTTAAATGACAGTATTTTGTTCCATTTTTGTAGAGAAGAACCCGTCGGAGCCGAGTCGGAGTTCCCGTCGCCGTGCCGGTCTGCCTGCACCGCGTCGCCTCGCCACTGCACCGACCCGCCACGACCCCGCTAGCCTAACTCCGTCGCCACCCTAGGTATAACCCTTCTTTCCGTATCATGGTCGTAGATCGCGTAACCCAGTTAGGCGTCTTCCGTTCGAAAGAGATACGATTGGAGGTATGCAGATCTTTGCATATCTATAACCGTATCTGTTTCGGATTGTCCACGTTTTTTGGACAGCCTGCGGATGCGTAGATGGGTTAGTTTCCATGGTCTGCTCTGGTCCGAGACAGAGTTTTGGCATCACCTCCCTGTTGTTCTCCGGATACGCACTCTTCTTTGGCAGGACGCGTATATGGAGAACAGCGGGGAGGTGCTACCGAAATTCTGTCTCGGATAGAAGTAGAGCATGGAAACTAACCTCATCCACGCATCCGCGGGTGGGATTAGGACCTATCATCACCTATTAGACTGTAGGAACACCATGTAGATGTAATTGATGGTTACATTACTCGCTGATACATATGTTAGAGGATGGATGACCGTCAGTGGATGTACATGGGCTGAAGAAGTCAGAGTGATTACACCACAGAATGGATGAACAAGACCGATGCTTTCTTGAACAGTGCATTTGGCAAGGCTGCTAAAGGACATTGTCTAGTTTTGTGTCCCTGCAGCAAATGTGGAAACAGGAGAAGGGTAAACAAGGTGGAAATGGGTAAACATCTTGTGAAGAATAGATTTATGCCAGACTACACTCTGTGGGTCCACCATGGTGAAGCCCATCGTATGAGAGAGGAGGTGGTGAGACCACGGGTGGAGGCTTTTGATGCTGATGCCGGGGTAGCAAACATGTTAGATGACTTTTACCAAGGATAGTTTGATGAGGGACGTGAGAAGGAGGAGATGGAGGCATCTACACAGGCGTTCTATGACATGATGGACTTGGCACAGAAATCCCTTCACGATCGGTCAATGGTGTCTCAACTGGATACCATTGGACGCTTAATGGGGTTGAAGTCTGAGTTAAACTTGAGTCGAGAAGGCTTCGATAAGATGTTGGTCATGATTGGCACCCTACTTCCGGAGGGCCACATTCTGCCAAAGAGCATGTACGAGTCACAGAAACTCTTTCGTGCACTTAAGATACCGTATGAGCAGGTACATGCTTGTTCGAAGGGGTACGTCCTATTTAGGAAAGAACACGAGCATGCAAAGTTCTATCCAAAGTGTAAATCCTCCAGGTACCTAGAGGTAGACTCTGATGATGGCCAGAAGAGGCAACTTACGATCCCCGTGAAAATCCTATGGTACCTTCTGTTCCTACCAAGGATCCAACGGCTATACATGACCGAGAAATCCACGAAACAGATGACATGGCACAAAAATGGCAAACGGTACAATCCTGACAAGATGGTACATCCATCCGATGGTGAAGCTTGGATCCGCTTTAATGACAAACATCGTGACAAAGCAGATGAGGCTCGTAATGTACGTGTCGCGCTGGCAATAGATGGGTTCAATCCTTATGGAATGATGGCTGCCCCATACACATGTTGACCCATCTTCGTTATCCCCCTTAATCTCCCCCCTCTAGTGTCTCCTTTCAACGACATAGCATATCCTTGTCGTTGATAATTCCTGGACACCCAGGGAGTAATATGGGTGTGTTCATGGAGCCCATGTTTGATGAATTGGTCCGTGCTTGGGACGAAGGGGTATGGACATACGATCGAGCTGCAAAGACAACCTTCAAAATGCACGTTTGGTACCACTACTCCCTGCATGACTTCCTGGCGTATGGGATATTATGCGCCTGGTGTGTTCATGGGAAGTTCCCATGCCCAATATGCAAGGAAGGTGTGAGGTTCATTTGGTTGCAGAAGGGTGGAAAGTATTCGTCGTTCGACAGACATCATCAATTCCTACCTCTTGACCATCCATTCAGACAAGACATCAAGAACTTTATGAAAGGTGTCAAAGTGACAAACCCTGCACCGCGGATGATGACTGGTGCTGAGGTTCATGCTCAGATAGATGCTCTCGTGCCAAATGAAGAAGGTGGTTTTGTGGGATATGGTGGGCAACATATGTGGACTCATATCTCAAGCATGACGAGGCTCCCCTATTTCGATGACCTTCTTCTGCCACATAACATTGATGTAATGCACACTGAAAAGAATGTCGCCGAGGCACTTTGGGCAACACTCATGAACACAGAAAAGTCTAAGGACAACCCTAAGGCTAGAGTGGACGTGGCAACGTTGTGTGATAGACCAAATCAAGAGATGCAGCCTCCTAGTCGTGGCAAGACTTGGAGAAGGCCTAAGGCCAATTTCATCTTGAAAAGGGACCAAAGGAGGGAAGTACTTGAATGGATCCAGACGCTAATGTTCCCTGATGGGTATGCAGCGAATCTAAAGAGGGGAGTGAACTTAGGCACTCTGCGAGTCAACGAGATGAAGAGTCATGACTACCACATATGGATTGAGAGGCTTCTTCCGGTGATGGTTCGAGGCTATGTCCCGGAGCATGTCTGGCAAGTGCTGGCAGAGTTGAGCTACTTATTCCGCCAGCTTTGTGCCAAGGAGCTCTCTCGGACCGTCATTGATGACATGGAAAAAGCGGCACCCATGTTGCTATGTAAGTTGGAGAAGATCTTTCCACCCGACTGCTTCTTGCTAATGCAGCATTTGATTGTGCACCTCCTGTATGAGGCATGGATGGGGGGGCCCGTGCAGTACCATTGGTGCTATCCAATCGAGAGATGTCTGAAGACTCTTCGCAAAAAATATAGAAATAAAGCCAAAATTGAGGCTTCCATTGCAGAGGCATACATTCTAGAGGAGGTGTCGAACTTCATAGAGAAATACTACACTGAGAACCTTCCTAGCGTTTATAATCCACCCCCTCGTTACAATGCTGGCGAAAATGAATCGAACCTCAGCCTTTTCCAAGGGCAACTCGGAAGCGCAAGTGCATCGACCACTAAGCAATTGAAAAATGAAGAGTGGCGCAGTATCATGCTATATGTGTTGACCAACCTTATCGAGGTGCAGCCGTTCATTGGGTAAGTTCTGAACGAACTTGTTTTATTTCGCCGTATGTCCTTATTTCTTCGTCCAACCCCCTTGCTTCTCGTTGGTACAGGGAATTTCTTCGTCAATCCTAGCATGGATCAAGGCAACCTACCCCGCAAGAAAATGATACCCTTCTTTCACAGGGTGCGGGACCAGAGAGCCCCGATTTTATTTGTTAGTTCAAACAGAAAGCCCAAACTGATGCGCCTATAAGTGACGAGCTGAGACAGGTTGCAAACGGCTGTGCCATTAGGGTCAAGTCATTTACCGGTTATGACGTGAATGGATATCATTTTCACATAGCAAGCTACGAGCAGAGTCGACCTAATTGAAAAACCACAAACAACGAAGTTGTTACGCCCGGCACTGATGGACTCGACTATTATGGAAGAATTGAAGAAATCTACGAACTATCATTCTATGGTTCCAAACCTCTTACTTCTGTCATATTCAAATGCCACTGGTTTCATCCTGGAGTAACGAGACGGATCCCTAAGCTTGGGCTAGTCAAGATTCAACAGGATTCCGTCTATCTAGGAAAAGATGTCTACATTGTGGCTCAACAGGCCGTCTAGGTTTATTATACGTCATACGCGTGCAAAGACGCCGAGCATCTTAAGGGTTGGTCTATTGTGAACAAGGTATCGCCACATGGTAAACTACCTATCCCAAACGATGAATATTACAACTTCAATCCACACACATATGATAGAGAGTTCTATCAAGAAGAGGGGCTACAAGGGAGGTTTGACATAGACTTAACTGAAGAGACAGGAATGGAAGTAGACAATGAAAGGGATGATGACGAGGACACTGGAGACGAGGTGCGAAATCTGAAGGACATACAAATGCTTGAGCGATTACGTTTAGGCAATGACAATGAAGACAACATTCCTCCTTCGGATAGTGTTGATGAGTTGGACAATGTTGATAGTGATGACGAGACCTATGATCCAGCTAATCTCAATCATGAAGATTATTTCTAATACATGTAATACTATGTTTTTTGTAATTATGTTTTGTTCATTTTTGCATATATTTCTAATACATGTATTACTATGTTTTTTGTAATTATGTTTTGTTTATTTTTGCACATATTTCTAATTATGTCTTGTTTTTCTTTTTTATTGCAGGTGATTGAACAAAGATGGCGGGCGACCATCATAGGTCCGTGAACTCGATTTACCAAAGACCACGCCGGCTGCAGGAGGAGGTGGAGGGGGCGGCGGAGGGATCGGACAGGAGGAGGAGGAGGAGGATCGCCAGCCGCAGGAGGGGGCCGTCTCCTCCCACACCGCGTGAGAAGGAGCTGGAGGAGGAGGTGGCGCCCGTGGACGAGTCGGACGAGGAGCTGGTTCGGCAGACGGACGAGGAGGAGGGGCCACACGAGGACGACGAGTCAGAGGCGGCAGGCATGGGTTCCGCTTCCTCGACTCCTCTTCGAGTGTCTACTTGCGAGGTCCCGCGAGCCTCCCACAGGTTCCGCTTCCTCACCAACGCCCAGTGATTCGCCCAGAAGGGTAAAAGTAAGTAACTTTATATGTTATCACCACTACTTCATATGATATGATGAAAAAAAACTAATAATTTTTCTTAATCACTTATGCAGGAACTGAGTGGTTGTGTCGGGTGGTAGCGTACGGCTAGTCAACGGCATCCTGGGTCTTCTGTGTAGGCAACACTTCCCTGGCATTGTCACGTATGCATCGAAGACGGAGCCGGCCTACTCGTTTGACCACTACGACGTCGCCATCGATGCGGAGTACCCCAACAAGGCGGCGCGGGTGAAGGCAGAGTTTTGGGTAAGTCTCCCTCGCACAACATTGCTCAATACGTCACATTCATTGGACTTTTCTTGAAATAATGAATGGATACATCGCTTTTGTATGCAGACTTATTACAGATGTGAGGAGGGATTTGAGGCCAGGGCGGAGCAGGTGACTACCAAAGCCTAAAAAACTCATCACCGACATGCATCACGAGGTGCGCATCCAGGCCATCGTAAACTACTATGGGTCGAAGCTTGGAGAGAGGAAAACCAAGAAAGACGCAAGAGAGATGCAGCGGACCCGGGAGCAATACCTTGAGGTAAATGAAGAACATCAATATTGATTCGTTTTGAGATTAAGTTGGTTTAATTTGATCTTCTTATATGTCCAATACTTGATGACGTGTAGATGATTCCCTGGTGGTGCCAAGCGTATCCCGAGTGCTGGGCGATTATGGTGGAGAGGTGGTTCACGGAGGAGTACCTCAAGATGCATAGGGATGCCTGGGACCGTCGTTTGCAGATGCAAGGTCCAGCACACCATCAAGGCAGCCGCAGCCTCGCCGGATACAAACAAGCATGGGTACGCGAATTCATTTATCTATTGTGACGCTCAGTTCTGCCTGATTTCTAATCATTGTGATGTCTTTCTCGCAGTCGGCGTCACATAGTGGCCAGGCTTGCTTGGACTTCCAGGCATGGTGTATGGCCCACAAGGGCAAGGCGATGTTCGACGGCTCCTTCCACCTAGAGGACCCGTCCGAGGCATACACGAACCCGAGCGTCCACTCCCACATCAGTGAGTACACTGAGGTGGCGAGGTCGCTCCATGGGTCAGACCATGATCCGAGCACCCAGAACTTCGATGGAGAGGCCGTCATGAGGGCGGGGCAAGGCAAGAAGCATGGGCGGTTCTGGCTTGGCGACGGCGTCATCGACACGGCCTCTACTCCCTCTCTCTCCCAGATCTGAGCACGGAGCACGAGCGAGAGCCCGGCCATTCGCACACGGCCGACGCTGCACAGCACCGGGTCGACGCACTCGAGGTTATTCCTGTTTTACTCGTCATACATTGATCTTTACACACCTTAATTAGCTTTGCATTACTAAAACATTAGAGTAAATATATTGCAGGCCCAGCTGAAACAAGAAATGAGGTAACGTTAGGAGCTGGAGGCCGGGCAGCAGAGGATGGTGGCCCAGCTGGAGGCCGAGCGGGCCGAGCGGCAGGCCTAGGCGCAGAGGCTGACGGACATTACGGAGTTCCTACAAGGGCTTGGGCAACGTGTGGGCTTCTCTCTGCCAGCTGGGCTGTTGGTTCCACCTCCGCCTCCGCATCCTGCAGCTGCAGCTACTCCTGTGAGTATGAAAGTTTTTTTACTTTTGCTTGTGCTTTGCTTGTATGGCCTCTACCTTCCTAGATTAGGTAGCCAAATAATCTTGTCTCACATGCAATCTTTTCTCCTTTGTGTAGTCTCCATCTGACGGTGGTTCGAATAATCCACCTCATGCACCTCCGAATGATGGAGCTGAGCCTTCACCACAGTCGCAAGGCCGAGATGAGTGCAAGTTGTATTTTTTCATTTGTTGTTCACTTGGTGATGAACTTGTGATATACTTGTGATGCACTTGTGGACTTTGATGGACTTGTGATGGACTTGTTGATTTATTTGGATGGATTTGAGCACTTATTATTATATATGTGATATATATATTGTGATGGATGTGATATGTGCGGATGGATGTGTGGATGGATGAGATATATATGTGATAGATGAGATATATATGTGATATATATATTTGTATGAATTTATTTATCACGATGGAATGTAAAAAAAATTAAAAATTACCGTTTTGGGTCACTTTGCCGAGTGTTGCACTCGGCAAAGAACCCCGTTGTCGAGTGCCATGGTCACAGCACTCGGCAAAGCTGGAAAAATGGGCGCTCGGAAAACTATTTTTCCAGCTTTGACGAGTGCCATGACCATGGTACTCAGCAAAGAATTTTTTTTTAAAAAAAATCAAACTTTGCCGAGTGCCGGCCAGAGGGCACTCGGTAAAGAATTTGTTTTTAAAAAAAATTCAAACTTTGTCGAGCGCCGGCCAGGGGGCACTCGGCAAAGAATTTTTAGAAAAAAAATTAAAACATCTTTGCCGAAGGCCGGATAGAGAACACTCGGCAAAGAATTTTTTTTTTTAAAAAAAAATCTTTGTCGAGTGCCTGCAGGGTTGACACTCGCCAAAGCAACCGTCAACGGGGCCGGCGCCGTGACGGACGCTTTTCTTTGCCGAGTGCCCCGGAGCTCTCGGCAAATAGAGTTTTACCGATCAATTTTTACCGTGTGTTCTTTGTCGAGTGCCGCACTCGGCAAAGGCTTTGCCGAGTATAATTTGGCCTTTACCGAGTCGCTCTGTACTCTTCGGTGCTTGCAAAGCGGAGAAGACAAGGCGCCATGGATCAGCCCCCGTTGTTCCTCCGCGCTAGCTCACCAATGCGCCTCTCGCCGCGGGAGCTGCACTCCTACATGTACCACGGCTGCGGAGAGGCGAGACGGCAACGGATCGTCTCGATACACAAAAGTACGTGGTGGAAGAGCACGCGGCGAAGGCTGTGGAAAGACTCGATGCGGTGCGCCGTTTTGGTGGCCCGATCAAAATCCTACGACGTGACGTGAGAGACGAGGCAACGTGGCCCAATGAAAAGATGCTGCCAAGAAAGAAGATTGGAAAAGGAAAGATGCGTCCGTACAAAGCTAGTTTTCCGAAGGGTCACATGTAGGGCCCAGATGGAAGTCATCAACACATCTGACGGCTCACAAAGACCTCAAGCTAACCCACGCCGGTCACCCTGTAATCGGGGCGCAGGCGGTCGCGTCGAACGCAAGCAGGCGACGGCACGGCGCCCCTATATATAGCCACAGCCACGGCGATCACCTCCCCACCCATAGACCTCCTTGTCGCAGGCGATCCCTCCAATCCGTCGCCCACCTATAACGTCTCCGACCCCGTCGACTCACCTCCGAACCCCGGACCACGGATTCGACCCCAATGGTGCGCTCCTTTCTTGAACCCTTTGTCCCCGTCGAGGGTTTCGGCGTATTTGGTGTGCGAGACCGACGTCGCTGTCGAATCTTGCTTGATCCGTTCCGATCCGCCGTCCCACGCCGTCCTAGTTCCTAGTGCTATGGTTCTTTTTTTTTTCTCTCGTGTTGATTTGTTGATTTTCGTGTACGGACGCAGGCTCTGCCGAATACCCAGCCCGTGGACTACCCCAGCTTCAAGCTTGTCCTCGTTGGCGACGGTGGCACTGGTGAGGCTATTGATCTTGTTGTTAGCAGTTTCTCGGTAGCGCTTTAACGTTGCCGAACTTTTGACAAACTGTGCCTCTTGCCATCTCGCAGGGAAGACGACGTACGTGAAGAGGCACATCACCGGGGAGTTCGAGAAGCGATACGAACGTGAGCAGCAAACATTTAATTTTTTTCTCGTGTGTGTGTATATATATATATATAAAATAAGTTATTTTGTAGCCAGTTACGGGATAGTAGTTATATATATACACACATGGGTTCTTGGGGAAGGGCATAGACCTCTTGCTGTTTAAGATTCTCGCCTAACTGTCTGATTGGGCTGTTCGTTCTCGATCTGCTTGACGATTTGCAGCAACCATCGGGGTGGAGGTGCGCCCTCTGGACTTCACCACGAGCCATGGCAAGATAAGGTTCTACTGCTGGGACACGGCCGGCCAAGAGAAGTTTGGTGGCCTCCGTGATGGATACTAGTAAGAACCTTGCAACCCAACTAGTTCTTCACTTCATTCAGATGTTGCAACTTAGACATTTAGCAGTTGCCATCCTGATTTTTCTCGCTAGTAAGTTCAGAGGAAATGTTTGGACAAGTATTCTGATGGGCCCTAGTATTTACAACTATTAGTCTAATGCTAACTACATTATACAATCTTTTGCTTCACATTGTCTGGTCTTGTCAAGAACAAAAATCAATGATTATTTGATAGCATCGGTCGAGTACTCACAATCTAGATTATCTTGAGTAGCAAGAAATCAATGCAATAAATGTCATCAAGTGGTTTTCTTGAGATTTTTTTGATGTTAGCTTCTGGGTTACAACGAAGACAAAATGATGTGGTGATCCGATCCTCACAGATTAATGTTTTCTCATGCAAGCTAAGTTGCTAACTGATGTAAGCTAATAAACAAAAGACATTTGAAAAAAAATTTAAAAAAATAAGCAAGCTAATAATTCCCGGAGGATACAGATTAACCCGTAGAGCAGCCTTGACAGTTGGAGTAGGTCCAATGTGGTAACCATAGAGAGACAGTTATACTAGAACTGGTAGAGATGCCTGAAAGAATTGAGACTAGATGATTTACTAGGCTTGTGACTCTGAAAACTGTGAGATGCATTATCAAGGGTTAATATTTGCTCATATGTTCCAATCATGCAGCATCAATGGTCAATGTGCGATCATCATGTTCGATGTCACCTCAAGGATCACCTACAAGAATGTTCCCACCTGGCACAGGGACATCAGCAGGTAAAAATTTTGCCTTTTGAATTGCTCACACGCCTCTTGTTTTGGTGTGATCTGGTACATCTTTTACTGTACATATTAGGGTGTGTGAGAACATCCCGGTTGTCCTGTGCGGCAACAAGGTGGATGTGAAGAACCGGCAGGTGAAGGCCAAGGCAGTGACTTACCACAGGAAGAAGAACCTCCAGTACTATGAGATCTCTGCCAAGAGCAACTACAACTTCGAGAAGCCTTTTCTCTACCTTGCAAGGAAGCTCGCAGGGTGGGTACTGTCGTCATTCTGTAGCAAATCTACATTGTACCAGTCCTATACATCTGCCCGGTTTTCTCTTGACTGCAATGCATATGCTATATAGCAACACCAAACGATTATCTGATGCACGAGTGTAAATGCAGGAACACGGACGTCAAGTTCGTCGAAGAGTTAGCCCTCGTCCCTGCCGACGTGACCATCGACGTTGCTGCGCAGCAACAGTAAGTCATTATTATTCAAGCAAACATGTACCTGACGACGACGCTGATCAACCATGCTGCATACATTGTTTATGATAATAACATGAGTGCTTCTCTGATCATGTAATGTTTTTCATGGCATGCAGGATTGACAAAGAGATCGAACTTGCTGCAGCGATTCCCCTGCCGGATGAGGACGATGACAACATGGATTGAGCTCAGCCAGATGCTTTGTCAGGCTGCCTTGGTTTAGTTCTAGCTTATTAGTGTATGGATGGTTTTAATAGTGACACATCTCTTTTGGAATTTCAGTTGTAGCGTCAGTAGTAGGCTAGTAGCTATCGGTTGCTTTAGTGGTTGCTTATGTGTGCCCGTCTCAACTCTCAAGGAGGCATCTTGGTCTTGGTTGAGTTGTGGCTTGCTGCTTGAGGAATCTGATGGAATTCAAATAGGAATGATAAGTTCGTTTATGCTTTATTATTCTTGTGGGCAGCTTGGACTCACGGGTTGGAAGCTACGGTTTCGTGGAGCTAGATAGTGTATCTTCTAGTATTATTTTGTTTTTTTCTGGTGCGGCTCACATTACATATTAAGGCTAGACAGAGGGGCCAATTTATTTAATAGAATTTAATTTAAATGGGAATGGTAAGTTACTAATTTCGTCTAGGCTTCATTCTGGGGCAGGGTGGACTCATGGGTAGCTACGCACGTTCGGCCATAGGAAGGAACTAACATTGTTTTTAACTCTTTCAATGCATGGCATTGAGAGCAAAGTTATGGTGGTGGTAATGCATAATCATGCTTGTAATGGAAAGATTAAGGTGATCATGTAATTAGGGTCGTGACAAATCTATCTATTGACCCTAAAGCACATCATCACATGAGCATGAAAAGTGCAACTCTTAGGGCGACGCTTCTTGTGGCACATCTTTGACAATCAGACCTTCCCATCTTAGCAAACCGTGTACCCTCCGGTTTCATCAAGAGAGACCAATGAACGCTTGCCCAAAGAAAGGATCCCACCAGAGCAAAGTGCATCTTGGGTTGCCCTAACATCGGCGAAACAGGTAGAGCGCCTTCAAACGTTGTCAAGACAAGGTAAGAATATAGGGTTTGGAAGAAATTAGGAAAAGAGGAATGAGATGGAAATACGAAAAGGCAAACAAGATTGAAGTTCGTTTCATTTGTCACTTAGTGCTAGCGCCCAGACGTCTGCCACATGGGGGCCCACGTCCTTCCGAATATCACCCAAGCCTCCTAACCCCACACGGAGACAACTCACGCCCCATTTACTTCCCCGCCTGGACACATACTGTAGCTGGTGGGTCCCAGCAGCAACACCCGAACTATTTTTGAAATATCCAGATGCAACATTAGCAACATACGTCTGAAGACAAATGAAACACTTGAAGTTTGCGTCCGAAACACTTGCAAAAACACCTTAAAACACTTGAAAAAAACATTGAAAGAGATATGCAACATCCAGATAAAACACTTATAATATATGTGCGAAACATATGGAGCATCCAAATAAACACACTTGTAACATACGTTTGAAAAACAGATGAAACATTTGGAACAAACATTTTCAACATACGTGTACAACAATTGTAACATATGAAACATCCCAATCTACTTTTACAACATCTATACGAAACACTTGCTGGAGGGAGGCGAGGTGGGCGCGGAGGTAGCGTGTGAGAGATAAGCCTAGTACTAAAGCACTTGTATCTTACTTTTCCTACACTTTTTACTTTCCTTGGCTTCCAAGCCTAGTGTTATGAATATGCTCAGTATCCACTTTAGTGGTTAGAATATGCGGTAGCAAGTGGGAGCCCCCTTTGCCTATAAAGGGCAAGGGAGTGTCATTGTAAAAATAGGCCATTGCATTTTCTATTCAATCTAAGCGGCCATGAGCCAAGCTGCCCTCTGGTACTTCTAGATCTGAATCTGAGATCCAATCGAGCCAACAATCTAGTATCGAAGCCGAGAGGGTTCTTGAGTGAGTGAGCGCCATGTCCACCGCCAGCCAGGTCGAGAGAGCGCGCACCGCCGCGGGTGCCAGAGCCGACGATCGCGCGATGTGCCTTGCTGCCACAGAGGCTGCGGCTGCGGCGGCAGCCGAGACGACCAAGCAGGCGGCGGCTGCGGCCTAGGCCGCGATAGACACGGCCGCAGCACTGCGCGCCGAGATGGAGCGGGAGCGGGAGCCAGCTGGAGGATCGCATAGCCTGGTCAGGCGCCGCCACCAATCGCCATCACCAGAGCGGCGGCATGGTCGGCGCGACCGCTCCCCGGTGCTACAGACGGTCTATCGTGACTCCGGAGAGGGAACGCCCTGGTCGATGCTCACCAAGTCAATCTATCATGAGTGGAGCCTGCTGATGAAGGTCAAGCTACAGGCCCGGCGGCTGTGGGAGGCGGTTCACGTTGGCGGCGTCGACTATGACGACGATCGACGGGCGCTGGAGGCGTTGTGCACCACCGTCCCCATCGGGCTCGGTGCCTCCCTCGCAAACAAGGCTACGGCAAAGCTGGCGTGGGAATCGATTGCCATGGCACGCATCGGTGGAGATCGTGTGCACCGGACGACATTGCAGCGCCTCCAAGGAGAGTGGGAAGGCCTCATCTTTAAGCCTGGTGAGCAAGTCTAGGACTTTGCCCTTTGTCTTACCAATCTGATGGAGCAGATGGCGCGCAACGGCGACACCGACCTCACGGAGGGGCGCGCGGTGGAGAAATTCCTTCGCTACATGCCGAGGAAGTACGCACAGATCGTCATGTCGATCGAGACACTCCTCAACTTCGAGAAGCTCATCGTCGAGGATGTGACCGGGAGGCTCAAGGCGGTGCAGGACCACGAGGAGGGGCCTCACACCGAGCCAAGCACCACCGGAGGCAAGCTGTTGTACACAATGGAGTAGTGGTGCGCCTTCGACAAGAAGGAGGAAGGATCCAGTTTGTCTGGCTCCAAGCTAAGGAGCGTCACTGGTGTCCATGTGGCGGCAAGAAGGAGGAGAAGGGACCCTGGGCCTAGGTCGGCGCTGATGGCAACGTCGCCGGTGAGCGCAAGGTGGCCCGGGATGACACCTGCAACAACTATGGCAGGACTGGCCACTGGGCAAAGGACTGCCGCCTTCCTCCACCCCACGGTGGCAAGCTCACGTCGCGTAAGAAGAAGAGCAGGATGCTACCCTATTCCTGGCGCACGGGTGCGTCGAGCTACAGCAAGACACATGGGAGGGGGTGAAAGGTCCAAGCTTTCCCCTTTCTGGGTCGGCTAGCTCCGCCGAGCTCCAGGTCGATGAACCACGCGCCCACACCTTCCTCGGCAAAGGTGCCACCGATGACAAGATTGACGGCCGGTACCTCGACACCGGTGCGACGCACCACATGACTGGTCGGCGCGAGTTCTTCTTCGACCTAGACTCCGGCGTGAAGGGCTCCGTCAAGTTCGGTGACACCTCCACCATCGAGATCAAGGGCGTTAGCTCGGTCATCTTCATGGCCAAGACGAGGGAGTACCATCTTATCACCGGGGTGTACTACATCCCGACCTTGAAGAACTCCATCATCAGCATTGGGCAGCTGGACGAGAACGGCTCATGGGTGGAGATTGAGGACAGCGTGCTACGCATCTGGGATAGAGGCCACCGTCTTCTCGCCAAGGTGAACCGGGGAAGCAATCGCCTTTATGTGCTCCATGTATAGGTGGCGCACCCCCTCTGCCTTGCCACGCACCGGGATGATGAGGCATGGTGCTGGCACGAGCGCTTCAAGCACCTTCACTTCGAAGCCCTATGCAGCTTGGCAAGAAAGAAATGGTCTGTGGCATGCCCTGTGTCGACCACATCGAGTAGCTCTGCGACACCTGTGTGGTGACCAAGCTGAAGCGCTGGCCCTTCCTGTGTCAAGCCTCCTACCACGCCACTGAGCAGCTCGAGCTGGTGCACGGTAACCTCTACGGTCTAGTGTCACCGGCCACTCTTGGAGGTCGGCACTACTTCCTACTGCTCGTCAACGACGCCACCCATGAACAGATCAGTCATAATGTAGAAGCCTACGTGGATGATGTCATAGTCAAGACCAAGGACCCTTCTACTCTGATCGCAGACTTGAAGCAAACCTTTGATAGTCTTTGTGAGTACAAGTGAAAGCTTAACCCAACAAAGTGTGTGTTTGGAGTTCCTTCAGGATAGCTATTGGGTTTCCTCGTGAGCCATCAGGGTATCAAAGATAGCATGAAAGAGATTCAAGTAATCACTCAGATTACTCGACCTCACTGCGTCAAAGATGTTCAGAAACTGATAGGGTGCATGGCTGCCCACAATCATTTCATCTCGCGACTCAGGGAGAAAGGTTTTCCCTTCTTCAAGTTGTTGAAAAAGTTAGGCAAGTTTGAGTGGACAGTTGAAGCTGACAAAGCCTTCTAGAAGCTCAAAGAGTACCTGTCCACCTCTCCAATACTTACTCCACCTGAGAAGCATGAACCACTCCTACTCTACATTGCAGCTACTACTATGGTAGTCAGCACGGCAATAGTCATGGAGCGGGCTGAAGAAGGGCACGTATATAAGGTACAACGACCTATCTATTATATTAGAGAGGTGCTATCAGAATCCAAGGCCAAGTACCCACATGTGCAAAAGCTCCTCTATGCCCTCTTGATCACTTCATGCAAGCTATGCCACTACTTTGACGAACACAAGGTAACAGTGGTATCCGACTTCCCACTTGGCGACGTCCTACACAATCGGGATGCAACAGGACGCATATCAAAGTGGTCAGTCAAACTCGGAGCTCAGAACATCGAGTTCATCTCCTGCAAGGCTATCCAATCTTAAGTCTTGGTTGATTTCATAGCTGAGTGGACCGAAGCCTAGCAGCCTACTCTGATAGTTATCCTCGACCATTGGAATATGTATTTCGATGGTTCCCTCAAGTTAGGAGGAGCAGACGCTGGCATTCTCTTCATATCTCTAGATGGAAAGCAGATTAAATATGTTCTACAAATACCTTGGCCTGCTACCAACAATGAAGCTGAGTACGAGGCCCTCCTTTAGGGCCTCCGAGTAGCAGTCTCACTAGGCATCAAGCGTTTGCTCATCTATGATGACTCCTCGGTGGTCATCAACTAGGTCAACAAGGATTGGGACTGCACCAAGGAGACCATAGACGTTCACTACGTAGAAGTCCGCAAACTTGAGAAACAATTCCAAAGTCTAGAAATCCTCCATGTTATGCGAGATCTCAATGTGCAGCTGATGTTTTGGCCAAATTGGGATCTGATAGAGCCTAGGTACCCCCTGATGTGTTTGTTCAGGAACTCCAAGTCCCTTCAATCAAACAAGAAGCCTCCACATCCACTGGTATTCTGACTCTTGATGTCTAGGTACTAGTGGTCAACCCGGCATGGACACAAGTATTTATTGATTACATCCGAGACCATAAGTTGCCCGACAACAAGGTAGAAGTAGAGCAGATCATGCACAGAAACAAGAATTATGTCTTAGTCAGGGATAGGCTCTACCGACGGGGTGCATCATCTGGTGTTCTCCTCAAATGCATTACACCTAAAGAAGGGCAGAAAATCTTGGAGGAAATTCACTCCGGGTGTTGTGGCAACCACGCGGCCTCCAGGACCTTAGTCGGCAAGGCTTTCAGATCCAAGTACTATTGGCCTACAGCACTAAAAGATGCAGAAGAGTTAGTGCGACACTGCAAGGGCTATTAGTTCTTTGCCAAGCAAGCCCACATCCTAGCTCACAACCTTATCTGCATCCCTCCATCATGGCCTTTTTCATGCTGAGGGCTCGACATGGTTGGACCTCTCAAATGAGCACTAGGTGGTTTCGAGTACATCTACATGGCTATTGACAAGTTCACTAAGTGGATAGAATACAAGCCACTCATCAAGTTCAATGCTACAAAGGCAGTCGAGTTCATGCAAGACATTATGTACCGGTTCGGTATGATTAATTGGATCATTACAGATCTTGGCTCACCCTTTACAGTTATTGAGTTCAGAAGTTGGGCTCAAGATTACGGCATCAGCATTGACTATGCTTCTATAGCTCATCCTCAAGCGAATGGCCAAGTAGAGCGGGCTCACGGGCTACTTCTAGCCAAGCTAAAGCCCAGGCTATTCGATGAGTTTAAAGACTACAGCGGCAAGTGGATATACGAGTTACCCAAGGTAGTTTGGGGACTGCGCACTTAGCAAAGCAGAGCGACAGGGTACTCTCCCTTTTTCCTAGTTTATGGCTTAGAAGCCATCTTGCCAACAGATTTGATATGGAACTCTCCTAGGGTTGAACAGCACAATGAAGGCGAAGCAGACAAAACCTGGCAGCTAGAAATTGACAGTGCCGAAGAAATCAAGCTTAACGCACTCTTCCAGTCTGCCAGGTACCTGCAAGGCCTACGACGTCACTACGACAAGAATGTGCGCCCTCGTACCTTTCAAGAAGGAGATCTAGTCCTCAAGCATATCCAGAATACCTCAGGACAACATAAGCTACTCACCCCCTAGGAAGGCCCCTTCATCGTCTCCAAAGTTACTCGGCCAGGCTCCTTCGAGTTAATCACAGAGGACGGCGATCCCATGCCTAACTCCTGAAACATCAATCAGCTACAGAGATTGTATGCCTAATATTATTAAATAGTTTTCATGTTTAAGTAAATTCAGTGTTCTAGCTTCTGTACTTAAGATTCTTTGTTAATAATATAGAATCAATGTTCTTCGCTAGATGAATCTGTCTTTTTACTTTTGTGCAAGATACACAACTTTCTAGTTGTCTCTCTTTGTTGCAGCCTTTGTTACATCATATATGAGGTATACGACTGACTAATTGTGTGGCTACACATCTCTCAATATGATAAATTTACTCGACACACAGTTCTTATTCTATATGCATAGTATTGGGCTATATTATATGAGATACGCCTCCTACTCAGATGGCTTACATCTCCTTGGTCGCGAGCCAATTACGGACATTTAGTTTAACTATTGCATGTCGTCCCGGGTAGGGTGATTCCCAGAAGCAAGTAACCTGATTCGTTGGCTACGAGACGGGATCCTAACAACAAACAATTGTTATAAGGGTTCCTTGAACAAGTGACTTCGAGCACTTAACGTCGACGGAAGGGTCTAACATGATTCTAATCATAGCGACTACGTTGATCACTTTTTACTCGGCTACTCTGTCTTATGCGCCTTTCTAAAGGACTCCACAAGACAAACTTATAGCCTAAGTAGATTACAATCTTACTCAAAAGATTATAAAAGTCTAAAAGATGCTAACTTTGCACAGACAAGTTAGATGAAATAAAACATCTTCAGCGTTTAAGTCCCCCAACAAGATGCATTACTTTTTGAAACTTACAGGCTAAGTTTTTCATTCAACTAACAGCCTATGCAAGCAAAAGAACATTGTTTCTTACAACGTGCCTACCCGGCACATGCTTAAACAAGTTTTTTCAAACTTACACAACCTATTCATCAGGCTTCTCCATCCTAAGGTCTAATTCATTTGTTATGGTGGTTGCGAGTCCCTTGAGTTCCTCCTTAGCTCTTTCTATAGCAGCAAGATGGCCTTCATCATCATAGTCTATGGCTACCTGATGGAGATCCATAGCCGAGTATAGCACTCGGAGCATACCGAGTACATTCCGGACGCAAACCTTGGCGGCTCCACGAACATAGCTCTCAAAGCGGTTGGGGATTTCTTTCACTATGTCCACCCACCTTTTTTCACCATCTTTTGGCCTACGGAAGAGGAGGGCGAGTGGCTTCATAGCTTCCCAGAGCATGTTCCGCTCCAACTGTGCCCTCTCTTGATGGGCTTTTATGTCGGTCACCGACTTCAGAGCCTGCATCAGATCACCATCAGCTCCCCGCTTTAGCAGCTTAGCTTGAGCGAGTTCTTCACTCGGTCGTTCAGTTACCTCTTTGGTTTGATTGTGCTTGGTTCTCAGGGCTTCATTCAGCCCCTTCACCTCGCCTTCCAACCGCCGAGTTCTGACCTGCTCTTCTGCAAAGAGGACCATACACGATCATTATCATGATCACCGACTACTACATGTCAAGAACTGCAGGGAAGTCATATAGTTCTCTTACCTTTCGGCTTGGTATCAAAGAGCTTGGCCTTCTCCGTCATCTTCAACAAAAATCAAAGGCATCATTTTTTCTAGTTTTGGCGGCTGCTTTTTGGCGCTCAGCCTCACCAATTTGAGCCCGAAGGATGCAGAGAGTCTCTTCATGCCGTTTTTGCGCGGACATCCATTCAGCCTCCTTCTTGGCCTACTCCTCCTTCAATCTAGTGAGCTCCGCTTAGGCTTCCTGAACCTTGACGAAGACCTTCAGCTCCACGTCCTGGGTATACGACTGTTCTAGAGATGAGAACCTGGAAAATATCAACACATAAGAAACAACAAAGTACAAGACTTACCCTCAGCTAGCCATCAAAGACAGAGGCCTAGTTTAAAAACCCAGACCAAGACTTCATTAACCCAGCAAACTCCGGACTATACGTTCGGAGCTGGGTACTTGGTCCGGTCACCGGGACAGTTTCCTCCTCTCCAACCATCTGGGTACTCATCGTTGCCACGTCTGGTGCAGGTGCACTCGTAGTTGGAGTACTCACGCTAGCGCTCTGCCCATCATCGATGGCGCCAGACTCGGTCAGCTCTGATCCTAGTGGCTGATGAGCTTTGCCCTCATCAAGCGTCGCCACTTGTGGCTGCGATACCTCCACATGCTCCATAGTACTTGTCTACTCCGCCCGTTCCGCTCCACCATCAGTGGATGTTGGACCCTATGGCTATGGTGCTTCAGTGGCCTTGGGTGGGGACACAGGCCAGCCTGCCTAGCTTCCTTCCACTTGGTCACTCTTAGCATGCGGGTTTTCTTCAACCCAGGGTTCTTCGCTTTGTGGTCGGGTACTCTCTGTTTTTTGTACCCTGATACACGCAGAAGTAAATTGCTATTCTCGGGATAATGTAAGACTGTGGCAAACAATTTCAACACTTACCTGGTAGAGGATTTTTTTCTTTAGGTAGGGCCTTCCTAGCGTCATACCGCTAGATGTCCTGCCCAGCTTCATGGTGGACATCGACGCCGACAGTATCAAGTCGGCCTATTGATTTGTGGCATCTGCATCTTGTCCTTGTGCACCACCGTCACCTTAAGTTGGCGTCCGAGTGCTTATGAGGTCCAACGGTGGCATCCTATCAAGAACAATGCAACATCTTCAAGCATATCCATGATGAAGTTCAGTACAGAATTTTACTCGAAAGCATACTTACTGCCTGACAGAGAACGATGTGTCTACTTCCTCCGTCTCCAGCTCCTGATCAGCAGTATCCCAAGTTGTGACTATTCAAAGATTGGGCTCAGAATATGATAATTGTCAGACTACACAGAGTTATTTCAAGATTGTATTTTACCTAGTCTCAGTGTGCAGGCTCAACGGGGCCTCTTGGGCACTACCCCACTCCCGGTGGCAACATCGGACTCCAACAACAGTTTCCCGCCAGTGGCTCCCTGCCTGGCACTTGGGTTTGCCTAGGCTATCAAGTCGTTCGGGTTCCCTTCAGATTCACTCTCGGCTTCCTGGTCCACAAGGACGGTGGAGGCGACGCTCCCTCCATCTGCTCCGGCAGATGCTGCCCCACTCCCACCAACTCCTCCAAAGCTGGCACATGGAGGCACGGCGGGCAAGTCATTAAAGTTGCGCCCCAAATGCTATATCAACAGTTATCAATCTACAGGAGTCAGTCCCCACAATATCAAGACACTACAAAGTCACAAAGGTCAGAGTACTTACGGCAGCAGGTGGATGTTCATCGTCAAGTTTAGGGTACTGGTACGGTATCACTAATACCGCTTGGAGTATATCCTGAATCCTCTCTAGGACTTCATTCTCTATCAATTCATCAGTTGTCACTCGGGCTGGATCCTTTAGCCCGATGTACTCAGAGCCGTAATGTACCCTCTCCTGAAGCAGCTACACTCGGCGCCTGATAAAGCTGGCGACTACTCCAACTCCATTTAGGCCTTGACCCTTCATGGTCGAGAGCTTCTTGAGGAATAGATGAATTCCTTCAAGCTCCGTCGCATTCATTGGTTCCTTCTCCCAGCGGGCGTTGGGCACCGATGCGGCGTTACTATGAACCTCTAGCGGAGGCCACATATTCCCCACATAAAGCCACTCGGCTCTCCAATTCTTCACAGAATCAATCAGGGTATAGTGGAGATATTATTTTTTCTTCTCCACCCGAAACTGAATATCGACACCTCCCAAAACGCTTGGGTTTGCTGCATCTAGGTGCAGTTTTAGTTTAAAGAAGTAGCGGAACAAAGTGATGGAAGGTGGGCTGCCAAGGAAAGTCTCGTAGAGATGGATGAAGATTGACAAATGCAAGATGGAATTTGGGTTCAGATGGTTCAGGGTTATGCCGTAGTAATGCAAAAACCCATGCAAATAGGGACAAGATGGCAATCCTAACCCATGCTAGATGAATAGCACAAAGAGAACAATCTCACCCGGCTCAAGATTGGGAATACGGTGCTCACCAGGCTCTTTCCATTTACCAAGCTTTTGGTCCGCAAATAGCCCTAATCGCGGAGTTTCTGGAGGTGCTTTAGCTTCGTGCTTGGTGCTGGCCAGATCTAGGCGGCGGTGCTCGGGTTCTTCCCCTTACCCATTCAAGCGGAGCTTTTCTACAGATCTAGGGTTTGAGGTGGACGACGCTCACAGCAGGCACGGGGGCTTAAGCAGAAAGAAAAATGCGACAGAGGAAGATGACGCTCAGGGTTGGTTACCTTTTATACAGGAATCCCACTACCGTGTGGCCCGATAATCACGCCAACGGGTGCGATGCTTCGGTTTCCCTACCATTTTAATGACGCCAAGCACCCTAGAAGAACTAACATGGGACTGCTGGATGTGCCACTCTACCAGCCGTCACAAGACTTCTTCTAGTTGTAGCTCTAGGCTACTCTATTGTGCACAACTGCGGGTTTACCCTACCTCTAAACCCTCTCACAAGAGTTCTTCTAGTCACTACAGCTCTTGGTTATACCAACCGAGTACTCTCGAGGGCTGTTCTACTTCGCTCACCACCATATTTGCAAGCTTCAAACTCTAAGCCACTTTGCTTCTTCTACATTTGAGGTTCAAGTGCTCGCCGGGAGGGTTTTTTATAGGCGTCTTGGTGTTGTCTATGGACCAAGTTTATGTGAAATACATGGACAAGCTACTGACTCCTACACAGGTTCACGTGCTATACTACAAGGGTACAGTGCGTCCCGCTACACCTTTTCAATGTACAGACGGCCTTTTCCCAGCACATGTGAAGTCACAGTACACTCGATAGCACCTTTGATGGCATATTCCTATGAATATCATGAGCATCTTTGGAGCGAATGTACTAAAGCTTTGCATGTGACTTTGACACATCTTACCTGCTTCTGTACAAGCAGACAGGACAATAATTTTCGCTGACACTCTCATTCTCGAGTATATTCTTTTCAGATCCTTATCTCGAGTAGAAGTACTCGGACACAGGCTCGGGGGCTACAGGGTACATATCCTCTATGGATGTTTTTTCTTTTAGACCCTCTAACTCTTTGTTTTGCAAACAACAAGAGGCTCAGGGGCTACACTCAGTGAGTGCACTTTTCTAAAAAGTGCACGTCACCCGGAGGTTTTACAGAGCACCTCATGGCTTCACTCATGAAAGCACTCGGACTACACTTGTTTCTACTCGGCAAGATCAGGAGGAACAATAAGGCTTCTGAGTTCAACCATGACATGCTTAGAGGCTTGACGGACCAGGGTCCTAGGGGTTCCCCATGGGGGTACTACATGGATGGGCCCTAGGATGGCCCATGATCTGTTGAAGAACGCGAGACAAGGTGGCATGGACTTCAAGCTATTCTAGATCGACTTAGTTGGCTTACTATAAAAGCTATATTCTCTAATAGGAATATGACTCTTCCCTTGTAACCGACTAGGACTAGATACGTGTCCTTACCCTCTCCCCTATATAGAGGTACGGTGCACCCCCTTGTAACCCTAACAATCATACAATCAATCCAATGCAAAAGTCTACACGCCGATTGGATGTAAAGGCTATTACTTAACAAAAGGGTCAAACCAATATACATCGTTCGTCTCTTTGCATATACTATCGAGTTCTACGTACACCGAAGCCCTTCAAACACTGTCCCGGGTACCCCCCGTGATGGGTTGCCGGTCATCAAACACCGACACTCCGCGCACTGATCCGCCACCGCGCTGCCATTTCTGGCGTGCCCCTATCGCGCCCCCTCTACAGCCCCTGCTGAGCCACCTTCGCAGGCCCCTGCCATGCCATGCAGCGCCGCGCCCCATACCCCACTGCGCTGCCTTCTTCGTGTCCCTGGATGACTGCTCCTTTATCGAGGTCTGCACCAAATCCCATCACGTCCCTGTCTACCAACCAACGGCGCCATTGCAACACGTGCAACACCCGATCTACTTTTGAAACATCTAGATAAAACATTTACAACATACGTCTGAAGACAAATAAAACAGTTGAAACATACGTCTAAAACACTTGCAAAAACACCTGAAAAACACTTGAAAAGTCATTGCAAAACATATGCAACATCTAGATAAAACACTTCCAACATATGTGTGAAACATAGGAAACATCCAAATAAACACACTTGCAACATACGTCTGAAAAATAGATAAAACATTTAGAGCAGACACATGCAACATACGTGTATAGTCACTACAACATATGCAACATCCCGATCTACTTTTGTAACATCCATAAGAAACACTTGCAACATACCTCTGAAACATATGAAACACTTAAAATATACGCTTGCAACATGTTAGGCGTGACACTGGCGCGGCGACCACCATGTCAGGCGCGTTGAGGAACTCAAAATAATCGCCTCGATGGCTAGATTGGGGTTGGGAGGCGGCGGAGTGAAGAGCACCATGGGCTTGGCTGTCGTGAGCTTCTTCTGCTAGGGCACCAGGGCACGAGGAGCCTTGAGGCGGGCGCGAAGTACGACACGACTGCGACGCCCTCTCCGTCTCTAGTAGCAGGAGGAGGTGATGAGGAGGACGCTAGTGTCGGCACCGGTGATGAGGGTAGGGGCAGGCAGGAGGTGCGACTCCAGCGGCAGAGCCTGACGTCACGAAGGTAGGCGAGGGCCTCGAGGGAAGTAAGCAGAGTTGGTGGTCCCTAGTGGCGATAGATGGGGAGCGGAGCTACGGGTGGCTGTCGTGTGGGAGTGAGGATTTTTTTATAGAGATGGGGCCGGTCGGCTGCGCTGGCGTGGAGGCGGGTCCGGATGGGACGGACACCCGTGGTTGAGAATTTCCTTATATTTAAAGGATGGGGGATACCTACACCGGTTAGGAGGCAAAACTCTTACAAATAAGTGTCAAATTGTAACGGTATGATCGTCCGGTTTGATGAGCTGAATAATATCAATTGTCATAACTTTTTGCATCTAAATTCAAATTGGTTGATTCAGATATGAATTTTAGTTATCTCAGCAAGAGCTATGCACTATGGAATCAAGAAATACAGTATGGAATTTTACTCCATATCCAAAACCCGACCCTCTCATTTTCCAGGAACGACCGATGCTACAAATTTTAGTTGCCACTATATTGAGCCGTATGCACCAGTCGGTTTAGCCCAAAAGTTTAAGTTGTTAAAAAAAGATGGACAATTCAATTATACTTAAGTCTTTCCCTTACGTGCAGGCTGCCTTAGGCCTCAAAAGTGAAAATAAAAGTCGATTGCGATTATTTTATTTAATTATGATGCTAGGATTTAAACTCAAGACTATGATTTTATATCATATTGAGTTGTATTAACCGATCAGTCTAGCCTAAAAGTTTGAAGACGGGTTGAGACTAGCAGAGGACATGCAATGGGTGGGTGGTGAAAAAAAAAGATTCTACCTATATGTGATATCATATTGAGTTATATGCACTCGTCTGTTCAACCCAAAAAACTTAATCTCACATTATATCGTAGACTAGAGGAGTACCTTAACTGATGGCTAGCTGCAAGCACAAAAACAAGGCACACGGTAAGACGACGGGCAATATACAAAATCAGACAAGCTACGAAGAATAGAGCGTGCTACGAAATCGCTCAGTCTTGTCCGAGAGTTCCACCGCTTGAACGAGTGCTCGACCGGTCCGAGATACGACTGGGTGATGAGGTGGGTTCTCGTACACTGCCTCTTGCTGTATTCCTTGTGTTGGAAGTGACAAAAGAGCGTGTCCCTTGGGTGCCACTCTTCACTGACGAGACCGAGGAGTGCGCCGTCCAATCACTAGTCGACGAGTGGCCTGCTGCAGTGTTTTCACTCACGGACGAAGATGTGGTACTCGACCGGTAACCTCTGGAAATATTAGGTGGTCGGTAGGTTGCCACGGGCATCTCTAGCGGGAGCTCCGGCAAAGGCACCTCAAACTGCAGCACGTTCATGGCCTGCCGGATGGAAGGCCTGGACGCGCGGTCTGGATGCATGCACCAGAGCCCCACGACCAGCGTCCGCTACTCCGCTCTATCTCCAGCACGTCGAACTCGCTGGCGTCGTGCAGCCGCGCGTCCGCTGCGTCGAGGAGCTCGCCTCTCCCGTACATGTCCCAGACCCAGTGCACGAGCAACACCTTGTCCTCGTCCTCCTGCGGGACGACAGGCTTCCTACCGCAGGCGATCTCGAGGAGGACGACGCCGAAGCTGTAGACATCGGACTGGGAGCTGGCACGGCTGGTCACCACGCACTCCGGGTCTATGTACCCCTTGGTGCCGGCGAGCATCGTGGTGTGCGCGGCGTGGCTGTGGTTGACGAGGCGGGCGAGGCCGAAGTCGCCGAGCTTGGCGTTGAACGACGAGTCCAGCATCACGTTGCTCGGCTTGATGTCCCGGTGCACCACGCACTGCTCCCACTCCTGGTGAAGGTACAGGAGAGCGGAGCCCATGCCAAGAATGATGTTGTACCTGGCGCCTCTAGCCGAACTGGTTAGAGGGTTCCGACGGCACCTCTCAAGTCCTGAGTTTGATCCCCCGCAGGGGCGAAATTCAGGCTGGAGGGTAATAAAATCCCTTCGGCTGTCCTACGCCAAAGTACAGGTCTGTGGTCGTCCTGTCTCACGGGGATGCAATGCCGCTGTATATGGGTGGGGCTAGGGTTCGGGGGGTTTTCATGAGCTACGTGAGAAGTTCTTCTTCTTAATGAAAAACCGGTGGGGACGTCACTCCCCCGCGGCTCGCGTTTTTTTAAACGAAAGTAAACTTCTTCAAGTTTTGGAAAACTAGTAATACCATCAATTGAACAGACCAGTTCATTTGATTGATCATGTTCACTACCCCAGTCCAGGACATCAGTGTCGGTTCAGTACCCCTTTACTGCTAGATTTTGAACCGACAATAGCATACCGACAGTGATGGGGTTAACATCACTGTCGTAACTCAGAACCGCCAGTGATAAAGAGAGATCACTATCGGTTTCAGGCGCCATCCGGCAGTGTCCAGTTGAGCCATCAACTCTACCGGTTTGTGGCCCAAGCCGACAGTGTTGCCTTGACTAACACTACCGGTTTGTGGCTCAAGCCGGCAATATTGCCTTGACCAACACAGTCGGTTCAAGACTCAAGCTGGTAGTGTTCTCTTGTCCATTACTGCCGGCTTGTGGAAATCCGGCACTAATGATGTCAGTAGTGATGTTCAATTCTGTGGTTCATACCTGACTGGCCATGTTAGAATGTCACTCGTGCTGTAGAGATGGTCGTCGAGGCTGCCGTTCGTCATGAGCTCGTACACGAGCAGGAGCTCGTCGGCCTCGTGGCACCACCCAACAAGCTGCACAAGGTTGCGATACCTGAGCCAGCCTATGATTGTCACCTCGGAGATGTACTCCTTCCTCCCTTGCCTCGACGTCTTGAAGACCCTCTTGATGGCTACATGGAGACCCTGGTCCTGCAAGTACCCACGGTAGACTGACCTGAAACCGCCCTCACCAAACTTCTCGTCGTCGGAGAATCCGTGTGTCGCCTGTGACAATTGGCTGTAGGTGAATCTCCGAGGCCCTGTCCCCTTCTCAAACTCATCGTCCATGTCTTCGTGGAGAGGAATCGTTGTGCCTTCTGGTGCCTCTTGTACTTGTTTCACGCTCTGCCTTTTTAGGTATCCATGATAGCCGAGGCAACCCGCTACGATAAGCAGTACAGCGATCCCAGTGGATACCAGCCCGGCTATTAGGCTTATGTTTTTCGTCTTTGTAGATTTGTTTTCTGTCATTTACAAACTCATTAGATTAGATGCATATAAAGTGTAAATAGTAATGTAATTACATAACCATACAAAATCAACTGCAGGTACTTGCAAAAAAAGTTGAATATACCCGTTCAAAAAAACAGTTGCATATCATTCGTTGATGAGCATACTGGATTCTCGGTGATTTTGCACAAACACCATGCATAGTTAGAGTGCACATATTATCGATGATAAACATTGTTCCAATGGATTTGAATTTTAGGCAAGCAATAAACGATTCATGGACCACTTAAGATCCAAATTATTGGCCAACATGAATCACTAAAGAAAAGGGTAAAGTCCGGTTTGGCCCAGAAATTGTCGCTGAATTTAGAAAACACCCCTAAACTCGAATACCAGAAAACATACCCCCATAAATCAAAACCAAATAAAAACCCCCTCTAAATACTTTAGAGTGGTTTCGATGGTGATTTTGGCTGATGTAGTATGTGGGCCCCATATGTATTTGATTTTAATATTTGTTTCCCAAGCAATATATCAAATGGAAATATTTTCAACTACAAAGTTTTAGATCTCCTCAAGCACTGCAAATTTGGAGTAGAGCATCTCCATCCAAGGTCAATTGAAAAAAAAAATTCATAAATGGTTTTGGAGTAGAACATATATTTGGACTTCTAAATGGTTTTAAACAAAACGTTTTCAACAACAAAGTTATATACAACATTGGATCTATAAATTTAGTATAGGCCATGGCAATTTACAAGGTCATTTGAAAAATTCAAAAAATGAATTATAAAATATGACAAATTAAAATGAATATTTGTCCTCTAAAAGATCTCATAACAGTGTTGTCAACTACAAAGTCGTAGATGGCATTTAGAGCTACAACTTTGGTTTATACCATGTCAACATCCAAGGTCATTTCAAAAATATTAAAAAACTTTGAATTTCAAAATCTGATAACTTAAAATAAATATTGGGGCCACTAAATGATCTCAAATAAAGAAGTGTCAACAACAAATTATAGACTGCATTGAGAGCTACAATTTTAGTACAGACCATGTTAACATCATAGGTTGTTTGAAAATTCAAAATTTTGAATTTCAAAATATGATAAGTTAAAATGAATATTTGAGCATATCTAATAAAAAAGTTATCAACTACAAGGTTTTAGATTGCATCGAGTTTTGTTATAAAATTTGTATTCATCTGACTTCATTTAAAAAAATTATTTTCTTTGAAAGATCCATGGCAAAGCTCGGCATTAATTAATAAGGAGCAGAGTTTTGCACCAGAGGTGCAACTACATCAAACCCCAATTAGCAGACTACTATCTAGGGGAATTACATAAAAAACAGATTACTCAAAAACTAAGTTGTTTAACTAACAACTTAAATGATTTTCTCTTACTTGGTTCTAAATGTTCACATTAAAACATCTACTAGCTAGAAGAAAACAACTCCAAAGCCTACACCAAATACCCAAAGCCAAATGCTCAACACCTAACTTAAATGCATGTAGGCTACTGTATGCTGGCAGAAAGGTAAACATAAAAAATATGTAACTTCATGCTCCTTAGTGACAGAGGGGTCTGCCATGGCCTTGGTCTTCTTCTTCTTGTTGAGGTGGGGCTACTGAACTGCAATAGTCTCGTTCGACAAAGGTTGCTTACAAGAAGCCAGCAAAATAGTGATCCCTACTTCACCCATGGATTCTTTAAGATTGATGAAGCTTAACTCATGAGTCAAACAATGCCGAGCCCTCTTTGCTACCGATACAGGTGAGTGATTGGCAACAAGGCGACTGCTAGATCATTGTACCTTCCCAAGCTTGGTGAAATCGGTAGAGCTTGTTGCCTGCAAATTACTTTTGCGGACCTGCGACACCATAGACTTAGGAGCGGGGACAACCTGGTCAACATTAGTGGAGGTGCTGTCATGGGTAGCCAAATTAAAGGTGTAGCATCATCAGTAGGCTTATGGTTTGAGTTTAAGCCATCCAGCCCCATCACTTGGACCTAAGAAGTCGTAGCATTTCGGTGAGGTTCATGATCTACACCTGTGTTCCCAAGGTCATGCTAGACTGAGAACATTTGCTCGAAGGTCGAAGAGCGTGTAGGAGCATCTGTCTTATCCTCATCAGGAGATGAAAACTTTGTGGACGCTTGAGCCATATGGTGCACAACTCATGAACCATGGGTTCTAGCCTAGGAAGGCAAGGGGTAGTAGCTTACGAAGCACCTCATCACAATGTACCTTGTAGAAGTCAAGGAATGGGTCTGGCTGGTGGTAGGGTAGAGAAGGCTTGTCAAATTTCATTGGCCCATGCTGCACTTCGCCTAAGTTGTAGGCAACAGGCCAGCTTTTGCTACAGACCTTGTAGACTGCATGTCCATGGTAGCCACGGGAGACATCGCATGCACACTCAACGGCAGGTAGGAGCAACGACACTCCATTGCGGTATGCTGTGGGGAGTCTCGTCTATTGAGAATGTGGAGGAGAGCCATGGTGGAGGCAACCATTGCTGCAACAAAGCCAAGCGTTGGGCGTTCAAGGTGTGACCTCAAGGCGTATGCCATGATTGGCGTTGGATGGGTCTAGGAACACGTTGGTAGTGGGTAGCAAAGGTAGCTCAGGGAATGACATGCGGCTATGGATGCTTTGAGGTGGCAGCGACATCAATAATGGTGCTGGGAAGGAGAGACAACTGTGGAGTTTGTGTGTTGCAATGGAAGCTGCATGTCTTTTAGATGGGTAAGAGATTGCTTTGTGACTAGAGAGGAAACATGGGATGCACGTACTTCCAGGGGTCATGACAGTGCATGATTTGGTGGTCTGTGGCTAAGCATATGAAACAATGGCCATGGAAGAGCTTTGGCACTGGACAATGGGTTTATGAGAGGAGGGATTGGCTACTATGGAGCAACCACGACGGGCTTGAGCCGCACAATGGTGGTATAGGCTGCACACGGCCACCCACCTGAATCTTGCCATCTTGGACAACTGCCATTGTGTTGCGGATGACCTCATTGCAACCTGGCAAGCCATGTAGGCAGTGTAGAGACATGGCAGAGGAGGCGTCGTTGATGCTGGGGACTTGAATCTCCAGCATGGTGTTGGCAGGCGGGGCTATGCCGTCCTCTTGAAGTGTTCTCGTCGTGTGTCTTCATTTGCCACCGATTGAGCTACCAGCGTCGACAGCTGGCCAAACACGCTGTCCTCATCGTTGATCGATCCTCAATCTAGCCACTCCAAGTCCTCAGGGGATGGGGAGGTCGACGGTGAGGTGGCTTGGGGAGCACATAGGGCCCTCCCGCACGCACTCACCCTCGTCCCCACTTATCTCACTCCTAAGGCCTTGTTTGCATGCATGTGTATCCACTTCAATCCACATGTGTTGGAGTGGATTGGAATGGAACTTAGTTTAATTTCACTCCAATCCACTTTAATACATGTGGATTAAGATGAATACATATGCATCTAAACAAGGCCTAAGGGAGGTGCTTGGAGCCAACGCCATGGGTGGCTACTATTGAGACCCAGCCGAGGTCAGGGAGCAACAGGGTCCCCTGATGGCAAGACCGACAGAGGATCCAACCATCAGGAATAGTCCAACGGAGGATCCGGTCGTAGAGGAGCGCAAGTGGTAGATCAGGCCGGCGAAGATGCAGATTGGCACAATGACGAAGATGGGGTAGAGTTAGAGTTCATGGTGAAGGGAGGAGAAAAGGATGGGAGTAGAGGGGATGGTCGGATGGAGACTACCGGGGCCGGGGTGGCCGTCGGAGCGGGCTCACAAGCAGTAGCGGCACCATGGGAAAGGGGTCGGGGAACATGAAACGATTATGATTGTTTATGTAAGAGATAGAGAGACCACCAGTCATGTGGATCCAACCACCGCATCATTAAAATCAATAAAAAAGGGTCTGTCTACAGTCCACCTAAGTGTTTTGGAGCCTACCAACACTCGATTTTTCCCCCTCAAAATCAAATTAACAAAAATAAGATTATCAAAATAAGCAGATATTTTCTATGAATTGCAGATGAAAAAATCTTCACATGGATTCAAAATTAGACAGACATACAAAATTTAAAAAACAAATGAACAAAACAAAGAGTTTTCGAATAGTTATATAGTTACACCAATTCTATCTAGAAGTTACACAAAAATAATCACTGTAACTTTAATATAACTACAATGTAAATTCAGTATAAATTTATAATAACTACAAGTTTAGGTGTGGGAAAGAAAGATTTGCATGCAAAAGAAGAACGCAGGTGAGAGGAAGAGATTGATTTGCATGCGGGAGTGTCGGATAGAAAGAGATATTTAGGGTCCGATCGATTAAAGGGGAACGGCTCCCTAGGAATATTCTAGACTAGATTCGTATTCTAATTTGAATAGGCTTCGTCAGCTAAAATTATTCCTGACCAAGTTTCTAGCTTAACCGAACGGCCCCTTAATGATTTGCGTGCGGGAGAGATTCACATAGACACCTCCTTAAAAAACGGTTCACGTGGCTAACCTCTATATACGCTAAAATCAATCGAGTGCTACCAATGTCTAAAACACTCTAGCGCTATTTAGCTTTTCTGTAAAAAATCACTTTGAAATGGTCAAAAGAGGTATTGTATTCTGTTTTAAAAGTTAAGGGTATGATATTGGAGCTTGAAGGGGATTTTCAAATTTAGCGACTAGTTAGGAGGTAAATCGGACTTACTTAAGGAAAAATGATCAACACACTAACGTAGTACTCCTAAATGTGATTTAATGAATATCCACGTAAATTCCACATTATTCACTGAACATACCGGTTTCTCGAGAGATTTTGCATAGAACGCATGTACTTTTTTGCGATAAAATTTGTTCCCGGATTAAGAATTTGATTTCAGCAAATCAATACATTATGTTCGTGGACCACGTAAGATCCAACTACTGACCAACATGAAACGGTAAATAAAGATAGTCATGATGAAGAAGTTTCCTTTTTTTTCTATAGACAGGGATAGGCACTTACCGATCTTGTTGACGACGGCGACGCTGGTGAGAGTGGACTCGAACAACCAAGAAAGAATCTGGTGGCGTTCGATGAAATCCCCGGTGGCTCCCGAGAACCCGACCGCCGCGTCCGGCGGCAGCCCGGCGTTCTTGAAGTCGACGATCGCGCTGACGTTGTAGAGGCCCAGCTCTGGCAGATCGTCGAAGCGATGGGTCACTGACAGCGTGCTCATGTCGGCGTCGTATCTGACCCACGCCGACATGGTCCCATTGAAGCTCCCGTCCGGCAGCGCCATGTACGCACGAGACGTCATGTTTTTGACGTCCACCCCAAGATGGTTCACGGTGTTGTTGGGGTCCCGGTCGTTGTTCCTGAACGCGTCGAACTCCACGGCGACGGTCGGCGGGAAGACGGTGTTGGCCGTGTTGTTGGGGTTGTTGAAGAGGCCGAGGAAGCCGCCTCTGGAGTCCCCTGGCAGGTTCGGGGGCCACGGCCCGACGTAGAACGCCATGCCGTCGGACTGCACTGCGCAGCAAGTCTCACATCTAACGAGTGCTGGTGCGAACATCGAGAAAGCTTAATTAGAAGTTCTTTGGATAGTTAAGTTGCCTGGTTGGTGCTGTTGTGCCTTGTGCGGCTTGATAGCGAAGGTGAAGCTGGCGACCTTGCCGGTGTCGTCCCAGAGCTCCAACGGCGGGCCGTACGCCACACAGCCGGTGCTCCAGATCGTGTCGTTCGTCAGGTCGATCCGATCGCTGCCAGGAGAGGCGTTAGATATGTACTTGATGTCAGGGCTGTTGAGGACGCCGGGGATGGAGAAGTTGTAGTCGAAGCTGAGCGAGGTGACATGGGCAACACAGACACAGAGCAGGTAGGCGAGGCTGAGGAGGAGAGGAGGGCTCTTGGAACCCATAACCATGGCCATGGCAGGTGGCTGGCTACTACAGCTCTTTGTGCAAGTATATGGTCACAGATATATCTATCAACCTAGCTAGGCTGTAGGTGGTTGGTTCCTGCAGACCAGGGGTCGTCGTTTCGTCGCCTTTGGTCTCCGTCTGCAATCGGCCGGCTTGAATTTTTTGAATTAAAACAAAATAAAACTAATTCGGCTGGCCGTACGGTCTGTGGGTAGCTACGTCACACATGATTATATTATCTCCAAATGATCTGCGCACCCAGCCGGAGCCAGGGGAGAACCACCTGCGCGACTTCAGGAATCCACCTCCGCAACCATCGATAGCAATCAAACGCATTGGAGGAGCGTGAGCGTCGACCTTGGCAGGATCGTCGCACATGCGTCATGCGTCGTCGTCATCGGCCCAGGGAGTGCCTCTGTCTACATACAAATGGCGAAATGGGCGACAAGAAAGCTTTTGATAAAGAAAATATCATGGATCTCTTCAATCTACCTTTATCCCAAGTGGCCTTTGATCAAGTTCTAAGCATCCAACAAGTAACGGAAAATTCAACACGAGAAGAACAGAATAATGATACTTGCACATACTCTGGAGGATCAGCAAAGTTCAGACCTGCAACAGCATACAAAAAAAAAAAGCTTGGGCATCATGAAATTGACCCAGCCTTTAAATGGCTATGAAAATCATATTATCAACCAAATCACAAGGTATTTTATTGGTTACCGCTAAAGATAACTAAGCACAAGGAATATCCTTAGAAGGAAAAATATGGCCTTGGATTCATATAACTGTGAAATCTGCTCCCTCATGGTGGAAGAACTGTTGAGCATCTATTTTGGCATTGTGCTTTTGCTCAGCAATGTTGGGGAATTTTAAACCTGAACACAATTCAGGCACGAGGAACTTTTAAAAATGTGATGGCAATCAAAGATCAAATGCAGAGTCAGTTCTTCATGGTGGCTGTCATTCTCATGAGCTGGACAATTGGTGGGCTAGGAATGAATTGATCTTCAACAATAACCAAGTTGGGATTCAGGACTGCAAAAAAAAAATTCTTCAGAGAAGCACAACTAGTTTGTCAACAATCTTCGACTAATGGATCCAAAATCTGTAATTGATCAAAGCCTTAGGCTCATTTTCTTTGTTTCTTAAAGCTGTCTTGTCTTGTATTGTACTATTTTTAGTCCTCTTCTTGCTCTAGTTTGCTCCTTAGTTTGTAGTTTGTACTTTGGTTAATTTTAATAAAAATCTGTAGAGGCCTCGGCCCCTCTAGTTCCCTCTAAAAAATGGGCGACACGAGGCACGGCCAGATGTAAGTCGTGCTCGTGCAGTGCCAGCATAGTCCAATAGTTAGTGTCATATGCTTGGGCCGCTAACTCAACCCATAGTGCCGGCATGAGCATAGCCTATTTAATAAGTTACCCGTTAAGACTACACTCTATGAAAACCTTACGTATATATAAAATAACATTGAATTCCTGACTTTTTGGTTGGTGCCCCTACTCTCCTGTTCGCCCTCTCCCAACCTTCGCTCCCTCTAACGTCTCCCCGCTCTAGTACCTCATGTGACTCAATCCACAAATCTGCCTCTTCCCTTCCACCTCTGTACACCCTCCTTTCCTCTCCACTCTGTCGATTGCACCCACGGCCGATGGTCGCTCGACTCCTCCATGGTCGGCGGTTGCTCCCCTTCCCACTCTGCACTCCATCCACCACTGCGTCGAGGCCTAAGGTCACTCCCCTCCTCCGACGACATCGCCTATTCGTGCCTTGAACCTTTTTTCCTCTCCTCCTCCATCCTCCTAGGGCGAGCAAGGCCAAGGCGTATGCCGGCGGGATGCGGGGCAAAAGCGATAGTGAGCACTTTGCAACGAGCGAGATAACAAGATCCGACTTTCTGATTGATTTGTTAACATATAAAGGATTTGTAGTAGTCTTGTGATTTTTTATTTTATTTCTCATTTTTTGGGCATGCTTTTGGTTCATCGAGCTGGCATGGGCTAGATGGGCTATCGTGCTCGTATGAGCACAGCTAAGTGGTCATAGTGTCGTGCTTGGGCTCTTTGTTGAGCCCATGGGCGACACAACAACGCACGTTTAGCTAATCGTGCTCCTTAGCGTCGTGCCTGAACGAACTAGTACCATGTTGGGTCATGCCACCCATTTGGCCATCTTCATCTTCTTGTACCTACATGTGGAGAAAAAGCCTACATCATGTAATGACATAAGATTTGTTTAGGAAAGCTCTAGCTTTGAAAACCCAAAACTAGAATAAATAACTCCATCATAGAGTAGCTCCATTCTAAAGTTAGCCTTCTATCATAGAGCCGATACACCTCTTTTGCTTGAATGTCATCTCTAGACTCAAGAAATAAAGGTTTTGGTGGAAATGACCACTTCTACCCTTAGGAGGTTGCATGTTAGATGTTTTGATATACTCCCTCAGTCCCATAATAGGTAAGTTTCTAAAAATTTTCAAGCAGATTAAAGACATTGGCAAAAGACACATGTACCCTCATTTTCATTCCTTTCTTAGAGGATATCTCTTAGATTTGGCAGTTGTCGTTTGCATGTATCCATGATTAGCTTCCGTATTAGAAGGCAATGTTCCATGTTTGTGTAGAATGTTATTTATTTTAGGACAAATTTTAAAGGTTAGAAAGTTATTTATTTTGGGATGGAGGGAGTATCTAGCATGAGTGATTCATATTGGTTTAAAAGAACTTTGTATTTAATTTTTTTGGTTTACCATTTAATGAATACATTAGTTGCAATGTTTGACCCACAAAGGTTATGAGATGAACAAATTATTACATATTAATTGGACTTGACCCATTTTTTATCCAATTAAAATCAAATAAATCCTAAGCCTCATATTAAATGCTAGGTATATTAAAGTTTTAATCCGTGAGTCATAACAATAATACACCATAAACGAACTTATCATTCCTATTTGCATTCCATCAGATTCCTCAAGCAGCAGCCAACAACTCATCCAAGTTCGATAGCTACTAACCTACTACTGACGCTACAACTGAAATTCCAAAAGAGATAGATGCATGTGTCACTCTTTAAACCATTCACGCACTAAGCTAGAACTAAACCAAGGCAGCCTGACACAGCATCTAGCTGACCTCAATCCATGTTATCATCGTCCTCATCCGGCAGGGGAATCGCTGCAGCATGTTCGATCTCTTTGTAAATCCTACATGCCATGAAAAACATTACATGATCAGAGAAGCACTCAGCGTTATCATAAACAATGTATATGAAGCATGGTAAATCGGTGTCGTCGTCACTTGTCAGGTACATGTTTGCTTTAATAATGACTTACTTTTGCTGCAGGCAGCAACGTCGATGGTCACGTCAGCAGGGATGAGGGCTATCTCTTCGACGAACTCGAGGTCCATGTTCCTGCATTTACAGTCATGCATCAGATTACCATTCGTTTGGTGTTGCTATAGCATATGCATTGCAATAAAGAGAAAGTCGGGCAGATGTATAGGAGTGGTACAATGTAGATTTGCTACAGAATGACGACAATACCCACCCTGCGATCTTCCTTGCAAGGTAGAGAAAAGGCTTCTCAAAGTTATAGGTGCTCTTGGCAGAGATCTCGTAGTACTCTGGAGGTTCTTCTTCCTGTGGTAAGTCACCGACTTGGCCTTCACCTGCCCATTCTTCACATCCACCTTGTTGCCGCAAGGGACAACCGGGATGTTCTCACACACCCTAATATGCACAATAAAAGATGTACCATCAATTCAGGACACCAAAACAAGAGGCATGTGAGCAATTCAAAAGACAAAATTAATTTTTACCTGCTGATGTCCCTGTGCCAGGTGGGAACATTCTTGTAGGTGAGCTTGAGGTGACGTCAAACATGATGATCGCACACTGACCATTCATGCTGAACAAACATATGACCAAATATTAACCCTTGATAATGCATCTTACTGTTTTTAGAGTCACAAGCCTGACCAATCCAAGAGTAAATCGTCTAGTCTCTATTCTTTCAGGGATCTCTACCAGTTCTAGTATAACTGTCTCTCTATGGTTACCACATTGGACCTACTCCAGCTGTCAAGGCTGCGCTATGGGCTAATCTGTATCCTCCATGATGTATAAGCTTGCTTATTTGTTTAATTGTGTTTGTTTATTAGCTTACATCAGTTGGCAACTTAGCTTGCATGAGAAAATATATTAATCCCTGAGGATAGGATCACTACATCGTCGTGACTTCATTGTAAGCCAGAAGCTAACATCGAAAAAATCTCAACGAAAATCGCTTGATGACATTTATTGCATTGATTTCTACCACTTTGTGCAACATTGCCTCCCTGCATTGGATGAATTCAAGCTATCTAAGCTGATTAATGTTGATCTGCATTGTGAGTACTCAACCGATGCTATCAAATAATCATTGATTTTTGTTCTTGATAAGACCAGACGATGTGAAGCAAAAGGTTGTAATGTATAGTTAGCATTTGGCTAATAGTTGTAAATACTAGGGCCCATCAGAATACCTGTCCAAATATTTCCTCGGAGCTTACTAGCGAGAAAAATCAGGATGCCAGCCGCTAAATGTCAAGTTGCAACATCCTGAATGAAGAAGTGAAGAACTAGTTGGTTGTAAGGTTCTTACTAGTATCCATCACGGAGGCCGCCAAACTTCTCCTGGCCGGCGGTGTCCAGCAGTAGAACCTCAGCTTGCCGTGGCTCGTGGTGAAGTCCAGAGGGCGCACCTCCACCCCGATTGTTGCTGCAAATCGTCAAGCAGATCAAGAACGAACAGCTCAATCAGAAAGTGAGGCTTAGGCAAGCATCTTAAACAGCAAGAGGTCTATGCCCTCCTCCAAGAACCCGAAATAGGTCTATCCATTCAAGGAAAAAAAATGTAAATATTTGCTGCTCACGTTCGTATCGCTTCTCGAACTCCCCCAGTGATGTGCCTCTTCACGTACGTCGTCTTCCCTGCAAGATGGCATAAACAAGAGGCGCAGTTTGTCAAAAGTTCGGCAACATTCAAGCGCTACCGATAAACTGCTAACAACAAGATCAAGAGCCTTACCAGTGCCACCGTCGCCAACGAGGACAAGCTTGAAGCTGGGGTAGTCCACGGGCTGGGTGTTCAGCAGAGCCTGCCTCCGTACACGAAAATCAACAAATCAGCACGAGACAGAAAAAACATAGCACTAGGAACTAGGGCGGCTTGGCACGGCGGATCGGAACGGATCAAGGATTCGACAGCGACGTCGGTCTCGCACACAGGATACGCCGAAAACCTCTACCAAATACGCCGAATGCCAGAAAGGCCGGAGCGCACCATTGGGGTCGAATGCTTGTTCCGGGATTCGGAGCGAGACTCGACGGGGTCAGAGGAGTTGGGTGGGCGACGGATTGGTGGGATCGCCGGCGACGGGGGTTCGGGTTGGGGAGGATGCGGCCGTGGCTGTGGCTATATACGGGCGCCGGAAAAAACTCCGATGGAGACAGCATGCACTGCGCGTCCGTGCATTCCATTTGTGCCGTGTGTCCGTGAAACAAATCGCACGACGCTGCTTGCTGGCCGGGAGACGAGGGAGTTGTGCGATCGTGCAAGCCATCAGGCATCGTGTGGGAGAGTTCGTCTGCTTGCTTTCGACGCGACCGCGATTGCCGAGTGGCCGCCGTGGGTTAGCTTGAGGCCTAAGCGGCTTTGTGCGCCGTCAGATGGGTTAACGACTTGACGTGTTCCCATCTGGGCCCTACATGTGTCCCTTCGGAAAACTAGCTTTCCTTTTCTTTCATGCGATTGCGAAGGAAAACGAACCGTGGTTGGCCCTATCGCTATGGATGGCAGGATGGGTCAGACCCAAAGTAATCTTGAATGGCAGGATGGGTCAGGCCCAAACGGCGCAGCGAGCGTAAGCACAAGGGGCGGTTCGATGCATGGAGGCCCATGTGCTTGTCCACCGAAAATTACCGCCATGTGCATGTCCACTGAAAATTACCGGCACTTGTCGCCGTATTCCTCCATCTAAAAATAATTAGATCCACCTAAAAAAATCTAAACTAATTATAGATATTACTTGTATGGCCTTCAAAAAAATACATCTTTCTTTTATGGTCTTTTTTTTTGAACTTACCTACGAGGCCCGAAAACAAAAATTCTGCCGTTAGTTTTCCCACTATTGGCCATGCGAAATGTTTAAAATGCCCCTACTATTATGTGTTCCCCTTCCTTTGTTTCTGCTGCATGCGGTAGGACCCCGGGTGAAAAAAAAAAAAGAGCAGCCGAGCGCCGAGCATTGGCAGTGCGCCGTGCTCTGCTCTGCCTTTCTCTGTTCCTTGGTGAACATGAAGGTCAACTGGTCGTTTTTCTTTAAAAAATAAATCTAGAAAAACAATGGAAATACTAGTAACCAAATATTGAACCGTCCATCTCTTGATATGTGCCAAATATTAGTTTTATTTGATTTAGTATAATATAGTTTAACCACATGTGGTAATATTGTAATGTTTTGTCAAATATCTGTTGCTACCAACAGCAATCGAAATTTTTTGAACTATTTATGTTAAAAAATAATATATTTTTAATTTTACGCAATTATGAAAACTTTTTATTATGCACAATATTACTTCAAATCTAAAATAGACAAATTAAACTCTGCACTTTATTTTTTCGCCAGGGGTAAAATGACTCCCACACTTAACACCGTCAATGGGCTGAATTGGATGAAAAGCCCTAGAAGGAAGAGATTTTTGTTTTCGGGCCATACAAGTAAGTTAAAAAAAAGGCCATAGAAAGAAGACATATTTTTCTTGAAGGCCATACATGTAAATATCTCAAATAATTAACGTATCTCATTTAAATAACAATCAAATTTTATAAATGCTAACTAATAATTATCCCAGTATATATGAGCTGAAGGTTCTGATCTGAATCTGAATCACAATAATAAGGTGGGATTCCAAATCGAGTACAACGTATGGTCTAGCCAACATACACGTCTACAAGGAAGTAGCGGAAACTAAACTTACATCAAAATAAAATCTAATCTATTTGTGGCGGCTCTAGAGAGATATAACTATATGGGAGGACAACCACAAGGGTGTTGTGGTCGTTCTCCAACCGTAGTATGCATCTCTAATAGACTCAACTTGATGCATGGTCCTGCAACCCAAAGTAGGTGACGCAGCATTGTAGGCCAAAAAGATATCTCCTACAACTAAAAAGAACAAAGTGTGGATATTTTTTTGTGCGACATTTATTTTGGTTCGTCCGTCTGCCCACGCCTGCGATCCCACGATATCTCCCGCATGCTGCGTCCTTTGGTACGATTCTCCTTGATTGAATATTGCCTGTTATGTGATAGAGAAATCACGACAAAATAGAAAGTAGAAAGTTATTGTGCTATCCATATACACATTGCATGTTTGCATGCACTAGCATACATGGCAACGAGCAAAAGGAAAGAGAATTAACACAGAAGGAAAGAGAATTAAGACAAAAGGAACATCTTTACATTTCTGAGAACCTTGTCAAATCTGTCTACATTTAATTACTTCCCCTCTTTGCATTTGTAAAAGGGACAGCTTTTTCCTCCTTTCATTTGATTTCACGCTCACGTGTTCCATCGCCCTCGCTCGTTGTTTCTTACTGAAATTGCCCTTGGGTCTGTTCATTTTGAATCATTTCCCCATATTCTAATTAAACTACAAATTTTTGAATTACGATACGAGATAAGACATGCAAACAGATATTTCAAAACTACCTGTAGAGTTCAAAGAACTTAATAAATAAATCCTTTTGGAGGCAATGCAAATTCTCTTTAATCTTTCATTTGGTGTAGTTAGTGTTATCATAGTACCCGCATGTATTCATGGGAAATAAATTATGGACAAAATGTGGACACTTTTTGGTGCGACATTTCAACATGGGTCCATCGTTCTACCAATATCCTTGAGGCAGATCACATAAAGGATGATAGTCCATCTATGAGATTGCTCACAAGAGACTCAAACTTATATCTGATCATGGTAATGTTGAATTGCTTTGCATCAAAAGCATCGGCAATGATAAACGGAGACATAGGTTTTAGTATGCATAGTGAAGGAAAACTCAACATTGGCCTTCTCAGCAGCTTTTCTGAGCCTTTGCAGTACTAACTTGTCCTTACTCAGATAGTCAAGAGGTGCACCATAAAATTATGCACAACTAAAAAAAGTGTCACCATTGGTTGCCTTGACCTGAAAAATATGTCGAAATTAAGATTTACAACACTTAATTCAACATCTTAGAATAGACACTCAAGTGGATACCTTATTCTACAATATATGTCTATGTGGAATAGTCCTAAAGCCACACATATTTATTTGGTGAGTATAACAAACTTTGTTTTAAAATTTTATGAGAGATTTTTTAAGACACGCAATATTATCCATGTGACAATCACTAATATTTACATATATACTCGAACCTGTGTGTACAGGATTATATGGAGATGCAGCGGAACTTATTCATGGATTTATTGGCGCATGAAAGAAATGGATATCGGAGAATTCTTTCTGCCGATATAAAATATTATATTAGCCATATCACGAAAAGTTTATACAGTAGAGTTTGTGAGCCTGCGACGCCACGCTCTCCGTGACTGTGTTAATTTCACGAACTTTGCTTTTTGAATTAAATGTCACTTTAACGTCGGTATTTAATTTAACAGTATTGTTATCTTATCGTGCAATCCGTGTGTTTTTAGTACAAAAGATTTAGTTGTCCCGTAGCAACGCACGAGCATGCTACCTAGTCAACATTAAAATGACAATTGCGTCCGACTCTAATAAGGTATAGGTATGAGTCTGGATCCATTAGAAAGTAGACTTGATAAGCTTTCCATGAAGTGCTAGAACGTCCCATTGGAGTCCATATGAAGTCGTGATGACCGTCGCAAGTTGGGGTTGTTCTACAATTTGAATCCAACTGCCAAAACATATTGGATTTGAATTCTTTCTTTCCTTGGACCAAAAGTAATATGGTGATCTGGTGGAAGACATTAGGAATACTTAGACTTGGTCTCAAATCAACTTCATTAATCTTCAATGCTTTCCGTATGCAATCAAATCTTCCCTTAATCCATATAAGTAATTTGAAAAGAAAAACATACAGACTTCATGGTGCAGCATCAATCCATAAAATCTATCAAATATAAAACTCATATAAAATAGTTGCACCTTTGGTTTAGAAGTGGTTAATATATTGATATTTGAGGCAGTGATGCCCTCATTATCTATTATAATAGTAATAAGCAACCCTTAAATTTGCATCTAATAAATATTAATAAAAATATACTAAATTATCACATCTAAATTACCGACATACGATATTATGTAAAAATTTAAATAAACTTCAATTATGCAAATATGTATTTTCAAATTATTCACTTATGTTACTATTATTATATAAAGAACTAACTTAAAGTAAACATGCATGTTATGCACACCATCATATATACAAATCAAGCTATACAAAGATATATCTGTATGTCTTAGCAACCACAAAAGGACGTTGTCTTAATGAATCATACACCAATGATTCTAACAATTTGTTTAAAGTTATTAATATACATGAAAATAATTAACACAAGCTATTACTTTTGACAATTTTATCAATTTTGACTGAAACATTGTGACACATCCCCATATAGTATAATACTCCTAGTAATAAGAATTCTAAATTTGAATAGATCAATGACGGACAAGGACTTCTTCCTCGTTTTAAAAAATTCTTTGGAGTAAACAATAATTTTTAGGCTTAAATATTACAGCGTAGTCTAGAACCTAATATCTTGATTTTCTATAGTATTCAAAGGGATAGCTATGAACAATAAGTATATTAAGCAGAAGAGTTCGAACATAATATGCCGATAACAATGTATAACAATTAATAAGATTAATGGTCAAAGTTCAGAACCATGACATCACGAGACATGGGTTGCAACACCAAAGCCACCATAACTTAAGCTAAAGTTTTAACTTGATGCATATTGATATTGAAAAGACATGGAGGTGTGATGCAGGGGAAAGAAAAACTATGGATATGGATATAAGAAACATATATAGTAATTGATAAGACCATTAGCCCATCACGACCGGACAAAGCTTATTACATACTGTATATACGGATACGTACTGCATTACAAAATGAACAAAGAGATGGCACAAGGTACCAAACATGAAATTTTAATGCTTATGTTTCCTATAAAATATAGTTCATTTAGGGGAACAAAGCATTAAGCGTCCATGTCTAGCTCCTACATGGTTAAGCTACACCTACAAGCTGCACCATGTGCCTACCAAGTACGAACCAAACTAATTAACAGGGTTTTGACGTTGCACTGGCCTGATTGTTCTCAATTCAAACGTTGTCGCCCCTTGTCATCGAAGAAGAACGAAAAAAAGTTAATTGTGATCCACGAGGAGCACACATCTCTGCATGCATGGCATGGCCACCAGTTCTGCATATGATCTAGGACAGGCATGCGTGTCTTGTTGCTGTCCCCTAAAGCCCTTGGCATTTTGTTGTCGTCGAGCTACAAGTATACTGCACAGTGTCTTTCTCCTGTCTGTACTGCGGGCCTGTGGCTCGTGAGGACGTCAAAGTCCGGCCAGAAGTAACGACGACTAGCTCCCCTGCACGCATGCACTTTTTGTTGGAGTGGTGGTAGCTTCGCGTCGTGGCCCGCCAACCAAACACGCTAACGCGTAGACGATTCGCATTTGGAGATCTCGATCAGATGTACATACCCTGTCGATCGAGCAGGCTGTTAGCCTGTCAACCCCGTCAAAGCAAATTTTAAAAGGCAGTCTAATTAAGCTAGAACAAATAAAATCCAATGGTTTCAGAACTTCAGATCGCAAGCATGCATGCAGGTCAATTTCAAGCCATGAACACACTACATACCATGATCTGACAATTATCCCTACTTTTCCGCCTCAAAAACACCGTGTGTTGCACTGCTATACCTGATGACGCAAAAACAAAACTACTGCATATTATTTCGCCTGGTTGGCATTGGCTAGTTGTACCGTACGCGTATTGATTTCTTTTCTTGTGGCGGTGCAAGAAGACAGGCACAGTGGTTAGGCGCACTTTTGCGTGTTATTCTAGTCTGAAAGGCGTCGCGTTTTGACTAATTTCAGGTTCGTCGAGCTTGCATCATGCAGGGGACAAAATCCAAGCAAAGCAACCATCACCTTCTGCTTTTACCTTTACACGAGGGTGGTCTGCGGGCCGGCCCAGAAAGCAAAGGCGAAATCGCGTTACAACACGCACATTTGTCAGCTTGACCCAACTGTGAATGCCGTCCGAAGCCAGCAGACATCGATTGGTTTACTTTGTCGGTGTACTTTCAGGTGTACTAGCTAGCTAGGATCTTTGCTTAGCTGATCCTCCAAGATGCACGATTACTTTCACCAAAAGACTGATCATCGATGCTATATATGCCGAAAGTGAACGGCCTTTCTGAAATTAAAGTTGCCAGAGAGAATTGCTAGCTTACATAATCGTACTCTGACCCCCCCCAAAAAAAAAAAAAAATCTAGTGCTATCTCTTATCTAACTCACCAAAAGATCGAAGCCTTTGATGCCTTGATTTTTGCCATCTTATCTAACTCTCGTCTTACTTTACTACTACTATCAGGAAGTGTCCATGTTAATCCTCAACAAAAAACGGGCTGCTCAAAAATAGATAAATTCTATATAAACTCTAAAAAAATAAAAGTGGGCCGTTTGAGGCATCACGTACGGGAACCAGGCGGCGGTGCGTGATGAGCAGGATGACCTCGTTGACAACGAGGTCGAGGCGTACCCGGCTGGGCAAGGGTAAGTCGTGCATGCAAGGCAACGTAGTACATGTGTCTGCACGACAACGGTGTGGGCTATTGAGCTAGCAGCGCCCAACGTTATCTGCTACCCATACATGTGAATGTGAACCGATATAGTAGTAGAAATTTCGTGACAGACACTGACACCGATCGCAAAAATATACTCCGACGATCCGTTGGGCCCCGGCCAGCATCAACACATATATAAGTGCACCTGTAGGAGTAGTTAACTTCATCCGAGGCCGAGCACGGCAAAGAGGCCAAGAACGACGAACAGGAATGAATGTTCGTCGCAGCAGGCCAGCGGCAGCGGCAAGCAACCATCGCCGGGTTCACGCGCCGAGACCGAGAGGCAGGCCCCGACCCCGAGCATCGTGCTCCTCCCGCGCCCGGCACCGTCCCGCGGTACACGCGGTCCGTCCTCTCGCGTCGGGCCGTGGCCGCCGCTAGCTGCCGTTTTCCTTCCGGCTTCCAATTCCAATCAAGCGCTGCGCCTGCGCGTGCGTGAACCTGCGTGGCTGCGTGCATGCGGTGCGAACCGGACGAGACGAGACGAGCCGACGACACGGGCGCGCCTGTCCCGGCCGGCCTGTCTTTCCGTGCGCGCCCGGCCGCCCACCTCGTTTCCCGCCGGGTTCGTCTCCACCCGATCCGGCGGCCGCAACACAGACTCACATCATCCAAACAGAAGCGCGCCATCATTTACTAGTGTACTTGCATGGATGCTCTGGTTTGTAGATAGGATAAGCATCAAGCTTGGTGGAGTCGAGTAGCTTAGCAGTGCCCGCGATCCATTATGGAACATGCATGCGTGGTGGTGGCGCTTGATTCTAGCGGTTGGCCGCGCTTTGCCAACGCGGACTCCATGTGGCGCGCGGGCCACCGGTCGCCGTCCGCCGCGCGCAACCGCCCTTCTCGCCCGCCCCAACCACGAAAAAAACCTACGCTTCGATCTCTTCCCTTGGACTAATTTTGTGCTTGGACTTGGACGACATGACACCTCCGACTATGCAAGCTTGTCGATCGCCCAATAACAACTTAGCCTTTTGGACTACTAATATGTGAATTATTCTGTAGCCACTTTGAGTTACGATAATTACTATGTTAATCTATGAGATTATAGTAACTCCTTACTAAGTGGTTTACTATAACGTTATGGTAAATATCCTCATGTGTTATAGTAACCCAGCTATCGTAAATATGTATTGACATTATCGTAAATTAATATATAAAATTATTGTAAATGGAAGTGGCTACAGAATAATTTATTTTATAGCTGGCTACTGAATATATATATATATATATATATATATATATATACACACACACACGAGAAATCTCGAGGTGCCCAGGCAGCGCTGGAAATGCCCTATTTGATCACCCAAAATAAAAGAGAAAACACACCGAAAGTGTAGCCATTTTTCCCACATTTTAAAAAAAAACTTCTGTAGACCTCTTGTTCTGAGACACTGGCGAAATCTATTTTTCTAGGTAATTCATTTTGCTGTGGAACGATATCACTACGTAGAAAGCTACTAGTAAACTTGTTATTACTACAAGAAGATTATGTTTTTTTCGAGGATACTAATAGAAGATTATAGTATATTATGAAAGAAAAGTATCGCTGTATATATATTGACGGCTCTTCGTGTCATGCCAAGTATTTACATGTCCATTTCTAGCTTTTTCGGTTAAAGACGAACAAATCTTTGTCAAAGGTCAGGAGTACCAGCAAGCAATCCCTGTAAGAGCCCACATTTCCACTTCATTATGTCGTCTAAGTCACGCTAAGCTCTCACGTTGGCCTTTGGTTTCTTACGGTCACAGACCAGAAGAAATTAAAAATCCGGCTACTGCAACTTTGCACCCCTCTACTTATTTTGTTTCAAGAATTATTGCCATTATTCTTAGGCCATGCTTGTTTGGATTAATAGATCTAATAGTTAGCCGGTAATAATTAGCTCCTTTAGATTTAAACAGGTACAACTAATTGTTAGTTACTCACTCCGTTCAAAATTACAAGCCGCTTTGAATTTTTTACATCAATTTTGATATGTATCTAGATATATAGCAAAATCTATGTACAAAAAATTAAAGTGACTTATAATTTGGAACGCAGGGAGTAGTAACTAACTAACTAACTAACAACTATTTTACCTGTTGGACCAAAGTAGCTAATAGCCGCTGATGCCCTGTTTGGATCCATGGAGTTAATGGTTAGCTGATATAATTAGCTCCTTTGGATCCAAACGGATCCGGCTAACAATCTAGCTAATACCAAACTAACAATTACTTCACTAGTTAGACCAAACTAGCTAATAATTGATAATAGTTAGCTAGCTAATATTAGCTACGAGCTATTAGCTAGCAAACTATTAGCAGCTAATGGATCCAAATTCCAAACAAAGCCTTAGTAATAGTACTAGTAACCAAATTTGCTTTACTGGCAAGTGTCAAATTGTCAATACACACGTTGTTTGGGAAGAAAAATTAAATGGATTATAGAGACGAAAGGAACATCAGTCATTATTACAAAAACGGTACAAATACACATGTTACTACGTACTAAATGATATTTTCATATAATCCATGTGCATGCTACAACGTGTTTGGTTTTGCGGCGTGGGAGAATCACCCTATATTGTAAAACTGAAGGTAACAGTTTTGTTTGGTTCACGACCTGGAACAACCATCTGTTTGTCACGCTAAGCTCTCACGTTGGCCTTTGGTTTAGCGACCTGGCCAGCTACAAAATAAGTTATTCCGTAGCCACCTCCATTTACGATAATTTTATATACTAATTTACGATAATATCAATACATATGTACAATAGTTGGGTTACTATAACACATAGAGATATTTACCATAACGTTATAGTAAACCACTTAATATGAAGTTACTATAATCTCGTAAATTAACATAGTAATTATCGTAACTCAAAGTAGCTACAGAATAAGTTATTTTACAAAATAAGGAAACATTATATATTTACATGTACATTTTGGTTACTTTAAGAATCTCAAGATCATGTTTAGCTATAGGAACATATATCTATATACATGAGATATTTATATGGCAGATGTCGACCAAATGTCGGACATGGTTGAGACGCAAACATCTGGAGATTCTAAAGCAGTTGCGTATCAGCAGCGTTGCAGTACAGCCGTTGTAGATCTTAATTCAACGAGATAAATGGTCAGGTCCGGGCGCTCCCAACGAACTCACTAATTTCAAACCCCTTTATCATCATTACTCATTAGCAGGTCAAGACAATCATGAACTGCCATGACAAATCACACCACCAAGATGATAAGTAGGTTAGAGGAGGAAGACAACTTGTTCATGGCAGATCATCAGTCATCACCATTACCTGCGTACAGAAACTCCTGGCCCTGCCGCTGAGACGCCACGTCAGCCGGCTGACATGGTCAAGCGCATGCAGTGCAGGAAGAGGAAGGGGAAGGTGCCACTGCCCAGCAGGCCAGCAGGCTCAACTGCCCAAGCCCACATCGTTGACTCCTCTATCCTTTGGTGGGGCCCAGTAGTGCCGCCGGCCGCCCTGCCGCCGCTGCTGCTGCTTGCTATATAAACGGCCTCCGCTTCCCGCCCTCCTCACTGGCTCGCTTCCAGACAGAACCGCTTTGCTCTGCTGTAGTGACCAGGACACGCACCGGCCGCGAAAACAGGCGCCGTGTTTCCTTCGTGTCTCGTCGTCTCGACAGGCAGGGAAGAGAAGGCGCGCGATCGATGGAGGCGGAGGCGGAAGCGTCGGGACGGTGGTGGACGTGGAACGCCGCGGCGGTTGCCGCGGTGGTGGGGGCGTGTCTGCTGCTCCTCATGCACGTGGCGGCGCGGGTGGCGGACGCGCTCTGGTGGCGCCCGCGCCGGCTGGAGGCGCACTTCGCGCGGCAGGGCGTGCGCGGGCCGCCGTACCGCTTCCTCCTGGGCTGCGTCACGGAGATGGTGGCGCTCATGGCGGAGGCCGCCGCGAAGCCCATGTCGCCGCCGGACTCGCACGACGCGCTCCCGCGGGTGCTCGCGTTCTACCACTACTGGAGGAAGATCTACGGTACGCATACGCAAGCTACGTTCTTGTCGAGCTCGTCGTCGTTGGTTCGCTTGTCCAGCTCTGGAGCTGAGTGATATATTAATGGCGGTGGTGGCTCCGGCGGCTCGTGGTGGCGCATGCAGGACCCATGTTCTTGATATGGTTCGGGCCGACGCCGCGGCTCACGGTGGCGGACCCGGAGCTGGTCCGCGAGGTCCTCCTGACACACGCCGACGCGTTCGACCGCTACGAGGCGCACCCCGTCGTCCGGAAGCTCGAGGGACATGGCCTCATCAGCCTCCACGACGACAAGTGGGCGCTCCACCGCCGCGTCCTCACCCCGGCCTTCTACCCCGACAACCTCAACGTACGCGCACACCGCTCTGTCTCTCTCAGTCGCTTTAATCTGATGATCGCTGTCGGCAATCAATGGTGGCGCGACACTGACACGTGCCCTGTCGATGGATCCCTTCCCTTCCCGCAGCGGCTGGCACCGCACGTCGGCAGGTCCGTGGCGGCGCTGGCGGAGCGGTGGCGCACCATGGCCTCCGCCGCCCCCGGAGGCGAGGTGGAGCTGGACGTGGCGGAGTGGTACCAGGCTGTCGCCGAGGAGGCCATCGCGCGCGCCACGTTCGGCGGCAGCTACGACTCCGGGCGCGTCGTGTTCCGCATGCAGGCGCGCCTCATGGCCTTCGCGTCCGAGGCCTTCCGCAAGGTCTTCGTCCCGGGGTACAGGTTCGTTGAATTCGTCAAGCAGGCTCAATTCACTCAAGAGATGATTCTCTTCCTCTCCCTCTGCAAGTCATCGTGGACTGACTTGTTTTGATTCGCGCCTCCATCGCAGGTTCCTGCCGACCAAGAAGAACCGGCTGCAGTGGAGCCTGGACAGGGAGATCAGGCGGGGACTCGTCACGCTCATCGGCAACCGCAGCCTCGAGGCCGCGCATCAAGACGATGACGACGCCGCCGAGCTGAACGACAAGGGAAGCAACGACGGCTTCCGGGACCTGCTGGGGTTCATGATCAATGCCAACGACAAGAAGACGAAGAAGACGGCGCCGGCGATCCCCGTGGAGGACATGCTGGAGGAGTGCAAGACGTTCTTCTTCGCCGGCAAGCAGACGACCACCAACCTGCTCACCTGGGCCACCGTGCTGCTGGCCATGCACCCGGACTGGCAGGAGCGTGCTCGCCAGGAGGTCCTCGCCGTGTGCGGCGCCGACGAGCTCCCGTCCAAGGAGCACCTCCCCAAGCTCAAAACGGTACACACCAGCTGGCTCCCCGTTGCACATTTCTTTTCTTTCCAAACCAAACCACCAAACATCTGCAGTCCCTTTCCTTCCCAGGGGGGCATTTCGGTAACTCCGCTACGACAAAAAGTCTCACTTTGTTTGTTCCTCCCTCCCTGTTGTCTCTCAGCTGGGGATGATCCTGAACGAGACGCTCCGCCTGTACCCGCCGGCGGTGGCCACCATCCGCCGCGCGATGCGCGACGTGACGCTCGGCGGCGTGTCCGTTCCGCGGGGCACCGAGCTGCTGATCCCGATCATGGCGATGCACCACGACGCCGCGCTCTGGGGCCCCGACGCCACGCAGTTCAACCCGGCCCGGTTCGCGCGCGGCGGCGCGTCCAAGGCGGCGTCGCACCCGCTGGCGTTCATCCCCTTCGGGCTCGGCCCGCGGATGTGCATCGGGCAGAACCTGGCGCTCCTGGAGGCGAAGCTCACGCTGGCGGTCGTGCTCCAGCGGTTCCAGCTCGCGCGGTCGCCCAGCTACGTGCACGCGCCCACGGTCCTCATGCTGCTCTACCCGCAGTACGGCGCGCCGGTGATCTTCCGGCCGGTGCAGGTCTCGTCGCGGCTATCCACTTCAGACGACGGAGCATCGACGACGGGGACGATGGGACCACGACCCTCCTGATGTACGTGATCGATGTCCATACGACGTACTACCACTAGTGAATAGTGTGATAGTAGGGAACAGAGGAGCCAAGGAAACCACTAACAAAAAAAAAAAAAAAAACTTGTCCTGTCGTGGCATGGCATGGCTGGTGGCCGAATTTTTACTTTTTGGCCCTTTTTTGAAAGTTTCTCTCAAATAGACCTGGCGGAAAGAATTCCAGAAATGGACCCTTGGCTCGGCGCCGAGTGAGTGGAGTGGCGAGCTCGGGCGCCACGGTGATCGGGCGCCGAGCTCCGGCCACGGCAAGCGGCCTGCAAAGGCTCGGCGCTGAGAGGATGGCGCCGAGCTCGGCGCCCGAGATCTTATGCCGCGCCGAGCTCGGCGCCACTCACTATGGCGCCGAGCTACAGATTTAACCCCACCACCTTCTTCCCCGAAGCGTTCTTCCTCTTCTTTCTCTCGGTTTTTTTCTCGCCACTTCATCCTACCTCACGAATCGACATATTGGACCTTGAAAACCTTGATTTGATCGTAGATCTTCGAGAGCAAGGTATCCTCGCTCCCCTCCTTGTTTTTTTCGCGTGATCGATTCGGTATATATTAGTCGAATTTTTGAACCTAAGAATCGTCATCACTTAGGGTTTCATTGTATCCCTCAATATATGTATTATACAACTGTAGGTTTATTTCAAGGCGTGAAAAATGCTAGCAAACCAAGCCGCATTGTAGTTAGTTATGTTATGAGTTTTATTGTTGTGGATGAAATAAGAAACCCTAGGTTTAGGGTATAATGTTAATCGCTTTTGGTTCTTATAACGAAATTGATTGTATTGTAGTTATGGTTCTCACCGATATTTTGTTGTGATGTTTTTATTTATGTTTGCTAAATTACATCCTATTTGTTAGATGCAAGAAATGTTTGGGAGGAGTTTTGGCAAAAAGGGTCGTCTCATGAATTATGAATTATACCCCGACATCGTCTAGCAAAGATGCCTGTTCTCCTCGACCTTCCTTCTGTCCCTAACTGTGATTGTGGTTTCCGGCCCATGTTTTTCAATCGAAACATCCGGACACAGCCGCGCGTTGCTTCTACACATGTAGTCGGTTTAATGTAAGAAATTATTTGTACTATCCTTTTTCTTTATTTGTTTAAGTATGGTACTAATATATTATTGGAATCTCGTTGTGTAGGACCATGAGAGGTGCTTTTTCTTTCAGTGGATCGATGGTGCAGAAAAGTTTGATCCTAGGTACCTCTTTTTCGACGATTGGTTTAGAGGAGACATCCACGTGATCACTTCAAGCGGTGGGTTGGGTTCCCCCCTAACCCTCCAAGCAATGACGGCTAAGGAGAAGCACCTAGCCACCGTTAGGCGACTCGAGGAACCTCCTCCGTGCGATTATGGGATCGAGCTGTGATAAACCCCGAGAATACGTTGGAGTTTGTGTCCAAACAAGCATGAAGTAAGTGCAAAGTGTATGTGTTAAAATCTTGAGCTATATGTGTTTATGTACTTATGTCTCATTATTTAGGTGTATTCAATGGCGAAGTGTCGTTTCAAGGAGTGGTTGTATGGTCCTAAGAACCAATGGCCGGAAGAACCGCGGAGGGTTAAGGAAAAGAAGAAAGAACGTGTAATCTACAAAGCACCTCCTGTCATGTGCGAATGTGGTGTAAAATCCAACTATGGCCTAGTCCCTTCAAGCTTGGAATAGGTCATTATTGCGGCCATATGATTGAGTATGATGAGGTTTGTTATAATTCTGGTAAACATGAAATCGTATTTTGTTTGTTTTCCTAATACATATATGATATAATATTTGTTTTGAACAGAGCACTAGGAAATGCAGTTGGGAATGTTATGATGGTCAAGCTAAGTTCTTGGATGAACTGAAGAAGAGGCAAGTAATTGCACGGAAGAGGGGATATGGACCTGACTACGTCAACCTATTCGTTAAACATCACAAAGAAAAGATGTGTGAGTTTGCTAGACAGCGCGGTATTTGTAACCCGATCGATGTTGGGCTTAACAAATGGGGATTGGAGAGGCGAACGACGTTAGAGGAGGAGAGGGCAAGGAATGAGGCAAGGGAGGAGACAAGAGTACAGATGCAGGTCTTGGACGAGCATGTTGCTACATTATGTGCCAGTGAGTGCTTGAAAACCTTTTTCCGTTGCCTGGTTTTAAATGTAATATTATCGAGTTGCTAAATGATTGCATTTTATACATCAAGGGATTGGTTGCAGCGGGGAACATGCTGCAGAGGTGGCTCGTGCAAGATATGAGGAGAAGAAGTTAGATGCCCATAGATCACGAGCTGGTCGCACCGTTCAATCATCGATTGTGTTGTGTGATGATAGAGACAAGGATGAGGACGACACCTGCAGATCGAGTGAGCTCATTGCTTTATGAAGAGAGGCGGGCTGGTAGCAGCAGGAGGTCGACGACGATTATTGTGCAGATCGAGCGAGCTCATCTCTCTAGCAGAGGGGCATTCAGCGCAGGAGGTCGACGACGACACCTGGCAGATCGAGCGGAAGCCATCGCCCTAGCAGAGGCAAAGCTTACTGCGGCGGAGGAGGATGACGACGCGTTCTTCACTCGAGCCACGGTGCCGCAGACGAAGCGGAGGCCGCTTACTACAAGCGACAGGCGGTGAGAGAGCAAACGCATTGAGCCTAGCCGCAAGCAATGAGGTTGTAGTAGAGGACTGGTTTCGGATGATGAGTTGCTTACTCGAAGACGTTTCAGATTAAGGATTTGGAAGTGCATTTGCCCTTTGTCTCTGGGTCGACACTTAGTTATACTATTAATATGTTGTGTAATATGACATAGTATCAATGGTCTTAATATTCCGCTTAATAATACAGACTTATTTCTATTTGAACACGTGCTGCAAAAAACAGTTAATGACATACGATATTATAGAAATCAACACACGAAACACCTCGGACATAGTATCAAGGGAGCGGAGGCAACGGCGCGGCTTGGCTCCGCCGGAGCAAAGCTGTTCGGACAAGCTCGGCGCGGGCTCGGCGGCGCTGGCGCTGGGGCGCAGGCGCTGCTTGAGCTCACTGCTGGCTGGGCGTGCTGGGCGGGCATGGGCGCTGCTGCTGCACAGGCGGGCGCTGCTGGTAGGCGGGCGCTGGCGCGGGCAATGGCGCTGGCAGAGGCGAGGCGGCAAGGCGGCTGGCGGGCGGTGTGTGTCATGTTGTGATGGGTGCTGGGAAGCGGGCGCGGCGACGTCGCTGTGGCGGCGCGATAGCGGGCGGCGGCGGCGGGGGCTGGCTAGGGCAACTAGAGGAGGAAGAAGACCGCCGGGTAGATATTTAGGCCGAGCTCGGCGCCATCCGCTCTGGCGCCGAGCCCCTTTGAGCCGCTTTGCCCGTGGCAGAGCTCGGCGCCCGGTCGGCGTGGCGCCGAGCTCGTGTCTCACACTCACTCTGGCGCCGAGCCAAGGGTCCATTTCTGGAATTCTTTCCGCCAGGGGTCTATTTGAGAGAAACTTTCGAAAAAAGGGCCAAAAAGTAAAAAATTCGGGGCCGGTGGCGGGACGCCCGGACCCGGACCGGACCTCCCTGCTTTCTGGGCCGCCGGCCGGCCGGTTAGTTGCCGGAAATGCCCCCGTTGGTAGACTAGCATATCTCTGATATACCATCGTTTTGATACATCCACATTTTTTTTACCTTACCAGCCGGCCATCCTCTGCAAAACTCAAATGACACAGCGACCTACTAGCTGGCTTAAGGCCATTTTAAATAGAGAATTTCATGACGTTATTAAGATGAAACAATCATTCTTTACATAGTTTCGTTCTTTTATTTTATATATGTTTAATTTCATGACTCATCTAGAGCTAACAACCGAGCCAAGAGAATTTTATCTTCATGAAACTCGCTTGTTTTATGTCTTCTTAAAAACTTGTCATGTCATAAAAAAATGCTTTTGACCTATTAAATACAGATGAAACTTTAATTGTGATTGACCTAATTACCTCTCGCTAGCTATCATTATCTCCGAACAATGTTGCCCACCACAGTCACGTGCTTCTTTTGCCCGACGGATTTTGTTACATCCTTCCCCAGCGACCCTAAATATTAATCCCACCGGACACATCGCCTAAGGCGAGGAAGAAGAGAGGGACAACAAGAAACATAAACCACCAAAGAATAAAAAAAAACACAGCCTGTATTCAACAAAACTGGTCATTCGTCCCCAGCACAAAACCCTGAGTCGTAGGATTAAGCAAATTCAGTTTTCTTTATGAAAAATAATAATTGAGCAAGGTTTAATTAAAAAAATTGAGAAAGGCGACACGTGAAGTCACAAAGACTACAGAAAAAAAAACCCCCAATGTGCTCATTCTGCTAGAACCCCAGCCAACTTTGTTCATCTCTGTACAACACTGAATTGCATCAAATTTTTTTCTTAACGAACTCTGTTGCATGATCGTTTTGGTAAGCGACTTGTTTTATTACAGGTAGGCTATAACCGGATCCAATACGTCCGGATACTACTGATCTCATATATTATTTTCATGTTTTCTCTCGGATTTAGAGCAGGGGCGGATCTAGGTTCAAAAGTTGTTGATGTCATCTTCACTAAACCATGAAAAACTTCACCTATGAACACTATTTTGCAAAGGTAAACACAAAACATCATTGTTGTCATGTGACAACAAAAATAAGCTGGCTCCGCCCCTGATTCAGACACATATAGTTGTCAAATGCAAATAGCCAAATACAGACGTGGATGATCTCAGTTACAAAAGCGGATAAAGGTGTGTCAGTCTGTCAGATATGGATGAAACTAATACAAATAATGTCGGTCATGAACATTTCTCTGGATATTGAGTAGAAACAATATCTATATATGACACGTATAGTAATCATTCAAGTGTTCCATGGTTCCAAATTGTAACAAATTATACTTAAGCAAAATAATACAATAGATACGTTAGTTGCCCAATAGCATTGGCATGGCATACCGAAGTCTATTGTCTTTTTAGTACATGATTCATGGGACATTGTAACGTATTATTACATAGATAGTCACACCAAAGAGTCAATTCACATTTGTATCTAGGTTCATATAACACTAAAAATGAAAACAACTCTATACTTGTTGTTAGGGAATATTTTTTATTATCACAAAGAAAATAAAAAGTAGAGAACTATTTCAGATATCTGAAAGTTACATCTGAATTAGTATTTGATTATCTTTGATCGAATGATTGGTCAGAAAATACTAATACCATTACTAGTTACAGTAACCGGTACGTAATACTGACATGCATCAAGAGCAGGTAAAGTTGAGTTGTTGTAAATTTGTAACTGATGGTTGTACTCCGTATCACAAAAACAACGCATGCACTGATTCGTTTGTGCGTTTCCACCAGAGATTTGTACCGGAGCTGCGTTGCGTCCCAAACGGGACGCGCCGATGTGAAATGTCATGTTTTATGCTTGCACAAGCAAACAAACTCCGTTTTCTGTCACTTCATCTCCGCCGGGAAAAAGGCTGGAGGAGAGCTAGCTGGAGCGCAAGGACACGGGAAAGGACGCTACGTACGCCGGGGAGAGATTGGGGGCCTGGAATCCGGATCGATCGGCAGCGGCCTGACGCATGCATGCTGCCGTGACCGGTAAAATCCGCAGAGACCGGCCGCGGTCACGGACGGAGCCGTGGCAGTACGTACGTCCAACACACCAGCCACTTCGAGTCGAGGGCAGCCGGCCCGGCCAGGCCAGCAGCGCTGCCGCGCACGGGCGGCAGCCTTTGTTCGATGGCGTAACGAGACGGCTCGGACGGGACGGGACGGGACAGGACGCGCAAGCGGCCAGGCAGGCGCGCGCGTCGGGGCACGGGTAGGCGACATGGGGTGGCCGACGCCGCCGGGCGGTCAGGTGCGGAGTCGCTAGCTGCAGATGGGCTAGGCTCGGGACGCGGCTCCCGCTGCGAGACACGCACCGGATTCCCCTCCCTCCCTCCCTCCCTGGCGTGCCCGCGCAGACCGGACCGGGGGACCCCAGCCGCCCAGCGTGCCTGCCGGTGCCGCGGCATGTGTTCCGCATGCGGGGTGGTGGTGGCCTGTGCGTGTGCGACGCTGCGTCCAGTTGATCGCTCAACATCATCGCTGGGACGGACGGCTGGCTTGCATCCGTCCTTGTCGTCGCGCCTGGCGGCTAGTGACCTCGGACGTCCGAGTGGGATCGGGATCGGGATGCGGTCGGCGTCGCAAGGCACGGGCCGTGGCGCCCGCCGCCCGGTGTTCTTCCATTCTCCCCGATCGGCCCCGGGGGCCGGGACGTGCAGTTCTCGGTAGGTTGACCGTGTGTTGCTCGAGAGTGACCTGCTGTGAACGTGGAAATGAAGAGTCCAAGCAGTCACTCGTCACTGGCCTGCTACTGGTCGTCGCCGTGACAGATTGTTCGCCGGACTTTCCGAGGCTCTGATCGGCATGCAGCGCGCGCGTCAGCGGTAGACGAGAGCGCCAAGCAGGAAATCAGTTTCAGGAGGAAAACGAGCAGAAAGGTGACGAAAACGCGCGCCGACTCGGTTTTGAGTTTTGACCTGCCGCCGTAGGGGACCCGGCCGGCCGGCCGGCCTCTGATTCCAATGGATGACGATAGTAATACAGTACACGTACGTACGATTAGTCTCTGTTCGTTGCCATGGCTGTTGATTTTTGTACCTGATGATGCTGTAGACCGAGTTCTTCCCAAGTCGGTGGTGAGTGCGACAGGTAACATCTCCTGCTTTTTCTGTTGCCGCACAAGTCAATGCGCCAAGAAAATTTTGTCGCGCGTCTTTCCTACAAGCTATATATGCTAGGTACAGTAGCTCACAGTCTGCGACTGACATCTGATTCTGAGTTGCACCAAACAATAAACTTTATATTCGTTGGTGCATGCATGCATGGAAATAGAAACCAGCATGGTTTCAGAATTATCCGGCCTGCTATGTTTCTGAAAATAACTGCGTCCAAGAACGACAAACCATATATATAGGAAAAGAAAACGTACTGACTACTGATATTCTGATAAGGAGCGTCAGCTTGATGCTTGTACCGGATCGATCTTGTAAAAATGATTCTAGCCTGCTCTAGAGCGAGCTCGTGGGGCAGCTAGGTAAAACGTGTTACTAGCTAGGAGATGGACGACGTTAATTTCCAAGCTACGCTATGTCCAGATCTCTGACCAGCTACAGATCGCTACGACGTAAAATGCTAAGACGGACGGTCCCAAGACGGACATCGGCTGCCGTTATCTGCATGCCTGCCGCCCGCCACCAAGACTGACCGCGGCAGTGCAGTAGTAAGCCACGCTAGCCAGATTTACACATCACTAGTTATGAGCTTGAAAATAAAAAAAATAATTAAGGTTGGGCTAAAACCGATGGTGATGGACCACATCACTGTCGGTTTGTGGCTTATATTTTGGCGGCCACTCATCACTGCCGGTCTCATCTCTGCCGGTTTAAGCCAAGAGCCAACAGTGATTTGGATATATCAATGTCGGTTCTAGCTAACAACCGACGGTGATAAGTCTACAGCATAAAAAGCTGCAGCCGTCCTCTTCTTCCTCCTCTCTTCCATCCCGAGAACAGAGGCGCGTGTTTGAGCTCTTCCCTCCATTGTTGCGTCTGCTCTTCACCATGAAGCTAGGGCTTGGATTTTGAAGAATGGTTTGATCTTTTTGCTTTAAGGTTAGTAACCAACATCCACTCATTTGATTTTGTTGCTTAATTAGCTTCGTTTTGATGGTTATATTGCTTGATTCTCATTCTAGTTCTTTCTCCATTCTAGAGAGCACTTTTCCAATTAGACATTTGTGCAAGGCTCAAATTGTGGTGAATCCATCATCCAAAAGGTTGGTGTCTATGAACACATTTAAATTCCTAGCTAATTATTCCATAGTGGTCAAGATCATCATTGTTAGTATGTGATGCTATAATTAGTTCTTAGAAGTAGAGTAGAATATATGTTCTTCATTATTGTACAATAATTGTTTTTTACTACGATTTTCAATTTACAGGGCCGGGGCTACCAATTTTAATTTTTCAATAATTAGTGTACAATAATATTTTTCAAAAATAGTACTTTTGAGCTACAATTGTTGTTCATGAAGCTCGATTTCTTATTAATTCTTTGTAATTATCGCCTCAGTATTTTTGTGTGTAGAGATGGATCGAGAGTGGATGCATCTGTCCCGAACGGACAAGCGATACATGCATGGCGTCAGCCAGTTTATCACATATGCCAAAGCCCATGCTGAAAATGGGAACCCTATCTTCTGTCCATGCAAAGATTGCAAGAATTAAAGAAACTTTCGTCTATACGATCGTACTTGATTATCAGGGGTTCATGCCAAACTATATGATATGGACTATGCATAGCAAGGTTGGTGTGAATGTTCTGCAGGAAAACGATGATGATGTGGACATACCTGATGTAGCCATCCACGATGCTGACGAGGAATCCGGTGTCAACACGGAACCTATGGTCACAGTTAATAATGTGCTTAGTAACACGCTAACTGACGACACCGATGATAATGATGGCATTTTTTAGCTGCTACATAATGTAGAGACCGGATGTCTTAGTGAAAGACAGCTGAGAAAGCCTGAGAAAATGAGACAAGATGGCAAAATACCATTGTATAGGAATTGTCCAATGAGCAAATTGGAAGCCGACATCATGCTGTTAGAGTTCAAATCGACAAACGGATTGAGCGATAAAGGCTTCGATCAGGTATAATAAGGAAAATGCTCCTAGAAAAAAATGAGTTGCCAGAAAAGACATACTTGGCCAAGCAAATGATCTACCCCATCGGCCTCGAGGTTGAAAAAATCCACGCATGTTCCAATGATTGCATATTGTACCGTGGAGAAAAATACAAAGACTTGGACAAGTGCTCCAAGTGTGAAGCTCCACGGTACAAGGAATAGCCGTTAGATGAGGGTACCAAGACTAGAGGAGGTCCCATAAAGGTCGTTTGGTATTTTTCTATAGCTCCCCGGGTGCATAGGCTGTTTGCATGTGCAAAATCAGCCAAGCTGTTGCGCTGGCATGGCGAAGAGCGTAAGAAAAATACAATGATGAGGCACCCGCCGATGGGCATGACTCAAGATGGCAACGGGTACCCGAAACCCAAGTACCCGACGGGTTTTACCCGATAAGGAGGCGGGTATGGAAGACATTTTGCACCCGCGGGTATGTTATTGGACGAATTCTTGTACCCATCGGGTATGCGGGTACGGGTGTGGGTGTATACTACCCATACCCGCATACCCGCGGGTAAAAAAAACCCGCATAAATAATATCCAACCTCTGCAATTTTAGCCCATATAAGCATATAGCCCATATTTAGCCCATATAAGCATATGAGTATATATATTCCAGAACTCCCTCAAACCCTAATCTTCATCCTCACTCCACTCCACCAGCCCATATTTCTGTTTTGCTGCTCTATTGTTGATTTATTTTGCTGGAAGCTATTACATTTTGGTGTGTGAACTCGGGTATATTGTCGGGTAAGAATTACCCGTCGGGTGCGGGTATGGAATGAATTTTCTACCCGCCTGCGGATACGGGTAACCCGACGGGTAAGATTTTGATCTGGCGGGTGCGAGTACGGGTGGCCAGTACCCATCGGGTATGTACCCGTTGCCATCTTGAGGCATGACTGGAGGACTATCAATACTATATTCTATAAGGACATCGGTGGAGAGGTAAGGCACCTTTGGTTTACTTTGAGCACAGATGGGATGAATCCTTTCGACCAGGTTAGAAGCAATCATAGCACCTGGCCAGTGATGCTCTGTATATACAACCTTCCACCTTGGGTCTGTATGAAGCGGTCGTACATCCAGATACCACTACTGATCCAAGGGCCAAGACAACCTAGGAATGACATCGATGTGTTTCTAGAACCAGTGATCGATGAACTAGTGAAGATGTTTGAAAAGGGTGTGCCGGATATTTGGGACGAGTACAAAAAGGAACATATCACGATCAAGGGAGTACTTATCGCTACAATCACCGACCTGCCAGGTCGAGGTTCGTTGTCCGAAGAGAAGACAAAAGGCTATACTGGATGTGTCGAGTGCTTGGACGACACCGATGCTGTAAATCTGTCAAATAACTCAAAGATAGTTTATATGGGACACCGTAGGTTCCTACCTAAGGATCACCCTTACTGTAGGAATAGAAAAAAGATTTCAACGATACTATTGAGAAACGCTTAGCTCCAAAATACAAAGACGGGCTTGCGATACTTCGAGAACTCAACAAACTGAAGGTTGTCCTTGGGAAGGAGGACAATGCAGTAGCAGCGCCTGATGGGAGCATTTGGAAGAAAAAATTGGTTTTCTAGAAACTACCTTAAAGGTCATTTCTGAGTGTACGCCACTGTCTTGATCCCATGTACATCACTAAAAACGTGTGCGCTAACACTCTTAACACCTTGATGGACACCGGGGGGACATCGAAGGATTCACTAGCTACACGCCTAGACATGCAACACTTGGGAATCAGGAAGGAGTTGCATCCCGTGGAGCTAGAGAATGGCCAGTTCGAACTTCCGGTTGCGTCATGGACATTAAAGAAGGAAGAAAAGCGTGCGCTTATTTCTTTCTTCAATGAACTCAAAGTCTCGATGGGCTACTGTACGAATCCGAAGAGGCTAGTGAACATGAGAGAACTCAAGTTCAACTATGGCCCTATGAAGGCCCATGACTGTCATGTCATTATGACTCAGCTGCTCCTTGTTGCCCTGCGTGGTATCCTCCCCCAAAGGTCCGCGCCCCAATCATAAAGCTTTGCTCGTTCTTCAACGCGATCTCAAAAAAGGCCATTGATGTGTCCACGCTAGAGCAGCTGCAGCGGGACATAGCCGAAACTCTCGTTAGGCTTGAGATGCATTTCCCGCCAACTTACTTTGATATCTCATTGCATCTGCTCATTCATCTTGTTGACCAAATTAGAGCCCTTGGCCCAATGTACCTGCATCAGATGTTTCCTTTCAAAAGATTGATGAAAGTTTTCAGGAGGTATGTTAGGAATAGATTCAGGCCAGAAGGGGGCATGGTTGAAGGATGGTCAATGGAGGAGGCCATTGAGTTCTGCACATATTATCTGGACATCAAAAGGGTCGGAGTTCTAGAATCTCATCACGAGGAAAGACTACGTGGCAAAGGAACGATCGGGAAGAAATCTGTTACAGTAGACGACCCTATTTCTTTCAGACAGGCACAATTCGCTGTTCTCCAGCAAGCCAAGGGTGTAATTCCATACATTGATGAGCACAAACAATCGCTGCAAACTCTGTATCCGAGCAGGTCACAGGCTTGGCTGGATAAAAAACATAAGGAGGAATTTATCAACTGGCAATCGCTGCAAACTCAGTATCCAAGATGGCCAGGTAACTTTGGTATCATGTGACTATGTAGCCACATACGCTAATCAATTGAGATTCATAGCTTACTTGGTGTATCTAGCAGGAGCCTCCGTCGCCCGAGGAGCCAGAGGGTTCAGGTAGTAGGAAGGCTAGATCCAAGCGAGGCGTGTCAAAGATTCTTGTTGATAGGAATGCACACTGGCACATCATTGAGTTCGATGAATTCAGGATCCACTCTCACCACCTATAGCTTTGACCAAATACAAGACTATCCTCAGGTTACTTGTAAGGGACTTCATCCCGATTAGCTACAGGAAGTGGAATAGGAAATATAATGACCCATGGAGGGTTCCTAAAAGTGAGAAGGATTACATATGAGATATCAAGATCCCACAGTATTTCACTTTCCCAACGGAGTATGACAAGGAGGTAGTCAAGAAAAAAGCAAAAGAAATCATGGGGACATACTTCAAGAATTTCAAGGGGACATTGTATAAGAATTTTGTCCTCCAAAATAAAGAGCCAGATTTTGATGGTGGACAGTTTAGCAAGCAGAAGGACTTCTGGCAAGATTTCAAGGAATACAGGTTATCCGAGGAGTACTTAGAACTAAGCGGGAAGAATAAGGAGAACTCACAGAAAGCGACGAATCCTCATCATCTCGGCTCTCGTGGCTACGCCAAAAAGATGCCAGAATTTAAAGCAGAACTTGAAAAGGTGGATCGCCTTGCTGAGGAAGGCGTTCAGGTTGAGACCGCCTATTGAGAGCCAAGATCGGTATTATACTATATGGGGAGGAATTTACGCCATGCCGAGGACGAGAGATTTAGCTCCACAAATCCACCCATGAGCGAACTCATCCAGAGGATCTTCCAGGTAACTGAGGAGGTGAGGCAAGGGACTCGCACTTCTAATAAAGAGAAAGATGTGCTCACCCAAGCACTCGAAACCAAGGAGCACCCTGGTCGCACTAGAGGAACCGGTGTTGTTCCTTAGAAACTAGAATTCTCTGAAGAATCTCACACTTACAGGAGCCGCTCGAGGGGTAGAGCGGATCAGGAGGTAGAGTGTTTGAGACGACTAAAGGAGATGGAAGACAGAATGGACGCACAGATTGAGACGACTATTGAAGCACGAGTCCAGCAAATTTTACTATCCAAGAGGTCAGGAGTATCACAAAACCCTACTCCTACTGCCTTTAGCCCACAGTTTAGGGGTCGCAGCAGCTGGGGATCGACCTCGCTTGATGAAGAAGATACGAATGTGCCTCATCCGGTGGACGACATCACTAAATCCGTCAATGTCAAGTTGTACATCCATCAGGAATCGACAGAGGACAAGGTGGTGCTCGGCCAGGCCTGGCCTACGGGAGACGGGACCATTAATGGCCGCCTAATTCCATAGGAGTACGCTCGTGTCACCATTGATAGAATACTTGATAAGAAGTATAACAAGATACACATTGAGTACCCCGCAGTGGAAGACATGCCGAAACTTGGTCATAACAAGAGCTCTCAAGTGGCCTGGCGCAAGTGCTTCATTAAGCTTGACCACCAATTGTCCTCTGATGATGAGGACGGCTGTGAGTCTTCGCCCACCCGCGATAATCACTCACCATCTCCCAACAGAGATCACTCCCCTCCTCATTTCTTGCCATCACCCCCGAGAAGACAGAGGTCTCCTTCTATTCCTCCTCGTCCGACTCTATCTTCATCAGCCCTGAGAAAAGAGAATATTCCTCCTCCTACTCCTTTATCTTCATTAGCCCCTGGAAAACAGAATTCTCGTCGCCATCCTCCTCCTCCTCCACCTTAGCCCAAAACAAGATCAAAGGCATCCTCGTAGTCGTAGAAAAGGTTCTTGGATTCGGTCGCTAATGCTCCCAAAGTGGACCAACAAAAAAGAAAAATACCGTTCAGTGACAACATTACAAACTTGATGAAAGGAAAATTTACAGCACACATCTCGAAGAAAGATTGTGTTAGTTTCTTCAATCTCTGTGCCTCACTGCCTCCGTGTTTGTTGAAGTCCGAATTCAAAAGGCAAACACAGAATCAGTACGCTATAATAAGAGCCGATGAAATACACAATGAAGATTTAAGGAAGATACAGAAGTACGTCGCAGACAACCCCGATTTAACCATGGAAGAGGCCGCGAACATCTATTATGATGTACAAGGGACGGGAACAACGGCAATGAAGTATGAAAGGGGCAATCTTTTGGTTCCCGATGACGAGTATAAAAATTTGACAACATATATGCGCCGGTTGCATGAATATTGCATGGTTCAAGCAACAGAGACGGAGGACTTTGGTTTTGAGATTATTATCTGTTCACCACATATTTTTCATTATCCTGAAGAAGAGAAGTTCGATGTCGAGTGGGAGTGCTTGTTCCAACTATACCAGAAATTCTCTCTCGATTCACAAATGTTGACGCTGTGGACTATGTAAGTACCATACACGCACGATATTATAATTAACTACTCTCTCGAGACACAAATTGTTAACTTTTGACCAATTCCTATGATTTTATGTAAGTGTATAGCAAAATTTTGCATACTAAAAAGCAAATGGGATAACATAAGCTTCTTGGACCCCTTGCGAGTCAATGAGAAGACATGTTTAGGCCTCCATGGATGTGACGTGGAAGACTTGAAAGAGAGATTGATTATTGTTTTCGATGAATTCAAGATGAAGAACAAAACCAACATACTTCTAGCCTACAACTGCGAATATGTGTTCTCGACTTTTAATTTTATGCTTCTTTTTTCGTTAAGATTATTCCATAAGTAGGATTATGTGATTATAGCAACCATTTCGTCTTTATTTGTGTCAATCTTGCTAAAAATCTGATCGAGATGTGTGACTCGAAGAAAAAACCATTTCATCATCTGGATATACTAGTGGCAGTGCTAAATTAGTAAGCGATTCTAATAACATATTATTTTGTAGTCACATATATCGTTTTCTAATGTTTCTCCTTTTAATGTTGCATAGTGTTCGAAGAAGACATATCGGTGGAACGCAGGTCCCATTCAAGGTTGTCGAAATAGAGGGGAAGTACCTAAAACAGCCGGCGGGAAACAATGAATGCGGGTTTTATGTAATGTGGGCAATGCTTCGCTACATCGGCGGAAAATCGGAAGAAGCAGATAAGTTGGTGTGTATAATCCCAATTTTATTTATGTCTGTTAATAATTCAACAAAAATGATTTACTGATTTCTCTTTAGATATCATCTTTTTTGAACGACAGCGCAAGAAATATAACCACGAAAGGCTGTTAGACATGGAGATCGTCGCACTGCAATCGGAGCTGGCAAAATTTATCTTAGCCGAGGTATTGAAAAAAGATGAAGTATTTTCCATTGCACAATCCGTGAAGTTCAAGGACCAGTATGGTCCAGAGCGGCTCGCTAGATTATTGTAAGAAGTCCAAGAAGCATGCTTCATCTTATCGAATAATTTCTTTTTTATTTTGAGGGATCATGATCTTGAGAAGAACATTTGAACTGTAACCGTAACATTTGTAATGTTTAATATTGATGGACCTGTCGTCTACGTAGCATATATAAAGTGAAACCCGATTCCACGAAAAAATATAAATTAAAATAAATTATAAAACAATAAAATGAGAACGGGCCATCACTGCCGGTTAGCAACAAATCGGCAGTGTTGTTGTAACCATCACTGCCGGTTAGAAACAAACCGATAGTGTTGGCTTGCTCAACACTGTCAGCTTGAACCATGAACCGACAGTGATGGTTACGACAATACTGCCGGTTTGAGTTATGAACCGACAGTGTAGACTTGCTCAACATTGCTGGCTTGAACCAGGAACCGACACTCTTGAAGCAACCATCACTGTCGGTTGGGATTACAAACCGGCAATGTTGTTCAACTGGACATTGTCAGATGAAGCCAGAAACCGACACTGTTGCTTGTAGATCAGTGTCGGTTTTTAAGAACTGACAATGATATTAACCTTCTATCACTGTCGGTATATCACTATCGGTTCAAAATTCAGCAGTGAAGGAAGGTTTTGAACCGATAGTGATATCCAGATCTGGATAGCGCTAGCAGCATTGCACGGAAAAGGTGCACGTCCTGGCAATGGCATTGGTACTGCGTCGATCGCCAAAATCACTGGTCCATTCCATTCGATCCAGGCATCAATAATGATTGACCGGGCAGAGGCTAGGGCGCTGTGCTGTGCCCGGCCCACTGCCATCGAAGAAGAGCGCCGCAGTGCTGCCGTTGTTTTTTTTTTTTTTACTCTTGCCAGTTTTCCTTAGTAGTAGGATATAGGCCCTGTTCGCTTCTCTTATAATTCGTCTTTTTCAGTATGTTTTTTTTAATTAGAATAATATTTTTCTCTCATAACAAATTAGTCGGAACAGTATTTCGATTTGTTTTTTCAGCAAAGCGAACGGGGTCATAATAATAAAAAAGAGAGAGCAAAACTTTACAGCGAAAATACGGCACCCAACTATCTCACTGGGCTCGATTTCACTCGTGGGGCTAGCTATCACAATTCACAGCTGAAGACCTGAGCACTACGTGCAAAGCAAGACAGAACTGACCCAAGATAAAAAGAGTACAACACTCCTATAAGAAAGGGAAGCCATGGGATGACTAGCTATCAGATTAACTGCAACTAATAATGTTAATTTTCAGCATGAAGATCTTGTAGTAACTTGCAATGCATACAGCCATCAAACATTCGGCAGAGGGACCTCCTCTAGAGGCTATTATCCAATAGTTTTACCACTAGCTAGTTTTAGGGAGGTTAGAAAAAAGTGATATATATATATATATATATATATATATATATATATATATATAGAGAGAGAGAGAGAGAGAGAGAGAGAGAGAGAACTAGTACCCTGTAGTTGGCTATAAAATAACTTATTCTGTAGCCACTTTAAGTTACGATAATTACTATGTTAATTTACGAGATTATAGTAACTCCATACTAAGTGGTTTACTATAACGTTATGGTAAATATCTCGATGTGTTATAGTAACCTAACTATCGTAAATATGTATTGACATTATCGTAAATTAGTATATAAAATTATCGTAAATCGAGGTGGCTACGGAATAATTTATTTTGTAGCTGGCTACTGAATATACTCTCACATCCATATATATATATATATATATATATATATATATATATATATATATATATATATATATATATATATATATATATATATATATATATATATACACACACACACACATATACACACACACGAGATGGGCAAACGTTTCATAGTCACATGTACTTCAACTGTTATATGGTTCTCTAGAGACTTTAGAGAGGCATGTGGCACAGTAGAAATAGGACATGTTCTTTTCTAGCTTCCTAAATGTAGCATTAATTTGCTGCAACTCTCTAACAGTGCTTCCTATCCATAGGATAGAGGGAGGCCATGTGACCCAATTCTGAAATAATGCGTTGCCAAGACCAATGTATTTCAGCAAATCTTAGGTGCTCTCTCGTCATAGTGATCTGAAAGGGTTCATTTCAATCCCTACGCTGGTAGACACCTCATTCCTTTCAAAGTACAAACAAACTTGTGACTAGAACACGACCAGACCCCCCACCCCACCCACCCACCAGAACAAGCAAAAGCTTGGGCAACTGGAGTTGATAAGACTTAGGTACAAGGACTAAGATTGGCCCTTCATTCAAAGGAAAACATGATACACTGCTCTCCTGCGTATTCTCGCAGAGAAAAAAAAGCATGGCAGGTAGGAAGCTAGAGATCCCTTTTGGTGCCTTCAAGCAGCTACTTCCAACGTGTGTGGTTCTCTCTTTTGATTCTGATGATGTCTCAAGCAATGCCTACCTTCACCACCCTAGAATTGTGTGCCGAGGAAACATCGCATATGGCCCTTTAAAAGTTCAACAACTAGCGTCACATGATTAATTCCATTCTAGTTTGCCAGTCACAGTTGCAATCCTAAAGCTTGGGTTTACATTATTGAAACATGGCACATATATATATGCAAAGCTGAACAATATGGTGTATAGTACATGCCTGACTCTCATGAAAGAAATAAATATTCAGAATGATGAGATATCTTGCATGACAAACCAACTAGTGCATAACTCTGAAAACAAGGATGAATGGAAAAACAATCCCCTCTAGAATTATTGTGAAACAACTCACATACCATACCACAATGGATTGAATTATGCTATGAATGAAGATGAGAACAAACTTGTACCAACAACTGTCCTCACTTCTCAAGCGGATGCCCCATTCCCTTTTGCCTCTGGATCATCTGGCAGTCCCATGACTCTGAATTCTGAATGTGGCATATCAGCATGTGCAATTAAGGGCCGAGTTGGTATGAGTTTTGAATTCTGAATTCCAATACACGCAATCATCTGTGAACGAAAGTCATGGTCCAGTCATGAGGATGAACTAAGCAGATGCATTGGGAATGATAATGATGAGATATTTGTTGTGGGAGAGGTCGCATGCTTCTTCATCGCTAATAACCTACACCAAAATAAAGACAACTTGGTACTAACTGACTACTCCCTATTAAAAAGAACTGACAAACTAATAAGGCATTAATAGCCCTGCTTGATCCAAGGACAAGTATTTATCTTGACCGTACTTACTTTAAGTTATCATCAGCACATGATAGAAAGTGAACAAAAACAGTTGTAGGCATGACATGTCCTGACATAGTGACACTAAGTACTACCAAAAGGGCTGGTATGGGGTTACCGACAAAATGGTGGTTGACCATGGTTTAATTAATTTGCTACATTGCAGTATCAAAATCACCATGCACAATTAGCTAGTACAACACAACTTAATTGATAACATGACTCATAGTTCAGTTGAGAATTTGTTTACTGGTACTGATTCCCTAGTATATATATATATATATATATGGTGGGGTAGCTTAGCCTAGATTCTTGCTTATCTTTCACAAAGGAACACATGCTGCGTTGACAAGAAATTAATCACACGGGCGATATTATACATTTATATATACTCTGATGCTAAACACAATGAGCTATATATGTGCCTATGAGAGTATGATGAGTTGGATGAATCATTCAATGATTCAATGGTATTACACGAACATGGAGAGGTATCAAACCTTTGCTTACCTGCTTGCTAAATTAGCGTCTCAATTGTTATTAGGAAACCATTGCCATCAGTAAATTGTCATCAAAATATTTTGGAGTACTAGAGCTGGTTGAGCAGTTAGTACGTGATGAGACACCTGGTCTGCATTACCATCGCACATCCATAGCATCTGGCTCATTGCAGACACATAAGCTGATGACCTTAACTGAAACCTGAAATCCAGAGCTCAGTTATTGCCTTGCTAAAGGAGCATTGCTCCCTTGTGTGTCAGCATCATGCCATCAAAGCCCCAGCACAACAACCATGGAAATCTGCAGCTTCTGGAGAAATGTGAATAGTCTTAGAGCTTCACAGAAAGTCAAGAACATCATAACAAAGAGTAGCAGCTCTGCTAGCACAATCATGCATGTGACATAATCAACACCGCTTCGAAAGCAATCAGCTGATCAGATTCACAAAGAATCAGTCAGTCAGACGACAAACGCCACGGCGGCTTACAACGATCATCTAGCTCGTTCCAATCAAGTGTGTAATCAGAACAGCAGCAGGCAGCAGGCAGCAGCCTCTCGAGTGTTGAGCTCTATCTTGATGCCCATCATCACATGCCGGCCGGGCACATGGCAAGATAGGGACGAGGGGGGCTCGTCAGAAACATCAGTTGCTCCAAATGGGCCGGTGAAGTGGAACTTATCATGGATGTAGCTAGCTAGGAGCGAAAGCTAGAAACAGTACGTGCAGGTCCACCACAGCAGCACCTCGTTTCTTTGTTGCCTTGTGCCGTACGTACCTCGCCACTGATCCAGCGGTAAAGCATGTGTCCCCATGAATGCAGTTGGCTACTTGTGTTAATTCCAGCAGCTGAACCAAGCAAGCAGCCCCAAATGCCGTGACGTCCGAGAATTTTACATGTAGATATAGGCCCGCTGCCTGCCCCTAGGATGGTGGACTACTGGACTCGTCAGTAAAGCCATGCGCGCGCCAATGGTTAACTGTAACGGTTAGAGTCACAAGCACATCGAGAGGTTAATCTTTCGAGCAAGATAAACTGGTTGGTGCAGAGACTGACTGAGGCTGGAGAATTTACGTTGAGAAGAAACTCTTGGACAGATGTTGCAGTGCTGGCTCCTCACAAACTGCCAGCGTTGCCAGCCACATTCCTGCAGTACTGACGGAGTGTACTCTGCATGTGCAGTGCAGAACAGCAGAAGGATATTGGCGCTGCCATTCTGTTCTGCCATGGTTGGCATCAATGCCTGCTGGGCACAACTCAAGCCTTTACTATGCTTTTGGCTCAGTAGGGCCCAGAGCATCAGCAGCCATCTCAGGCCCATAACGCACTGCAACTGCAAATGCGGCACGGGTCAGCACGAGGAAGGAGGAGTTCGTTAGGGTGGTGGCAGCACTGCGGTGGTCTGCACTCTGCAGCGACGACATACCGATCATTATGGCTGACGACGTTGTTTGTCGTCGGCGCGGCAGTGGCGGCAGCAGCAGCGGAGGGGCAGATGGGCACCACCGGGACCGGAGCGGCAGCCTGATCCGCGCGGCCGTGCCGCTGTCGCCGGATCGCGCGCCGGCGTGGCCCCCTGCTTGCTTCTCTGAATCTGCTGGAGAATGGCATGTAGTACTTGTCAGCTTGTAGAATTGGCCTCGCTCATTCATCTCACATCCAGGCTGCAGAGTGCAGAGCCTTCCCGGCTTCCCCGAACAGGCCCTTCCACTTGGCTCACTGACTGGCCTTGGCCTTGCAAGGGCATGCCTTCCATGGAAACTGAGATTGATCCACATATCCGATCCAAAGCAGAAACATCATCAGTTCATGACATTAAACACAGATCATCATCAGAAAAGAAGAATGCTCAAGTAGTTGGGTGATTTCATCAGTTGAGTACTGACAAAAGGATGGATGATTTTGCAGCTAGAAGCCTAGAAGCATCATGCTTCCTTGTGATCTTCTAATGCTTCGATTGAACACAACAATTTCAGGTAGTTTTTTGGTACTCAAGGTCTAGTGGGTTTATCTACACTACAAACAATGAGCAAAAGCATTTTGGTACTCAAGGTCTAGTGGGTTTAGATCTGGTTCAGCTAGGTGGGCCCATTAGTTGTAGGCTTCTAGCTCAGGCCTACGAAGTTTGCACCCATTCCACTGAGAGACCACTTTTAAAACTGGTATACTGAAATCTCAATGATTCACTATTACACAGATCTGATGGCAATCTCGCTGTTACTTCTTTGCATTATCGTAAATGTTCTGTCGCAGGCAAAAATTGAACAAAAAAACTGTAGGTGAACATGGAAACAATACAGGCTTATTGTCAAACACGAAGCCAACATCAGCAAAATTTCTAAGACCAATAACAAGGTACATGAATTTCCAAACACGCAAGAACAGCATTAAGTTCAACGGGAAGTAAAGAGATCGAAGGTACATCGTCCTACACCACGTAGAAACTTTTCACTTGTACTTGACTATTATAACATAAGCTTCTTGCTTGCTCATCAGAACCACCATGGCATACCGCATACCACTTCACTTCTGAAAAATACGTGATTGCCTATCCATTGTATTTCAAACATGTTCCTTCAACTGCACAACAATCAAACTTAAGTAAATGACTGGAAAAATTTAAGGGCAGCAGGCTTTAGCAAAAAAGGTGGCCAAACCTGTTCGCTTGGCTGAAAAGCCATGGCTGAAAGTACTGTTGACTAATTTGTTGTTAGAGAAAAATACTAAAAAGTACGGCTTATAAGCCAAGCGAACAGGGCGTAATTCTCCAGCAAAATAAGTCTCATAGTCTCGCTGACCCACGACTGGCGCATATTTTATGAAGAACGCCAGCTACAATATCTGGATTACAAAACACTAGGACAGATAAACAGGTATGCATCATATGTATAAGACGACTGGCAAATTACTGTACAGACATACCTGCAGGTTTTCCTTGATGCAAGGCCATACCATGCAATCCCAACATTTTGTGTGTACATTGAAATCTGCTGCAAGTCCTGAACTAGGGCACATTTGTATGATTTTACAAAAATTCCTAGTAAAAGAGCCTTCCCTACTTCCACATATGACAGATTTGTATGCTTTTACAAAATTCCTAGTAAAATAGCCTTCCCTACTTCCACATATGCCAGCAGCATGCCAGATAACATATTGCATTGAAAATGAAACAATTTCTCCAAAAAAAAAACATCAGATAGGGGAGGGCATGCACTACTCCTCTCTGAGAGCTTTTGGGAACTTATGTTTGATTTTCACACCATTTCACCTAAATCGTTTCTTTTAACCTAATAATAACTTCCGATTATAGAATTGGAGTGTGCATGAGTGCATCAACTTATCCGTGAGCCAAAATGAACTTGCGCTGATTGCACATTGAAAGCTCATAGCCAAAAATTGTTCAGGATTGTCCTTTGCAATAACCATGTGATTATTAAAATCTTGTAAACAAACAAATTAGCAGTTTAGCACTACATATCCCAGACTGAATCTGTCTGTAATGGGGAGATAATGGAAGCAACGATCTAGCACATGAGAATCTGCATTTCAAATTACACGCATTAACTTGCACACTGTAAAGCATTTTCCCCAGTTGCCTAAGATTCCATCTATGCATGGAGTATTCTAAGCATGGCTATATAACAAGTTTAGGCAGCAAACAGCAATATTTTACAGAAAATAAGCAGTAAACAGTTCTTAAAATGCCTAAGTGTTCAACACAAAACATGTAAAGCAAAACGTGGAACACAAAGTCATTGTGGATGTGGTCACTTACAAAGATCTTCAAATATATTTCAAGAACATCTGGGATATTATTATTCCATTATCTAACAAAGATTTCAAGCGTATGATGATAGGCATTCATGGAACAGCACCCTTGTCTTGATGCAAGACTCTTAGGTGAAGAGTCATAATAAGCACAAGATAGCTGGTTGAGGCATTAGGGGGCTGGCTGCTTGGTTTCTCAGCCACCTCCCCTTTGCTTAGCTCACACAAGCCACGAGGATCTTGCCAGTCCAGGCAAGCCAAACTGGCTCACTCACAGAAGCAAGGAAATTTTTGACAGCGCATAGATCAATATGTCCTTGCCGGACAACCAATTAAGCTGTGTGCTCCGAAACTGAATCCTTGCTTGGCGAGGCCATATTTACCTACATAACTTTCAACTCATAACAATCTGCACTCCGTAACATATATCTTGAATATTTCTTAACTTCAACAAAATGAATCTGTAAATCTGCACTCTGTAACATATATCTTGAATATTTCTTAACTTCAACGAAGGGCGGGCCTGGTGCAAGCGGTAGAGTCTTACTGCCTGTGACTGGAAGGTCCCGGGTTCGAGTCGCAGTCTCCTCGCATTGCACAGGCGAGGGTAAGGCTTGCCACTGACACCCTTCTCCAGACCCCGCACAGAGCGGGAGCTCTCTGCACTGGGTACGCCCTTTTTTATTTCTTAACTTCAACGGAATGAATCTGTAAAGCCTATTCAAGCGACCTATAATTGCGTACCTAAACTACTGTTGTTTTTGTGCTGAAGGGTAGGTATCAATTGCAATTTAACTTACTGATATTTTGAGAGCTGTTTACCATAAATCCATATAATAATATGAAAATACAGCTAATACTGTTGGTTGCTTTATTACAAATATGTATCAGTGAACAAAATATATTTTAGTTTACCTTGTCACTATCATTCAAATCTTCCTCCTCAAAAAAAGGATTTAAATAAAACCAAGAGTTCCTCCTCAAAAAAGGATTTAAATAAAACCAAGAGTTCCAGGAGCACTTACCAAAGAGGGAATATGCTTGTTCTGTGAAAAAACACACAACAAACAGATCACCTTTTTGTCTTTAGATCATAAACGAATCCAATTTGATCCTTTTATCCAGCAACCAGTACTAATCTGGAACCACAGTCTTGGCTCTGCTTGACCTTAATTACGAGCAAAAAGATCAAAATAAATCTTTGATACAAGTTTGAGGGGAGCACAATAGCACATACAAGTAGCCACACGGGGCAGCCCTTTTGTGTTATTATACTTATATATTTTACAAGTAAATCAAACTGAGTGCTCCTTAGGCCTTTGTTCTATTATTTGTGAGCATAAGGTATGACAGCTCACATGGAAACTACTATCCATTAATGTTGCAATGAAGTATCTTGCAACTTAAAAAGCAAGGCACAAGAGAATCCTATCCTAGAAGAAAAAATATAATGATCCTAAAAGCAAAAAGATAATGAAAATAAATTTAGTACCAATGGAAGTTCAATGGAAATGTTGCCACATTTATCGCACTGCAAAACATGTGGCAGACTCCTCCATTTACAAGAACCTATGGAAGGATGCTTTACAAGCCTCCAACCTTGGCCCTGGAAAGTTCATGAGAAGTATCAGATTTCCTTTCCCCAAACTTTTGCTGTTGCAGAATTGAACAATACTAAATTGGAACTGCCCATGCACGCTGCTACTAAATTAACAGCAAAAAAGCATTACGAATTAGTCAGCCACTAGGCAACACAATGTCAAGAGGAGACCTACAGATATTTCACAAACCACCTTTGGAGACAAGTATGGCACGGCTATAGTAAAAGCATACTTATATAGCACGACACTACAAAGACAATCATTTACAAAACTAAACTTCCTCAAGGATATTCATACTTATAATATATCTTTGAGAATTGAGATAGTAACAGCGGCTTGCACATGCTTTGATCAAAATATTGTAAGTTCAGTCATCAATCATCACAAACACAATCAAGGAGACAAGGACTATTGGTGTAGTAGTACAGTGTTAAACATCAACATAAGCTAATGCAAAGATAAAAAAAAACAGAGGTGTTTAAGTATGAAAAAACATTAATACTTCGAGACCCTGTCGCAAAATTTCAGAAATCTTGAGATATCTATAGTACAAAATTTCCCAACCGACTCTTTTCACAAGTAAAATTCTACACATGAAGTACTCCAACACCTCAACCCCTTAATGAGATTTCCCAACTTACAATAATTTGAAAGATATGAAATGTCACCAGGAAAGTAACAACAAAAGCTATCTGGAAGTAACAGCATGGGTAACCAAACTCCTCAATTCAGCTAGATGTTCATCAGTTGAGATGTTCAGTGTTAACCTTAGGTTAGTCAACAAAGCCTCTTGCTCCCAGCTAATTGACCCACAAGCATACAAAGCTAACATTGTTGAACGATAAGCATGTAATTCCAGCAAATGGGTTTCTTCCAACAAATGGGTTTCTTCCCTCGATCCATCGTTATCATGTTCTGATGTTTCTCTTTCAGATGTAGAAGCTTCATCATCATCAGTTCTACTACAGGTATCTCCACTTTGGTAGACCAAATTATAATACTGTGATCTATGGGGGGTACTGATAGGACTAGAACTACCAACAGAAGATGAGATACTCTCTGTGTCACTAAATTCTTCAGTTGTTCTAGTATGCCCTTTATGACTAGCATCCATGTATTTCCCACCCAGCATAAAGCATGGGGAATCAACAGCATCTACCTTTTCAGCCAAAGGGAAAAAACCTCTATCAACCAGCTTTGAGTACCTTCCTTCCCTATTTGGTGTCCGCAATCTCTTAGTGATTTCACTGTATTGAGGATGTGTTGACATAGCAGACGATTTTCTCTTGATGCCTCTAGATGTATCACCCTCAAAAGCATTCTGGTTCTCAAGTTGAATACGGCTGTCCATTCTGAAGTTATGGTTATGGTCTACATTTCCATCTTTTGATCGACCTCTGAATGCACCACCATCCAAGCATCTTGCAGAATACTGACAATGATTGAAAGACAAGTCTCATTAGGATCTAGTGCATTCCCATTAATACTTGAAACAAAATCTAACTGCTCATGGGTGAACATCAAAGAACCTCAAAATTATGGTATTAGATTATATTGAAAATACAACAGTTAGACCATGTTAACCGCTTGATTGAGCTAATGTATATAAGTAAAAACATCTTTCTATTGATCACCTTATTATAAATAAATCTAATCTAAATTTGAGAATTGAAGGAACAAAGCATTACCTTCTGAGTCACAACCCATCTGTCATCTAGCCAAAGCTTCCTCAATCGAAGATCCAATGCATGTGCACTCAACTCCAGCGAAGACCCAAGGAGCCTGACTAGATATTGATTCTTTCCGAGCACTCTCACCACCTCAGCAACCTTCCACGAGTAGCTGTCAAAGGCCTCAAGAATACTACCCAAACTCCAGCGTACAGGATCATCCGCAGGAGGGCGAGGTCTCATCAACCTTCTTGGCACCCTTTCAACAGCCACGCTAGAGTCAACGGGGCTTTCATCATATCTCACCAGGTAGGTGTGTCCATTGCCGGAGATGATCTCACCAGGCCTCCACGAACCAAATGGCACCTCTGCCTCCTGCAGTACCTCCACCTTGCTCCCCTTGAAGAATCTCATCAGATCGTTTTGCTTCGGGAACTCTGTCGCAAACAAGAAATCCAAAATATTGTCAATAGTCGAACAAGCTAGATTAACGGGCGTCAAAACATAAATCAGACTAACAGGAGTCAAAATACGAAGATTTTCAACTTCTACAGGAGCACCCAAAAGATTTTGAATGAAAGAAATCGCATCCTTGACTACAACCGAGTAGGCAAGTATTGACAACAGAATATAACAGATTAACGAGCGAAGGAGCCATTGCAGCGCAGGAACATCAGCGCGTTGATCCGTCACAAGAACAGAAGAACGAAATCGAAGCGAATCGCTTGGGGGTGTTGCAAAAAAACATGGCCTCGCACATCCACCAGGAGCGGGCTTTGTATATGCAACGGATTAATCCCGATTCGTTCCTCTTTCCAGAATTTTCGATCTGATTGTGGTCATAGCAGAAAGTTCAGAGATCGATCTACCGAAAAAAGAAAAAAAAATCACCAAGCGAAGTTAGGATGCTTACCAACAAACGGAAAGGCGATTACAATGCCAATCGAGCCGCCGGCGTGAGGAGCGCGACTGGCTACCTGCCGTTCTTCGGCGGAACCACCGGAGCCCGACGACGGCTGCCGTTCTTCTTCCGACGAGTAGGCTGGCGGCGGGCTCAGCGCGGCCAGGGCCAAGCGCGGCGATTCGACGATTTGCCGCCTGAGAGAGAGAGAGAGAGAGAGAGAGGAGCCCGCGATGATCCGCCAACGCAAGGAATTGCTACACGGGCACGGCGAGGAGGATTTGACGAGCGGAGGAATCAGGGGGCGATTTCAAGAGCCGGAAATAAGCAAAATTCAGTCGGTTCCTTATATTAATTAAAAAAATTAATTTATTCGGGCTTGTGCGGCCGAAGCGGTTTATATACAGGGAGGGGGTCAGGGGAGGGATGGTGGGCCAGCGTCGCGTTCCGAGTTCGAGGCGACAAATGCCAGTCTCATCAGCCATTGGACGGTTGGATCGAAACGGCCTCGGAACCTTGTTCGAAACTATGTAAAAAAATATATTTCTAATCACATCAAATTTACGGTGCATGTATGGAATACTAAAAATAGATGAAATTAAAAATTAATTATACAGTTTGGTTGTACTTTACGAGATGAATATTTTAAGTCTAATTAGTCAACGGTTAGACAATTATTACCAAATACAAACGAAATGCTACAGTATGGAATCTGGCACTATGTAAACTTTGCACATCCAAATTCCAGCCAACTAAACGCGCCCTAACTCTTATCAGAACTATAAAAATAATCTTTATCTCTGATAATTTTATACCCAACTAGCTATTTATCTCAACATACATATTGTCTAACTAGACATTGAGCACATGCAATTGTAATGCCTACATCAGCAAGATATTTTGTTATCCACGTCATCATGCCACACAATCTACTGTTCCGTAATTCCCACAGCAACGCGTGGAGAATGCTTCTAGTTTCTTTTATATATATCATACCAAAGAAATGCACAAAGAATATATCGGGTTCATAAATCCGGGGTCCCTCAGGGACCGGCTTCCACACTAAGGTTCGGTCCAAGCAGGCAGCACACAACTCATGAGCCGGCCCAAGAGTCTAAAACAACAGGCCGAAAGGGCAGTCCGATCACCGATCGAAAGGTCTGGCCGAGGGGGAACAACGTCCGCTCGTCGATTACTTCGGCCCATCTCTCCGACCGGGGTGCTCGTTTCGGACTCCAGCCGCCTCCGAACGGCCTCTCCGATCGGAAGGCCTGGCCCAAGCGCTACTTCCGACTCCGACCCCGCGTCTTCTATCGGGGTTCGCAGAAACCCTGCTCACCGTTCTTCTTCGACTAGCGCGACCAGAGCCGACGGGGGCCATCCGACCGGGAATGCCCGCTCGGAAAGGACCAGGGGACAAACGGAGAAAGCAACCCAGGGCGCACAAGTCAAACAACGGTACCAGAGACCATACCCTGTATACCTGGAGGAACAATACTCTACAACCGCCCTAACACAAACAGTATTGTAGGCGCCGACATTTTCCTCTACAGTATTGTGGGCGTCATTAACTCCCATACAGTAAGGCCCCCCACGTGCCTCTGGGCATCGATAGTATTATGGGGGCTGGGATTTATCGTAACAGGTGAACGTGGTAAAACTCCTCATATGCCTCTATGCATCAACAGTATTTGCAGGTACCGACATCTGCCATTTCAGAAGAAGGCAACGCAACCTCCCATATGCATCTAACATTCTACAGTGACATCAACAGTTTTGTGGGTGCCTACCATTATCTTATACCCGCCAGCGTGGACAACAAAGCCCAGTAGCATACGTACCCTCACCCTCTCACTTGTAAAGTCACCCCTTTATCTATAAAAAGGGATGTGCTCCCTCCAACGAAAGTGGGCCTTTGAGTCTTTTTAGTTAACCAACATCGATCAAGTTCACTAGCTAACAACCACGGAACCGCCGGGTTCGGACCTCAAGCACACGCTTGAACACTTAGCTCATAGAGGAGCTCCTATCGCTCTCAGCGGAGCTCCTGTCGCTCTCGGCCCTTTCGACCGGAGCCGACCGGACCTCTTACGCACCCCTTCTTCCTCCTTCTCGTTTATAACCCCACTGCAAACTTTGAGCACCTGGACTCAGGAATAAAGTCACTGACCGACTCAAACTGGACGTATGGCACGTTGCCTGAATCAGTATAAACCCCGTGTCATTGAGTGCTAGGCCACTTCCGATCACAACGTACGACAAAACTACAAGTATTTACTAGTTGGTCACTTTCTGTACCGACAGTTGGCATCGTCCATGGGGAAGACGCTGTACGTTCAACACTTTTTGGTCATCGGATGTCCCACTTTTCCGCCACCCTCGCCGTGGCGGGCTCCGGCAATACGATTTGCTTTGGCTCGCTGGAGTTTCCCGCACTCTCACCTATTGGGATGTGGGCTCCCCCGTCTTCGAGCCATCCCAGGCCTTCCTCTTCGGAAGCTTGGACTTCGTCGCCGATCGGCTCAGCATACTACACCTTCGGAGGAGGCTCAGATCCCGGCACCCATCGGAGGGGCGCCCTCCATCAACTCCGGGATGCACGACTTCGACGACGCGGCATCTGCGCTTCATTCCGAGCAAACTCTCTGCTCAAACCCCGCTGTAAGTAATATGCGTACTATTATTTACTCTTTATTTACTCTTTATTTACTATCTCCCACCGATCATCCGGAGGGACTGTATCGCCCACGCCACAAACACCGTACGATCGGTTCCCCTACGGCCTCGCGTCCTCCACGGATGCGTACGCTCGGGGGCTCCGAAGGATGGTGGCGCCATCCCCCCTTGCATCCGAATTCATGGGAATAGCAGGCTATGCTCTTACCGCTTTCCATGAACTCCCGGATGATGAGGGCGAGAGCAACGGTTCCAGCATCGGCAACGTGGCACCCCACCACCGTCCGTCCCAGGAGTGCGCTATGGTGGACGCTCCGGGACAGCCGCCGGTGGTTGTGGAGTCTACGCAGACTCACACCCCTCTGGACCCGCGTGCGGGGGCCCTCGCGTCTACGCAAGCGCATGCCTAGGAATTACGATAATGGTAGCAGAACCAGCCGTCGGTACAGCACGTTGCGCCCCATGCGCATGGCCCGGCGGGTGGCGCCTGGGGTCGCGCCCGTTAGGTCCAACACGACATCATGAACGATGGGAACGATCTCCCACAATTCGCTCGGGCTGGCCAGAACATTGCTGCTGCGACAATGCTTCTGCGCAGCGTTCCCGAGCCCGTCAACCCCTAGGAGCAGGCAGTCTACCGGAACCTTCGGGTTCTAGTAGAAGCCACCATCGTTCAACAGGCGGAAAGCTCGGCGTTGCGACTCCGACTCGTGTCCTCTCTCTCCACCGGGGGGACAGGGACACGCCAGACGGATCGCTCTATTCGCTCGCCGCTATAGCCATCAGGCGTGGCTCGGGGGCGGCAGCCGGGCCACGGTCCGACCCGGCACCTGCTCCACACCGACCGTTGGTACACGAGCGGCCCGATCCACACCAGGACACTCGTAGCATCGTCAGCAACTGGCATCGGGCCCGACACGATGATGATGTCCACCGTATGGCGATAGGCGACACGAATCCCGACCAAACCATTGAGGGGAGCGGTGAAACGCGCCCTAGGCGCGGTCGCCGGCCAGACGACCGAAGCCCCAGCCCTGAGGGCCTGGGACCATGGGCCTTCAGCCGGCGTATCTAGAGAGCACCGTTCCCACAGCATTTCCGACCACCCACCAACATCACCAAATACACCGGGGAGACAAACCCAGGCATTTGGCTCAAAGACTTCCGGCCCGCATGTTAGGCCGGAGGAGTGGATGATGACTATTTCATCATTCAGTATCTTCTCATTTGCGTGGGGGAACATGTTCGGGCATGGCTTGAGTTCCTCTCACACGACAGCATCCGCGACTGGGCGGACCTCAAGAGGGTCTTCGTCAGAAATTTTCAGGGGACGTATGTTCGCCCTAGAAACTCGTGGGACCTCAAGAGCTGCCAATAGGTGCCCAGCGAGTCCCTGTGGGATTACATCCGCATGTTCTCCCAATGATGCAACTCCCTCCCTAATGTCGTCAACGCAGACGTCATCTGTGCATTCCTCTCCGGGACGAACTGCGAGTCCCTGATCCACAAGCTTGGCTGCCTAAAACCCCGTACCACCCGCGACCTGCTCGACGTCGCCACTAACCATGCCTCTAGAGAGGAGGCGGTCAGAGCGGTCTTTAGCGGAGGTCGGGACAAAGGCAAGGCTAAGCGCGCGGACCAAGACGAGGGCCCCTCCACATAGAGGGGCAAGAAGAACAAAAAGGATCGACGCCGATCGGACAACACCACGATGGTCGCCGTGGCTGATCGCACGAGCAAGCAGCCCCAACAGGGGTTGCCTAACCACTTCAACAAACTCATGGACAGTCCGTGCACCAACCACGCCTACCCCGTTAAACACCTCTATAAGGACTACGAGCTCCTCAAACATTTCCTCCAATAGGCCGGTGGGCCAAAGGAGGGAGACGGCAAAGAGGCGGCAGCCAAGAAAAGAGGCACGATAGGCAAAGACAGAGATGGTTTCCCCAATGCTGACGAATGCATCATGATCTTCGGTGGATCTGACACCATCTGGTCCAATCGACAGCATAAGGTCCGCTATAGAGAGGTATGTACCGCCGAGACGGTCGTCCCCTCCTTCCTTAGCTGGTCAGAATCTCTAATCACCTTCGATCAGAGGGACCATCCCTCCCACGTCGCGAGACCGGGATGCTATCCGCTCATCGTTGACCCCATCGTCCGCAAGAAGCGCCTTACCAAGGTACTGATGGATGGAGGCAGCGGCCTCAACATCCTATACATCGACACCCTCGATGCCATGCGCATCCCCCGATAGGAGCTCCGCCTGGCAGGCTCCCCCTTCCACGGGGTAATCCTAGGAGCGCAGGCATACCCACACGGACAGATCGATCTTCCCATCACGTTCGGTAGCCGGGCCAACTTCTGCTCGGAGGTCCTCACCTTCGAGGTGGTGGACTTTCTAGGGTCCTACCACGCCATCTTGGTGTGGCCATGCTACACAAGATTCATGGCAATCCCCAACTACACCTACCTCAAGCTGAAGATGCCGGGACTGAACGGCGTCATCACTGTGAGTAGCGCCTTTTCGCACGCCTTCGCATGCGACCGCGAGCACTATGAGCTCACCACTACGGTCGTCAACTTGTTTGAGCTCCCGTAGCTCGAGGAATCATCGGCCTCGGCAGTCCTAGACTGCAACAAACCAACTTCCTCGGCGGCCTTCCGTCCGCTCGAGGAAACCAAGGCGGTGGGAATCGACCCCACCAACCCAACCAAGACGGTTCGGATCGGGACCCAGCTCCTGGCCAAATAGGAATGCGAGCTCATCGACTTCCTGTGCGACAATCGTGATGTCTTCGCATGGCAGCCTTCTGACATGCCGGGCATACCACGGGAGGTCGCCGAGCACGCACTGCGCCTTATCCTAGGCTCAAAGCCCGCCAAGCAGCGCCGACGTCGCTTCGACGACGAAAGGAGCAGGGCCATAGGCGAAGAGATCGCCAAACTCCTAGCAGCCGGATTCATTAGAGAGGTATTCCACTCCGACTGGCTTGTCAATCCCGTTCTTGTTAAAAAGAAGACCGGGAAGTGGAGAATGTGCGTTGATTACACTAGCCTCAACAAAGCGTGTCCAAAGGATCACTTTCCTCTACCACGCATAGACCAGATAGTCGACTCCACCTCGGGTTATGAGATCCTCTCCTTTCTGGATGCCTACTAGGGCTATCACCATATCACGATGAAAGAGTTTGATCAGCTCACAACCTCGTTCATCACCCCGTACGGTTTGTACTGCTACGTAACCATGCCATTCGGCTTGAAGAACGCTGGCGCCACCTACCAAAGGTGCATGCAGCAATGCTTCACCGACCAAATTGACCTGCTCGATCAGCCTGACCAAACCGAGCGGCCAAGGCCAACGATCGCCGTCTATGTTGATGACATAGTGGTCAAGACATCTCAGGCCTGTGACCTCATAGTAAACTTGGCCGCAACATTCACAAACCTCTGAAGGGTCAACATCAGGCTAAATCCCAAAAATGTGTTTTCGGGGTTCCAAAGGGGAAGCTGCTAGGATACATTGTGTCTGAGCGCGGCATCGAGGCCAACCTCGAAAAAATCACGGCCATCTCCAGCATGGGTCCCGTACGCAACATCAAGGGCATGCAAAGGCTCACCGGCTGTCTGGCTGCCCTAAGTCGATTCATCTCCTGGCTCGGCGAACGGGGGATGCCACTCTACAAGCTCCTAAAAAAGACGGACACTTTTGTCTAGACTGAGGAAGCCCAGCAGGCCCTGGAGAGCCTCAAAGCATCCCTGATGTTAGCCCTGATCCTCGTCGCTCCCAAACAAGGGGAACTCTTTCTCCTCTACATCGCGGCCAGCAACCATGTGGTAAGCGCTGCGCTGGTTGTCGAAAGGGAGGAGCCGGGTCACCAACTTAAGGTCCAGCGGCCCATATACTTCGTCGGCGAAGTACTCACCGACCCCAAGGTCCGGCACCTCCAGGTGTAGAAACTCTTGTACGCCGTGCTAATGGCAACCCGGAAGCTCCTGCACTACTTTACCGACCACGAAGTTACGGTCGTCACTTCATACCCACTCGGGGACATCATCCGCAACCGTGACGCCGCGGGATGGATCTCTAAGTGGGCAGCCGAACTCATGGGCCACGACATAAGGTACATCCCCCATACCACCATTAAATCTTAGGCCCTCGTGGATTTTGTCGCCGAATGGACAGAGGTACAGCTACCAACCTCGGACGTCACCCACGAGTACTGGACGATGTACTTCGACGGGTCCGTAATGGCGCCCGACTCGGGGGCTGGAGTGGTTTTGATCTCCCCAAATGGAAGTAGACTCTGCTACGCCATCCGCCTCCACTTTTCAGCCTCAAACAACACCACAGAATACGAGGCCCTTATCAACGGACTATGCATCACCATCGAGCTCGGTGCTACGCGACTCTACGTTCGCGGTGACTCAGAACTGGTCGTTGATCAGGTCATGAAGGAGTCCTCCTGCAAAAGCCTCCTCATGATGGCATACTGCCAAGAGGTGCGCAAGCTTGAGGACAAATTCTAGGGGATCGAACTACATCACGTCCCTCGAAGGGACAACGATGCCACCGATTTTCTTACAAAATTGGCCGCCAGGCGGGATCCATCCCCGAGTGGGGTCTTCATCAACAACGTCCACGAGCCGTCCACCCGCATCCTGGAAAGTCTGATCCAGACACACCTCGATGCTTAGCCGGCGCTCGGGGGCTCCGATCCCAGTACCTCTATGACCACGTCGCCCGCGAACGTCGTCGTATTGGCACTCGATCAAACTGACTGGCGAGTGCCGCTGCTCGTCTACCTCCTCAAGGAGGTTCTCCCGCCCGAAAGGACTGAAGCCCAATGGATTGCTCGACGCGCCAAGACCTTCATCGTGCTCGATGACAAGCTCTACAAACGGAGTCCATCAGGGGTACTCATGAAGTGTATCCCCACCAATCAGGGGAGCCATCTCCTCCTCGAAGTCCATGCCGAGATTTGCGGACATCACGCGACCCCAAGGTCGCTGGTCGGAAAAGCCTTTTGCCAAGGTTTTTACTGCCTCACCACGCTACGAGATGCAGAGGAGGTCATCCGCAGGTGTGAAGGATGCTAGTTCTACATTCGGCAAACCCATTTGCCGGCACAGGAGCTCCAAACCATCCCCATCACTTGGCCATTCACGGTCTGGGGCCTCGACATGGTGGGACCCCTCAAAAAGGGCCCATGCGGTTTCACTCACCTATTCATAGCAGTCGACAAGTTCACTAAGTGGATAGAGGCCAAGCCCATCACCAACATTCGCTCGGAGGAGGCAGTCAAATTCTTTCTCGACATCATCTACCGGTTTGGTGTTCCTAACTGTATCATCACTGACCACGAGACTAACTTCATCGGAAGGAAGTTCCTAGACTTCAGCGATGGATACAGCATCAGGATCGACTGGGCTTCGATCGGACATCCACAAACTAACGGTCAGGTCGAACGTGCCAATGGCATGGTCCTCTAAGGACTTAAGTCATGCATCTTCGACCGACTCAACAAGTATGATGGGCGATGGGTTGCAGAGGTCCCAGCGATCCTCTGGAGCCTAAGAACGACCCTAAACCAATCCACAAGGTTTACACCCTTCTTCCTAGCCTACGGAGCCGAGGCAGTATTACCCTCCGACCTCGACCACGGCGCCCCAAGAGTGAAGGCTTTCGACCGTGACCGAGCCGCGGAGGCTCAACAAGACGCAGTCGACCTGCTCGAAGAGGCCCGCGAGACGACCATCATCCGCTCCGCTCGCTACCAACAAACCCTCCGCAGGTACCACGAAAGGAAGATCAGAGGGAGGATACTCGAAGTCGACGATCTCGTACTCCGGAGGACCCAATCGATGAAGGAAAAACACAAGCTCTCTCCACCATGGGAAGGGCCCTATACGGTGACCGAAGTAATCCGACCGGGCGCCTACCGACTGGAGGACAACAACGACAATGTTCTCACCAACACTTGGAATATTGAACGGCTACGTCATTTTTTTCCCTAAATTTGGTCTAACCGCTTTTTTAGTTAAACACATGCTCCTGTAAAAGCGCCCTAGCCCGAGCAATTTCAGCCCGGGGCGCTCGGGGGCTCCATAAGGGTATAATATTGAATATTACCTCTCTTTTTCTTACTATCACATGATAAACAACTTTGTCCCCGAACGGAAACACATTCATTTCCTTTGATTGCCCTACGTGACTCTGTTCTTACTCCCAACCGAACGTACCCCCCCACGACCTACGGTTACAAGTAGCCGAGCCCCGTGGGCCGTGCCTAGGCTCTTAACAGCCGCAGCCTACGGAACTAACGAGCAGGTGAGAGAGAGAAAAGGATAAAAACAAAAGTCATGCTAGGATAAAAATAAGGAACGGATATCGTGGTTCTGTCACAAAAGACTGATGTATTCATTGATACAAAAAACTGTTCACACGGGGACTCACCCACAAACTCAACTATTACATTTTCTACTACTACAAATACTACTGCGGCCGCTCGACGACATCGCCTGAATGCCAAAGGAGAAACCACGACACGCGACGCCGGACATAACCACAACCGTTGGTGCCTCGCCCGGTTCTGCTCCCTCAACTTCGGCGAGCGCAACGGGTACCTCAAGGGACCCGCTCGGTTCCGCTCCCTCGACTTCGGCAAGCGCAACGGGTACCTCATGGGCGTCGCACCCATTGATGCTCAGCAGAAGAGCATGGAGCTCCTGACCTTCTCATACAGTCGAGGCAGCTCATGGGTGGGGGCGCTGCTACCGAGGTATGGCCGCCAAGGCAGGAAGAAATCTCATCAAACTTTATGAACTGGCCAAACTGAGCAGCTGCAGACGCGAAACCCTCCACTGGCATGATCCTAAGCAACTTTCCCTCTAACAAAGCTCGCCCGGTGAAGATCCACCGGAGAAAATCAACACACGGCTCCATCCCGAAGGACTCGTAGATTAATCCATCACCACCTGCGGCAGTCCCTAGTTCGACATCACGCTCTGGGTTCACGAAAGGATCTGTAAGTCCTCCCCCTCGCTCACCCCCTCTCTCACTTAGGAACCGCCGTGGCATACAGGCACTCTCGGTGAGAAAGAAGGAGGAGAAACAATAGTTGGAGAACAGACAAAGGACTACGATGGAGAGCCCTCTCCCTCCCCCTATTTAAGGAAAAAACGCGACAACCAAAGAAGGGCAAAAGATCAGAGGAAAAAAACTCTCCCCCTTCCCCCATTCAATGCGGATGGGAAACATGAAGGGACGCGCACTGACCGATGGAACGACGTCGGGTTAGACGGAACGTCGCCTGGCGAGACGAAACATGGCTTGGGTATGGCCCACCACTATCGCACGACCAGGCATGAAAACCGAAGCGTCACCACACGTAGGCAGCTCTCCGCATCCCCATGCAGGACTTGGAAAAACCCAAAACGGGATCTCCGCCAAGAGAGATCATCGGGCTTCCCAAGTTGATCGAACGGCTCAGAAAGACACACCGAGACACAGGTAGGAAGCGAAGGGACGCCCCATGTAGGCCATGCCGACTCCGTCACGAATGACGAGCACGGGTCCTGGTCGGACGTTTCCGACTGAAGCTCTCCAAACCCCGTCACTCAAGTCATCAAGGTGAACACTACCAACCCCCTCTATTTCCTTATAATCATTTCATACATCCATACGCGCATTCATTCCATACGCCCATGCCTCCCGGACGATTCGGGCCCTGAACCGCCCGAGGGCTCGGGAACTAAGCATTGCACGTGCAGCGAAATGCATCACAACGCTCCGTGTTGCGTCACGAAGCGGCGGTTAACTCATTTTGACATGAGCAACCAACAGAGCCAGGGGAGAAAAATGTAGATGAGCCCCGTGTGGCCCTCACCCAGTCTGGCAGACCGGGTCATCTCAACCTTCTCATTCGATCCTAAACCTCTCACCAAGCCCACAAAATCTCCATCGAGGGGAGGTCGTTAGGCCACCCGGGTCGATCTCCGGAACGACACAGGCATCTGCCGGGTTACAGGTAAAGGAGTAGTGGAATGTCACAAGAGGGCTATGCCGACCCCATCACGAACGATGGACCCGGATTCCACTCGATCATACCCGTTAGCGAACTCACCGAGCGCGTCACTCGAGCCCGAGCGATCGGGACAAGCGACAAAACTTAGCCCCTCCGGTTGTGAGGAACTGAGGATGAGGTAACGCACACCACTCACACCGACCCCCACTAAGGCCCAACAGGGCTCGGGGGCTCAAGACACAAAAAGCCTGGGTCTGCGACCCCGAACTCGCCCCTTCCGACTGCGCTCCAAAACACCGGGGTCTGCGACCCCGATCTCGCCCCATCCAGCTACGCTTCCGACTGCGCTCCAAAACACCCGGGTCTACGACCCCGATCTCGCCCCATCCGGCTACGCTTTCGACTACGCTCCAAACACCTGGGTCTGCGACCCCGATCTCACCCCATCCGGCTATGCTTCCGACTGCGCTCCAAACACCTGGGTCTGCGACCCCGATCTCGCCCCATCTGGCTATGCTTCCGACTGTGCTTCAAAGCACCTGGGTCCGTGACCCCAATCTCGCCCCACGACTCTGACTTACCCTATCCCGCGGTGCGCATCGACGCCAGGATCAGTGAGCTCTGTCTCGTCCAAACTGACTCCCTCGCTCGAACCCACGACGCGCATCGACGCCAGGATCAGTGAGCTCTGTCTCGTCCAAACTAACTACCTCGCCCGATCCCACAGCGCGCACCGATGCCAGGATCAGTGAGTTCTGTCTTGATCTCTCAACCAACTAAATGCCTCGGCTACACAATGACGCCTTGGTTAAACAAACTTCGTCCCAACGAAAAACGCGCACACACGCCCGCTACCGAGCACCCCCCAGACGGTTCTGCCCGAACCGCCCGGGGGCTACACCCGTGGGTGCGCTCGCATGCACCCGCCGACAAAACGGAAACCTCCCCCACTGACAACACAGAAAACCCCCTAGACGGTTCTGCCCGAACCGCCCGAGGTCTCGGGGGCTACACATGCGGGCGCGCTCGCGCGCACCTGCCGTCAAAAATAAAAATCCCCCGGACGATTCTGCCCGAACCGTCCGGGGCTCGGGGGCTACACCCGCGGGTGCGCTCGCGCACACTCGCCGTCAAAAATAAAAATCCCCCGGACGATTCTGCCCGAATCGCCCGGGGCTCGAGGGCTCCTCTCGGGTTCATAAACCCGAGGTCCCTCGGGGACCGGCTTCCACACCAAGGCTCGGCCCAATCAGACAGCACACAACTCATGGACTGGCCCAAGAGTCTAAAATAACAGGCCGAAAGGGCGGTCCGGTCACCGACCGGAAGGTCTGGCCAAAGAGGAACATCGCCCGCTCGTCGACTACTTCAGCCCACCTCTTCGACCGGAGCACTCGCTTCGGACTCCAGCCACCTTCGGACGGCCTCTCCGATCAGAAGGCCTGGCCCAAGCGCTACTTCTGACTCCGACCCCGCATCTCCGACCGGGGTTCGCAGAAACCCTACTCACCGCTCTTCTCCGACTGGCGCGACCAGAGATGACTGGGGCCATCCGACCGGGGACGCCCGCTCGGAAAGGACCAGGGGACAAACGGAGAAAGCAAGCTAGGGCGCACAAGTCAAACCATGGTACCAGGGACCATACCTTGTATGCCTGCAGGAGCAGTACTCTACAACCACCCTAACACAAACAATATTGTAGGCGCCGACATTTTTCTCTATAGTATTGTGGACGCCATTAACTCTCATACGGTAAGTCCCCCCACGTGCCTCTAGACATCGATAGTATTCTGGGCGCCGGGATTTACCGTACCAGGTGAACGTGGTAAAACTCCTCACATGCCTCTAGGCATCAACAGTATTTGCAGGTACCGATATATGCCATTTTAGAAGAAGGCAACGCAACCTTCCATATGCATTTGACATTCTACAGTGACATCAACAATGTTGTGGGCGCCTACCATTATCTTGTACCCGTCGGCATGGGCAACAAAGTCCAGTAGCATACGTACCCTCACCCTCTCACTTGTAAAGCCATCTCCTTTATCTATAAAAGAGGATGCGCTCCCTTCAACGAAAGGGGGGCTGAGTCTTTTTAGTTAACCAACATCGATCAAGTTCACTAGCTAACAACCACAGAACCGTCGGGTTCGGACCTCAAGCACACGCTTGAACACTTAACTCATAGCGGAGCTCCTGTCGCTCTCGGCCCTTTCGACCGGACCTCTTACACACCCCTTCTTCCTTCTTCTTATTTGTAACCCCACTGCAAACTTCGAGCACCTGGGCTCAGGAATAAAGTCACTGACCGATTCAAACTGGACGTAGGGCACGTTGCCTGAAGCAGTATAAACCCTGTGTCATTGAGTGCTAAGCCACCTCCGATCACAACGTACGGCAAAACTACAAGTATTTACTAGTTGGTCACTTTCTGTACCGACAGAATTATTTCATGGTGGATTCATGAACTAATTTGATGTTCTAGATGTTTATAAATTTTTTTACAAACTTTGTCACGGTTAGAGAATTTTCATGCTATGTAAAACTAAATCAACCTAAATTTCCAAATTGAGGGGGTAGTTCTAAACTATCTACCATGCTTCTTACATTTGTTGTTAGTCAAGTTATGGAGTTTTTTCCAATGTTAAGTGCAGCTTGACTCGTTAGGTTCATGATACAAGTCTATCTGTCTCGACATAGATTTATTCTAATTTAATGGTGTTGGTGTCAGGCGTGCATGCGCGTGTGTGTATGAGGTGTGTTTGTACTTTGTCTTTTTAAAAAACAAACCATCTTAAAAAATATTTAAAAAATCAAATAGTTAGTTAACTTGAGCACGATATTCTAGATGGCAAAAATATTGGATGCAAACCATTAACTTAGTGCAGTTGTGAAAATAACTTAAAACACAATACCTAAAAGTTTTTCAAAACTCTTATGATTCTTTCTTCTAGTATATACGCACATGAAATCTATTATCATTTTCATATGAATTTTTAGAAAATGATTTTGCATTGTGGATGTGCATCATTTCAAAAAAAAAACTTCTAACACGTGTTTTAAATTAAAGAAGAGAGTTATCTTACCAAGTGAGAGTAGCCTGACGGTTTACAACTAGTATTTCTCCTCCTCTAGTTTACGTGGGCATCAAGCTCTAGTAATAAGTTGTCGTCTGCCCTCAAATACTCCAACGCCCTATTTGTTTGGGGTTGTTTCATTAATAATATCATTAAAATACTATTGAGATAATTTCATTGATGCAGATCCCAAAAAAACAAAATCATCATTATTCGATGATCGATAAAGTTGAGTAACTTATGATGAAGATCCAAACACGATCCAGCGAACAGACTTACTCCTTTTTCATCCTGCGGGCGGCGTTAATGGCTTGGCAGTCACGTTCCGCTGCCGTACCCCCTCCCCCCTCTCAAATTAGCTGCTCGCTTTGCTTGTTTACCTGGCTTTCGTATTCCTTGCGTGCCGGAAAGATGACGACCCAACAAAAGCAACGCAAAAAATCTGACACTCAGCACATAAGAGACAACCTTTTTTCATTATTAATTCACAAAATAGTATCGCTAAAAAAAGGGTGCTCATTTAATTAGAAATAATTATTAAAAAACATTTGTGGTAGCAGTAGCTTTCAGGTCATGGTTTGGTAGGGCGCAACGAGTGGCTGCCATTGGCCGCACCGCGCATTGCGTTTCTTGGAGGCAGTTGTCCATGACCATTGGCCACACCCACACCTCCATCTCGATTTGCATCGCGGAAAATGAGGCGTGCAAATCCGCCAGGGATCGCATGCGTCCCGGGCGGGCTCAGAAATCTTGGTGGTCACGTGTCCAGTCCAGGCGCGCGGATTTGCTTCACGCATGCAACAAGCCAGGCTTATCCCATTCCTATCGGGTGGATATACCAAGCTTCGTTCTATCGAGAATTTTGTGTGTCATCTTGGAGAAGGGACAAGGCCCCGGTTTTTTTTTTGGGGGGGTCGGTTTACCGGGGTGTTTGGACCATGAGAACAGACTGTTTCTTTGGTCGCTGTTCAGCGTACTATATATGTTAATTAATCCCATCGCGCTCTGTCATTCTCTGTGAAAATGCAGACAAGAGGAATTTGACTGTATCACGCCCCTCACTGTCAAAACGCAGAGAAATTTGACGATGTAACGTCCTGTGTCCAAAGACCATCTTAAATTGACGATATCACGCCGCGCTCCCTGTCATTCTCTGTCAAAACGGCTGCAACCTCTAGCTCAAGAAATACCATTTTAAGATATTTTTCATTATGAATTATAAATTGATGCCGTTTTAAAGCGGGCGTACTGGTTTTCAAACAGATGCGGTTTTACGTTTTGGATTTGGAAGCATCACTTCCCACCAAATTACCCTATTAACTGTTTATTGCTATATGGAATACGTACGACTCGTGTCAAAGAGTAAAATACTCCCTCGTTCCAAATTATGAGTCATTTTGGCTTTCTTAGATACGTAAATTTTGCTATGCACATGTTTAGATACATGGCAAAAATAATATATTTAGAAAAGCCAAAACGACTTATAATTTAGAATGGATGGAGCAAGTGCGATATAAAAGTACACATCACAAATGGTTTAGACTAGGAGTGCAGAATATTATCACTAATTTGTTTACATGTAGATGCGTAGATGTAATTCAGTTCGACCTCTGAGCTAGCTCTGCGAAGCACAAGCTGGTGGATTACTTTTTTTTTTGATAAGTCGGGAGGGGAGAGAGTCCCCCACCTGGGTTTCATTCATATTTGGCTCTTAATAGCCATGAGGTTTACAAATATTGTTTGGGATACATTTTCGTGATGCTTTTACATTGCACTAGCTAAGATTGAGCACCAAGTAGTAACAACCTCCCTATCATTACGTGGTAAACGAGCACCACAAAGGTAGGTGTCACAACCCCACTAGGGATTCGGACCGATTCGTTGGAATGGAGTTCGGGAAAGGAAGAACAGCACGAGGAAGGAATCAGAAGAAAGGAATTGAGACGGGGAATAGCAACTTTGGGTGGAAGGTTCAGATTCTGTTATTGCATAACCGATCAGTTCCATTACAATGCCCTTTATATTTGGTGCACGCACACTGCCAAACAGGGCCCACGCCCACACCTTAACGCCTTAACCCGACACGAATCAGCCGCTAATACAGAGGCCTGACAGCTTTACCCCACGATCACCATCGCCTCGCCTATCTTCTCTTCTATTGTCGGATTTCCGTCGGTTCTTCTTACTTCCTCAGTCTCAACAGACTTGGCCGCCCTCTTCTTGATCCATGATCGCCTATAGGTCCTGACATTCCCTCCCCCTCGAAAGCCATCTTGACCCCAAGCTGGACTCTGAGGAAATCGACGATGCAAATCTTCTGCTTCCTCCCAAGTCAGTATATTCCCTGAACAACCAGACCACTGCACCCGGATCTGGCACACCGTTGAGGCACCTTTCTGTATCATACAAGATGCAACAAATTGCTCGGGTTGGAGGGATGCCAGAGGATCATCCGGAACAGTAGTAATATCATCATCTATGTATAACACCTCGTTACGAGCTCACTTAGCACCTAGATTAAGGCCTAAGGGAAATTATCAAGGCAAGTTTCTCTGTGTTAGAGTTAAAACTCGCATAAAGGTGCTAATGAAAATCCCGACAAGGAAATAGACGGGTAAATTTAATTGTTGGCACGAAAAACAATTTTTGTAAACAATATAAAATATAACTTGTATTTAGTACTTAAATAAAATTTGAAGTGCAAGTTAGTAGATGAGAATGCAACTTTTGTTTTACTGAGTGGAAGTTGTTTAATAGTAAATTTGATAGCTTGGGAATCAAACCCGAAATTTAGAACGGTAGCTCGTCGAGAATCGATAGGAACTTGAGTTTATGTTAAAAGTATCGATCTTTGGCGAATTGTACTGAACAAACGGGTTAAATAATTCCTACATGTTTATTTCTATGAGTTAGCACGAGGTACGCGCTAGGTCATGACATGTTGTTAGTTGAGGTTGACGAGGCTTAGACCATTTAAAAATCCAACCAAAAGTGTTAGGGAGTGTTAGTTTCGAAACCTTGAATTCCTTTTAAGTCTGAAAAGATGGTAGACAATGCTAATTCGACATTTAAATATCCGCAAAATTTTCTAAACACCAACTTCATATTTTTGCACCGTCAGCTACGTCGAATTGAGCACTTGAGAACGGTGTAGGTCGAGGGGGCGATAGGTGTCACGGTACTCTCGTAGAAATTATCTAACTTCGTTAAACGCGCTGCGGTCCGTGAATTGCTGCTCGGTTCATGAACCAACGCCCAGCTAGACGAACTCATCTTGGCACGCATGTATCTTCCTCTCGGGTGGTCCTTTTGTTGTGTGAATTGTTCCGTTAGATAGCTAATAAGATCAACTTTAGAGACTTGGAATTAGTTGAACCTCAATCGTGATCGTTAGCAGTTTTCCGTTCACTTTAAAACTCGTGCGTAGCTGCTGTCGACCGTAATGCCGTCCGCGCGCGCGTGCTGGGAGGTCCTCTTGTCCGTTGCCGTTCGGTCACTGCAGCGCTCGCTCTCAGCCACTCATTTCACCTACCTCGTCCCTGTCCGACGCGTGCGTTAATGAGGAGAGGATTGTGCCGTTGCTGCCTACTTCCCTCTCTACCTCCCCTCGCGTTCTCCCTCTCGCTCTGCTGCTCGTCATGAGCACGCTGCCGTGCAGGCTGACCCCGCCGAGAAGCCACGCGCCCCAAGTACGTCGCCGAGCACTTGTTTCTCCTCCCTGCTGTCTCTCCCTCTCCAGCTTCATTCGTTGATCTAGCTACCTCTGCTTAGCTCCGGACGTATGTGCATGCATGCTTAGCTCTCTAATCGATCGTCTCATGTCTGCATGCACCTATCATGATCAGTTCATTTGTTTGTTCACACGTGCACGCGCGCGCACACACACACATCTTTAATGGTTTGAATGGACTAATCTCTCTTGAGATCAGTTCATTTGTTTGTTCATATATATAGCTAGATCCTTGTAGGTACATAGTATCTCTAAATTCTAAATCCAAATCTAATGAACATGCTGCCATGATGCAGAGCTAATTAACAAAAGTAGACATACACAGTGAAAACTGTCTGAATTTATGAATCATCACACGGCTCCTTCATGTGCATGCAGCCATATGACACGATGTGAATAACCTCTTTTAAACAGTTTTGACATGACCTTTTCATTCATGGCACGGTACATTAGATTTGGGTTTGGAAAAGATAGATATATTAGAGCAAAGATATTTAGTGCCCGGTCCATTTCTAGTCACCCATCATAGGTCGTTATATATACGTGTACGCCACTTGCAGAGATCTGAATGTCACAACTCACTGCACATCAAAAACAATATATATAGCAAAGATCGATGCAACGACCACCGGCACGGGAAAGCACAAACTTTCCTTTTCATGCAACAAGTTAGAACAGTACATATTGGATCTAGCACACACACATATATATAGAACAGTTAATAATTAACCATGCATTCTTGTTCATTGAAGAACACGATGCGTGAATGCATATATCTACCTATCTATCATTGCAACAGCTGCCAGCTGATTGAACGGATATGATATGAACTAGTACACCATTAGCAATAGATGATCGAGCGATGCAGGATCGGAGGAGGTGAGACATGGGCACGTTACGTGTGGGGACAGCGGGAGACAGCGGCTAGTGCCAACACGATAAAAGAAAGAAAGCCCCCACCACGTACTGCTGCTGCCTGTTGCTCCCTTGCCTTGCTCTAATCTCTAATCTCTCTCTCTCTCTCTCTCTTACTAGATCTCTTTCCCTAGCTGGCACAGTAATAGTGTCATTTTTGTCCACATCAACATCATTTTTCACATCTCACTTTCACTTGCATGTTCGTTCATGCATCCTGATCGATCGCTCCAGGCTTTGAATTGATAGTACGGTAGAACAGCGAGCTACTAGTAGGTTTTTAAATATATATTTAATCAATTCAATGTCAAAAATAATTGGGGGTTTGTAGAACAAAAATATTTTCTAGGGAACGAGTCTTACTTGACGACGTGGATACGTAGACTAGCACGTTAGAGGGGGGTGAATAGCCTATTGAAAATTTCTACAACACTTAACAAAGATGTTGAACAATTAAACGGTGAAGCGAGTGTTGCGCTAGCCTACTAAAAATGCAAGCCACCTACAACAATTCTAGTGACTATAATCTCTAAGCACACCAAGGCTAAGTTACTACACTAAGTTAGTGTGCTCTCAAAGGCTAACTAAAGAGCCACACTAACTACTAGACCCGACACAAGCTTGCTCTCAAAACTAATTACACTAAAGAGCGAAGCCACACTAAAAATGTAAATGCAAGGTAGGGGATGTGATGATTATACCGTCATGTCGAAAATAGAGCCAATCATAATATGATGGACCCAATCAATTACAATCAATCAATGAATACCAAGAAAACCTCAAACAAGGTGACACAAGATTTTTTACCGAGGTTCACTTGCTTGCCGGCAAGCTAGTCCTCGTTGTGGTGATTCACTCACTTGGAGGTTCACGCGCTAATTGGCATCACACTCCAAACCCGCAATCGGGTGCCGCACAACCAACACAAGATGAGGATCACACAAGCCACGAGCAATCTACTAGAGTACCTTTTGGCTCTCCGCCGAGGAAAGGTTAAGAACCCCTCACAATCACCACGATCTGAGCCAGAGACAATCATCAACCTCCGCTCGACGATCCTCGCTGCTCCAAGCCATCTAGGTGGCAACAACCACCAAGAGTAACAAGCGAATCCCGCAGTGAAATACGAACACCAAGTGCCTCTAGATGCAAACACTTAAGCAATGCACTTGGATTCTCTCCCAATCTCACAAAGATGATGAATCAATGATGGAGATAAGTGGGAGGGCTTTGGCTAAGCTCACAAGTTTGCTATGTCAATGTAAATGGCCAAGAGAGTGAGCTTGAGCCGGCCATGTGGCTTAAATAGAGAGCCCCCCATGAATAGAGCCATTGGGCTCTCACTGTAGCCCAACACGCGATGACCGGACGCACCCGAGTCAGCGTCCGGTCCCTGGATGGCCGCCATGTGGCCACTCAGTTCAACCGCATCCACACGATCTCAACGATCGAAATTTCCCGCGCGAGCAATCAAGTGATGATCAGACAACACACATAACGACTGGATGGGCCTGTGAGTCAGGTCAATGGAAAACCACGCGAAACTCGTTAGCGGCCAGACACGTCGGTCCTTTCTTCTGAGCCGTGTCAGGTCATTTTTAGAGAGTTTCTCGAGCGCCTAAAACCCGATCGGACACGTCAGGTCCGCCCTGGCTGGACACAGCCGAGCGTCAGGTCCTTGCTGCCTCAGCCGCCCGAGCATACGTGAACAGACTCGCCCCCTGTGCGTCAGGTCACATTTTGACCCAGCGTCTAGTCACTCCACCAACAGAGCCCGAGCATGCCTCCTTCGTTTATAATTGACCAGACTCACCACCCTGCGTCCGGTCATTTCGACAGCAGAGTCCGATCAGTGATTTTCAGTGAAAAACAACTTCTTCACTTCTTCAACTTCTCCACCCTTGCTCAAATATGCCAACCACCAAGTGTTTCACCTTGTGCACGTGTGTTAGCATATTTTCACAAACATTTTTAAGGGTGTTAGCTCTCCACTAGATCTAAATGCATATGCAATAAGTTAGAACATCTTGTGGCACTTTGATAATCGCATTTCGATACGAGTTTCACCCCTCTTAATAGTACGGCTGTCGATCCTAAATGTGATCACCATGGTCTCGAGCACCAAACTAGAAAGCTTCTATCAAGAATCACCTTTGCCTTGAGCTTTTTGTTTTTCTCTTTCTTCTCTTTCAAGTCAATCATCACCATGGTCACACCATCATCATGATCTTCACCATTGCTCCATCACTTGAAATGTGCTACCTATCTCATGATCACTTTGATAAACTAGGTTAGCACTTAGGGTTTCATCAATTCACTAAAACCAAACTAGAGCTTTCAATATCCCCATTTTTGGTAATTGATGACAACCCTTATACAAAGATATGAATTGAAATTTATTTGAATCTATGTTGCTTGCCCAAGCATATTTACCATGTGTAAAAGGATATGGACAAGTTTCATGAACCCTAATTGGTAGCAATTGATTCCCCTACATATGTGCTAAGAGTTTGGATTGAAGCTTGCACATATGCTTAGATAGGAAATGTAGGAGTCAATGTCTACCAAATGATGCTAAGGTATAAGAGATGGACCTGTGAAGCGTGATACCAATCGGAGTGCACCATTATACCATCCTTAGCACCATTAGTAACTATACATTCACAAAAACTAGAATACCCTATGAGATCAACATTAGAAGCAAGGGTCTAGTTTTCATAATATGAATACAAGTCTAGTTACTCGACCTATGCATGCTAGTTTTTCATTTCGTCATTCAAACCTACAACTAACATACACCACACAAGCATAGAATTTTAATTTAAAACTTGTGCCATGCAAGCAAACATATGAAATTGTACATTCAAATGCACCAATCAAGTTTATGAGCTTGCTCCCCTTACTTGTGTGCTCAAATTTTAATTGACCCCCTTACTTTGTCATATCTCTCCCCTATGTCATAGTTCTCCCCCTTAGTGATTATTTCTCCCCCCTATCACTTATATCTTTGTTTCTCTCCCCTTTGTCACCAATGACCACGAAGGTTCAAATTTTAGATAGGTTAAGATTATCAATGTCAATCAATGGGGTGAGGACCATTTTACAAAATTTGGTTCAATCTAGATCATTTGCCAAAGATATTTAACTCGGTTTGATCCAAGGACAAGCTTCTTCACACCTCCAAATAAGGGTTATCTTGTACCATGTCAAGTTAAACACTTATAGCTTATTTTCTAGATCAAACACTAGGTTCATAAGCCCAAAAACATGTCATATGCTACCACTAGATCAAGTCAAGCATAAAAGCAATAGTGGTACCATACAAGCATCAAATTCATTTGATTTTCATGAATGTGCCTATAAGACATGTGGAATGACTAGATGCACTAAACAAGTCCTTAGCAAAGGATGTATGCATGCCAATCCACTTTTACCTTGGATTGCTCGAAAGAGAGCCATGTCATATAAGTGGGGGGTGTGCATCAAAACATATTTAAGAAATCTAATATGTTCAACTCATTCCTTAGCTTGCAAAACCTTTTCTCATCTAGTGTCTTGGTGAATATGTCAGCAAGTTGATCTTCAGTGCCCACACTCTCAATGCAAATGTCCCCTTTTTGTTAATGATTTATAATGAAATGATGGCGGACATCAATGTGCTTTGTTCTTGCATGTTGAACCGGATTGTTGGTGAGCTTGATTGCACTCTCATTGTCACATTGCAATGGCACTTTCTTGAACTTGATTTAAAAGTCATTCAAGGTGGCCTTCATCCAAAGAATTTGTGCACAACAACTACCGGTGGATATGTATTTGGCTTCGGTGGAAGATAATGCAACACTATTTTGCTTCTTTGATGACCATGAAACAAGTGATATTCCTAGCAATTGACATGTGCCCGAGGTGCTCTTCCTTTCAACCTTGCATCCCGCATAATCCGAGTCGGAGTAACCAACTAGCTCAAACTTTGCTCCTTTGGGATACCACAAACCAATATTTTGTGTATGTTTCAAGTACCTCAAAATTCTCTTTGTAGCCCTCAAATAACTTTCTCTTAGTGAGGCTTGAAATCTTGCACACATCCACACACTAAACATGACATCCGACCTTGATGCGGTCACATAGAGTAGGCTTCCAATCATAGACCGATACAATTTCTGATCCACCGTGTTGCCACTTGCATCACTATCCAAATTGCCATTTGTTCCCATTTGTGTGCTTATGGCCTTTGCTTCATTCATGCTAAACTTCTTGAGCATGTCTTTGATATACTTGCCTTGACTCACAAATGTACTATTCTTCACTTGCTTGATTTGAAGACCAAGGAAGTAACTCAATTCTCCAATCATGGACATCTCAAACTCATTAGCCATCATCTTCCCAAACTCTTCACAAAAGTTTTGATTGGTTGATCCAAATATGATGTCATCAACATAGATTTGCAACACAAATAAGTCCTTGCCAATCTTCTTGGTGAAAAGAGTGGTGTGAACCTTGCCCATCATAAACCCTTTAGAGAGTAGGAAGTCTCTCAACCTCTCATACCATGCTCTAGGTGCTTGCTTCAAGCCATACAATGCCTTCTTCAACTTGTACACATGGTCAGGCTTCTTGTCATCTTCAAAACCGGTAGGTTGCTCAACATATACTTCTTCATTGATGTAGCCATTGATAAATGCACTCTTGACATCCATTTGATAGAGCTTGATGTTGTGGGCACAAACATAGGCTAGCAAGATTCTAATTCCTTCCAATCTTGCAATCGGGGCATATGTTTCTCCAAAGTCAAGACCTTCAACTTGAGTGTAACCTTGTGCTACCAATCTTACTTTATTCCTCATGACTATCCCATCTTGATCTTGCTTGTTTCTATAGACCCATTTGGTTCCAATCATATTGTGTCCCTTTGGTCTTTCCACTAACTCCCATACTTGATTTCTAGTGAGGTTGTTTAACTCTTCATGCATAGCATTCACCAAATCAATATCCTTCAATACTTCATCTATCTTCTTTGGTTCAATAGATAACACAAATGAGAAATGCTCACAAAATAAAGCCAATCTTGATCTAGTTTGCACACCTCTAGAAATATCTCCAATTATAGTGTCCAATGGATGATCTCTTGCAATATGAGTTGATTGAAGTATTAAAACTTTGATTGCTTGCACTTGCTTGATCATTGGGTTGAGATGATGTACTAGCCACTTGATCTTGCACATTGTCATGAGAGCCACTTGAACAAGCTTGATTAGTGTCAACTTGTACATTTGAGTTAGAGAGCACTTGCACTTGATCAATTTCTTCATCAATCACTTGCCTAGGCCTCAATTCACCAACATCCATGTTTTTCATGGCATTTGAAAGTTGAATACCTCTAACATCTTCCAAGTTCTCATTCTCATCTTGGGAACCCTTGGTTTCATCAAATTCAACATCATGTACCTCCTCAAGAGTACCACTTGCCAAATTTCAAACTCTATATGCTTTGCTTGTAGTGGAGTAACCAAGTAGGAATCCTTCATCACAATTCTTCTCAAACTTGCCCAATCTGGTGCCATTCTTCAAGATATAACATTTGCAACCAAAGACCCAAAAATATGCAATGTTGGACTTTCTACCATTCAAGAGCTCATATGGTGTCTTCTCTTTCAATGGGTGACAACACAATCGATTGCTACAATAGCAAGCTATGTTGATAGCTTCAGCCCAAAAGGATTGACTCACATGTACTCACTAAGCATAGACCTTGCTATATCAATGAGTGTTCTATTCTTTCTCTCAACAAGGCCATTTGATTGTGGAGTGTATTTGACCGAGAATTGATGTCTAATTCTAAATTCATCACATAACTCATCAATTCTAGTGTTCTTGAACTCACTACCATTGTCACTTCTAGCTCTCTTGATGGTTGTTTCAAACTCATTGTGAATGCCTTTGACAAATGATTTGAAAGTTGCAAACACATCACTCTTGTCCACTTGAAAGAATACTCAAGTGTATCTAGTGTAGTCATCGGCTATCACAAAGCCATATTTGTTTCCACCGATGCTAGTGTATAGTGTTAGCCCAAACAAATCCATGTGCAACAACTCAAAAGATTTACTAGTGCTTATTATGCTCTTCTTAGAATGGGTGTTTCCAACTTGTTTGCTAGCTTGACAAGAGCTACAAAGCTTATCCTTCTCAAACACAACATCTTTCAAGCCTCTAACCAAGTCATGCTTAACCAATCTATTTAATTGTTTCATTCCAACATGACCAAGCATTCTATGCCATAACCAACCCATATTAGATTTAGTGAACAAGCATGTTGACAATTGAGCTTCACTAGCATTGAAATCAACTAAGTATAGATTCTCATATCTAAAGCCTTTGAAGATCAAGTTAGAGCCATCTACACTTATGATCTCTACATCATCTACCCCAAATATGCATTTGAATCCAAGATCACATAATTGAGCCACGGATAGCAAATTGAAGTTCAAGCTCTCAACTAGCAACACATTGAAAATGCTCATGTCATTGAATGTTGCAATCTTACCAAGCCCTTTGACCTTGCCTTTGCCATTGTCACCAAATGTGATACTATCATAACCATCATTGCCATTGGTATTGATTGAGTTGAACATTCTTGCATCACCGGTCATGTATTGAGTGTACCCACTATCAAGAACCCAATGCCTTCCTACGGCTTTGTAATTGACCTAAAAAAGATCAATTCATTTTAGATACCCAAACTTGCTTGGGTCCTTAAAAGTTAGTGACCAAGCTCTTTGGCACCCATATAGCTTTCTTCTTTGAGCTCATCTATGGTGAGCCAATGAATTTAGTCTTCACACCATTTGTACCCTTAGTAAGCACATAGAAAGAATCAAGCTTAATTGAGGATACATTAGTATTCTTGTTCTTGGTCTTATATTCATGCTCTTTATGACCAACTTGCTTGCAACTAGTGCAAAACCGTCTTCACAAAACTAGTCTTGTGAGGAGCAAAGGCCGCCTTGCCTTTCTAGAGGGTATAGCCCAATCTCTCTTTATAGAGAGAAGCTCTTTGGCTACCCAAGCACATAAGCAAGCGGTCCTCACTACCATAGACTTTGCCTAAGGCGCGAGTGAGCTTATTGACCTCCTTCTTGAGAGTTTCATTCTCAACTATTAGTGAGGCATCACAAAGTGAAACCATCACCACTAGATGAGGTAGAAGTAGATGTGCTACAAGAAGGGTTAGTGGGAGCAACAATGATAGGCTTATGGAATGATTCATCAATTATATCACAAGTTAAACCTACATCACATATTTCAACATGCTCTTTCACATTTTGCTCACCAAGTAGAGAGGAATGAGCTTTCTCAAGCTTCTTGTGAGCCTTGCCAAGCTTCTCATGTGCTTCCTCTAGCCTCTCCTGAGATGCATTGAGCTCATCAAAGGCTTGCTTAAGGGCTTTTAGTTCCTTTCACAAGTCTTTGCATTCCCTTCTTTTAATGTCAAAATGCTCCTTAGCATCATCTAACATGTCAAGTAGTTCATCCTTAGTTGGTTCATCATCATCACTATCACTTTTATTTTCATTATCATATTCCTCATCACTTCCATCATTACAAGTTTGTACCTTAGTGGCCTTAGCCATGAAGCATGATGAAGTGTCGAAGAGAGAAGGCTTCTCATGAATGGCAATGCTTGCAAGAGCCTTATTCTTGGTGGTCTTGTCATCATCACTATCATCATCATCACTTAAGGAAGCATCACTATCCCAAGTGACCACATATGAACCACCCTTCTTCTTCTTATTGAAGGTCATCTTGTCCTTATTCTCCTTTTTCTTGCTCTTCTTGTCATCATCATCATTGTTGCTATTGTATAGGCATTGAGAAACAAGATGATCCTTGCTTCCACACTTGAAGCACCTCCTTGACTCTTCCTTATTCTTGGATGAAGATTTCTTTCTTCTAGCATAGTAGCCCTTCTTCGCCATGAACTTTCCAAATCTCTTGACAAAGAGAGCTATCTTCTCATCATCCATCTCATCAAAGCTCAAGTCTTCATCTTCACTTGATGATTCTTTCTTTGCCTTGCCCTTGGATGATGTGGCCTTGAATGCCACACTCTTCTTCTCATCCTTCTTCTCATCTTTCTTCTCCTTCTTTTCTTCCTTCTCATCATCATCTCTATATGTGTCATCGGTCATCACATCTCTCAATACTTGGTTTGGTGTCATGGTGTCCAAACCACTCCTCACTAGAATAGTGACTAATGTGCCAAATCTCAAAGGTAAGCATCTCAAGAACTTGTGGGAGAAATCATTGTCCTTCACCTCTTCTCCAAGTGCTTTGAGATCATTAACAAGCACTTGAAGCCTATGAAATATCTCTGGCACACTCTCATCCTCCTTCATCTTGAAGCTTGCAAACTTCTCCTTGAGAATGTATGCCTTTTCACCCTTCATGACTTGAGTGCCCTCAAATGACTCCTCCAACTTCTTCCATGTTTCATGAGCCCTCTCAATGTTCTTGATTTGCTCAAATGTCCTCTCATCCAATGCATCATGAATGGCACTAAGAGCAATGTTATTGTTTTAGAGTAGCACTTCTTCGACGGCGGTGGGAGCCTCCTCATTGACAATCTCAATCTTGCTCTCCACCACCTTCCACACCTCTCTATTGATTGACTTGATGTATGTTGTTATCTTAGCCTTCCAATAAGGATAATTGGAGCCACCAAATTAGGGTGGCTTCTTGGTGTTGTTGATTTGAGCCATTTTAACACCGAAGATTATTAAGCCTCAAATCATGATGACCACGGCTCCGATACCACTTGAAAGATCCTTATGGCTAAAGGGGGAGTGAATAGCCTATTAAAAATTTCTACAACAACACTTAGCAAAGATGTGAGACAATTAAACGGTGAAGCGAGTGTTGCGCTAGCCTACTAAAAATGCAAGCCACCTATCATAATTCTAGTGACTATAATCTCTAAGCACACCAAGGCTAAGTCACTACACTAAGTTAGTGTGCCCTCAAAGGCTAACTAAAGAGCCACACTAACTACTAGACCCGACACAAGCTTGCTCTCAAAACTAATTACACTAAAAAGCGAAGCAACACTAGAAATGTAAATGCAAGGTAGGGGATGTGATGATTATACCATCGTGTCGAGGATAGAGCCAATCACAATATGATGGAGCCAATCAATCACAATCAATCAATGAATACCAAGAAAACCTCGGACAAGGTGACACAAGATTTTTTTACCGAGGTTCACTTGCTTGTCGGCAAGCTAGTCCTTGTTGTGGCGATTCACTCACTTGGAGGTTCACGCGCTAATTGGCATCACACGCCAAACCCGCAACCGGGTGCCGCACAACCAACACAAGATGAGAATCACACATGCCACGAGCAATCCACTAGAATACCTTTTGGCTCTTTCGCCGGGTTAAGGTTAAGAACCCCTCACAATCACCAACCTTCGCTCAACGATCCTCACTGCTCCAAGCCATCTAGGTGGCAGCAACCACCAAGAGTAACAAGCGAATCCCGTAATGAAACACGAACACCAAGTGCCTCTATATGCAAACACTCAAGCAATGCACTTGGATTCTCTCCCAATCTAACAAAGATGATGGATTAATGATGGAGATGAGTGGGAGAGCTTTGGCTAAGCTCACAAGGTTGCTATGTCAATGCAAATGGCCAAGAGAGTGAGCTTAAGCAGGCTATGTGGCTTAAATAGAGAGCCCCCACGAATAGAGCCGTTGGGCTCTCACTGTAGCCCAACACGCGTTGACCGGACGCACCCGAGTCAGCGTCCGGTCCCTGGATGGCCGCCATGTGGCCACTTAGTTCAACTGCATCCACACGATCTCAACGGTCAAAATTTCCCACGTGAGCGATCAAGTGATGATCAGACACCACACATAACGACTGGACGCACCACCTGTGAGTCAGGTCAATGGAAAACCGCGCGCCACTCATTAGCGACCGGACACGCCGGTCCTTTCTTCTGAGCCACGTCAGGTCATTTTAGAGTGTTTCCCGAGCGCCTAAAACCCGATCAGATGCGTTAGGTTTAGCCTAACCGGATATAGCGGAGCATCAGGTCCTTGCTGCCTCAGCCGCCCGAGCTATGTCACTATACGTCATAGTGACCGGACTCGCCCCTCTGTGCGTCAGGTAACATTTTGACCCAGCGTCCGGTCACTCCACCAACAGAGCCCGAGCGTGCCTCCTTCGTTTATAATTGACCGGACTCACCACCCTACATTTGGTCATTTCGACAGCAGAGTCCGATCAGTGATTTTCAGTGAAAAACAACTTCTCCACTTCTTCAACTTCTCCACCCTTCCTCAAATATGCCAACCACCAAGTGTTTCACCTTATGCACGTGTGTTAGCATATTTTCACAAATATTTTTAAGGGTGTTAGCTCTCCACTAGATCTAAATGCATATGCAATGAATTAGAACATCTAGTGGCACTTTGATAACCGCATTTCAATACGAGTTTCACCCCTCTTAATAGTATGGCTATCGATCCTAAATGTGATCACACTCACTAAGTGTCTCGATCACCAAACCAAAAGCTCCTATCAAGATTCACATTTGCCTTAAGCTTTTTGTTTTTCTCTTTCTTCTTTTTCAAGTCGATCATCACCATGGTCACACCATCATCATGATCTTCACCATTGCTCCATCTCTTGGAATGTGCTACCTATCTCATGATCACTTTGATAAACTAGGTTAGCACTTAGGGTTTCATCAATTCACCAAAACCAAACTAGAGCTTTTAGCTTGTACACTTGATCCAAATACACCTGAGCCACTTGCAGGGCAGTATATGGATGAGATAATGGTATGAAGTGGCCATACTTGCTAAACTTATCCACCACTACCAGGATAGTATCCAACTTGTTTGATTTGGGCAAACCCTCAACAATGTCTAGACACACAATTTGACATGCTTGATTAGGAATAGGCAGTGGTTGTAATAACCTAGCTAGTTTACAATGATCCACCTTGGCCTATTGGCATGCTTGATAGGCTACAATAAACTGTTGAATATCCTATTTCATCCCTGTCCAATTAAAAAGTTTCTTCACTCTATAATAAGTAGCAGCAAAACCAAAATGCCCACCAATCCACTACTATGAACAGCCTGCAGAACATGTTGGCGAGCCAACTTGTTGCTTCCTAGCCAAATCCAGCCATAATGTCTAATGAGACCATCAGACAATGTGAAAGCTCCCAAAGACCCACCAGTATCTTTCAACTCCTTGATCAGCTGAATTGCTTTAGAATCATCCTCGTATCTTTCCTTCACCCTATCAATCCACACAGGTTTGCAACAAGTGATAGGTGCCACACTGACAGAGGAATGGCATCTAGATAAAAGCATCGGTAGCTTGATTGGTCTGTCCTTGCTTATACACAATCTTATACTGAAGATCCATCAACTTGAGTAATGCCTTTTGTTGCAGCTTAGTAGTAACTCTTTGCTTAGATAAATGTAACAAACTTTTGTGGTCTGTCTTGATGATGAATTCCTGATTCTATAGGTATGGCCTCCATTTGTCCACAGGCCATAACTAGAGCCATACACTCTCTCATATGTAGAAAGTGCTTGATTTTTTTGACACACTAGTTTTCTCAAAGAGGGAATGGGGTGTCCCTCTGAAAGGATCAAGATGCCCAAGAGGGGGGGTGAATTGGGCTAATTCTAAATTTTCTTGCAATAATCAAATCCTACGGATAGCCCAATTAACCCCTTATGCCTAGAAAAAGTGTTTCTATCAAATCAACGCACAAAAGACTTGCAACCTATGTTCCAAACTTACTCTAGCATAGCAATTCTATGAATGTAAAGACGAGTATTGAATTGCTCAAAGTAAATATTTAAAGTAAATGCTCAAAGTAAATGGAGAGAGGAACGCGGCGATGTTTTGCCGAGGTATCGGAGAGTCGCCACTCTCCACTAGTCCTCATTGGAGCACCCACGCATGAGGTGTAGCTCCCCTTGATCCGCTGTAAGGATCAAGTGCTCTATACTGGTTGATTCTTGACACCGTCGTCATGGCTAATCACCCAAAACCGCTCACAACATGAGTTGGGTCACCCACAAACTCCACCGGGTGATCACCAAGCTCCCAATCACCACCAAGCCGTCTAGGTGATGGCGATCACCAAGAGTAACAAGCACGAACTCTCACTTGACCACACGAAGCCTAATGAGAAGATGGATGCACACTTGTCTACTCTTGATTCACTAATGAGGTTTCACTCTTGGATTCTCAAATCACAAACACCTCACTAGGACCTTGCTCTTCTTGGCACTCACAAACGTGTTTCTCAGCTGTTGGAATGAGCAAAAGTAACTCCACACACGAGTGGAGCTTCTATTTATAAGGCAGCCTAAAAAACGAACCGTTATGAGCTTCTGCGGGATGACTGGACGCTCCGATCGTATTGACCGGATGCTCCGGTCAGTTCAATCCGCGCAACAGTTTCCAAGTGATGACCGGACGCTGTCAGGGTCCGGACAGCACTGACCGGACACGTCCGGTCGCTCTTGGATGCTTACTGTAATCGACCGGACGCTGGATACTCAGAGTCCGGTCACCACTGACCGGACACGTCCGGTCACACTTTCTCAAGTCAGGACCCTTACTGGAGTTGACCGGACGCTGGCCCTCAGCGTCCGGTCACATTGACCTTCCAGCGTCCGGTCACACCAGACTTGTTCTCCTCGGTCAAATGAACTAACCGGACCCTACGGCCAGCGTCCGGTCGCACCGGAGCCAGCGTCCGGTCAGTATTTGACCCTCCATTCACTTCCAACTCTCGATCATATGAGAATGAAGTTTGCTCCAAAGGATCTTAGGCATTCATAGGAGCTACCTAGAGCTAGTTTTAACAAGTGTGCACCACACCTAACTCACTAGACTCAACTAGGTCAAGCTACCCGTTCATACCCCCTTAATATTACGGCCAAAGGAAAAACAAAGTCCTAAACTATTCTAAATGTCTCTCCAACTCCAATCGACACTTAGAACTAGTCATCCTTAACCTTGTCGTTAATCCTTTGAAAACCGAAACGATTTCCATCGTAGGGGCATGACAACCTCGATTGCCCAATCGATCTCCATTACCATGACCTAACTTTATATGCCTCTGCAAAACACACGTTAGTCATAGTAATCTTGTATTGACATTAATCACCAAAATCCAACTAGAGGCCTAGATGCTTTTAATCTCTCCCTTTTTGGTGATTGATGACAATACCACCTCGAGTATGTGAAAGAGTGAGGTTTTTTTGACGGACTTGGTTCATATAAGCTTTTGTCAATAAGAACAAAAGTGTTAGTCAAGCTTATATGACCCAAGCCAACACAATGTACTCAAAGGATATTAATTAAGCATGAGTACAAATAACAAAGCTCATTTGCTTCGAAGTTTAAACGCGGAAGCAAAAGCAAATGAGCATAACACAAGTGATATGACATTTAAATAATGCAAAGTAGAAAGCACACATGTCATATTTCACAATCACGTAGATAGCACTACCACATATATATAATAGTATGCATGAAAGTAAACACACGAATGCATAAGTAATAGTGTATCACACAAATAGAACTCCAAATGTATATAAAAGGCTAATACTAGATAACTAGCTCCCCCTAAATGTAGCTCCCCCTGAGACTACATACTCGAACACCCTCTCCCCCTTTGGCGTCAAACACCAAAACCTAGGGGTCGGTCATGGGGAGAGCGATGGCAGACGAGCCCAAGGTATTTGTGTAGAGCGTGGGGCAAGCTGGAACAGGCACCATCATCATCGACCACTCGAGCTCAACTGACCGACCCTCTGTGGCGGGAAGTGTCGCTAAAATGGTCAGGGTCTCGAGTCAATGATCTTGCCTGTGAAGTTGCTAGTATGTCTATCATAGGATCGGACGAGGCGATGATGAGGGAGCCTCGAGTAGTCATGTGACTGGGCTCTTGTAGATGGACCGGCAGAATGCATATGAGGCAGAGTAGGCATGCCGGTCAACTCACTGAAGGATGCTCCAAGACTCCTAGAGACTGACGTATCAGGCACGAATAGCGAGGAGGACTGCTCTGGTGTGAAGCCCATCTAAAGTGGAGTGAACTGCGGGGCTACCACGGGTGAGGCCAACCATTGGGACACCTGTACAAGAGGTGAAGCAAATTGAGCTGGAGGTTGTCCCTGACCCTGAAGCCCGCTGGGCTGTATAACTGGAGTCGTTGTGGTGGAAGCAGGCTAAGCAAGCTAGGGCGAAGTCTGTGGCTGTGGGGCCCCAAGAGCTGTCACTACGTGCTACATGAAACCCATAAGCTGCTGCTGCAAGAGTATCTGCTGTTGATGCATCTGCTGCTGCTGCTGCATGGCCTGCTGCTGCCTCTGGAACTCATCCTGTCGAGTCTGAAACTAGGCAAAAGTAGCAGCTGTCTCCTGTGCCTGTCTATCCTGTGTCTGCTGCATCCGCTCAAGAATAGCAATGAGAGCGGGGTCTGTCTACGGAGCAGGTGGAGCAGAACTGGAGCTACCGGCCTCTGCATAGTGTCTGCGAGGAGGCATCTAAGGAATAGGCAGATAGTCATCGTCAGAGCTATCACTGTACTCGCTCACCTCCTGCTGTGCCTCTAGCTCCTCCTCCTCAGTGGCTGCAATCCCCTCGATGATCTCATCCTCATTGAGAGCTGCGGACTCGCACGCCGGGACGACAGCTAGGCTATCTGGGTGCTCGAGGCGTGGTATGTCCGATCCTCTATGACAAAGGTTGTAAGCTGGGAATTCTGTGGTGGCACTCAGATACTCATCCATCATACCAGGGGGCTTATCAAGCACTATTCTCACGGATAAGAAACGTGATCCAGTGAGCATAGGGAAGCACTGCGACCCTTGAATCCTCAGCTATAGTATCCTCCATCTCCGAAAGAAGGAGGTCCCAGATATCAAATCATCTGCTCACGATCGAGCATTAAGAAGCTAGAGCTGTAAGCGAGTCGAGACCCTCTCTATATCCCAACTCGGGAAGCGGTGTCCTCCGATAATGGCCTCTAGCACTCTCATTTGTAGGAGTCAAGTCTTTGGGGTTCTGCTCGACCCCTCTCCAAAAGGCTCCTTGAAGCAATGTCGCACTAAATCAGAGGAGGCACCAACCCTCCATGTGGACGCTGGGAGGCTCCTCGCTGTCCATAATGAGACCTCATGTATCTTGACAGCTGCTCCCAGTAGCCTCAGATCTCTCGACCACCGCCACTCGTCACTCTGTAGTCTTTGCCTCTCGAAAGCAAAGTGAATAAAAGCTGTGATGTGGATCGATGAAGAGTGAAGCATATAAACCGACGAACCCAAGATGGTACATATATCCCCGTCCCGTCCAATCAAATATATCGATCTGGCAAATATGACAAGTATGGCGAATGCTCTCTCATTTCTTTGCCACAATAGACTCTATCGACAAACTCTACGAGATCTGAACATCGCCCCCCTTTGTTGAGATAAGCATTGTAGAAATCCTCCTGCGGTGGGCGTGTAGAAACCCTCAGCTGCTCTCTCATCCCTCCTTGGAGGAAACCAAACCTCAAACTCAACAAAACGCAGCTGCTGAACCTGCCTGGCGGTAGCGGCCCTCAAGTCGAGGTGTACCACTAGAGGTGGACCCTGTGGTCTAGGTGGAGGACATGATCCCCTCCGCTGTGTCGGCGGCCTCGGCGAGACTGGTACACGGGTCCGTCTAGAGTGGCGAAGCTGGGGTGCCGGCTCTGTCTCCTCGGCCTCCTAGGTTTGCTGAGGCTCTGCTTGTGGGGGCTGCTGCTGTGCTGACGGACCCTCCTCAATGGCAACCCGTCGTCCTGCAAACGTGGCAGTCCCAGCTGGACTACCATGACGATGCTCAACCTCCTCAATCACAGCTCTAAGTGCTGGTGAAACTGGCTGATCTGCAATGACAACTCCGCTGCGGGCACCACCTCTCTTGGCATGCTCTGTGGCCTCTGCAACAGCTGCTGCTCTTGCTGTCTCTGCATCGGGGTACTTCCGCTTCTTGGATGTCACCTGCTTGGTTGACTTTCCCTTAGATCCGGCTGGCTGGCGAGGTGGGGGCCTCCGATCATCATCACCAGGGCCACCACCAACGTTCTTGGTGCGAGCCATCTGAACTGACAAGATGGTGAACTGCCGCTGATGAAGATCAACTATCAAACTGCCGCTTTTGAGGCTTGGCCTCGATCCTTACTCGCGAGCTTGGCTCCGAGTTGACTGCCAACTGCCAGAAGAACCACAACGGAACCGACTCGCTGCACGATAGAGTAGATGTATATACAAATAAATACCATATGTCTAATAGATGCGAAACCCTAATAGAGAAAGCAATGTAGATGCGAATTTGAATCGAATGGCTTTCTACCTGACGATCAGCGATCCGAGAAAAGATAAGATGTCGCGCGGGGAATCTCGGAACCAGCTAGGGTTAGGTCAAAAGCCCTGAATGCAATGGGGAATCAGTGCATTGAAAATTTGATCTAGGTCACAATTGTAAAGATCAAGATTGAAAAATAAATCTTGCTTTACCCATCAAGGAGTAGGGCTAGGGCACACGGCGTGATGACCAGCAGCCTTGGCAACAGCGTCCAAGAACTCAGCGGGCTCGGCTTGGGCGGTGAGGTGGCGAGAGGTGATGCACAAGCTGTGGCAGAGCGGGCTGTGCAAGCGTGGTGGCGCGCGGGAAGGCTCGAGAGCCGTGGCGCGGCGAGGCTGGAGCACGGCGACATGGGCGCGAGGTGTCCGGCGTAGGGTCGCGGTGCGGAGGGCACGGTGCTGCGGGCTAGGCTGTGGCGGTGAGCTGGCGGTGGCACAAGCTAGGGCTCAGAGGATAGGTCACGGCAGGATAACGAAAGAGGATGCGGTGGAATGGTTAAAAAAATCCCCCCAAACGTGATAGAAAAGGAAACGGAGAAAGGAGTCCTGAAGCCGCGCGAGATCCACTGACCGGACGCTCTGGTGGTAGCGACCGGACTTTACCACCCAGTGTCCGGTCGATTCCAGAGAGGTCCAAATCCTCTGGAATCGGGACCGGACGCGTCCGGTGGACCATGACCGGACGCAGGAAGGGTCAGGTCAGTACACCTTGTCCTTCCTTCGATCGACCGGACGTGGAACCCTTCCTGACCGGACGCACAGACGCAGCGTCCGGTCACTCCTTCACCAGCAGTTCACCTCCTGTGAACTGACCGGACGCTGAACAGCAGCGTCCGATGCAGCGTCCGGTGCACCCTTTTCCAGCAAATCTTCAAACTTCCTCCACGCTGCCTGTTCCCAATCAAGTCCCAACTTGAATAAGATCCAAATAAACACCAATTGGGACTGATGTGAGTGACCTCTCTCAAACCCTCATATTTTTCAAACTATTTTGCCTTAGGCTATAATTCTTTTTTAAGAAAATAGGCAACAAGAGGGCAAATGGAACTAAACGACAAAACAACATTCAAGCATATGCACTACTTGTAAGTAAATCTAATTGCTTGTCAAGTTTGATCCAAGGTTAAGCTTCTTCACACGCTTTTGGGCGGTTATCTTAACCATGTTAGACAAGCCCTATATGCATTGCCACAAATTTAACATGTTGTATATTACAATGAATGCAAGGGACAACACACGCTCAATTTTTAGTGAAGTTACTAAAATCAAGTACATTGAGCTCATTCCGCAATCTACAAAATGTAGCCTCATCTAGCGGTTTAGTGAAGATATCCGCTAATTGATCTTCGGATCTTACACCTTCTAGTGATATATCATTTTTAGCCACATGATCTCTTAGAAAGTGATGGCGGATATCTATATGCTTAGTGTAGAGTGTTGAACCGGATTATTTGCAAGTTTTACTTGCACTTTCATTGTCGCACAAAGAGGTACTTTCTCTAGAACTACTCCATAGTCTAGCAAAAGTTTGTTTTATGTATAATATTTGTGCACAACAAGCACCCATGCAATGTATTCCGCTTCATGGTGGACAAAGCCATACTATTTTGTTTCTTGGAGGACCAAGACACAAGTGATCTACCAAGAAAATGGCACCCTCCGGATGTGCTCTTTCTATCAACTTTGCATCCGGCGTAATCCGAATCGGAGTAGCCAATTAATTCAAATAAAGCTCCTTTGGGATACCAAAGACCAATGCTTAGTGTGTGCTTAAGATACCTAAGGATTCTTTTTACGGCAATTAAATGTGTTTCCATAGGACTAGCTTGAAATCTAGCACACATACACACACTAAACATGATGTCGGGCCTAGATGCGGTTAAATATAACAAGCTACCAATCATAGAACGATAGAGAGTTTGATCAACCGGGTTACCTCCCTCATCTAGGTCGAGATGTCCATTTATAGGCATTGGTGTCTTGATTGGCTTACATTCATCCATCTTGAATCTCTTGAGAAGATCTTTTGTGTATTTCTCTTGAGAGATGAAGATGCCTTCTTTCATTTGCTTGACTTGAAAACCAAGAAAGAATGTAAGCTCACCAATCATTGACATCTCGAACTCCTTCGACATCAATTCACCAAATTCTTTGCATGAGTCTTCATTTGATGATCCAAAGATGATATCATCAACATATACTTGACAAATGAAGATATGCCCATTAAGCTTCTTGGTGAATAGTGTGGTGTCGACCTTTCCAATGGTGAAGCCCTTCTCAATGAGGAAGTCCCGAAGGCGCTCATACCAAGCTCTTGGGGCTTGCTTAAGCCCATATAGTGCCTTGGACAACCTATAAACATGATTAGGATATCTAGGGTCTTCAAACCCGGAAGGTTGATCAACATAGACTAGTTCATTTATAAAGCCATTTAAAAAAGCACTTTTCACATCCATTTGATATAGTTTCATTTCATGATGTGATGCATATGCAAGAAGGATACGGATGGCTTCTAATCTTGCAACCGGTGCAAAGGTCTCTCCAAAATCCAAACCTTCAACTTGAGAGAACCCCTTCGCAACTAGTCTTGCCTTGTTCCTCACAACAACACCTTGATCATCTTGCTTGTTTCGGAACACCCACTTTGTTCCAATGACTCTTGCACCTTTTGGTCGCTCTTCAAGAGTCCAAACTTCATTTTGAGTGAAGTTGTTCAACTCTTCATGCATGGCATTGACCCAATCCAGATCTTTAAGAGCTTCTTCTACCTTGGTAGGCTCATAGCAAGAGACAAAAGAGTGATGAGCAATAAATGAAGTAAGTTTTTGAGATCGAGTCATCACACCCTTTGATGGACTCCCTATGATGAGTTCTTGTGGATGATCTTGTAGGAGAGGTGTGTTTCTTTTATTGACCACTTGAGGAGGAGGTTGTGGAGCATCAACATCTTGTGCTTGTACCACCATTTGCTCATGAGAGATATGAGTATCTTCATTTTCCACTCTCCCATCTTTTTCCCCATCTTGTGGTACATTTGATGAAGAAGGTTGGTTAATGACTTGTACATCATCTTCATCATCTTTTGGCTTCATGTCTCCCACCGGAATATTCTTCATAGCCTCCCACAATGGTTCATCACCTACATCATCAAGATTCTCATGTGCTCCTTGGGATCCGTTAGATTCATCAAATTCCACATCATATGTTTCTTCAACCAAGCCGGTGGCATGATTAAATACTCTATATGCTTTGGACTTCAATGAGTAACCAACAAGAAAACCTATGTCACAACGTCTTTGAAACTTCCCTAGGTGTTGCCGCTTCTTGTAGATGTAGCACTTGCAACCAAACACCCTAAAGAAGGAGACGTCCGGCTTCTTCCCATTGAGCAACTCATACGGTGTCTTGACAAGGAACTTTTGAAGAAATAGACGGTTGGATGCATAACATGCGGTGTTGATTGCTTCCACCCATAGAGCTTCGGGGGTGTTGTACTCATCTAGCATTGTCCTTGCAAGGGTGATCAAAGTCCGATTCTTTCTCTCAACTACACCATTTTGTTGAGGAGTATAGGTTACGGAGACTTTATGTTTGATTCCAACTTCATCACAATAGGATTCAATATTTGTGTTGTCAAACTCTTTGCCATTGTCACTTCTTATCTTCTTGAGCTTCACTTCAAATTCATTTTGAGCTCTCTTGGCAAACTTCTTGAAACAAGATGCAACTTCGGATTTATCACGAAGGAAGAACACCCATGTATACCTTAAATAGTCATCCACAATCACAAGACAATAGAGATTTCCTCCCAAACTTTTATATGTTGTTGGTCCAAATAAATCCATGTGTAGGAGTTCTAGCACTCTTGTGGTTGACATGAAAGCTTTGGTTGGATGAGTGTTTGCAACTTGCTTGCCGGCTTGACATGCACTACAAAGCTTATCCTTCTCAAACTTTACATCCTTCAACCCTCTCACCAAATCATTCTTCATAAGCTTCTTGAGTGAGCTCATCCCAACATGAGCAAGTCTTCTATGCCATAGCCACCCAAGTGTTGTTTTGGTGAATAGGCAAGTCTTCAAGTTTGCATCTTCGGAGGTGAAGTCAACTAGATATAAGTTGTTGTATCTAAATCCATTGAATATCACTTGCTTGTCATCTACTTTGGATACAACAACCTCCTTCTCGGTGAATAAGCATTGGAAACCAAGATCACACAATTGCCCAACGAATAGCAAGTTGAAACTCAATGAGGCAACATAGAGCACATTAGAGATGGAATGATCATTTGATATTGCCACTTTGACCAATCCTTTAACCTTGCCCTTTGAATTATCTCCAAATGTTATTTTCTCTTGTCCATCTACCTCTTCATCTAGTGAGGTGAACATACGAGGATCACCGGTCATATGTTGAGTGCAACCACTATCAATAACCCAATGACTTCCACCTGTCTTGTAGTTCACCTTGCGTTCACCCTTAGCCATAAGGCATAGGTGTGTAGAGGATGATGGCGATGGTGGCGGTGACGATGCAAGATCAACAGCAATGGCGGCCACCTTCTCATTGTCACTCTCATCATCGGATGATCCACTTGATAAATCAATATCCATGAGCCAATCACCGACAATATAGGCCTTGCCACTCTTCTTCTTCTTGTAGAAGTCTCTCTTTTTGCCATCTCTCTTCTTGTATGGCTTGTTCTTTTTCTTTTCATCTTCATCACTTGAATCATCTTTCTTGCCCTTGTTCTTGAACTTGTCTTTCTTGGGCTTTGTGCATTGATGAGCTAGGTGGCCAAGTTCGCCACAATTGTAGCAATCCATCTCAGAGATTGGCTTTCTTCTTGAGCTAGTGAAGAACTTCTTCTTCTTGCCGTCAAACTTGATGCCACTCTTGTTTAGCTTCTTTAGCATCTTGGTGGTCTTCTACACCATGAGAGCAAGACTTTCTTCATCATCTTCATCACTTGAGCTCTCATACTCAAGTCTTGCCTTGCCCTTATCTTGGCTAGCTTTGAATGCTAAGTCCTTCTCTTTCTTCTTTGTAGAGGATGAGCCATCTTGTGGCGTGATGTGCATGTACATCTCATGAGCATTGATCTTTCCCAAGATTTGTGTCGGTGTAGCGGCGGAAAGATCACCTTGATGTAGCACGGTCACAATATGCCCATATTTGTCAATGGGGAGAACACTTAAGATTTTTCTCACAACGTCGGATGGTGACATTTGAGTAAGTCCAAGCCCATTGACTTCCTCTACAAGAACATTTAAATGAGAATACATTTCATTAGCACTTTCTTTGGGAAGCATCTCAAAAAAATTTAGCTTTTTAATCACAAGATGATAGCGTTCCTCACGCTCACTCTTGGTTCCCTCATGGAGCGCACAAACGTCCGACCATAATGCATGGGCGTCTTTGTGGTTCCTTACACGATTGAACACATCTTTGCAAAGGCCTCTAAAGATGGTGTTGCGAGCCTTTGCATTCCATTTTTCATAGTTTACTTCATCACCTTGAAGTTGTGCAACATTCTTAGGTGTTGGGAACCCTTGAGAGGCGGCTCTAAGAATTCCAACATCTAGAGCTTCTAGGTAAGCCTTCATGCGAATTTTCCAATATGGAAAATCATCCCCCTCGAAGATAGGAGGAGGTCCATCCCCGTGAGACATCTTGCTCTAAGCGGTTAGGCTTAAAAACGTGAGCACGAGGCTTTGATACCAATTGAAAGGATCAAGATGCCCAAGAGGGGGGGTGAATTGGGCTAATTCTAAATTTTCTTGCAATAATCAAATCCTACGGATAGCCCAATTAACCCCGTGTGCCTAGAAAAAGTGTTTCTATCAAATCAACGCACAAAAGACTTGCAACCTATGTTCCAAACTTACTCTAGCATAGCAATTCTATGAATGTAAAGACGAGTATTGAATTGCTCAAAGTAAATACTTAAAGTAAATGCTCAAAGTAAATGGAGAGAGGAACGCGGCGATGTTTTGCCGAGGTATCGGAGAGTCGCCACTCTCCACTAGTCCTCGTTGGAGCACCAGCAAAAGGGTGTAGCTCCCCCTTGATCCGCGCAAGGATCAAGTGCTCTCTACGGGTTGATTCTTCGACACTCCGTCACGGCGAATCACCCAAAACCGCTCACAACTTGAGTTGGGTCACCCACAAGCTCCGCCGGGTGATCACCAAGCTCCCAATCACCACCAAGCCGTCTAGGTGATGGCGATCACCAAGAGTAACAAGCATGAACTCTCACTTGACCACGCGAAGCCTAATGAGAAGATGGATGCACACTTGTCTACTCTTGATTCACTAATGAGGTTTCACTCTTGGATTCTCAAATCACAAACACCTCACTAGGACCTTGCTCTTCTTGGCACTCACAAACGTGTTTTTCAGCTGTTGGAATGAGCAAAAGTAACTCCACACACGAGTGGAGCTTCTATTTATAAGGCAGCCTGAAAAATGAACCGTTATGAGCTTCTGCGGGATGACCGAACGCTCCGATCGTATTGACCGGACGCTCCGGTCAGTTCAATCTCGCACAATTTCCAAGTGATGATCGGACGCCATTTGTGGTCCGGATAAGACCAGCACCGGACGAGCGTCCGGCCGCTCTTGGATGCTTATTTGAATCGACCGAATATTTGGATACTTAGAGTCCGGTTACCACCGACCGGACGCGTCCGTCCACACTTTCTCAAGTCGGGACCCTTTATTGGAGTTGACCGGATGGCCTGGCCCTCGGCGTCGGTCACACATTGACCTTCCGGCGTCCGGTCACACACAGACTTGTTCTCCTCGGTCAAATGAACTGGACCGGACCACATGGCTGCGTCCGGTCATGGCCCTGACCCAGCGTCCCGCAAGATTTGACCCTCCATTCACTTCCAACTCTCGATCATATGAGAATGAAGTTTGCTCCAAAGGATCTTAGGCATTCATAGGAGCTATCTAGAGCTAGTTTTAACAAGTGTGCACCACACCTAACTCACTAGACTTAACTAGGTCAAGCTACCCGTTCATACCCCCTTAATAGTACGGCCAAAGGAAAAACAAAGTCCTAAACTATTCTAAATGTCTCTCCAACTCCAATCGACACTTAGAACTAGTCATTCTTAACCTTGTCGTTAATCCTTTGAAAACCGAAATGATTTCCATCGTAGGGGCATGACAACCTCGATTGCCCAATCGATCTCCATTACCATGACCTAACTTTATATGCCTCTGTAAAACACACGTTAGTCATAGTAATCTTGTATTGACATTAATCACCGAAATCCAACTAGGGGCCTAGATGCTTTCACCCTCCTGCATGAGAACAACACCAAACCCTAGATCACTTGCATTTGTCTCCACCACAAAATGCTTTGTAAAATCTAGCAAACCCAACATAGGAGCTTTGACCAGAGCCAATTTGAGGTGCTGAAATGTAGTCTCCACTTGAGAAGTCCAAACAAAAGGTACATTCTTCTTGAGCAGGTCTAACAGAGGTCTATTGATCAACCCATAATGTTTGATAAATTTCCTATAATACCCAGTCAGCCCTAAGAATCCCCTTAATTCCTTGAGATTGGTTGGCCTTGGACACTTCTCTATAACAGTTATCTTAGAAGCTTCAGTTGTTACTCCTCTCCCAGAGATATTGTGACTAAGATATTATACCTCAGTCTGGGCAAAAGCACACTTAGAAAGCTTAATATAGAATCTGTTTTCTCTGAGAATCTGAAAGACCTATTGTAGCAACTCCAAATGCTTAGGCAAGGTTTGAGAGTATATAAGAATATCATCCATGAATACCAAAACACCCTTTTTGAGTAAGTGTACAAAAACAAAATTCATGATCCTTGAAAGGTTGCTGGTGCATTTGTCAACTCAAATGGCATCACCAAAAATTCATATAAGCCACTATGGGTTCTGAAAGCTGTTTTATGGGTGTCAGCGGGATTAATGCAAATCTGATGATATCCTGCCCTAAAATCTAGCTTAGAAAACCACTGTGCCTCAGCTAATTCATCTATCAATTCTTCCACCACTAGCATAGGATGCTTGTTCTTGATAGTTTGAGCATTCAACTGCCTATAGTCTACACAAAACCTCCAAGTGCCGTCTTTCTTTCTCACCAGCAACACAGGAGAAGCATAAGGACTGTCATTAGATTTGATAATACCACTCTGCAACATCTCTACAAGTTGTTTCTTTATTTCATCCTTATGAGCTGGAGAATACCTATAAGACCTGATGTTAACTGGTGGAGCACCAGGAAGCAAATGAATGTTGTGATCAAATGGTCTAGTAGGTGGCAAGGTATTTGGCTCCTGAAACAAATCCTTATACTCATCCAAGATCCTTTGTAGCTCAGGAGGGTACTGGATCTCCTGGGAGTCAGTTACAACATATACAAATGCTTGAGGTAAGTCATTCAGCTCTTGAGCTCTAAACTAAATGCAATGAGTGACAGCTTGTCTCTTTATTAAAGCCTGCAACCCTTCTCTAGAAATTGGGGAACATTTGGTCAAGTCATTCACAACCCCTTGCAAATGAATTCTGGTGCCCTCCTTAGTGAATTTCATCAATTTCTTAGCCCAGTGAACCCACATAGGGCTACATTCCTCAAGCCAATCTTGTCCTAATATCATGTCAAAGCATTTTAAGGGTAGGATCCCCATAGAAGATGTGAATATATGGCCCTAAACTGACCACTGCAAATTGTTGACCTTCTGATTACATGTCATAGGACCACCATCTGCAGCAAGAAACTTGACATGAGCACATTCAGAAATGGGTAAATGCAGCTTCCTAGCCAATCCTTCACTAATAAAGGTGCCCACACCGCCTGAGTCCACAAGAATCAATACTTTAGTTTTACCAACTTTTCCCAGCAACTTCATAGTTTTCCTCTTGGTCAAAGCTGAAGTAGCTAAATGCCCTATTGCCATTACCACCTCTTCCATTTCTTCTACACAATCAGTATCTTGGTCAGTTTCATCTAGAGCATCCAATAGTTCTTTAATCACATGGATAGGCACTTGAGCAGGACATTTATGATTCTTGTCCCATTTGCCTCCACATTTGAAACACAAGCCATTCTTGTGCCTAAAGTCTCTCAGAGAAGCCAACTTTGTCATCATGTTTCTTAGTCTGGCCCTCACCCTTAGGCTTGTCTAAATCAGATGGCTTATGTTTGTCTGCTCCTTGCCTGTAACTGCCTTTGGAGTACCCTACAGACTTATTCTTGCCTCGAGCTAACTCCTCTTCTTGTAGCAATGCTAGTGCACTGGCCGTGTCAACATTCCATGGCCTATGCAGGGTAATGATAGATCGGATATCCTCTCTGAGCCCAGCCACAAATCTCATCACAAAATAGGTATCATTGTAGCTACTATTGTACAAGAGAATTCCCTGAGCTAACATCTCAAATTCTGCTTGGTATTCATCCAGTGACCCATTCTGCCTCAATGCATTGAATCACTTTAGCAGGATCTAATACTGATTCTTGTCAAAACAATTCATCACCAACTCACACAATTGATCCCAATCCACCACGCACCCCTTCCTCTGGACAGTCTGCAACCAAGTCTTAGCAACCCCTTAGAAATTCAGAGTAGCAAACCGAGTCTTCAACGAGGGGTGCACAGCTAAAAGCCCTAGTTTGGTTTTGGATAATTGATGAAACCTATGGATTAATCCTAAGTGCTAAGTGTGTAGACAAGAGAGGATAGTCCATTCCAAGTGGTGGAGCAAGAGGATGATCATGGTGGATGGTGATGACCAAAAGATGATCAAGTGCTCAACTTGGTTGCAAATGCTATATATTGAAGAACGGCACAAGATTGAGCAAGTTTGAGAAGAAATATGATGAATGTTTCTTGCTTTGTTACTCCATTACTAGCAAGGCTTATAGAGTTTGGAATTTGGCTAGTGGTACTCTTGAAGAGATGCATGATATTGAATTTGATAAAACAAATGGTTTCCAAGAGGAAGATGAGAATCTAGATGATGTGAGAGGCACTTAATTGGTCAATGCAATGAAGAACATGGATATTGGTGATATAAGGCCTAGAGAGGTGATTGATGTTGAAGATGACAAGAATCAAGTGCTCTCTAACTCAAATGTTCAAGCTAGTGGTTCTCATAATCAAGGTCAAGCTAGTACAAGTGATGACAAAATGTAAGATCAACAATAAGTGGCTAGTTAATCATCTCAATCAAATGAGCAATCAAGTGCAAGCAATCAAGTTCAAGTGCTCCAACCAACCAATGTTGTAAGAGATCATCCATTGGATTCTATCAATGGTGATATCTCAAGAGGTGTGCAAACAAACTCAAGATTGGCATCATTTTGCGAACATTTCTCATTTGTGCATCTATTGAACAAAAGAAGATAGATGAAGCTTTGTTGGATGTTGATTGGGTGAATGCTATACATGAAGATCTAAACAACTTTACAAAAAATCAAGTATGTGAGTTAGTTGAGAGGACTAAGGATCATAATGTGATTGGAACCAAATGGGTCTTTAGGAACAAGCAAGATCAAGATGGTATATTAGTAAGGAACAAAGTAAGATTATGGCTCAAGGTTACACTCAAGTTGAAGGTCTTAACTTTAGAGAAACTTATACCCGGTTGTAAGATTAGAAGCAATTAGGATCTTGTTAACCTATGCTTGTGCCCACAACATCAAGTTGTACCAAATGGATGTGAAAAGTGTATTTCTCAATGGGTACATCAATGAGCTCGTGTATGTTGAGCAACCTCTTGGTTTTAAAGATGAGAAGAAACCCAACCATGTGTACAAGTTGAAAAAGGCTTTGTATGGATTGAAACAAGCACCAAGAGCATGGTATGAGAGATTGAGAGATTTCCTACTCTCTAAGAGATTCATTATGGGCAAGGTTGATACCACTCTCTTTACCAAGAAGATTGGCAAGGACTTATTTGTGTTGCAAGTCTATATTGATGATATCATATTTAGATCAACCAATCAAGATTTTTGTGAGGAGTTTGGAAAGATGATGGCAAGCGAGTTTGAGGTGCCTATGATTGGAGAGCTTAGCTACTTCCCTAGTCTTCAAATCAAGCAAATGAAGAATGGCATATTTGTGAGTCAAGGCAAGTACATCAAAGACATGCTCAAGAAGTTTGGCATGGATGAGAGCAAAGCTATTAGTACACCAATGGGGACAAATAGAAGCTTGGCTAGTGATGCTAGTGGCAATATGGTGGATCAAAAGATATATCGATCTATGATTGGAAGGCTACTCTATGTGATCGCATCAAGGGCAGATGTGATGTTTAGTGTATGCATGTGTGCTAGATTTTAAGCCTCACCAAGAAAAAGTCATTTGAAGGCAACCAAGAGAATATTGAGATACTTGAAGCATACACACAATGTTGGGTTGTGGTATCCCAAAGGAGCAAGATTTGAGTTAATTGGATATTCGGACTCCGATTATGTGGGATGTAAAGTTGAGAGAAAGAGCACATTGGGCACAGGTCAATTATTGAGAAGATCACTTGTGTCTTGGTCATCAAAGAAGCAAAACAGTGTAGCACTTTCAACCATCAAAGCGGAGTACATTTTGGCCGGTAGTTGTTGTGCTCAATTACTTTGGATGAAGGCTACTTTGAGTGACTTTGGAGTCAAGTTCAAACAAGTGCCATTGCTATGTGACAATGAGAGTGCCGTGAAACTCACCAACAACCCGGTTCAACATTCAAGAACAAAGCACATAGATTTTCGCCATCATTTCAAAAGAGATCACCAACAAAAAGAGAACATTTGCATTGAGAGTGTGGGCACCGATGATCAACTTGCCGATATCTTCACCAAACCACTTGATGAGAAGAGATTTTGTAAGCTAAGGAATGAATTGAACATACTTGACTTCTTAAATATGTGTTGATGTACCCGCATTATATGACATGCCTCTCCTTTGAGCAAAGCAAGATAAAATTGATTGACATGTCATACATCTTTTGCTAAGGACTTGTTTAGTGCATCTAGTCATTCCTATCATGTCTTAGGCTCATTCATGAAAAACAAAAGGATTTGATGCTTGTATGGTACCACTATTGCTTCTTTGCTTGAAATGATCTAGTGGTAGCATATGACATGTTTGTGGGCTTGTGAACCTAGTGTTTGATCTAGAAAATGAGTTATAAGTGTTTAACTCAACATGGTCAAGATAACCCTTGCAATGAGGTGTGAAGAAGCTTGCCCTTGGATCAAACCGAGTTAAATATCTTTTGCAAATAATCTAGATTGAACCAAATATGGGAAAATAATCCTCACTTCACATGGTTTCACCCCAACCTATCTAAAATTTGAGCTCACCTTTTGTGGTCATCGATGACAAAGGGGGAGAAGTAATTCACAAAGATAGGTGTTTGACAAAGGAAGGAATGACAAAGGAAGGAAGGGGATCAATTAAAATTCGAAGCACACAAGTAGGGGGAGCAAGCTCATAAACTTGTTTGTTGCATTTGTATGTGCATTACATATGTTTGCTTGCATGGCACATGTTTTAAATTCTAATATCATGCTTGTGTGGTGTATGCTAAATTATAGGAAATGATTGATGTAATAAAAACTAGCATGCATAGGATAGCTAGACACTTGAATTAGTTTTACATGTAGTACTAGAGCCTTGTTTCTAATGTTGATCTCATGAGGTATCTAGTTCTTTGTGTTTTCAAGTAGTATCTAGCAAACCATGGTGCTAAGGATGGTGTTCAAATGGCAACTCCGATTGGTATCACGCTTCAAACATTCATTCTTTACACCTTAGCATCATTTGGTAGACATTACTTCCCCACACTTCTAAATCTATGCATATGTGCAAGCTTTCAAATCCAAACTCTTAGCACATATGTAGGGTGAGCTAATGCTACCAAATTGGATTTATGAAACTTGTCCATAACCTTTACACATGGTAATATGATTGGGCAAGCAACATGAATCCAAGAAAATTTTATTGAATATCTTTGTGAAAGGGTTGTCATCAATTATCAAAAAGGGGGAGATTCAAATCCCTAGTTTGGTGATGACCATGGTGGATGGTCATGGTGGATGGTGATGACCAAAAGATGATCAAGTGCTCAACTTGGTGAAGAAGAAAGAGAAAAACAAAACCCTTTTGGAGATTAAGGCAAAGGTATTGGTTAGGGTTTTGGTTTTGGTGATCAAGACACTATAGAGAGTGCTCATATTTAGGATCAATAGCCATACTAAAAAGAGGTGAAATCTTTGGCTAAACAGTTTATCGAGTGCCACTAGGTGACATGATTCTTGCATATGCATTTAGGGACCTAGTGTGCTAACCTTGACCCATGTAAAATGCTTTGAAAAATGCTAACACATGAGCACATGAGTTGTACAAACTGTGGTTAGCATCTTAGAAGCAAGGGTGAAGTGGTTGTGGACTTAGAAAATGAAAAAGGAGGAGTTGGGGGAGAACCGGACGCAGACCTCGGGCTAGACCTGCACGTCCGGTGCCTAACCCTAGGTGGCATGAGACTTGACCGAGGTGCGGGAAGCTGACCGGATGCTGGTGTCGAATGCCGGACGTGCGTTCGGTCACATGTTCTAGAGAGGGCAACGCTCGGCCTCGCGACCAAATCCTGCTCGGTGTCGGAGACCAGACGCGCAGGGGGCGCATCAGGTCGATGATGATATACGCTGACGTGTGCTTCACAGGCGAGTGCAGAGAAGAATGGACATACCGGCGTGTCCGATCACTCTTGACCTGACGCGTCCAGTTGTTAAAAATCGACTCTGGATGCTCTCTGTTGTTGACCTGACGGTGGTTGGCTCAGAGTCCAGACTTTCATAGAGGTGCGTCCGGTCGGTACTTAACTCGTGAGCGCACAAGTGACTTGACCATTGGAGATGAACGACTGAGGTTTGAAGGGACGCCATGTGGATGCCATCCGAGGACCGAACGTAGCCGACCGGACGCTGGGGTGCGTCCGGTCAGGCGAGTCCGGTCAGCCCGTGAGTAGAGCAACGGCTCTATTTTCTTGGGGCGTCTATAAATAGTGTTTGACCGGCTCTAGGCTCACTCTCTTGGCACTTTGACATACTTGACATCCTTGTGAGCCTAAGCAAACACCTCCCACTTATCTCCATCATTGATTCATCATTATAGTGAGATTGGGAGTGATTCCAAGTGCATTTGCTTGAATGATTGCATCTAGTGGCACTTGGGGATCGTTGTGGTTGTGGATTTCTTGTTTCTCTTGGTGGTTGCCGCCACCTAGATGGCTTAGAGCAGTAGAGGAGCTTCAGCATGTGTTGGTAATTGTTCGTGGCCGGCTCCGGTGATTGTGAGGGGTCTTGCACCTTCCCCGGTGAAGAGCCGCAAGGTAGCTCTAGTAAATTGCTCATGTCATTGAGTTACCTCACTTGTGGGTAGGTTCTTGCGGTGTCCAATTGTTGGACGAGGTTCGTGCAACACCTCTTAGCCGCCAAACCACTAAGTGTTGGTCGACACAACAGGGACTAGCGTGCCGGCAAGCACGTGAGCCTCGGGAGAAAAATCGTGTCATTCTTGTGATTGGATTTCTCTCGGTAATTGGTTATCATCATTTTGTGATTGGTTCATTCCTCTACACGACGGTATAATCATCCTACTCACTCTATTACTTTCTTACAAACTAGTTGCAACAAGCTCTTTAGTGTAGCTAGTTTTGAGAGCTTGCTTTGTAGCTTAGTTTCATCTAGTGGAGCTCTTTAGTGTAGCCTTGTTGAGAGTTCCTAGTGAGTAGTGACTTAGCTCTTGAGTGTGCCTAGTGATCATAGCAACTATAATTATTGGGATAGGTGACTTGCAATCCTTGTAGAGTTAGAGCAAATTGCATTACGCCATTTGTTATACTAATCAATTGCTCTAGTGGTTTTGTAGAGTTTTAAATAGGCTATTCACCCCCTCTAGCCATATTAGGATCTTTCAACAACATAAACTTCGAAGAACATCTCGCATTCATCCCGCCATAAACGAGGAAATTCACCATCAAATTTCGGAAAATCCAATTTGGGAAAAGGAGGGGAACGCAAAGTGGCATGCACAATCTCATCAGAGACATGGGTTTCAAGGTTTGGAACTGAATGCGTACCCTTATTGCTGTCCTGCGGCCGGGGTCCGAGGAGCCCACCGCAGTCCTCGCCGTGGCCCTTGGCCCGCTCTCCGTCCATCGCAGGTGAGCACGAGGACGACCCGGGAGCCGAGTTGAGGTCCATGTTCCTCAACGCCGGTGCACACTGAATCGGAGGAGTCGGAGTCGTCAGCCTTGCCTCCAGTGAATCCACGCGCGACGCGGCACGCTCCATGTGTTTGTTCACCTCTTCCAGCGATGTAGTCGTACCTTGCGCCCGTTCCGGATTCATCGAACGCCGCATCCGCAGTCGCCTGCCAGGTCCCCATGGCATCAAGTGAGTCCATGGTACTCTGCATCATCGTCTGAAACCCTGCGAACTGCTTCATCATAAGCCCAAACTGCGTCGCGAGATCTTCCACCGACTGTGCCATGTCAAGCTGAAACTTGGAGGGTCCCTGCTTTGGCGCCAGGCTTGCGGCTGGATCTTCCTGAATCGACACACCACCGCGTTGATCACCGACCCGTTCAACCTCGGCTCGGACCTATGGTTCACCGAATCAATCACCGGAGTGAGACACGGCGACACCTGTCGACGGGGATTACGAACGCGATCAAGATGAATCAACGATCGGCTTTTATACCAATTGTCACAACCCCGCTAGGGATTGGGACCGATTCGTTGGAATGGAGTTTGGGAAAGGAAGAACAGCACGAGGAAGGAAACAGAAGAAAGGAATTGAGATGGGGAATAGCAACTTTGGGAGGAAGGTTCAGCTTCTGTTATTGCATAACCGATGAGTTCCATTACAACGCCCTTTATAGTTGGCGCACACACACTGCCAAATAGGGCCCACGCCCACACCTTACCGCCTTAACCCGACACGAATCAGCCGCTAATACAAAGTCTGACAGCTTTACCCCACGATCGCCTCGCCTGTCTTCTCTTCTATTGTCAGATTTCCGTCGGTTCTTCTTACTTCCTCAGTCTCAACAGACTTGGCCGCCCTCTTTTTGATCCGTGGTCGCCTATAGGTCCTGACAGTAGGCTTAAGTTTTGCATTCTACCAATGTTGCGGTCAGTGAAGTCCTGTCAGAGCTGAAGACAAAGCCGTTTCTTCTCTTCCAAATGTGCCAGCAACAAAGCAGAAGGAAAGTGTTGAAGAACTTGCCCGGTATGTGTTCAGGTGGTTGCAATTCTCTGATTGCTTGCACCGGCCAGTCAGCATTAGTGGTTATCTGAATGGCATTCCAGAATTCTTGAGCTTTTGGGCAGCCAAATAGGATACGTGCTGTCGTTTCTTCAGGTGCTTGGCAGGCTTCACAGACCGTGTTGTCGACGATGTGCTTCTTTATCAGATTTGTTTTGCATTGGATTCTCTCTTGGGAGAGCAGACACGCAAAGAATTTGACTCTTGGTGGAGCCTTGTTCTTCCAAACAAACTTTGTCCAGGCGTTCGGAGCTGATTGCTCACTCTTCAGCGCTCTGTATAGCATGGCTGTGTCGAGGTCCCCATTTTTCTTGAGCATAGGACTGCGCCTCTGATCTCTCCCATCAGATAGTGGGTGCTGTGTCATAATTTGGGTAACCTGAACCAATTGCTCGTTTGCTTGAGCTGATCGTCGTGCGGTCAGTGATCGTTGAAGTTCTCCATCATAAGCTTGCTTGACTGTGATTTCATTGTTTTGGCAGTGAGTAAGGAGCTCTTGGAATCTCTCAGCAAGACTATCATGCCCATCCCAAACATCATGCCAGAAGGACGTTGTTGTCCCATCCGCCAGGTTCACCACTGTGATTGCACGATAGATGGGCAGCAGAGATCTCATTGTGTCCTAGTGATTACCAACGAGATTTCCTGTGAGTGAGGCAATGCAAGCGTTCCTTGTGACCCATTGTGCCCAGGATGATGGATTGTTGGAGTGAAGCCTATCATCTTCAGCAAAAGACAGGTGTTCTGAATACCAAAATCTCTGAGGCCAAGGCCGCCTAGTTCCTTCGTGTCACATACATGTTCCCACGCCACCATGCTTTTTCCGGCTGCTGATGTGCCTGTGCCAGACCAGAGAAAGCATCTCCGTTTCTGATCTACCTGTTCTATAATTCCTGGAGGGATCTCCAAGGCTGCCATGGCATAGATGAGTTGACTGTCAAGAACAGAGTTTATGAGAGTTGCACGGCCCATTTGGTTGAGAAGGGAGGCTTGCCATCCTGCTAGGTATTTATCACACTTGGCGATGTTAGGTGCAAAGGCAGAAAGGCGCAGCTTTGAGTTTGATAGTGGCAGCCCAAGGTAAGTTTGTGGGAACCCTTCTCGGCGGCATCCAAGAGCAGAGATGCAGTCTCCAATAGTTTCTTCATCCATGTAGATTGGTACTGCTGTACTCTTTGCATAGTTTATCTGCAGCCCCGTTGCACTGGCAAATTGATCAAGGATCGTTCTCAGGCTTTGGATATCTGTGAGCTCCCCTCTAACTAACAGCAAAGTGTCGTCCGCATATTGTAACACGGGGCAGCTTGTGTTGTCCACCATGGGGGTTATTAGCCCTGACTTCCTTATCAACACTTGGAGCACATCAGCTACGAGTATGAACAGGTACGGCGAGATAGGGTCCCCTTGCCTTAGACCGCGCCGACAGTCCATCCATGGTCCCGGGCAGCCATTAACCAAGACTGCTGTGTGTGATGACTTTAGGATCTGCTGCATCCATCTTCGCCAGACATCACTGAACCCTCTTGCCTGAAGAATTGTGTCCAGAGCATCCCAGTTAACTGTGTCGAAAGCCTTTGCAAAATCAAGTTTGATTACCAGTGTTGGAATCCTTCTCTTGTGGCTGCATTGCACCAGTTCCATTGCATATACAAAATTCAAAATTTTTAGTGATCGATCTCCCTCGAATGAAACCTGTCTGATCAAGGTCCACAAGTTTATTTATCTGTAACTGCAGTCTGGTAGTGAGAACCTTGGAGAGGATTTTGACACTGCAATTTTGTAAACATATTGGCATGTAGGCTTCAACCGTGTTAGCATCAGGCTTCTTGGGGATAAGCACTATGTGTGACCTATTCACCCTTTCAAGCTGGATATTTTCCTCGTGGAATGCACTTAAGAACTGCACGACACAAGCTTTAACTGTGGGCCATGTTGCCTTGTAGAAACCAGGACCAAAACCATCCGGACCTGGTGCACTTGATCTGTTCATATCCTTAACCGCCTGCAAGGCTTCAGATTCAGTGAATGGTAGAGTCAGAGCTGCATCTGCTTTTGGTAGGTCTTGGTATAGTTGCTGACAGTCGAAGTGCCAGGTAGTGTTTCCCGGGGACCCCATGATACTTCTAAAATGTTCTGTGATGGCTTGAATCTTGACAGTGTGGTTTGATATTTGCACTCCATTCACAGCAATGGTTCTGATTTGATTTCTGCGCATCCTCATCGTTGCATGGGCGTGGAAGAAGGCTGTGTTACTGTCGCCTTCCTTCAACACCAACACCAACACCAACAACAAAGCTTTTAAGTCCCAAACAAGTTGGAGTAGGCTAGAGTTGAAACCCAGCAGAAGCAATCAAGGTTCAGGCACGTGAATAGCTGTGAATTTTGCTTCATGGCAGCCCGCTGTCGAAGCTCAAGACCAAGTCTATCATAGCTCAGCTGGCGGACCTGCGTTTCATCTGCAGAGAGGCAGCGATCTTCTTCCAGTGTGTCAAAAAGTAGAATTAAAATTTTGCAGTTCTGAATGATAGCAGGAGGCGCCCTGTTACGCCTTGACCAAACCTTTGCCGCAGCTCTAACCGATTTTAACCGAGCAGCGAGAGTACCAGCAGCATCGCTGCACGCTGAAGCCTGATGCCAAGCAGGGAGAACGGTTGGGAGGAAGGATGGGTTGAGTAACCAAGCGTTTTCAAATCTGAAGAAGTTGGGCTTCGGGATTTCAGTAGACAGGGAGGCAAGGATAGGTACATGGTCAGAGGTCGGTCTGGTGAGACCGAGCAGGCTGGCATTGGGGAAGAGGTGGCCATGCTCGATGTTATGGAAGACCCTGTCGAGGCAGCTGGTGGATTACTTACAAATACAGAGGTGCTTCTTTGAGGCAAACACAAGCAAGCAAAAGGCGATTTGTGTTGCGCTAGCAATCAAGTGGCGGGGCTTCTCGCAGGCTATGAAACCCATTAGTTGCAGCCATTTGGCTTCTTCAGAATTAAAAAATAGCCTTGTTCTTTAATGATTGGCCTCTGCTGGGTTTAGGTCCAAGCTCCGCCACTTTATGAGACTTATGACATTCACATGTATACTTGTATAGAATGTCCAAACAACAAACCACAACATGTACAGAAAGAATATTAGAACATGTATTGTATGCATAGTGTTGGGAAAGAATACATATGACATTTGTATACAATATGTAACACCGAGCCAAATCAGCTCAACTAAGTATGGCCTTAAAACTTTAAAAGAATGTATCCGAAAACTGCTAGTAGATGAACTATTTTCTGTGCTAATCCCCACCCCACCTATGTATTGCCTGATCATGTCTAGCCTAACCTTTTGTGTTTGTTTGTTTGTTTGTTTTCTTTCTCTTCTTTTTTGTTGAACTCAGAACTCTTCAGTTGTAGTAGTATAACAGAACCAGACTCAACCTGCCAGGTTCACTCATCATCCCCACTGATTCTCAATCTGTATATACACAGCAAAATCACTAACATCAGAAAGTATTTCAGCAGCACAAAAGAACATTTCTATGAAGAACTGTAATGTCAGTGGTGAGTGACACCATCAAATGCACTGTGGAACTTGAAAGTTGAAAGACCATAACTGTGAAGGAAAGTGTGTGGGCGTGAACAGATATCCAAATCAAAATGATGATTTTCTAAATACGATTGATGTGCATTTCAAAAGACACTTCGAGCAATGTCTTCTCTCCTGCATCTTTGAGAGAAAAAAAAAACTTTGAGCAACTGCCAATACGATTGGTGTGCATTTCAAAGGACATTTTGACTGGAGACAGAAACCTAAATCAAACCGATGATTTTCTAATCAGTTCATGAGTCTGGGACAGGGCAGCGATAACATGAACATGTTTTGTGATCTTGCAGCATTGGCATACACAACAATGCTATTTCAAGAAAAATGTGCAATCCACCTCCTCTTGTAAGCATTACAACTCTGCAAGAATGCATGTTCAGTGCAGGTATTGTGCAAGAAGCAAACATGGGGAATAGAGGAAATTTATGCCTACCAAGGCAGAAGGAAAGAATAAGCTGAAATAGGCTGACTCGGCTGAAAAGTAGTTCAAGCGAACAGGCCCGACTCAGTATAATTGATATAGGAAAAGAGATTGGAGACTGATTGCTGGAAACAGGACAGTGGCCTGCATTTAACAATGTCGACAAAACCTGAATATGCCCATCTACCATACGCTAGCCCATGTTCTGAGGGCAGTGGTGATGCCTGATACTTTCCCCATTGGTGACAGCTAGGAATTAAGATTATGTATGCCTCCACATTTTTTTAGTGCATCCAGGTTACAAAGCAGAAGGAACACTTTTTAAACTGTAATTAGATTAATTACGAATGAAAAATATTTTTCCTATGTCTTCAGAACGTGCAAGACTGAAACAGACCAGACCAGGAGAGTCAGTGGGAGCTACATTCATCAACCTCATCTTCTTTCATTCTCATTTTTTTTAGCTTAGATTTCTCACGCCCTCTCTCATTAATTTCGCATGGTTAGTATTGCAGCAGGTATGAAACTGAGATGTCTAGCTCATCGCTCTCCAGCTGAATGATTTCACTTCATAAAAACCTCCCCGGACACGATGGAGTTAAAATCACTAGCTACCGCCCCTAGGCACCGCAATCGCTAATTCACCATCGGAGCAGACTCAGGTGGAAATTGGGGGAGAGGAGAACATTCTAGGGCGAGGGCGTGCAGTCGAAACCTTACCGAGGTGGGTGTGGGAGGAGGCGGAGAGCCAGAGGAGGAGGGCGCAGACGAGAAGCACCACGGGGATGCAGTGCACGGCGCGCCCCAGCGCCCGCGTCCGCGCCGCCTCCCGCCGCCCCGCCGCCGACAGCGGGTCGTACGTCGGCAGCGCCGCCTCGCTCCCGCTGACGACGACGACGCTGCCGCTGTCCGATACGCGCGCCCCGCTCGACGATCGCCTCATCCCCGCGCCCGGCGAGACGGACGGTGGCCTCGGCGAGGAGAGACGCGGCCGGCGGCGACCTCCGAGGCTGTTTGGACGGGTGGGGCGCCGAGGCGGGGGACTCGGGCTGATCCGGGGCGGCGCGCACGAGGAACGTGCGGCGGTGGGTGGGTGGACGCCGCCGACGACGACGACGGTGCGCTGGGCAAGGGGTGGGTGGGGGTGCGGGTGTGTCGTGGTGTGGGGGAAGGGGTACGCGCGCGCTTTGACGAGGCGACGCGGTTCTTTTGGTGCCGCGTCAGCGTTTAGGCAGGCGCGCGGCTACGCGCTGTCACGACTCACGACTAGGCTGGGGTGGCTCCCTCCTGGAACTCCTCTACCTGCTCTGCTCGTGCTCGGTTCATTCATTCCCTCCGCGTCGCGGCCATGGACCGTGTCAAAAGTCTTTTACACGTTCAAACTTTTGGTAAATACCTGATAAATTTTTTCTCTTCAAACTTTAAAATCAGATATCTTATCCTTTAACTCTTAAAACCATTTAAATTACCTAGGTTAAAAATGGTTTTCAATCTTGTTCTTTTAGTTAAATTTTTTTGGTAAATACCTGATAAAATTTTGAAACCCACAAAAAACTCTCTAAGCTTCTAAGAAAGACCAAAAAATTCTTAGATATACTTATTTCAGCATGCAAGTATTGGGTTTAACCTATAGTAAAGGCCAGGTGGTTAGATGAGTCATTCATACTCCATCAAATAGTTATCTTTTTAGTTCTCAGAACAACTAAAAATTTAAGATATAAATAATTAAAAAAAAAGAATCCAGCTTGCAAGATTGCAGAGTAGTTTTGCCTTGCCTAAATGGTAACTTATGACTTATGAGCATCATAAAATTTAATAAACAGATCTCACCTATGATCCAATAAGCAACGTACTCTGCTGTAATTTATAACCCTTATTTATGTTACGAGCTCATTGATTACTCCTAAATGGGAAGTATTAGTAACATCATTAGATCACTAAAATGGATATGTAATCAGCTTAGCTTTCTGTCCCCAATCGAACAAAGTTGGGAAGTATGGTGTACAGCATAATTGAGGAGGTGCATTTACACCTGAAAAAAGAACGAAAAATAAGATGGTGAGCAGACCATTTCTGGATTGAGGAGCGAGACACTATGAGAAGCGGTGCATGGTGCGTGAAGAGACTATCTGCATCAGCTTCTATAGAACCTCGATGTCCAGCCGCATCCGCTTCGCTGATAGTCACCGTCCCATCAATTGCACTGAAATCACTGAACTCATGTCAATCTTTGTACAACTGATAGAGATGGGGACTATATAGAACAGCAACCAAATATTGAAAGGGAAAAAAGAAGAAGAGAAAAAGACGCATACATTGTGCCCATTTCACCGAACACGTTGAGGACATCATCCACGAAAGCATCGACGCCGGCAATGAGGTCGACAGTAGCCGACAATGGGGAGCACAAGGGAGCAAGAGCAGGCACAGAAGCTGGAGATGCCGTTGCTATCGGATTTCAGGGTTTGGTGATCCTTTCCACGTGACGCAGGCGGGATGCGCGAGAAGCCTGCCCTCCAGCACCGAGAGCGGGGGCGTCCGCGGCGCAACGTCCGCGGGAGGAGTCAGCGACTGCTAGACGTGGTCGGAGCTTGGGGATGAGGCCGGCAGTGGTGCGGCGGGACTGCTGGAATCGGAGAGGCAGCGGTCGTCGAGGTTGGCCCAACTGGAAGGCTAGCGGGAAGAGGTGGTGGACTGGTGGAGGTACGCCTCCATCTCCATCTTGCTGCATAACTGCAGTCCGCCGTCCGCAGCAGTCTTTAAGCTCCGCCGCCGCCAGCAGGCGTCGGGAGGCCTTGGTGGCGGCCAGGGGTTGACGGCAGGGGGGAGCTGTTGCAGGAGAACGGCGGCATGCGGTGGAGGGGATGAGTCGAGGGTTCGCGACTCGCGAGGATATTCCAAGCGTCTGGTTTCGTGGCGAGTCGCAGGGGAAGGCGGCGGGCGCAGAGAAGAGCGACGAGAGCGGCGGCTGGCGGCGCATGAGGACGAGCGAGTGCAGCAGTCCGAGGCGGAGGGGACGAGTCCTCCGTCCAACGGGTTCGTGAGCATTCGCGATGGCCCGATTTTGCAGCGTAACGGGTAGAGACCCGGAAGCCCCGATCTAACGGTCGATCTCGGTTGTTTGCCAGATCGAACGGTTGATGGGTTAACGGGTGACGTGGCACTATCGGGTGCCCGTTTTTGTGCCCGAATCGTAAATAGAGATATGCGCGAGGATGCCTGGTCCATTGGGTGCACAGCACTGTCAGTCCTCCACATGATTTCCTTGCGTGCTAAATCGAGTGCGAAAATATATACTGAGTACGGCCTGTCCAGATTGCAAGTTTTTTCACTCTCTCTGTCATATTAAATTTTTGGACACATGCACGGAGTATTAAATGTAGATAAAAAAAATAACTAATTATACAGTTTGATTGTAAATTACGAGACAAATCTTTTGAGCCTGGTTAGATCATGATTGGACAATAATTATCAAATACAAACGAAAGTGTTACAGTGTCAAATACTGATTCCTAACCCCAATCTAAACAAGGCCTACATTTCATTTGGAATGCAGAAGCGGGTGGGTATCCAGAGAATTCGGAGGTCATTTCTGTGATCAAGGCCAGGGTCCACCAAACGCTGTCAGCCTGTTGGTTTGGCTGTGGCTTATTGTAAACGATCGTAAATTTCCAGCCGGAACAGTATTTTTCTCTCACACAAACTAACCAGCAGTACTTCACGAACCAGCAACGAAACGAACCAGCCAACCAAACAGGCTATATCTAAACATACACATCTCTAAGATTCTCTACCATCATTCTGAACATGTGGATCAGTACGGTGTACATCTTCCGATACCTGCCAGCAGAAACTTTGACAGCTCTCCCCCCAACAACCGCTAGTCCGCTACACGGTGGAATGAACTTTTTAGTGACAGAAGAGAGACTACAAGCAACCTTGTACTGATGATGGTAACGGTACAACACCTAAACTAAAAGGGCAAGATCCTGGAGATTGGCTGCCCACAATCATCATCGTATTCATATAATCTTGATCTCTCAGTAGATGGTGGCAGATGAGCTACCCAATCTATTGCTGTAGATACTGAAATTCTAGCCTTGATAAGGTAATCAGCAGTGCCACATGAGATACTTCAGCGACGGCTCCTACACCTGCACAATTCCAAGTAGTGGATATCAGCAGATATCATGGCATCAAATAGTTGACCAGATGGTAGAGCTGGACACTAAGTAGTAAATGTGAAATTGTGAACCAATTCACAAGAACTTGTATTACTCACAAAATTAAGTTTTCATTTCCAAAGAAAAATATAAAGGTTCAGTTCTTCGTGTTGAAGTACAAAACATGACTCTTTTCAACAGTTACAGAATACGACTCCTCTGACATAGTTTAATGAAGCATATCTCATTTAAGCCATATGAGAGCTCACTTTATGGACATCATTCATCAGGAAGTGTAATACTACCTCCGGTCATAATTAGATGACTTTTGGACAGCAAATCATGAATAATTACTTTTTGCTGACAAAAAGTCATCTAATTATGATCAGAAGGAATAATTAGTTTACCTAGGTGATTCTTTTTTTTTTGAACCAGGAAAACAACAGGGGAAGCCCCCACTGTTAGATTTTATTAAAACACAAAAACAAATAATGAACCAAACAAACGGAAAACACTTCAGCTAAGCCCTAGCAAGGCTAGAACAAGAAGAAAAACAAAGAACCACTAAACACAAGAATCAACCCAGGAGAGAAAAACTGATCGCTTGTTTTCAGAAATCCTATACGCTTGAAGTCGAGCTTCATCTTTGAGAGATCTTCTCCAAGAAAAGAAGGAAGGAGGTCCTCTCATGAAAATGAGGTTATTGCGCTGCTTCCAGATTTGCCATGCAGAGATAATGAACACTTCCATGAAGAAAGGATACGGAAAAGCTTGTTTGATTTGTATCATCATTTATAGGAAATCTGCCGTAAGATTCCACTGAAGGCCAAGAAACTGCCAACAACGTTGGCTGAAAGAACAAGTGAAGAAGAGATGGAAGGCCATTTCTTCAACATTCATATTGAAAAGGACACAGTTGTAGTTGTTGCCTTCCATCTTGTGCTTTTTCCTCCTAAGGATGTTCCTAGTGTTGAGTTTGTCCATTAGTAGGAGCTAGGAGAAAACACTCAGCTTGTTGCAACATTTGGACTTCTAAATCCATAGGAAGGGAGCATGGGGGGACACATTCTTGTATGGGAAGTTGTAAAATTTAAAAGAAGTGTATGTGCTAGTTCTCCATACATAGTGCCATGTGTCCTTTGAATGTTCCTGCACTTGAATATTCTGCAGAGGTCCTGGAGTTCCATGTACTCCTGGTGGGCTTATTCTGGCAGTGGTAAATGAAATTGAGCCATCATGGTGTTGTTCTCTAGAAACTTAGCCATTGAAATTCGTTTATCTTTTACATAAGAATATAATCTGGAGAATTTTTCTTGGAGAAGGTGGTTGTTCCAAACATCAGACCAGAAGAGAACCGTTGAGCCATTTCCAAAAATGCAGCTTGAAATTGCTCTGAACATGTCACAAAGTTTCAGAAAGATCCCTCCACCAAAAAGAACCTTTATCTGTGGTAGCATGGAGTATTTGACCATTTTGATAGTGAGCATTCCAGACAAGCTTAACCCAAGGGACATCTTTTTGGTTGTAGAATTTATCCAAGTGCTTCATTAACAACATCTAAGGCCTCTATGGACAAGAATTGGTACTTAAACACTTGGGCACTAGAACGAACATCAATTAAATCCTGAAAAATTCCAGATAATGATGTCAAAGGTGGTTGACATATATTACTACTGCATTCGAGTAAATGTTATACTATCACTATGATCAGTATGTCTTGTTCTGTGAATTGGATTTAAACACTTGCTTCTGTTTTAAAGATATAGTAAATGCTATAAACAAATTAATTAGTTTGATCTCCTGTAATAAGGGCACAACGATGTTAAAAGTGCTTGCCATATATTACTACTGCATTCAAGGAAATGCTATAATATTACTATGATCAATGTGCCCTTTATTCCCTTAAACTGAAGTTACACACATGCTGCTATTTGAAAGATATTGTAGATGCAAGAAAGGAAGTAATTAGTTTGATCTCCTGGAATAAGTCTGCAACAATGTTAAGGTGCTTGCCGTATGTTGTTATTGCATTCAAGGAAATATTTAACATTGTAGTATTGTTGTGCTCTATGTATCTTTCTTTTCTTGTAAATTGGATCTATGCCTTTGCTTGTAAAATATACAACAGATGCAATTAGATGAAAAGTTGATCGAGAAGAAGTCTTATCTCATTCTCTTACACAGGAATTACACTGAATACTTTGCCACTGCCCTGATGAGGAAAGTTGGGGACAATGGCAACAGGCTTCTTATCAAGGTTAAACTTCCCAAGAAGAATGCTCTAAGAGTTAAGCTGACTGATGAGGGTTGTGCAGTCTTATGCAGCTGGATTTGCCTCTTTACGAGAAACCATGCGGCCAACCTGAGTTGGGATGGTGCATTTGATTTGGATTCCTTCATTGTTTTGCATGGGCAAGTTCATGCACTCAAGCCTCCAAAGCCTCGCTTAGCATCCCATAGTGAAAGAATCAAAGACTTCGAAGAGCTAGCAAAACTGATCAAGAATATCTTTATTATGGACAGACAGCACCCACCCTATCTATCTCATCTGTTAACAAAATTAACTAAACTTCCACGTGGTCCTCTCCTTGAATCGTATAGAGTGGCACTGGAGACTCACTTTTGCTTACTTACCCCAATCGGTGGATCAAATGCCCTCTACTGGCTTAAGGTTAAATTTGATCGCCTTGTGGGTAAAAAAAGGAAAGATTTTGTTGATGTTCTAGATCTCAGTAAGCCACCTATGGATTGGATAAACAATATACGAAAGATTGACATATTCAAGCAGATTCTTCTTCAGTGGGGAGTAGAGGCAGATGGTGCTGGGAAGAAAAATGTATCATATGTCGACACATCAACAAGTGCTTTTATCTTCGTCAGGAACTACAAAACGCATGTTTCAAAAAATAGCATGGTATGTACCTTCTGAATTTATGCTTTTGCCTCAAAATGTATCAAAAAGTGTCAATAAAGTTATTAATAAAATTAACTTTTGGCGCAGAATGCTAATGGGAGGCAATTGTTCAATGTTGATGGGGCTGAGCTCATGGTCCCTGAAGAGTTTGGTGATTTTGTACCTGAGATGTGGTTCAATTTATTGCACCATACCCTTGATGTCAATCTAGGGGTTGAAGAAATGTAAGTCAACTTGCTAGTTCATATTTTCAATTTGTATACTTTGTGAAGTACGTTTTCTTAACAAAGTAGATTTCTTGTTAACATGAGAAATTTCTATTTGCTACTCTCTCCATTCCGACATTTTTACTTTTCTAGATATATAGCTTTTGCTATGCATTTTGATATACACCATGTCTAGATACATAACAAAAGCAATGTATCTAGAAAACCTAAATCGTCTTATAATTTAGAATGGAATGAGTAGTTCTTACTGTGGGTCCTAAACTTTCTACTTCTATTAAGGGAATAAAGGGCTCTCCTCCTCCCTCCTCCCATAAATCATTGAAACTCCATGGGAGGGAGGGAGGATATAGGCTAAGCACATAAGGAGGGAGGAGGAGAGGACCTAGCAACTATAGAAGTAGAGAGTTTGGGAAACTAATTAATTTGTTTATAGCATTTACTATATCTTTAAAACAGAAGCAAGTGTTTAAATCCAATTCACAGAACAAGACATACTGATCATAGTGATAGTATAACATTTACTCGAATGCAGTAGTAATATATGCCAACCACCTTTAACATCATTTTTCTTCCTTCCCATCTTTCTATAGGACTCCGTAGCAGATAATGAAATGGAAGTTAATGAGAAGTTTCACTCTAATTCCAAGAAAGAATAGAGGTAACTTAGTATGCACCATGACATTCATCATACTCATTGAGGTGGAGCTGAAAGAATTTAGTTGAAAGAAGAAAGGGTCTAAGAGAAACTTAACCAACTAGCAGTAAATACACAGCCTTCTTTCAAAGACAAAAAAATTGCAAAACAGTAAAACCCCATACACATTCCAAAACAGCATTTCAGAGGTACTACTTGCACAAATAACTGTGGTTGGGCTGGAAACCAACCTACAAATCCGATATTGCTATGGATAAATGAAAAAAACTGACTAACCTAGAACGAACTAGGCAGCATTGTAAATAAATATGGATAAATAGGCACTCAAATTTGAGTCAAAGAGGACTGTACTCACCAACTGAGTTAGACTCAAGTTTAAATTCTCCATTACCCATAATATGCTACAATGCACCACTGAATAATTCATTCCATGGCCTAATCACTCGATTCCCCAACTTATATGTATACAAGCAGCAACTCTGAAAAGTACACGGCAGTTAAACTTAAACCCTATGAACCCCTAGCACGCTCTCAACACGAATCCCCATCCCCCGCGGCCTTCAACACATCGAATCTAAACCCCTAGAATCAAATGCGCAAACGATTCCGCATGAAGCGCACGAGCACGCGCGGCGTGATCACACGGAGCACATCGAGGTACACGGGCGGGGCGTAAAAGCGGGAGAGGGGCACAAACCGTCAACAGGATCGAGGATACGAAGCTGACTCAGCACCGCACTAGCAGCATCCACGGCTCCACGCTGCCACCGCCGCACATAGCTACCTCGCGAGATGGTGAGGGAGCGAGGAGCGAGGTCTCGAGGAGGGAGGTGTTGTGCTGACGCCGCGAGGACGAGACAGGGACAGGATTCAAGATCGCAACGGGTACCCGAAACCCGAGTACCCGACGGGTTTTACCCGATAAGAAGGCGGGTATGGAAGATATTTTACACCCGTGGGTACGTTATTGGACGAATTCTTGTACCCATCGGGTATGCGGGTGCGGGTGTGGGTGTATACTACCCATACCCGCATACCCGCGGGTAAAAAAAACCCGCATAAATAATATCCAACCTCTGCAATTTTAGCCCATGTAAGCATATGAGTATATATATTCCAGAACTCCCTCAAACTCTAATCCTCATCCTCACTCCACTCCACCAGCCTATATTTCTGTTTTGCTGCTCTATTGTTGATTTGTTTTGCTGGAAGCTATTATATTTTGGTGTATGAACTCGGGTATATTGTCGGGTAAGAATTACCCGGGTAAGAATTACCCGTCGGGTGCGGGTATGGAATGAATTTTCTACCCGTCTGTGGGTACGGATAACCCGACGGGTAAGATTTTGATCTGGCGGGTGCGGGTACGGGTGGCCAGTACCCATTGGGTACGTACCCGTTGCCATCTCGAGACAGGATCACATATTCACGGGAGTAGTAAGATTGGGGACGGGCCACCAAATGACCCAAAGGCCGGCGTAAACGTACACGGGCCTCTCTGATTCACGGGCCAGGGTAATGGGTTCAAAAGCCTTCGAGGGTAGAAGGCACGGCCCATCGGCATGGTGATCCACATGAGGGCTACGCGCACTCGTTCAGCGACACGGCCCATCGGCATTTCGCAAAAGCAACAGAACCCAACCCACGTCGAGGGTAGGAGAGGACTGCGAAATATCCGAAGAGCCCGCGGAAATGGCGACGGTGCTGCCGCTCGCCGCCGCCTCGGCCTCGGCCGCGCCGAGGACTTGCATCTCCGGCGGCCTGGTTCCCGCGCCGTTCCTCGGAACTCGCATGCGTCTCCGCATCCACAGCCCGCCGCGGGGCGTTTCCTGCGCCCTCCGACGGAGACCCTCCAAGTACAAGGTAACCAGCCTCGCGTCGCGGTGCTGCTTAATTTCCTCGTCTCACGTCCCCGATGTCCTGATTAGTTCGTCTTGGTTTAGTTGTTGTTCGGATGACCATGAATGCCCTTGGAGATTAAGATCGGGGGAAGTAGTAGGTTGGGGTAGCAGGTAAGATGTAATGATGCAGTTGTCCTTGGCCATACACTTATTGGAGAGGTTGTTCGTGTAAAAACTAGAGCTATGCTGTCAGTTATTGCAAAATTGCCTTGGAGGATTTAGCTAACTTCTTTTGCCCCCTTCCGATCTTATCTTCTACCTTAACATACTTTTTTTTTTTCCCTTTTTGAACATAATGGCAGGAGCTCTGCCTTTCAATTAAGATAGGAAAAGATAGTTTATGTACAAGTAAGGACGCTCCAGATGAGGGTTTTAAGCCCCCCGAAGCAGGTAAAGGAGGGAAACACACACCCTAAAGGGGGAACAACAGCTAAACATAAGCGAGTGCTCTCTTCCTTTGCTCCATGTCTTCCTTTATCCTTGCGGCACCGTTTCTATCTTGTTATCGAAAATTCTCCTATTTCTCTCTTTTCAAATATTTCAAAAGGTGTAGATAACTACCCCGTTTAGTCGTCTACGTTCAGATTTTGGCACTTTCCTTGCCACCTCTTCCCACCATGCCTTGATATGGACGGGGTCTGCCTGGGGTTGCTGTTGCAGGTGAGTGAAGTTTTCCTAAGAGAGGATTTGATCCCAAACCGCCTTAGCAAAATGGCAACATAGGCATAGGTGGAGGCCGGTTTCTAAGGGACCGTTGCACAGCACGCAGTTTTGTTGGTGTGGCCACCCTCTCTTTTGTAGGTTTTGTGCCGTAAGAATTTTATCTTGCACTAAAATCCAGGCGAAGATCTTGCATCTGTTCTCCACCTGACCTTTCCAAATGAGTTCGGAAGGGGACGAGCGAGCCTTTGAATTGAATTTTGTAAGCTGAGCGGGTGGAGTAAATCCCATCCTGGGTCCACCGCCAGGGGATGGAGTCCTGAACGCCCTGTTGTAGGTGCACGTCCTGTATTCGTATTCAAAGGGACACAAACTCCTCTATGTGGACAGCCGAGGTGATTATCCTTCCTAGCGAGCGCATCCAATTATTGTTCCGGAGCTCTTGCTGCATCGTTCGGTTTCTCCTTGAAACAAGGCGAAACAAATTCGGGGCTAGGTACCTTGGAGCCTCACCTTCAAGCCAATTATGGTGCCAAAACTTAGTCCTTGCACCATCCCCCAAAGTTATAATGATTGAGAAGTTGAAGAGTAGACGATCACCGTCAGTACATGGAAGCTCTGAGCCGCTCCAAGGCTTGGAGTCGTCCACCTATTCTTGTCAAAGCCAGCGCAACCGGAGGGCTCTCCCAAATCTTTCAAGGTCAGACACGCCTAAACCACCTAGGTCTTTCGGTCTGGTAATTGTTGGCCAGTTAACCAGGTAGTGTCCGACATTGGCATTCTCCTCCCCCTTCCACAAGAAAGATCTCCTGATTTTGTCGATCTTTTTCTTAGCCCGTGTCGCCAAGGGAAACACTGTAAGGTGATAGGTTGGTATGGAGGAGAGGACAGAGGTTACTAGAGTGAGGCGTCCCGCTTTGTTTAGCCATCTTTCTTTCCATTTGGGTAACCTATGTCCAATACGCTCAATGAGAGGTTGCACATGGACCTTTTGCAAAGATCTGATGTGGAGTTGCAGGCCCAAATATTTGCATGGGAAGTCACCTCTACTACCGGTGAAGGGTGATAGGACTTGGTCTAGGTCGACATTTCCACAACTGATTGGATGCACTGAGCTCTTTTCTAGATTAATATGGAGCCCCGAGAATGTGCCAAAAGCCTGTAGGATGATTTTGACGGCTTCTACATTTTCTTTTATTGGATTGATGAAAATAGCGGCATCGTCTGCATACATAGAGATTCTCCATTTTGCCGCCGTGATGGGTAAGGGGGTGAGTATCCCATGTTGGGTTGCTTGGTCAAGCAATCGTTGAAGCGGGTCCATAGCTAGGACGAAGAGCATGAGTGAAAGCGGATCTCTCTGCCGGACGCCTCTGGCATGGCTAAAAGTGGCTCCTTGTCGCCCATTAAGCAAGGCTGTCGAGGTGGATGTACGGAGGAGAATAGAGATCCATTCACGCCAGCGCGGTCCGAAGCCCAGAGCCTACAAAATCTCAAGCAAGTACCCCCAATTTACCGTGCCAAAAGTTTTGTGGATGTCTTATTTTATGAACAAAGCCGGTATCTTCTGCCTGTGTAGCCTTTGTACTGCTCCCTGGATGTAAAGAAAATTATCATGGATGGTTCCCTTTTTTATAAATGCGCTCTGGCAGTTGGAGACGAGGGAGTTTAGTCGAGGGGCAAGTCTGTTAGCTAACAATTTGGAGAAGATCTTTGCAATGCTATGGACGAGGCTGATGGGTCTAAAATCTGTAACTCTCGTTGCATCCGTTTTTTGGGGGAGAAGGATGATGCATGCCGAGTTTAGCCAATCAAAACCCTGGGCATTCAATGTGAATAGGCTGTTCATGGCTGCCATAACATCCTCTTTAATGATTTCCCAACAAGCTTTGAAGAAGGCACCCATAAATCCATCCGGGCCTGGCGCTTTGTCGGAAGGCATGTAATTTATAGTATTTTTAACCTCATCATTGGAGAAAGGCACCTCCAAGTTGGAAAGATCATGTTGAGTGTAGCTAAGGGATTGCCAATTGATTGTCGAAGTTCTCAGAACCACGGAGCCAATGTGATTTTTAAAATAATCTCGTATCACCTTTTCTTTTTCTTCATGAGCAACCGCAATCCCCCCATCCGTATGCAGACAATGTATGTAATTCTTTCTCCGACGTGCACTGGCTCTAATGTGGAAAAATTTGGTGTTAGCATCTCCACAATGGATGTATGTGAGCCTCGATCTTTGTCTGATTCTTGATTTTTCAATGGCTGCGAGCCCCGTGCTACGGGCTTTGAGGCGCCGACATAGGTCAAGCTCCATGTGAGTGAGCAACCTATGCTCTTGGGCTGCTTCTAACTGTAGCAATACTTCCTTCACTATGGCGAGCTGCAGCTTCGTATCCCTTATTTTATCTTTTTTCCAACGCTTGATTCCTTTTGTCACACGCGCCATTTTGATATGCAAGCGTTTTATAGGAAGAGCAGAGGCGACCGGCCTATTCCAAATGTTTTGGATAAGGTCTCGGAAGCCTTCCACCTTAGTCCAGAAATTTTCGAAGCGGAAGGACATGTTTTGATGGTGGTCAAGCTCTCCCTGCAGTAGTAGTGGGGTATGGTCCGACATGAGCGATGGCAGGGAATGCAAGAAGCACGCAGGGAAGATCAATTCCCACTTTGGGGTACATAGTAGCCTATCAATTCTAGTGAGCATCGGGTTGGCCTGTTGATTGCTCCAAGTAAAGCGGCGTCCATTTAGCTTGATTTCTTTGAGCCGCAAATGATCAATCGTCACCCTAAATGCCCCCATGAGGCGCCGATTTAGATTGGAGTTGTTCTTGTCTTCTGCCTGGTAGATGAGATTGAAATCTCCCAGGATGAGCCATCTATTGTGTTCCAACGGAGGAATGTTCTTCAATTCTTGGAGGAATTGAAGTTTGGCTGCGTCTCCTTGCGGGCCGTACACCACTGTAATTTGTAATTTGCCACTTAATTCCATCCGCCCTCATGCTGATTTGCGCGGTTATAGCGTTCGAGGTAAGTTGATGTCGGAGAGGTCGAAAAAGTCTTCATTCACAGCAAGGAGAATGCCTCCTCGAGTCTGTTTCGCCGGGAGCACAATATAGGAGTTAACAAATTTTGCTCCTACTGTGCGGCGCACCACATTATGATCCATAACCTGCATCTTTGTTTCTTGTAGACATACAATGGTGGCACCAGTGCTTTTCACTAACTCGCTCATCGAGTCTTATCGGGCGCCGTCATTCATGCCCCTGACGTTCCAGTTAATTATTTGGCAATTCAGCTGTGCCATAAAAAGAGCAAGGGACCCCTGTTTAAACATACTATGGAGGGAGGCAAGAAGCAAGCCACCCTGGGCTGTGGTTCTGGTAGGAAGAACAAAGTTAAACACCCTGAGACGCATGGTCATGAACGTAGCAAATTAGAGTCGCCGATTCATCTGAATGCCAGTGGCTGTCGTCCCAGTGTTACAAAGCAAGACTTTCTTGCATACAGAGCTTCTGCTACAATGAAATACTAGTTGGAGGAGCCTTCCAGTCTAATGGGGAGGCGACTGTAGGCCTCTGGCTGTCGCCCCACCCAAGCAACATGACTGGAAGCTCCCAAACCGAAGGTGGACTCTAGATGTGACACTCCTGGAGCGGTGATTGTTTTCTAACATTACAACATTGAGTTACTCATCGCAGTCCGCAGCTATCTAAACGTGCGGAGTGGAAAGCGCTGCTGCTGCGTCGAGGCCACACAAGGCCGTCAGAGCCTTCACGACGGCGTCGGTGAGTGGTCCCTTGAATAGGCTGAAGTAGCGTAGCAACATATCGTCGTGGCTGAGTCCTTCCTCGTCGAGGATGCCAAGCCGTTTCATGAGCACCTGTCTGGCCTTCGCTTGAGTATCACCTCTAGGCCAGTTCATGGCTGCAATGTGCACGTTCTGCGTCTTTGGAACCACTGACCCTCTTGCGTCATTTGTGGCGGGCTGGCTGGCGCGTGGAACGCAAGATGGGTTGGGGCGAAGGTGTGAGATCCCTCTAGAAATTCGAACACCGCCGCATTGCGAGCATGTTGTCGAAAGATCATCGCGTACCTCCGGTGGTGCGTTATTCGCTCCGGACGTTGCCGTTGGAGGCCGTTTCGCCATGCGTTGATGGCGCTGAAGCTCTTTGGTGGCGGTCCCATGGGCGCCACGTCCGAGTAGACGATTCAGGCGGAACCACACCACTGTGCGCCCCTATTTGGATGCGCGCCGCGGCCGTGCGGGGGGAGCTCGTGGCCGCCTAGAGTAGAACCGCCCCGTGCGGAAGCATCGTTCTGCGCAGCAAGGTGTGAGCTGTTGTTGTGTCGTGATGCGAGGGGTCATTGTCGGGAGAACACGCAATTCAGACGAGCATGAGAAAGGTGCGTGGCCGTCGGCGCTCCGACGAAGAGTCTGTTGATGGTCGCGCCGTCAGGTTGGGCGTCCGGCTTCCAGGTTGGAGAGGTTGTGGTTGGTGACATCCTTGCCTGATCATCCAATTGACTCTAATTAGCACGCACCTTGGGAGGACTTGGCGATGGGTGATGGTTGTCGTCGTTGCCAGCACTGAAGTCAGGCGACTTGCAGCGCAGGCGTGGCGATGGGGACTTTGAGCGCGCCGTTGTGGGCCTCGGCTCCGATCGCGCGTGCCTGTGGGGCCTGCAGTGGGACGTCCGCTCCCTGCTCCGACCCCGGGTTCGGCGATGGACATCCACCGGGCGGCCGGGGTCAATGGGCTTGGCGAGCTGATGTCGAGTCCTCCTGTTGTCGCCTGCATTGTTGCTTGGGGCAGAGAGGCGGGCGCCATGACCAGCAGCGACGTTGTCTAGAGGGCGTCGACGACCTCCGTGGTCGGGGCTCCGGTGTCGACGGCCCCCGTGCCTCGACTCCGAACGCTCCCGCTCCCGGCCCTTGGGCGCACGCGAAAGGCTACGGGTGAGGCGCGAGTACCAGTTGTCGCCCTGACGTTCACGGCGGCCACGACGGTTGTCATCGTCATCGCGACGGCTGCCGCGGACGTCAGCAAGCGGAGGGTCGTGGCGGTCACGCGGCGTCCTCTCCCCATCAACGACACCGTAGTGCCACGTGTATTCACGGGGAGCAGCAGCCCGTCCATCTCTTCCCGGTGGGCCCTCCACCAGGTCAAGGTGCACTAGCACCCTGAAGGTGAGTCCCTGACGGCCGCGAGCAGGTTGTGAACTATGAAACTCTGCTTTCCTGCATGACAAGGTTAGCCAGGTTACCTTTGGAATGTCGGACGGGTTGTGCGTCCATGCCCAGACACAGAGTGCCCTGGTGTCCTCTTGATCCAGCGAAGATTTCTCAACGTAGTCAAGGTTGCAAGCTCTGGCTACTGCCCTCTTGGCGATGCTCTCGTTCCAGGCGTGAAGTGGGATGCCCTCCAGGCACAGACGAACGCGGTACTTGAGGTCGCAGATGTTGCCGTGCGTGACCAGCTGCCACGGCCTTGTGTGGATGTCGAGATTGCGATAGGGGAAGGTCCCCTGGGCCACAGCCTCGTCACGATGGTGACGGTGCTTGAAGTCGATGAAGAAGTCCTTGGGGAAGTGCTTGACGACGGTTACATCCTCCGGACGAACCAAAAAATGGTGGCAGATGGCCCTCTTGATGACCTCTGGCTCCACCACCGGACGGTTCCCCCCTAGCCAGGCCACCATGCCATGCATGGAGAGGCGGTCGAGCTCGTGGTCCATGTCATCAACGGAGAAGGCCACAGCACAGGTGTCCAGAGGGCGGACAGAGGGGTCCCCGGGCCTAGCCATCGCGGTCCTTCCCAGTGGGGGGAAGTTGCTGTCGTCGAATGGTGGAGGAGCAGCCTTGGGTAGGGAAGCTTGTTGCCGGGAGGATGAAGCTCTGCTTTTGCACACTCTGCTTTTATGCCCCCAGCGGCCACAAGAGAAGCACCGCACCGGGTCTCTGCAGTCCGCCGCGGCGTGGCCAGGGGAGAGACATCTGAAGCATTTACCCCTCATGCGCCTCTGGAGCTCCTCGCTGTGGTGGTAATGCGCCGATTTGACCTCGGTAGTTGAGGGAGTTGAATGCATCGTGCCTTTGAACTCAGGGAGACGCCACCAGCGCCTCGGGCGCACCATGGACCAACCATCTTCATCTTCTGACTCGAGGTGCGCGCGTGAATGCGCCCATCGGCCTACTGGCTCAGCCCGGTGACTGCCCTGAGCCACCCCCTCGGGAAGGAAAACCACCATCAATGCAGGGCGCTGCAGCCCGGAGGGGGTGAGTTGAATACTCAACGGATGGAGCACCAGAGGCATGCTTCACTGCTGCGGATCTGAGGCAAGATTTCGTCAACGAATAACCGTTGGAGTAGTAACACCTCACAGAATGGTTGCAGAGGGGGGGAGGCGAACTTCACGCGCTTACCAGACGTGCTTCCTGTCTTGTCCGACACACCGGAAGCAGCAGCGGGCGCGCCGAGCCGGATTTCCGGCCCCACGGCGACCGATTTGGGGACAGGGCGACGGGGAAGCGACGCACGGGGCGTCAGGCGGCGGGAGACGGGCTCGATCTGTGGCTGTGGGGCACTGCTAGCTGGGCGGGTGGGATGGGGAGGACGTCCGCGGGGTGGGGAACGCGCTGTAGCGCACAACGACTGGGGGCCGCGGCCGGCGGCGGTGGATCTGGGCTGGGGAGCGGCGTGCGGGGGCGGGGGCGGAGCAGGAGCGGGGGAGCGTAACGGTTCCATTCCAAAAATTACCTTAACATACTATCTACAGCTAGGTTGAATTTTCTGTTTCTTCATGTTCCTTTATGTATCGCTGTGAATTCTAACTGGAAGGCTTGTTGAAAACTTTCTCCTTGTTACAGACTAAAATTCAGAGTGAGGAGGATGTGGTGGCTGCAGAAGATGTCATGGATGACGACGACGACGAGGATGGTGCACTGGAAGCACTTTTCAAGCAGCTGGAAGAAGATCTTGAGAATGATGATTTATTTGTGGATGACGGTGATGATGGTATATCAGAAGAAGATATGGCAAGGTTTGAAAAGGAGTTGGCAGAAGCAATTGAAGATGTCAGTGGCGTTGATGAATCAGCAGGGGATTCGTTGCTGAGCTCTGGGGACTATGGTATTGATGAGCAAATAGATGGAAGCGAACAACCAGAGCTGAAAACCTGGCAACTCAGGAGATTGGCTCGTGCACTGAAAATAGGTCGGCGTAAAACTAGTGTAAGCAGCTGTAGTATATGCACTTGAGTTTCCTCTTTTTGCTTTCCATGTTGGAAATCAGTATGATATACATTATGGTTGGGCACTGTTTTGGAATAGGCAAAGCTTGAAAATAAACTATTGAACGCTGTGCATTTCTCATCCATGTGCTCTTTTGTATTGCAGATAAAGAATCTTGCAGGGGAGCTAGGTTTAGATAGGGGTTTGGTCATTGAAATGCTCCGCAATCCACCACCGAAGCTTCTACTCATGTCTGATTCTTTGCCTGATGAAGCCCCTTCTAAATCTGAAGTGAAGGAAATAGAACCCCCTAGTTCGACCACTGTTGACGAGGTTGATACCACTGAAATCAAACCACAGTTGGAGCTTCCAGTGCATGTCATGAGTGCAGAATGGTCTGCACGAAAAAGACTGAAAAAGGTGCAACTTGAGACCTTAGAAAGAGTCTACCTGCGAAGCAAACGGCCCACGGTAACTAAAATTTCCATCAAGATCGTCCAGACTGCTCAATAGCTTATCATTCACTTGCTTTATTGCATTTCATGCAGAATACAATGATCAGCAGCATAGTTCAAGTGACAAACCTTCCACGAAAGACCATTGTTAAGTGGTTTGAGGATAGAAGGGAACAAGATGGGGTCCCTGACCATCGTGTTGCATTCAAGAGATCCCTATCTGAGATTGGTGCTAGTTCATAACTTCTTCAGATAAGCCTTTGTTATAGTGTTCACTTGGAATCCTTACAAACATGTAAATTTGAGCTTTTCAAGTATGACAAGTTTTGCAAGCTCAACATGGAGTATCTTTTAGATTGTAGCAATACTATCAGATCAGCCTACCCCAACTTGTTTGGGACTAAAAGGCTTTGTTGTTGTAATACTATCAGATCAGCCAATGTGACAGGTACAACTCCTAACTGTCACTTGCATTTCAATTGGCTTCACTCAGGACCACTATTTTGACTATTGACTTCAATAAAAGTTACTTTGAGGTCTTTTGACCAGATCTTGAATTGTTGAATGATAAATGCTCATCGATTCTTGCACAGTCTTGGCTTGGATCAACTCTCTGCTGGGGAGCTAGGCATTTCACATGATCTTTGTCGTAGCCTGTTTCTGTAGGACATGTGCCTGGTATTTTGTTTATTATTTTTATGCAAGGGATGCAAGATATCCCAAGTATTAGTCTTTAGGTGAACCAAAAGTGAAGCTGTGTGACAATCAATATCAGTTGTTAGGAAGAGGCAGTGGCAGCGTAACTGATACCATGCATAAGAAGCATGAAGTAGTGTTATGGCCTAACCAGCCAACTATGTGGTCCAACTAGCTAATTATATAAGTGACTGTGCTGGCAGTTCGCCACCCTTTTGTTTGTATATGGTCAACTAAACCTGTTTTCAGAGCTGTGATTCGATGCTCATATAATTGCTTGAATCTTGGGTTTTGGGTAGGTCAGTTATAGTCTGTACTTCTGCCTCTGCTACCGCGCAGCACCTAACTTTGATAGAAATATCTTGGTGTTTTCAATAAAGGAGTTTCGGGTCGATGTGTCTGCACTAAGGACTGGTCATGGCATTAACAGGGTCAGATGGTAGGCAATAATTTTCATTGATCAGGTGGTAGGTGCATCCAGAGAGATCTCTTGACACTTATTTAGGACCATACCTGTTCTCTCTCTATTGTGGATCTTTTGTTATCGTTATGAAGTCTTTACTATTTAGCAGTGTACATGCTGTAGAAGTGTTGGTAGCATATGGGAACATGTACTACTGCTTTGTAGTGAGGTATGAAGCAATAGAAACACTTGTGAGGCTCTTGTGATTAGGGTATACTGAGTCTAGCAGGGACGCAAGAGGATCGCTATGCAAGAAAAGAACAAGACGATAATAATTGGTACTTTATTTGTCAAATCTTTATGAACTACCGTAGTCTTTGTTTTCCTCTGACCTGTATTAAGTTGTTTGGCTGTCAACTGATAGTCTGGTACCAAGAGCTGAGTACAATTGCCATTTGCCTTTGTTTCTTCCCCTGGGCCCTCTGGAGTCTGGACTTTTTCTTCACTTGTACTTGTCCATCATTAACCTAATTTGGGTAGAGATGGTCGACATCAGAGGTTTGTAACCAATCTTTGTTAGATACGTGTAAAGTTTTCGTGCCAACGCATATCATACACCTTAAATCTTAATGAGATTCATGTTCTATCAACTATCATCGTATCATCGTCAAACTTTACAGTGGAATGTAAAACTGTTGAAGAATGCATGCATATTTATTTTCTGGTAGCTGATGCGTGCATATTTTCTGGTAGCTCTCAGGCAATTGTTCACCACTTGTAGTGCGTTTGGTGATGTGCATCTAACTGCTTTTATGCACTTGTCTTCTCTTCCTCCACATGCTCACGGTGTGAAGTAAAACCTGTGGCATGTGCTGCAAAAATAGAAAAAGCATGTGTCTAATATTCTAATCTGATGAGTTCTTGTATACTGTTCTACATGCAGATTAAATATAACCTCTGCAGAACCCAGTTAGTTACTGGAAAACAGGCCCAGGCACCTTTCCATGGCACCGGGTTGTTGACTGCTCTGCTGTCTGCACACTAATGGCAGTCTCTGTCCGTTTTACATATATAACACAGAGGGGGCCTGCAGAAGCGGGCAAGGAGGCAATACTCAGCAGCAGCACACCGTCCAGTTCGTCCTCACCCTTTGTTCTCCACACTTGCAGATAAGCTGGTCCTCCTTCTCGCAGAGAGGGGAGGTGGATAGGCACCCATGGCTGGGTTGCAAAGATCGGCGACGACCTTCAGAAGGTCCGGCTCCTCAGGCCTGGTCTGGGACGAGCGTTTCTTGACTGAGGCTGACGCCGAGGCGAAGGCCGGCGATGGCGCCGCAGAGGATCCCCAGCCGGAGCTCCGGCACTCCAAGAGCGTCGGGAGCATCGGCATGCTGCGCCGTGGCGGTGCCGGTGGCGGTGGGGACAGCGACAGCAAGAAGGCGAAGGCGAAGGCGAAGGAGAAGAAGCAGAAGCAGGGGCACAAGGAGGACCAGCAGGTGTTCCGGACCAAGGACGTGACCCCGGACATGGACCCGCCCTCGCCGAGGGTGTCCGGCTGCATCCTCTGCGCCATCTTCGGCGGGGGCTCTGGCGGCGCCGGCAAGGCACGCCGCCGGTCCAAGCCCAGGAAGAAGTGACGGCATAGCAACACGAATCTGTTTTTCCATCCACTGTAAAAAGTTTGGGCCATGGTTGTGAGAGTGCACATGTTTATACTACCGATAGGGTCATATGAGCTTGCTACTCGATATACACCATTTTAGTCAGGTTAGTAGTTCCTCTTTTTGGGTCGGTTGGTTTCTTGATCCAGATCCATGCTTTGAGGTTTGAGCGACGGGCGACGGTTTAGATCTTACTGGTATATGCATGCAGCAGCTATTGAGATCTGGGGGCTATTGTTCTTGTTCTTAGCTTGGTGCAACTTTCCCTCCTGTTCTGGTGTTGGTCCTTCGGGTAGCCTTTGATCGAGCTACTCCGATCTTTGATGGTTCGCATGTGGGTGCAGAGGGGGGCTGTGCGGTGCGTGCATAAAAAATTGGTGTGATTCGGGCAGGCATATGGGCGCACCGCGTGCCCATGTGAAGCTTGGGTCGTCGGCACCGTGACCGCGAGGCGGTTTTGTTGGGAACTGTGGTGGGGTGGACCGATGATTTGGTCCGTTTGTTGGGGGTGCCCATGATTGGCGCAGATGCCATGGTCGGCCTGGGCGGCTGAGCTTCAGGAATCAGGATCATCATCATCATCCGACCTGATCCGGAAGCGCCGAATCACACCACACTCACAGAAAATCCGACAGAATTTCCACATGAATTTAGCATGAAATAGAATAGTTCGAATTCGGTGTTTGAGATTTTTAATCAGGACCGACACATGTGTCCATTCGTGCGATGAACACACGCGCTCTTGGTGGAGGAAGAGGATATCCATGGCAGACGGGGGCATTCTTCAATGACGAGAAGAAGAATCATCGGGGCAGCGCATCGTGGCGCATGAATGCATGATAGAGACGACGCAGGTAGAGGCACGCGCACACCGGCAGGCTGTTTGTGGCATCTGCAGCGTAATACTACTGCAGATGAGTGACGATAATTCATCAGTGTGTTAACAAGTTGGTGAGCGACATGATTGCGCTGCGGAGGACGAGAGGGACGGCCATCCGTCCGCACCGCGCCATCCACGTCGACGTGAATGTGAACGTGAATTTATATCCCAATTCAGTCCTGCGTTCACACGGCCGGCCGGCGCCCGACGCTCGTCTCGTGCCGTCGACCGGTCGACGATATGTCAGCGGCGGCGTCACGTCTCTGCGTATATGGACTGGTGGTGGTGGCCGTCTCTTTCTCCGGCACCTTCCGCTGCGTTGGGCCAGCCAACCCTTATTACGTCTCTGTTGGACCACAGACGACTCGTCGATTGATCCGTAACATCTTCTGACGAACAGTCTCCGGCTATTAGTATTATGCAGAAAGAAAAAAGATTAGAGGTAACCCTGCTGCCTGCTCTCCTATAATAATGAACTGTTTCTTAACGTTGAGTTCAATGGCGTCCTCGTGCAGAATTGGTGGTCTGCACCGCACTGGTCTGTGGTCTCGGCATGTGTGGTTGACGGCCACGCTAGCTTTTACCTTTCGACAATGGCTCGCTAGCTACTAGTCCAAAATCGTGGCTACACACTCCATGTTTCAAGACATTATAAGCGTCATGTCCTCCGACCGAATGATCTGTTTCACACTGATGGTATGAATTATGATGATACAGAGATTTGTGATCTGGACTGTTCACCTAATTGGGCGCTAGGCACCAAACCGGCCAACCTGACGCTGTTCCCTGGGTTCAAGGCGTGTGGTGCTTTTGAGCTGTCTCGGAACTCGGATCTCGGAAGAGAGAAAAAAAAAACAACCTACTCGCAGTCGCAGGAGATGGAAGGGGAAACCTTAAGTACGGTGGGTGCACGTCTCTCACGCACGGGAGGCGTCGGTCTGTGTGATGCGTTAACTGTGTGATGGCGAATTGTGGGTTTGCAGGGCTTGGGGGTACAGTGGGAGACGGGGCTGCTTGTCTGTCATGGCCCATGGGTCAATGGGCGTGGCGGTGCGTACATGGGCCTCGGCCTGCATGTAGCCAACCTGGGCGTTGCCGTGCTAGACCATCTTGACAGGATCCGGTGTCGTGACTCGTCGCGTGGAAAGAAATTTTCTATTTTATATATATATATATAAATAATTCATTCATCTTTTATAAAATTTACTAGCAAAAATGCTCGTGCGTTGCTACGGGACGTATAGTTTATAGCCTAGTCACTTGGACGACATGAAGTTCAGAAGATTTGTTCAACAATCGCGTCATGTGTTCTCATTCATACTCTATAACATGTCCGGACACGTTCTACTCGAATTCATATAGGTAAAGGACGTTTGAAGTTTTATCCAATGATCAGGTCACACATTTCAATCTGTCTTGAATCGAACACCCCACCGCGTCTTAACACAGTACTCTAATTCATAAAAGTATGGGAGAGAGAAAATGATAGCAAAACTAATATTTACTCAAAATATATTATAACCCTAATTTCCATACTATCCAAGTGTTGACATAGTTAAATATCGAGTTTTTTTTACTTAACTCATAAAAATCTATAGATCATCTTATTACAAAAATATTTACTTGTAAATATATTGTAACCTTAATTTCAATACTATCCGTGTGCTAGTATTGTTAAATACCGAGTTTTGTGACTTTTATTTTGAGGACCGATAAAATTTATGATTCATCTTATCTTATTAAAACTAATAAGAGTTTAGTTACTGATGTGTCATGGTAGAGGCAGCCTCCAAGCGCGCTCCACCGCCAAGCATGTCTCCATGCCAATGTCATCCACTCGTTGATTTTGATCTCTCCTCATGGGGTGTTCTACCGTGACTCCGCCCGAGGTCGTTGGGGGACGCGTGTACGAACAGCGCAAGGGTCAAATCCATGGCCAAAACGTGTGAATCCATAGTAGACGGAGAGTTGGAATTTTCATCCATCCATTTAGCATGTTCCTCCACCACATCGACATTCTCGCTGTGCAAAAGCCAATGGCAAGATCGTATGGCTTAGTTCATCTAGGGCCTGATTAGTTCGCGTACATGTATGGGCCTGGTTGCGCATTAGAGTCAGGCTGAACGTAGATAGGTTCGCATACATGTATGGTATAGTTACTTCATCTTGAACTAGCCATTCTTCAATCTTGTTTATGTGATTTTTTTTGTTTTTTTTTTGTTTTGAGACATCCATTGAGGTAGAGATTTATATAGTGTTATACTTTTCATTTTATTTGTCAGATTTCTTTCTTCCCTTTTCTTTACTTCCCTCTTTTTTTTTATTGGTTAGCTTCAATGAGCTACATAGGGATACGGTCGGAACTTCGGAAAATGTCTTAACCATTCCTGCTCCTGTTTTTTTTCGGGAACGGAATTGGTTAGCTTATATGTAAATGAGCTGAGCTCGATGCAACATAGCAATTGACTCCATATATTGAACACCCTTTAGATCGGACTACCAAAAAGAAAATGGAAAAAAAAATGAACAAAAAACATGCCTCCAAAAAATGGATAAAACAAAGAAACTCCTCGCCATATATTTATTAAAATAGGATTAAAAAGGGATCGGAAACCTTCTGGGGGCCGGGAATTTATATTTTTCCCGGATATATGGGATGCTAATTCGGTCGGAAATTTGGACGGTACAGCTCGTTTTTCGAGAAAAAAGAAAAGAAAATAGCTTTCATCCCTAGTTGGGCAACATATTGGAAATTCAAAAAAGGAAAACTTAAAAAAATGGATAAAACAAAGAAACTCCTCGCCATATATTTATTAAAATAGGATTAAAAAGGGATCGGAAACCTTATGGGCACATATATATATTTATATATGCATGCTTTGGACGTACAGCTCTTCAAAAAGAAAAGAAAATAGTATGGGCAACAGGAAATTCGAAAAGGACACGGACATATGGATAGTGTGGTCAACCGAAACGGGAAAAAGAGTGTAGTCGAGCAGGAGATTTCTATTCTTATATTTTTCTATTTGGATTAGGATTCTTATTCAAATTACTTAGGAACAGAGATATCTAATTGGATTAGGATTCCTATATGTTAGACTACCTTAAGTAGTAATGCAATGTTATATAATAAAGAGAAGGGCAATATGTGGTTTCCATATTCATGAAATTAGTTAGAAGAGACATAAAAAAATAGGTATAAAAAAATAGGCTGAAATTTTACCTCTTTATTATTAGGTAGGTATAGATTAAGAGCCTGATTGGTTCAAACCAATTTTTGCTATGCCAAAATATGGGCAAGTTTAAGAAATTTGGCAAGCAATTGGTTTGGTGCCAAAATTTTGGCAATACCTTCCAAAAAGTCGGCAAGACTAGATCTTTCTCTCTTGTTGGTAGCAAACCAAGTGTCAACTTTGATTGTCTTATCAAAATATTGGTTGCCCTAATATTGGTGTGACTACATTTTGACTTGTCCTAAAATTGACATGATAAAAATTGGCTTGCAACCAATCAAACTTTTATTATCTGTACCTAAAAACACAGAAATATAGAACTCTCATCAAATTAAGGCACTGTTTGGGAGCTCTGTAATTTTATTCACCAGTAACTAGCTTCCGGGTGTATTTTCTTGTGCACTAGAATGCAACTGTAATTTCTTTCCTCCGTAAAATGTTTGTTTGGGTATCTGCCACCGTTCCACTGAGTGACGGAGCAGCCAGGTCACGGGCGTCGCGCTGCTTGGCTGAGTAGTACGAGGCATCACGCATCGATGCAAGCAATGCGAGCGTGCGAGAGCAACAAGCTCAAACTGCAGCGCCGATTCTGCGTCATTTCCTCATACAATAGCTGATTCGGCCGTGCGGCGAGTCAAGTCGGAGTTTGGATGCAGAGGCGAAGAGACCGGGGGGTAGATGGCGTTGCCGAGACGAGCGAGGCCTATGGCTTCGATCTCACGCTAGCGAGACTTTGTCATTTTACCCATCGTCAAAAACTGATTTCGTACTTTTATCATTCCGTAAAATGGTTTCGCTAGTTTGTTAATATAAAACATGTGCAACCCCCGCGGAATGCCATTTGGTGACTTTAGATTAAAAAAATGAAAAATGAAATTTTCTTCCACATTTACCCATTGCCCTTTCCTTCTTCTTTCATGTGAGAGCACACGGACGGACGGAACCGAGGGAGGAGAAATGGATCGAGCGAGCGTTTCTTCTCCGAGCGGGCGCACCCCCACGGCAGCGCCGCGAGCCTCTAGCGACACCCGCCCGCCCCCCACGGCAGCACCGCCCGCTCGCCTTCACCATGCAGAGTCGTGTTCCCACCAGCGAGGCATGGTGGCTGCTGCGCGAGGACCTCGGTCGGGGACGGACTCACCCGCTCAATGGCGAAGGGCGAGGCCGCGACGAAGACGTGTCCGACGACTTAAAGGGGCACGGTGGGCAGCGCAGCGCCCTCGACCGCCGGGCCGGGCCGGGTGCCGCTCGCCGTGGGACGACCCGTCGTCGATGGCCAGCGCGATCCCGATCGGCCCCCCAGCCACGCCCGCCTCCACGACTTGGCGGCGCGCCATCGCGCCCGGTGACCTCGATTCGAGCTCCTTGCGCACCAAATGGCTCGCCGCTTCGCCTCCCCTCACTGCGCAGCAGCTGTCCGGCTTCCACGCGATATGGCGGCGACATAATCTGACCTGAAATTGACCACGTCCGCTGTCAAGGTCATCCGCCACGCGCATCGCGCAGAAGCGCCGGGGACTCCACCTCGTCGTGGACTACTAATTCTTTGGTAGGCCTCCTCGAGGATCCCCATGTCTCCGACGCACTCAAGGAGGCGGCGTTGCGAGCGAGGCGCTGGTGAAGGCCGAGGTCGACAAGCTCATGGTATAATTTTACAGGGCGACAACCGCCGCGTGGAGTCATCTCATTTGACGAGATCTGGGGACACCAGCTAAAGCTTGACGATTAGCGCATTTTCAAGAAACAAGCTTCCGCGACCTCGATCGAAAGGTGGCAAAATAAGTTTTTAGGCAAGCATAGATGTAATTGTTCGACTAGCAGTGTGCTCGTTACAGATGGACAACATTAATTTGTAGACGGCTACAGAGGTGGAGACGTGGCTTATAAGAAATTATTGCCAAATCCACGGGCCATGTCCTCCGCCGAATCTGCGACCTCTGCAGGACGAGCTGTTGGGGGGCCATTAAGTGTTGTATGGTTTAATACCGTATGTGATTTGGGAGGTGGAGACGGGTGGGCCATGTCGTGGGGGAAAAAGAAGGCGTAGACCACATCTTCCTTCTTTCCGCCCATTACCTCTACGACGGAGACCAGCAAATCCGTGAGCTCCGCCAGCGGCCTCTACTGGGAGCCGCGGATTGGCTCGCCGACGATGGGGAAAAGAAGCGGAGTGCGCGCCGCATCCGCCGCGGATTGACTTCGCGCGCGTTCGCTTCGGCTTCGGTGGGAGACAGCAGGGAAGGCGAAGAGGGGGCCAGGGCCGCCTCCCACACCTTGGCGTCGGCGCCGAAGATGCCATCGCCGAGGAGGTGCCGCACGGTGTCAACTGCTGCGTCGATCCGTTTTGACCATGAACGTGGAACGGTGACGTATAAGTAGAAAGTAGGGCAGGGGCAAGAGTGGAAGAAAACTTCGTTTTTCATTTTTTGATCTAAAGTCACCAAATGGCATTCCGGCGGTTACACATGTTTCATAATGACGAACTAGCGAAACCATTTTATGGGATGGTAAAAATACGAAACCCATTTTCGATGATGGGTGAAATGCCAAAGTCTCCACGCGAGCACTGGATGAGCAACGACGCTCGAGGTCCCGCCGGGTGGTGGAGGCGGCTATGGATCAGGATTCGGAGGGCACCGATTATGGCTCCGCGGCGGCACGCATATGGCGATGAGGCGGCCAACACGAGCGACGATCTCCCCGGCGCGACTATTTTCGGGCGTCATCGCCGCGTTTGTTGTGATGGCGGCGGCCACGGCCGCCCGACACTCGAGGATTTGACGGCAGAACGCACTTGGGTCCTGGGGATCAGCTCGTTGGCACACTGCAGCGCCGGCAGCATCAGGGGAGGAGGTGGAGCGGAGGACACAAACTGCAGCAGCGAGACGAGGACATGGGGCGGAGGGTGGAGCCCGACATTCGTCGGAAAAAAAATTAGTTGCCAGCGAGATGATTTTTTTTCCCGGATGTAATAGCCTCAAACACCGGTAATTTTAGTAGGTAGACCTATCATCCAAGCAACATTTTTTAATTCAACCGTATAATTTTACAGGCCTGTATTTTACAATGGTATTTAGCCTAAAACTAACTTTCCAAATAGGCCCTAATTGATAAAATTTTAAATATCATAGTTTTAGATGGCAAGATTTGAAAATCGTCATCTCATTTGACGAGATTTTTCTTTTGTGTGGTATATTTGAAAAAATATATAACTTTTCTCAAATGAGCTTGGATATATAATTCATATGAAATCATAAAGCTTGACGTGATTAGCTCATTGTTTTTTTTATTTAAGGTCATTTTCATACTGAAACAATCGATACAATTATTTTTTTATTAGGCCTAGCCTTCCTAATTTAGGGATGAATATTGTTATTTCATAGTTTGTATGAGCAACACGATATGAAAGGTTTCTTTGCATTGAATATTTTTTTAGAAAAGAAATACAAAATAAGTTTACATAGATGTAATTGTTCTTCTACATAGCGGTGTGCATGAGGGTTCTTTATCAACTTCGAGCACTCATGGATGGTTACAGATGGACAACATTAATTTGTAGACGGCTACAGATGGACAACATTTGTACTACGAGTATTTTACAACATAGTGGCTTATAAGAAATTATTGCCAAATCCACGATTAGTCATGTACTTAGGCGCATGATCTTTACACACCTACACACACCGTGTGTGTCTACCACCAGCTCAACAAGCATAGATCTGGTGACCTCCACACTAGGACGAGACCTTGTCACGAGGATATATGAGAGCACAGCCGCAGACTGTTGGCCATATCCCGCTGAAAATGGCCACCGCGACCCACCAAACGTGTGCCACTACCGCGACCGGTCAACCATATAGGGAGGACGAGAAAAAAGAAAGAGAGACTAGTAGAGTGATGGAGGGAGATAGCCCTATTGTCATGTTCAGAGGCTCTTGACGTAGTGTTCAGGTCTTTGTTTTATCTTTGGCCCTACTTTTAGGGGAGTTCAAATACTAGCAGCTTGATGGGATTTATTTTGAGGGCATTTGAATGCACACATGTGGTACATTCTCCTAAGTCAACTCAAGAGTATCCTCGTCAGATAAGTTTTAAGTCAAGGATATCAAAGAAGTTGAATTGGATGATATTGGACTTAGAACAGTCAAGAAATATGCAACAGAACTTGCACTAGATGATTTGAACCTGCCTGGTGGATCGATGGCACTGTGTGGAGTTCAACTTTGACTTGGCCATATATAGTACTAAACGACCACACTGGCATGGATAGGATCAACGTATGATTTGGTGCGCTTGTGTGGTTCTCGGCGGATCTCATCTGGTGAAATCTACTTCCATAGACTTTTTTCAGCGGCTAGTAGTCTCTTCACACCATATATATGTGTTCTCTAGATCTCAGTGAGCTCTCTTGAACCCCCTGGGTGAGCTACACATATAGAGAGAGGTACAGTGAAGGGTTTGAGGTCATTTTAAGTCGAGATGATGGGTGGGGCATGTGTGCTTAGTGTGCACCTAACGTTTTTGGCTTTGGTTTTCATCAAGTGAAGGTTGAAGACTTGGCTTTTGCCAACGCCTGGATAGACCGGTGGAGGACTAGGTGACCTTCCCGGTGGAGCTTCTTGTGTGGGAAGGATCCTAGAGGAGTTCTCGGTTTGAAGCCTGCCAATCCGGAGTGGAGGAGTATTCACTAACGAAGACTTGAATATTGGTGAGTTAAGGAAGCGTAACAGGCTCTTAGTGACTCTTCAGTACTTGAACGTGGTTTACTCGAGCCAAGGGGAAAAATGATGGTTTCTTGTCCATCTTTTCATTCTTGCATTTTAATTCTTGTTAAGCTTGGTGCTTTGCATTTGATTCGGTGTAAGTTCCATTGTTTGGCAACTAGGATTCTCTATGCTGCTAGAGTGTGCATGGTTGTCGCACCCAGTTTTAAGAATAAACAATGCTAACTATATTTGTGACCAGGATGTCCACATAACACATATAGTGACAAATTTTAAAAATACCAGAAAATAGTGGTTATTACATAATGTTAAAGCCGATTACATGCATTAAGACTCAAGTATTTACCATAACACAACAAAAATGATAATGGCTGTCGGGCATGGAGACTTCTCATCAAAACCCAAAAAACACAACCCCAGATCCCCACCACTGTCGCTGCCTTGTCCATCGCCCTTGTCGCCAGTTGCACCGCCCACTACCCACCCGTGTCACACAACCTCCAACCTCCCCAAATCTAAACTTGCATTGTGTCGCGCGTGTTGGCAATGCACGCACATTGAATAGTTTTTGGACAACACAAGCATATATAGAGTCCAGCGCTTTTGATTAACCTTCCTTCCCACCCACTCCTCTTGAATTCCTTGGTATCAACAAAACCACTCCTGAAGCCTAAAAAAGTCTAGAAAGTTTAATAAGGTTGGATCCAAACAATGCTTTACTAATATTTGTGTGGACATATGTGCTACTCACTTTTGGTCCATTAACACTATTAGCAAGTTAGATGATACTAGTAGGTCATCAAAACTAGTATGCCGAAATTAATAAATCAACTAAACATGTCATAGCTATAATACCATTAGGTCAAAAGTTTCTATTTAGTAAAGATCGCTCCTAACTCATGTGTCTACAATGCCGCTACCACGACCTTGGACAAATAAGCATAGAAAAAACAAGGAGCAGAAGAAACAACCTTGCTTCTTCACTCCCATTCTCATATTTTTCATATTTGCTTCAGATTACTTATTTGTGCTGCTAGCTAAACTCTTGCTTGACAAAACAGCTTTCATTGCTTTTCCAGCTACATCTTGTGCTGTTGTGCACCACCACTAACCGCGATACCACCAAATGCTGAAAAGCACATGCTAATTGTTGTTTTCTACCGCACCACAAAACATAATGCATGCGCAAAACGATAATTTTGTTCAATTTGTTTCATTATTCCCTCTAAGCACTACAATAAACATCTCAAGACTGTAGTGTAAGAATATCGAAGAATATTGGAAAACAATACTAAAAAAAAGCAATAAATTTTGTCTGTAGCACACTTTGTATTAGAGAGGCCAAGGAAGTACTTGTTTTAATAATCAGTATGAAATAGCAATCTATGTCTTTGTTAAATGTAGTAATAACAATATCATACACCAATTTTTGTTCTATGGAAGCATTCAACAGAGGTACCATTATATCTTCCATGAGAATTTTGTCACACAAGTTGCATATATAGGTCTCCTCTCTATTTCACAGTCATTGAATTTTTTCATGTAACATCACTAGTTTGCATGTGCCGAAGCTGTCTGCAACAACGGCGGAGCTACGTGGGAGCCATAGTGGGCCATGCCCCCCTTGCTTCCGTAAGTTTTCTGAACTCCAAAGGCTATTTTGCCCAATATAGGCCACCGTGTCAGTCCCAAGACCAGAGGTATTCTCTACGGCTGTGTTTGGATAGAGGGATGAGGTGGGATGGAACGGGACGGTCCTGGGACGTCTGATGTTTGGTTGGGAGTCTCCCGGGAGCAAGGACATCCCACTCGGGAATATTCGCATGAGATTCGGGTTCACTCCGTCCCCTCAGATTTCTCGGACGGGGGCCGTCCCAAGTGGGACGAGGCGCTCGCTGGCCGGCGTGGAAGAAGAGAGGAGGGGCAAGGTCGGCCGCGGCCAGCCTCAGGCGCCGCCGCCGCTGCACAGGTGAGCTCCGGCCTCGCGGCCGCGCGGGAGAGGATGGGAGGAAGAAGGACGGGCGCGCGGGAGCTCGAAGATGGAGGAACCCAACGGGGCGAGCATGTTGCCTCGCAGGCCGCCACGCGGGCGAGAGCCGCCGCCTCGCGGGCCTCCTCGTGAGCAAGCGCAAGCACGCCGCCTCGCCGGCCACCGAGCGACGGCGCCTCGTGGGCGAGCGCCGCCGCCGCCTCGTGGGCGCGGGGCGAGCTCGGAGGAAGGAGGCACGGGGTGAGCTCAGGGGAAGGAGGCGCGGGGCGAGCTCGCTGGGGAAGCCAGGCGCCGGCAGAGGAGACGAGGTGGGTGGTTGGGATCGAAGAGATAAGGAGAGGAAAGAGAAAAGAAAAAAAATTTAAAAAAACTGACAATTGGGTCCCACCTGTCAGTAGCTAATCCCACTTTTGTGGTCTCTGGTCCAAACAGAAAATGGGTTCGTCCCATCCCTCCTTAACTAAACAAAAAATGAAGCCATCACATCTCACGAATCAAAGTCAGGACCGTCCCACCCCACTTTGACTCTCAACTAAACGCAACCTACCCGCTCGTTCCTGTTCCTGTTCCTGTTCCTGTTCCTGTTCCTCCGCTTCTCCTTCTCTTCGAGAGTCTCGCAGCGTGCCGGGCTGACGACTCCACGGAACACAACAATCTGCAAAAGGTCGGCCGCCGGCCAGTGACAGCCCTGAGCCCCTAACCCCGGCACCCGCACGCATCCTGCAGCCCTTGTTGGCCTGTGTCGATATGATTTCCATTGGCAGCGAGGGGCGCCGCGCCCCCAGCTGCCCTCCTCGTGCCGGCGCGCACCTGCCCGCCTGCGCGCCCCCGCCCACGTCGCTGACGCGCGGGGTCCGGACGCGCCGTGGCCACCGTGTCGGCGAGCGGCAGCGGTGTGGGGGGCCGGGAGCGCGTCCACGCAGCGCGCCTCGCCACCTTCCGCTAACGCGTGGCCCCGTGCGGCGAGACGTGGCCGGCGTCCCGGCCCTTTGATCCGGCGGCGACGGATGGCTGGGGGCGCCCCCGCCCGGGCCCCGCGATTTCAACTGGACGGTGGACGCCCTGTCAGTGTCACGTCGGCAAGAGCTGGATCCCCGGAAGCCGAAAGCACAGTGCCTTTTGGGCTTTTTGCATACAAAACCTCTCTTTCCTCGTCGAATTTCTAGTGCTTTTCTTTCGTATAGATATAGATTTCACTGCTGCGACGAGCAGGAACACGTGAAATATGAGAGACGGTGAGGGGCCGTCTGTAAAAGATCCCGCTAGATGTTTGGAAAAAACTGTCGACCATGTTGAGCATAATCAACAACAAATCGTCGAACACTTTCCAAGTCGAGGCAAGGGAAGGCAGGAAGGAAGCAAAGCGCCAATAAAGGTTCAGGAGACAGAGAAACGTGCACGCAATTAATAAGAAATCTATCCCCCCCTGCCGACGAGCCGACAGCCGAGCGCGCAAGAATATGCAGGATCAGACGACGAGCTCGCTGCCCTCCAGCAGCGAGCGCTCCTCAAGCTCAGCGCCGCAGACGGAGGAGACCAGGGAAGGCACGAGCACACAACACTTGCTTTTCTATGACGATCTCTCTCTCCTTGGTTCATCACTCTGTTTCTTCAAGCATGCATGTGCTTCTGACTCTGCTTGTTCTTGGTTCATCACTTTGTTTGAAAAGGATCTTTGGTCTTCGCTTCTTCTTTCCTCTTTCGAAGGAAAAGACTTTTTGTCCTGTATAACTTTACAATTACAAGTGAAGTGCAGCAATGTATTTCTCTCACGTCGATCAGCTAGCTAGCATGCATGCACGAGTTTCCGAGATCAAGACTGATTTTAACAAGATCATCACTGGCCGCGGTGTACGTGCAGCGATGGAGAGCGACGAGGAGATCAGGAGGGTGCCGGAGGTCGGGCTGGAGCTGGCCGGCCCGTCGACGTCCGGCAGGGAGGCCACTGCTGCCGCGGTCGCTACTGCCGGGACGTCGTCCGCGTCCCAGGCAGCCAGCGCCGCCCGCCGCCGCGGCCGCAGCCCCGCCGACAAGGAATATCGGCGCCTCAAAAGGTGCGTTGCCTTGACGCCTCTTCGTAGCTGGATCCGTTGCGAGCTTAGCTGCTTCTTGTTGGTACGATCGCGGAGGACATGCTAATATTCAGAGACTGTCCTCAAGGGTCAAGACCCGATCGAGAGGTTTTGTGTCGGTGTAGTAAGTACGTAGAGTGGTAGACCTAAACAGGAGTAGATGCCAGTAGGTACATATACAAGTTCCCTTTATGCCATTTTCTACTCCTCTATTATTTCAAGTCTACCACGTGAGCAAAAATATAAAATAAAATAGAGATAAAATAATCATCATCGATATAAAAGTTTCACTATATTATTATTTCATAATATTTAATTCATTGACTCATGACTCTAAAATTGAAACCGAGCCAATCACATTTTGTTTGTCTCGTCTTAAAAATAATTTATATTATGCGAAATGCCTACGTTGCAACATATTAAATGTGGATAAAACATATTAAATGTGGATAAAACATTTCTTGATCCGATATATATATATACCTATATATAAGATATATATATATATATATATATATATATATATATATATATATATATATATATATACTGACATCTGAGTTTGAAATACATTAGACTATTATGTTTGTTTGATAAGCATGTGTTTGGTTTTTCCCTAAAAAAACATGTGCTTGATTTAGGCACCTAAAAAAACCCTGATTTTTATGATGGGTTCAACCCATTTCATGTTTTGTTTAATGGGTTAGTCTATCCCAGCTTCTTATTTGGATGAAGGGCCAGGTTTGGTGGGATTGGATACCTGACGTGCGGGAGCCGCGCGTCATTATCTCAGCTCTCTTTCTTCCTATCTCATTTAGGTTGTTTCTCTATCCGATGTCGTTTACAAAATTTGAATTTTAGTGCTTAATTTTTAATATTCAGTGTCTATTTATAGGGATTATTCAATATTAAGCCGCCCTTACAAATCTGATTTGTAGGGGCGGCTGGATATAGAGCCACCCCTACAAATCGAGCCATTTGTAGGAGTAGCTGATAACACCGTCCGTTCCTACAAATCTATTTGTAAGGGTGGCTCATTTGACAACCATTTGTATAAACGGCTCAATATAGAGCCGCCCCTACAAAGAAAGAGAGGCGTTGCCACAAATCGTTTTTGTAGCGGTGATTGCTTTCCCGTTCCGTATTGCTGAGGAACGGTGACAAGCGATGTCATATCGGCAGCCCAAATCACAAATGGGCCTTTTCGTAGCCATAAGCCCAACGCGAACTATTTATATATCCACATTGGTCACAATTACACAATGCATAGGCACGATCAGATTAAGATGCTCGCACTTTTCATCAGGTTGCTTCGGAACCGGGTGTCGGCGCAGCAGGCACGGGAGAGGAAGAAGGCGTACCTCAGCGAGCTGGAGGTGAGGGTCAAAGACCTGGAGGAGAGGAACTCGGAACTGGAGGAGAGGCTCTCCACGCTGCAGAACGAGAACCAAATGCTTAGACAGGTACACGCAGCACAGTCATATCATATTACATATTTATTTGTTCCTATTTCTTGAATAATGGACGAACTGCAAAGTCTAGTTCCCTACCTCTCATGACTAATATGCAAGCGTGCACAAAGTTCATATTATGCAAAACTTGACTATTTTTTACCCATTCTTGAAACATACTGCTGTATATAAGAGAACAAAAAGAATGTCTAACACTAGAGAGGTACTCCGTCCCTCCACTTTTTTTGTAAGACATATTTTGATTTGAAATATGTCAAACATTGCAAGTTTTGACCAAACTGTTAGATTATATACATGTTTATTTAGTACATAAAAGTTATATTGATGTGCTTGTATTTTGAAGTACTTTTAGCATCATAGCAATTTGGAATATACTTGGTCAAAAATAAGTTTAAAACTGAAAATTCACCTCTCAATATTTCTTTATACAAAAATGCGCCCTCCAATAATGGTTGGAGGGGTTACCTTTTTCTGTGATGAATGAATTACAAGTACTCTTTGTATTTTATATAGTAAGCACTAGCCACTAAAAATGGAGCTTATGTCATTATCCTACCGAATACCACCATGCAGAAGCCATTGACACACTTAATTAACATTGGTGACCAATGATATAGTCCATTCCTTCCATCGTGGAAATAGTGCGCGATCAGACTTCAAAAGCCCATTGGTACTATGTTGTGTAATGGTAAAACTGTCAGCCACATGTTTAACTAACTTTTGTTAGCATGTAGTACGTACTACTTATCATTTCAGATTATATAGGTCCCTTTTGTTTTGTCCCAAGATTCGGCCTACCGGTTGTGAATACCGAAAGGCTGAAAATCGGTTGTAATTTTTGTTTTTTCCTGAAATTTTGACCAAAATTTGAAAAAAATGAATGAAAAATGAATTACCTGTTATACATTATGAGATCACACATGTATAGCCGAAATTTTGAAGTTTTTTCCACTAAGTCCGATGTCTTTAATTTTGACCAAATATTTTAAAAAACATACTCCTTTTGTTTCAAATTGTAAGTCATTCTTGTTTTGTCTTAAGTCAAACTTCTATAACTTTTACTAAATTTATAAAATACAAAAATATAACTGAAATCAAACAAATATAAACTATGAAACATATTTTGATAGTGCATTTATTTGATATTATAGAATGTAGATGTGAAGTGCATTTTTCTATAAATGTGGTCAGAACTAAATAAGTTTAACTTAGGACAAAACTAGAGTGGCCTGTAATTTGAAACAGGGGTATTCCAACATTGTTTCCTATCTTATAACTGAAACTTTGATTGTAATTTGATTTTCCTGCCTGCAGATACTGAAGAACACCACTGTAAACAGAAGAGGAGGCCCAGGTGGCAGCAGTGCCGGTGGAGATAGCCAATAGCTGTCGTCTATAGAAGACTAGAACCGGTTGCATTTTGAAGAAATTGATTAAAGCAAGGAAATACCCCCTTGAGAGCTACTACTAGTAGTATAAGTTTGAATTGGCTGTTCACCTGATCAATCAAGCTCGTTATTTAGTTGACAATCTCATATCCTTCACAGGGACACCTGTGCTGCATATGCACGTGTTCAGTCCGCTCTGGAACTTCTCTAGCTGTATGCAATCGTGTTGCCAACATGTAATTCGGTCGTGTAGACTGTACATAAGGCGGCGTGGGCACAGTGCAGTCCATGGTGCAACTGTACTGTAACTAGGTTTGTCTGAATTCTGAATTTCTGTGTCACCTGTACAAACGTGCAGATCATGTGAATTTCACATGACACATTTCAGTTAGTCTGATCCTTGGTGGAACACTGTTGCTAATTATAAAATTGAAAATAAAAATCAGCCTTACTATTTGTTTAAGTGTTTGAAACTGAAATGTGCGACACTTGCAGGCTTACGGCCTTCTCTTGGGCCGGCTATAGACCGGATCACACGATCTAGTTCATTCTCGTGCCAACATAACGGTTGACTAGATGTTTGCTTAGGTTTACACAGGAACAAGTTAGATGCTGCGGACTCTGATTCCTCGGCAAATACTAGCTCACCCTCCTGTCTGTTACTACCACAGGCACAGTTTATGCCTGTTGCAGCTAGTACACAAAAGGTAGTTTTGTCCTGCCGTGTCGTTTCTTCCACTGAAACCGCCTCGCAAACATCGTAGGAACGACCCAAATCTTGTCGCTCCCATTCCCAGCCAGATGTCTGGAAAGGAATTATCTGGGGTCTTGCGTCTGATTTGAAGATGAAGACGAAGGAATGGATGGGAGAGAACAAAAGAGACTACTTTAGATCGATCGAGACAGTTTTCGTTTTTCACTGGCTTTTGATATATGGTTTCTTGTACTACATCAAATGGTTTACTGAGGAGAAACCATGACATGTGCACATTGCGCTCTGAATAAACTGAATTGTTCGCCTGTTAGTTACGATCGTCGATCAAGATGGACGAAGATAGCCCAGAGATCGTGCCTGTCAACTCCCCGGCTCTGGACCCGGAGGAACCCGGCCTCGAGCCTGAATCTTCAGAAAGGTAACTACCGGCATGTCCTAGCTCTTGCTATTTCATCAGTTCCGCACCACCCATTTCAACGCCGTTGCAAATGCACAACATGTCAATTTCAATCTCGTGCAGGATTACCATGTGTATCGAACCAAGTTTTAGTTTGTTTCCTGTCACCAAGAAAACCTTTTACTTTCTTTCTTTGGCAAGATCACTGGGTACTGCAATCCTGCAAATTCCTGCGGAACTGGTGTAGAATTTGTGCGTGCCGAACTGGGCCTTACCATGTTTCGCCATGGGTGAATTTGCAGCGGGGAAGGTGACCGTGACGGCCCACCTGAGGCTCTCAGCGACAAACTGCCCCTCCCGCCGGCCGAGCTCAACCTGTACCGCGTGGCCGTCGCGCTGCGCCTGGTCCTCCTCGCCGCCTTCTTCCGGTACCGCGTCACGCACCCGGCGCGTGGCGCGCCCTGGCTCTGGCTGGCCGCGCTCGTGTCGCGGGAGACGAAGCCGGGGTTCCAGCATCACACGAAAGCCGGCGCCCTCAACGCCCTGGTATGCCGTCGTGGGTCTGTTCTTCAGCTGCAACCTGCGATGGTTTTCTGAGTTGTTTGTTCGCCAGCTCCGGGTGTCCGCTCTGCTGACGAACGGCTCGTACGTGCTCAACCTGGACCACGACCACTGCATCGCCAACAGCGGCGTCCTGAGGGAGGCAATGTGCTTCCTCATGGACCCTGAGGCCGGGAACAGGACGTGCTTCGTCCAGTTCCCGCTGAGGATCGGCGTCGAGGACGACGGTGGCGAGCGGCATGCCACTCGCGACTCTGTCTTCTTCGACGTAAGCCATCAAAGCTTTACTTGCACACTGCATCGCTGTCCGCCACTGCTCTCCGAGTCGCGTAACACCAACACCCGATTTTGTGACGCACGCTGGGGTTCAGATCGACATGAAGTGCCTGGACGGCATCCAGGGCCCGGTGTACGTCGTTTCCGGCTGCTGCTTCAACAGGAAGGCGTTGTACGGGTTCGATCCCGCGTTCTCTGAAGACGACGATGAGGACGCGCGGTGCACCGGAGCAGGTGGTGGCGGACCGTGCCTCTGCTTGACTCGGAGGACACCGACGAGCTGACCGAAGCAGGCACGTCGATGGAAGCTAGCAATTCTCATTCCTTCTCAATGCTCACCTGCTCGGAGTCCTAACCGCTGGCATTGCAGGAAGAAGGCGGAGGCTGCGTTCCTACCGCGACGCGTTGGAGCGGCACTTCGGCCATTCACCGGAGTTCATCGCGTCAGCATTCGTGAGCCAAGAGCGCGGCGTCGGCGGCGGCGACTCGTCCACGGCCTCAGATGCTTCTTCTCTCCTCAGTGAGGCGATCCACGTCGTCAGCTGCACGTACGAGGAGCGGACTAGGTGGGGCAAAGACATTGGCTGGATGTACGGTTCCGGCGGCGGCGGCGTGGTCACGGGGTTTAGGATGCACGCGTGCGGTTGGGCGTCAGCGTACTGCGCGCCGGCGCGGACCGCGTTCCGGAGTTTCGCGAGTGCCAGCCCCTCCGACGTCCTCGCCGGGGCGTCTCAGCGAGCGGTCGCGGCCATGGGCGCCGTGCTGAGCCGGCACTGCCCCGTCTGGTCTGCCGCTGGCGGGCGCCTGCGGCTCATGCAGCGGCTGGGCTACGTGAGCTGCGTCGCCTACCCTCTGGCATCCCTCCCGCTCACCGTCTACTGCGCGCTCCCGGCGGCCTGCCTCCTCACCAGCAGGTCCATCTTCCCGGACGACGTGGGCTACTATAACGCGGTCCTGCTCATCCTGCTCCTGTCCTCGGTGGTGGCCACGGTCGCGCTGGAGCTTCGCTGGAGCGGCGTGACGCTGCGCGCCTGGTGGCGGGACCAGAAGCTCTGGGTCGTCATCGGCACGTCGGCTTGCCTCGCGGCCGTGTTCCAGGGCATCCTCCGCTCGTGCGCCGGGGTCGACGTCGGTTTCTCTTCCACCTCCGCGGGGACGACGGCGACCAGGCGGCGGTCGACCTCGGATGACGACAATGATGGCGCCGGCGGCGAGGAGCCCTCCGACGCGCGGAAGTCCGTGCTGCGGTGGTCGAACCTGCTGATCCCGCCGGCGAGTCTGCTGCTGGGAAACCTCGCCGGCGTGGTGGTGGCCGTGTCGTACGGGGTGGACCACGGGTACCGCCTGGGGCCCGGTCCTCGTGAAGCTGGCTCTCGCCGGCTGGGTGGTGGCGCACCTCCAGGGCTTCTTCAGGGGCCTCCTTGCGCGGCGGGACAGGCGGGCACCCACCATCGCCGTGCTATGGTCGGTGCTCTTCGTGTCCGTGCTCTCGCTGCTCTGGGTCAACGTCGACTCCTACTCAGCGCCGCCGGCGCAGTCCGCGTCGCAGCGGCCGCCGATCTTGTGAGAAAATTGAAAAGGAGATTCTAAGCTGGGCCGTGCCGTGTTCTCCAGGCCCATGACCACCGTGGGAAGCAGATTCAGTACGTCAAAAGTAACAGGAGATGTTAATTGCACAAATACATCATATAATTTTAATTTGTTGCTTCTAAGGTCAGTCCCAACACTACACTCTTGCTTATAGGCTCAGCCTCCACCTTGACATGCATTGTCCATATCATCACGACCGGTAGCTTCGCATATTGTGAAATTAGCTTTGCAGAGGTCATTGGTGCCTTTACCTCCTAACTCCTATGACAAATAGCAGAAGCAGAGGTCATTGTAGCTTCATTCATGTTGTGTTTCTGTGGCGCATGTAAAAGACTTTTTTTTTTCGGAAAGGGCATTTTGGAGCGTTGGCTTGCAATGGGAGACTAATTCGATGGTACTGCCTTCAAGTTTTTCTTGTCTAGGCACAATAACCTTTTTCTCGAGAACAAATATGGTATTACACGGCCTGCTATCATATACATTGACACATTGTCATGACCTAATTGGATAAAGGGCTTTTGGTAAAGGGAAATGACACACAACTATTGGAACGATGAACCAACGGTCATTAGAAAAACATCATTGGTTGTTGGATGAGAAAACATCATGGAGCAGAATAACATACCTTTTACTTGATTTAAAATTCAAAAAGAAAGAAATAAGCCAAGAGTCATAGAAAACATAAACCCATTTTGATATCTTATCCCAAGGTTAAAATAGATCAATGAGATAAACACGTACACATTTCGTAGTTCACAAAAGGATGTAACTATGAGACTTGTCATTTGTGTAGGTCAAACTAGTTTTAACTTTAATTAAGGTTATAGCGAATAGTATTAACAGTTATATCTCCAATTAGATTTGGTGTAGAAATATATTTCATAATTAACTTAATGGTTCTCATTGTGTATTATAAATATTAGTATTTTTTATACAACTTTGATCACACAGGTTCTTATTACTGAGGAGAAACCATGACATGTGCACTGTGCACATTTCACTCTGAATAAACTGAATTGTTCGCCTGTTACTGGTTACGATCAAGATAAGATGGACGAAGATAGCCCAGAGATCGTGCCTGTCAACTCCCCGGCTCTGGACCCGGAGGACCCCGGCCTCGAGCCTGAATCTTCAGAAAGGTGACTACTGGCATGTCCTAGCTCTTGCTATTTCATCACTTCCGCACCACCTATTTCAATGCCGTTGCAAATGCACGACGACGTATCAATTTCATTTCATTCTCGCGCAGGATTACCATTTGTATCGAATCAGGTTTTAGTTTGTTTCCTGTCACCAAGAAAAAGTTTTACAGCGCGTTTGGATTGTGTCACCGGTTGGTCCTGGAGTCATCCGAACCTATATCCGAGCCTGTAATTTGTTTGGATTGCGGCGTAGAAGCATCTCGTCCGTCACCAACCGGTCCTCCATAACTAACTTCGCAAGCCAATAGTTCGGGTCCACTCATCCGGCAGAAAAGGAAGGAATGACTCCGTCCGGAATGAATTCGCTCTGGACGTATTGAACCTGCGAACCAAACACGCTGTAAAGTTTATCTGGCAAGATTAGATTAGATCAGAGCATGGGGCACTGCAATGCAATCCTGGTGTAGAATTTGTGCGTGCCGAACTGGGCCTTTACCATGTTTCGCTCGCCATGTCTGAATTTGCAGCGGGGAAGGTGACCGTGACGGCCCACCTGAGGCTCTCAGCGACAAGCTGCCCCTCCCGCCGGCCGAGCTCAACCTGTACCGCGCGGCCGTCGCGCTGCGCCTGGTCCTCCTCGCCGCCTTCTTCCGGTACCGCGTCACCCACCCGGCGCGCGGCGCGCCCTGGCTCTGGCTGGCCGCGCTCGTCTGCGAGCTGTGGCTCGCGCTCGCGTGGCTCGTCGCGCAGCTCCCGAAGCTGTCCCCGACCAACCGCGAGACGGCGCGGACATGCTGCTGTTCGAGGCCGCCGGGTTCGCGCGGCGGTGGGTGCCGTTCTGCCGGCGTCACGCCGTGGAGCCGAGGGCGCCCGAGCTCTACTTCGCCCTTGGCGTCGACTACCTCCGGGACAGGGGGCGCCGTCGTTCGTCAAGGAGCGCCGCGCCATGAAGGTGATCGATCAGTCGTCACTCATCGATCAGCAGAAGAGATTGTCCCAGATCATCGTGATTAATTAGCTGTACATGTAACATTTTTGAGCGCCTGGACATGGCAGCTGTTGCCTGGCCTGGGAGACAAACCAGGGTTGCAACCAAATACATCACAGGCAAGTCTCAGCTTCATTCCAGGCACAGGCAACTTCTTCCAGGGCTTGAATCAAACAAGCCCTGATCAGTCTTTCATCCAGGACGTGTGATTACCTCCTGAATTGTGCCTTCTTACACCTACTTGCTACAGATAATGCCTCCTGGCTTGGCGCACTCATGGCCAGGAGCGGAAGACTAATCTGGATCAAGTCCGTCCTCCGATCGGTGCCCATCTATGCGATGATGGCTGAAAGCTTGCCGGCCTGGGCGCGCAAGGAGATCGACGCTATCTGCCGCCGGTTCTTCTGGGCTGGTGCCGACCAGTCAGTACGAGGGAAGTGCATGGTAGATTGGCCCACATGCTGCAGACCAACGGAGCTCGGCGGGCTGGGGATCACGGACATCAAGCTGACGGGTTACGCCCTGCAAACACGCTGGCTATGGCTGCAAAAAGCCGACCAGGACAGAGCTTGGAGCCAACTGCCGATCAAGACATGCCCCCAGGTGCAAGCTTTCTTCAAGGCGTCCACATACTCGGTCGTCGGCAACGGGGAACAGACGTTCTTCTGGGAAGATAGATGGCTCAACGGAGAGTCGGTGGACGAGTTCGCGCCATGCCTTCTCAGTCTGGTACCGCAAGCAATCCATAGCCGACAAACAGTGAGCATGGCCATGAACAACAGGACCTGGGCACGGAGCTTCACCGGTGGAATGTCCATGCAGGCGATCATCGATTACCTGCACCTATGGCAACTGCTGGAGGGCGTCCAGCTGACTGGAGAGCGAGACCGCACGATGTGGCGTTGGACGGTGAGCGGCGAGTACACGGCTAAATCGGCCTATACAATGCTGCACGCCGGCTCATCTCCATTCCCCGGCCACAAACTCATTTGGAAAACATGGGCACCACTCAAAGTAAAGATCTTCCTATGGCTGGCCATGCGTCGGCGGAACTGGACCGGCGACAGGAGAAGAAGACATGGTCTTGAAGCCCGGGAAAACTGCTACCTCTGCGACCAAGAGCCCGAGACTATCGATCATATCATGGCGACTTGCTCCTTTACCAGAGAGATATGGTTCTTGGTGCTCAGGGCCCTGGAAATCCAATCGCCTCAGGCCGCAGTCACCACCTTGGGCTGGTGGCGACGAATTCGGGCAGCTGCACCCGGTGAGCGAAGGAAAGGTCTCAACACGCTCTTCGCCCTCGTGTCCTGGCAGCTGTGGAAGGAACACAACGCGCGGTGTTTCAGAAGCTTGACAGCTTCCATCGCCGAGACGCTCCACATGATCAAGATCGAAGCTGATCGTTGGATCGAAGCGGGAGCTCAGGGCCTACGTTGCCTGGCGCAAAGATGACAGCTGCCTCTCTTCTAATCGAAACTTCGATGTGCTTAATTACAATGTAGTCATCAAACAATTGTCACTGCCGTCTATGGCATTCTTGTAACATAAACCTTCCTCTTCTAATGCAAAGATACGCACTCTCGTGCGCATTCGCGAAAGAAAAAAAAAGGTATGAACTGATTCTCCAATTCGATAGTGGTACTAATTACTCTGTTCTTTGTTCATGAATGTTTTCTTATGAAACATATTTGAAGATATGACATAATCAGAATAGGACATCTAACCTCCAATCTACAAATCTGCTTTCTGATTCGTGGAAGAAAGGGAAACTGCACACGTCAACATAGCCTTACAGTGTTAGCAAAAATTCATATTACTGTGCATTATTTAATATCTTAAAAATGGTCCGTACAGTCTTGCTTCCCAGTGTGCTTGCTGCAGTCCTTAGATTGATCGTAAGCTACCCTTCACTCCCTTCTGTCTTTTTCAATTATCCCAGGAAGTAGCTGAGACTATTTTTCTATCAACTTCAATTTCCTCAGATGCTGCACCGTTTGAGGACGAATTCGATGACGATCAGCTGGCAGGGGAGGGTGAGGAGGAAGTTGGTGATGATGGAGATGAAATGGCAGATTTCATTGCGGAGGCAGATGAAATTGACGGCAATGGCAATTCATTGGTATGTTCCTGTTATATTATGATTATATCCACGGGGCTAAAAATAATTCATTGGATTGTCAGTGCCAAGTCCTAGCCTATTTATGTTGTCATATTATAGTCCCAAGTCCTTTTGTTTTGATCAGTTCAGATTCGGCTCATGAGTTGTACATCCAAGATTTTCTATAGTGACATTTTTTGGGCTATTTTGGTTACCTTAGCTTGCCTTCTATTTTTGGTAAACTTGATCTCTATGCTTAACACTGTTTCTATTCAATCATGTTGAAATCGTGAAATATGTATGCTGGACACCTGAACAGCTTCAAGAAATTTGATTTTGCTTTTGTTTGGTTCTATTTTTAATACGTTAGCTACATGCTTCACTTCTGTTCAGTGCTGACCCATTCCTCTTCATTATTCTATGTCAGATTCCATTGCGTGTCCAGCAGAAGCATAAATTATTCGCTTGGATTTTGATTCTGGCCAAGATTCTCATCACTACCAAATTTGCTGTCAACGACAAGCCGTATTATCCAAACAATGTCTATGTTCTATGATTGCTTATCAGACAACTGATTCAACAATCCACATGTATCAATTGACCTTATGGCATTGAAGCATTGGGGAACATGAGGCTACAAATGGATGGTGTAGATCAAGTTTCCGACAGGAGAAGAATACACAGTTGAAATGAAATGGCTGTTCTGGGTTCATCTCGCTAAAGTCCAAATCAATCTCTCTTTGGTGTCCAATGGATTGGTGTATTGATGCCTGCAAAGTTGCCCAAATTTATATTTGTGTGTCAGCCTGTATACATGGAATTTGATTTCGACAATGTATTACAGGATGGATTCGATATTTGAATTCGACTATTTGAGATGTTTGTGTTAGGGAACCCAGCATTACATTACATTATTCTTGATCGCTCAGACATTTTTTATCATTTAGTACGTCCTCACAAAGACATAATCATGTACACCCTGTTTTTATTTTGGATTAAGTCCACTTTTGGCCCCTCAACTCTCATGTCGGTCTAATTTTGACCCCCAAGTACAAAACCGTCTGATCTGGGCATCGGAACTTTCAAACCAGTTCAGTTTAAGCCCCTCGGCGCGATTGAGGCGGTTTGCGCTGACGTGTTCCCGATTTTAACTGGCCACGCTGGCATTGACCGACGGACGCGCGGGTCAAAACAGGAATTTGGAGTTGTTGCCCAACGGTGCCCATGTGGAAGAAGACTCACACTCGCCCGACTGTTGGAAAGCCGAGCACGGGAGGGGCGGACTGGCGAGGTAGGTGTTGTTGTGCGCTTGAGCAAGGATGGGTACGTGGTACTGTGGCTGGCCATGATTCGGCGGGAGGCGGTCCGTGGTCTCACTTGGCCCGCTGCTGCAGAGTTCCCCGCCTGCTGGCGCTGACACGGCAAGAATGTGCGTGAGGGAAGGTGAGAGGGAGGCGCGAGGTCGAGCAAGGAGCCATGCGCAGGCTCGCCTCCTTCTTAAGCGCGGCGCAAGGGTAGGGAGCGGCCAACATGGCGGCATGGGCGCCGTGGCGAGCCATGTGCCGCCCGCAGGGGCACCCACCCGCGAAGGGATGGCCTGGACCGGAGCCACGCCCGCACCCCGCCTGCACCGGGCCGTCGTGGCCGCTGGGGCCCCCGCTCGCGCGGGGATGGTTGGGAGCCCGGGTGAAAGATCTTTGTTTGGTTTTGGTAATTGAGTGACAACTTAGGTGGACTAATTGTGTTTATGTGAGATACACAGGTGATTAGTCCACAGGTACATGTGTGTGAGCAACATATGCCATGAAGATAAAAATGGCTTGGAGATGTTGCAAAGCTCACACATGTGATGATGAAGGAGCTTAAATGCACATGAGACATGCCATTGAGTCATGTGATCAAGGTGGAGAAGATCAAGACAAGACTTGGCTTGATGGACCAGTTGCAAGTGTGAAGGGCAAGTCGAAGGCTTTGGAGTGATGGACCGCGTGGCGGTGAAGCTTGAGCAAGACTTGGCGCCGATGGACAATGGCAACGGTGAAGAGCAAGTGAAGTCAAGATCGATGAACCAATATGATCACGTGATGATATGAAGTGGATCATATCATTGTTGATCGTGTTGGTGCATGTGTTGCATCGACGTTGGAGGAGATTGAATGGAACGCGCAAGGCAAAGGTATAACCTAGGTCATTTCATTTCACCGGTCATAGGTGTGTAGAGAAGTTTGTGACCGGGTTTAGAATAGATGGCTGTACTATCAAGAGGGGCAAACTTGTTTGCATATCGGTCATCTAGTGCCACTCGAGTGATCTAACTTTGCATCGTCGCTAGGATCGAGTGGCGTGGCAAGTTGAGTGGCTAACATCTCTTGAAAATATTTGTGAAAATATGCTAACATGTGTGCACAAGGTGATACACTTGGTGGTTAGCATATTTGAGCAAGGGTGGAGAAGTTAGAAGTAAAAACGAGTTAGTGTCGCTGGTTATACAGTGACCGGACGCTGGACCTCTGAGGGACCGGCGCGTCCGGTCATGTGTAACAGTAAGATGCTGGCGTCGGTCTATTGACCGGACGCTGGGTCGCTCGGCGACCAGACGCTGAAGGGCTGCGTCCGGTCAAGTGGTCGGTCTGCACAGCGCTTAGGGTTAAGCACCGGACGCTCGGTTGTGTCTGGTCAAGCATGACCGGACGCGTCCGATCGATAAAAATCGGTTCTGGACCCTTACTGAAAACGACCAGACGCTGAGGGTCCAGCGTCCGGTCAACTGACCGGAGCATCCGTTCGGTCAAGGCAGATGACCATTGAAGTCAGACACGTGGCTGACTACGAGCGACCGGATGCTAGAGGCTCAGCGTCCGGTCACACGACCGGAGCGTCCGGTCGACCCGACCGTTGCCCAGTGAAGGGGTAACGGCTAGTTTAGCCCCTGGGGCTATAAATAGAAGTGGCCCTCGGCCATGGCTGGTGCTGAGCACCTAAGAGGACTTAGTGTCCATGCTTGTGAGTGCTTGAGAGCCCTCCATCACACATATACTTGATAGTGATTATTCGATTGTGTGAGTGAGCGATTCTAGTGCGATTGCATTGTGAGGTTGCATCGACTGGCACTAGGTGATCGAGTTGCAAGCCGGTGGTGCTTGTTACTCTTGGAGGTTGCCACCTCCTAGATGGCTTGGTGGTGGTCTCCGTCGAAGCCCGCAAGAAGCTTGTGCGGAGCTCCAGAGAAGAGCTTTGTGAGGGGCATTGTGCTCGCCCCGCGGGAGCCACGAAGAGCAACTTTAGTAAAGCATGTCATTGAGCTACCCTCACTCAAGGGGTAGGTTCTTGCGGCGCCCGATGTGCGGGCTTAGCGGGTGATGCTAATTAGCCGCCGAACCACCAAGTGAGCGGTCGACACAACGGGGACTAGCGTGTTGGCAAACACGTGAACCTCGGGAGAAAAATCATCGTGTCAACCTTGTTCTTCCCGTTGGTTTGTTTCCCCATTACACAAGCTTGCATTTACTTTCATATATATTAAGCTTGTGTAGTTGCTCTTGTAATTAGTTTGCTTGTGTAGCATATTAGTTATCTTCTTGCTTGTGTAGCATAGAAGTAGCTCCCTTGCGTGGCTAATTTGGTTTGAGTAACCTTGTTAGTCATATTGCTTAGTTTGTGTAGCTAAGTATTTACGCTCTCTAATTTGGCATTGGTTGCCTTGTTATTGAGCATTGCTAGTGAGCTTAGGTGGCTTTGTGCTTTTGCTTACTAGCATGTGTAGGAGCTTCCCTTGTCGCTTAAAGTACTAGTGGCATAGGTTTGTGTGACCTTGCTCCTAGAGTTGCTTAGGTGAGCTCTAGCTAGCCCGGCACCTTAATTGCTTAATTAGTATATTTGAAAGGTGCTAAAGAACATAGATAGAGGGGTGTAGTCTTGGCTAGACCGATAGTTTTAATTCCGCATTTGTTTCGGTTAGCCGAGGCGATTAAGTTTTAAAAAGGACTATTCACCCCCCCTAGTCGCCATCTCGACCTTTCACCAGGGCTCACCGCATCCGACTCCTTCGCGCTTTCTTCCGCCCCGGTTCGCCGCATCCACACGGCTGGCTCGACGCCGGCTCGCCGCATCCGCCCTGGTTCACTGCGGCCGCGCCGTTGCATGCGGAGCTTGTGCACGGTCGTCACCAGGGCCGTCCGCAGAGCTCGCCCATCCCTACCGCCGTCGGAGCTCGAAGCCATCGAGCACTTCACGCCACGCTCGCCGAAGCCACGCCGTCAGAGCCGTTTCCTAACCTTGCTGCCGCCGGCCACCGTACCGGAGCTGAGCATCGCTGGAGCCGCCCGCGCCTTGACTTGCAGCAATGGCCGCACGGACGAGAATCCCGCCGGAGCCGCGCTGTCGAGCCAAAGCTCCTACCGTCGCTCTGCTCTGCTCCTCTTTTACCCTCTGTTCCGCGCGTGGACGAGAAGACCGAAGACGACGACGCCATGGCTCTCCCTTCCCGGTCACTGGCTGCTACGCCCCGATTCCCTGCTCTCCCTTCCCGGTCACTGGTTGCTACGCCTCGATTCCCTGCTTGCCTGTTCAGCTCGCACTGACGCCATGGTCGAGCTCAGTTCGGTGTTCATGGCGGATGTTGGTGACGGCAACGCTTCGTCCGAGTGCCCTGGTGGATGATTCTCATTGCAGTTTCGTCCGAGGGCTATATAGGGACCTAAGGCACCAGTGAGTACAAGTAATTGGATGGCAGTGGCTTGAGCTTGATGAATTTTCCATCCAATTAATATCTGTGCAGCGGCGCGTCACGTAGGCCACCTACGCGAAGCGCCGACGAGCGATGCCGATGGGGGTGCCGCCGTGGCAGCGCCATCCTGCGCCGGACCACTCAAAGGCGGCACGGCGCGGCGCCACCACACGGCGTAGGCACCTCAAGCCATGTCTTGGTGCACGCCATCGTCGTCTTCCCATGCACCGCCCACAGGATTGCAGTATCAGCAGCGGCGCCGTACTCGCTAACGCGATCGTGGGCTCGCTCCTCGCTCGTGCGTGCACGCAATCGCCTCGAGCGGCCATCCAGAGCTGCACCGCCGGCACGCCCCATCCTCGTCTTCGCGCTTCCTCTCCCGCGCCCGCCCCATCGCGCCCTTCCAGCGTGCTCGCAATGCGAGCACCGTCGACTCCGCGCGTCGGCCCGCTCAAGGCTGGCTGCGGTGGAACCTCACCTCCGGCGTCCTCTCATTTTTGCCGCGCGCGCCGGCGGCTCGACGGCGGGCTCTGGCGGCCTTGGTTTCTGACCTTGGGCGCCGGAGCAAGGACGGCGGGGGCGTGGTGCTTGTCGTGGAGTGCCTCCAGTCCGTCGTGTTCTCGCTGCTCACCCGTCAACGCCAGCGTGGCTAGTCAAAACCGGGAACATGTCAGCGCAAACCGCCTCAATCGCGCCGAGGGGCTTAAACTGAACAGATTTGAAAGTTCCGGTGCCCAGATCAGACGGTTTTGTACTTGGGGGTCAAAATTAGACCGACATGAGAGTTAAGGGGCTAAAAGTGGACTTAATCCTTTTATTTTATATATACCTTCCTTGCGGATCAAGGATTCAGTGTATGATGTACATGCTGCAACATTAAAGACCAGAGTTTTTATATAGCTCCAAGCATAACACGCTGTTTAGATATGGCTTATTCAATACAACAGTGAAAGCATAGTTCACCCCTGCCCGCAGCGAAGCGCGGGGTGCCCCCTAGTAATAATAACTAGTGATTTGTGCGCGCCCATGCGAGCGAGAAATGGCCGAAAATCTATCTGGGAAATGGCACAATGCTGACAATAACAAATATTATAGACGTCTAACTAAAATTGAGTCACCTAACTGACAGCTGTAATTATCAACGATGATGAGATACTGTTTTCTTAGAAACAAACGATGAAGAACACAATAACGAGCATATATTATACGAAACATGGAGTTTCCCATAGATGTTCAGTTTGCCAGAATGAGCAGCGGTGGATTGACAGCCATACTGGAAGAAGGAACAATGGTTTCAGTTAATGCAGATGGTGGCAACTCTTGCAGCATTGAGTGTAACATCAATTTTTAAGGGTTAAATGCAGGAGAATAATTAATATTGTACCTTCGATAATCCAATGCAGGGAAAGATTGTACCTGAGATACCTTCAGAGAGCTAACCATTTATCTAAGCCCTTGGCTGTTCAGTCCATCCTAAATATTTGACAGATCACCCTGTATATTTGGCAAAGATTGTAAATGTTAGTGCTGCATCACATATCAATTGCCAAAAATTGTGAAAGATTTGAACAGGAGTATGGAAAAGCTTATTCTAAAACTGTTTATAAACGATGCTGCTTTCTGCAACTGCTTGCTGGAAGGAAGAAAGAACCTATCAGATAAACAAAAGGTGCAGAATTCTCAAGAGGAAACTGTAAATTGGTACAATAATGCTTTTAGAGACATTTTGCTAAGAGTGTTTTTCTGATTTTAGGAAACAACTCTATTTTTCATATCCATGGAAAAGAATTAGGAGGCACTGGGAAGAGCTATGTATTTTCTAAAAAAGAAATGGCTTCTCTTTTTAGATTTCTAGAATGAAATTACACACACCAGCAATTAAAGACAGTAGCAGAATATAAGGAGGTCCATTTCCTTTACAGCAAGGTGATAAACTAATATGTAAGATGTAAGGACTAATTCTTTACTGCCAAGCAAATAGGCATGTGAGAACTAAGAACTTATCCAGATTTAAGCATTAGTTAATTACACAGCCAAAAACAGACTCAAAGCTATATAAGAATAGCTCAATTTGCTATCTATTTTGCCATGCTATATCAGGGAAAACATAGAGGCACTGATCAAGCCTTATGAGGATGAGCACACACCAGAACCTTAGTTCCAGATGTTTCAAACCTGCTAAAAAGTGGATTTGCAAGAAAGTGGAGATGGATAGGAACAAATACATCACTTGCAATGGGGTGTGCTCAGTAATAGAATGACCAACAAATTATTTGAAGCAAAGACATCACTGACAATGGACTTATGCTCAGTAACAAATGCACAAATTGTAGGAACTAACGAAAACAAAACAACACATGCAAAAGAGAATTGCTAAGATATAATGGCATTGTCATCACAGAAGTAATGCAAATAGCAAGAAATCATGGAAGAATAAAATAATTAGTCATCACTGCACAATTCCATTGCCTCAGTCTTAAAAAAGGTCATCATTGCACAACCCCAAAACCTCAGTAGGTAGCATGAAGAATGAAACAATTAATCATCATTGTATAATGAAGGATATCAGTTCTGCGCATGATCCGCACATTTAAAAACAAGAGAAGCGCAAAATCCGATGGCCTCCTAGGGGAAGGGGGCCAAGATCCTCGCAGTGAGAAGAGGGAGCCAAGGGAAGGGGAGGGAGAGGAGGGGACAGAGTGCACCTCTGCCATGCGCAACAGGCCAGATGCGCCTATGTGGGGCTCCTCCAGCAATGAAGGCTGGCAAGCCAGATCCACACACGTATCCGGCCCCGGCGCTGGCAAGGAGAGCACGCACCGTACAAAAAGGTCTTTCTGAGCACAGAGAGTTGACTCATGCCACAACGAAGAGGAAGGAAGGAAAGCCTCACATCCATTATTACACAGAGATCTGGTGAGGGGACGAAAAGATCCAACAGAACGGTGGGATGGACAGATCTGGTAAATGGGCTGAAAAAATAGAACGATTAGGCACACTTTATTGTTTGTTGTAAAGCAATGGAAAATTGAAAGGGTCAAACCAACCACACGAATTAAGAGTTATCTGAACTAATTATGGTTAGACCTGTAGGTAACACCATGACCAAACACTCAGAGCTTAGTATTTTAAATACGCCATGATAGCCACATATGAGGAACATGAGTCTTTGAGCAGCTCTATTAGCAAAATTGGGAATGCATATGACATGTAGCAGAGTTAACCCAACAGGAATGTTTTAATCTTCTTAGCCCTCGTCTTTTTTCCTACTCATAATAATAATGATTCAGTAAGCATTTAGGTCTCTCATGACATGTTTTTATACACTGATTTCATATTGGTTAATGTTGCAGGAGCTGATATACTTCCCATTATAATCAATCTATGAAGCACATCCATGGGACAGTACTAAAATGCTAGGTGAATTTATGAAACGAGCGAATAGCAAAAGAACTTCCATGCGCATTACTGAACATGAAACCTAAAGGAAATGATCAAAGCATCACTTTCGACCTTGCAGGACAGTAAAAGAACAACAAATGGCACTACTGGTATTTCTGTGATCTCAAACTTCTAATAGTGTACCTAAATATGTACCAGCGATTAGTAAGCTAACATATAGTATGCAACCCAACTAAGTACCTGAGTAGGGTCATGATGTTTGTTACAGACCAGATAATGTTTTTTTCCAAGTGGTTGGCTTGTTCTAAGATTTTACAATGTGCATATAAATTGTATTAAACTAAAAATTCAAGGTTTAATCTGAATGAAAATTTTAGCACATGGTAGAAGAAATATGATAAAAGCAATGGATCAGGAGCACCTTGATGCAGTCACACCTGCTGATAGCCCTCAAAATGCACCCATGGAATGAAGTTGTCTCAAAACAATTTAGGTAACCTGGGCAAGCATTAATAAAATCATTCTGAGAAACCTGGGCAAGCATTAATAAAATAATTTAGGTAAAACTTGATGGAATCGACTGTACTGTTGAGCAGTGAACTCATTTTTTCTTCGTCTAGACGGATACTTCGTACTCAGTAAATAATGTAAGGAAACTAGCAGCATCATACAAATTCGCAAAACGAAGCAAGTTCGCTGAGGATGCTATAAATTATGAACTAAAACTTTATCAAACAGGTAAAAGAATGACAAAAAGAAGGGAACAAAAACACCTTGATGTTGCTGCACCTGATGATAGTCCTCAAAATTGGCCTATGAAATGAAGTCCTGTGTTGAACCGAAATCACAACACAAGAATAAATTTTGTATTGTGTATCGTCCTTTGCGTCACGCAGACCATGGCGCACAGCCTGCTCCACCGTCGGGCTCAGGAACTACCACTCCCGCCACTCTAGCAAATGGAGAAGATCGATGAACACCAACAAATAGGTAAAATGATTCTAAAACATGTATTGCCGTAGCAAATGTTTAAGTATAACATCTATGCTGATCAATATGGGACGAAGGTAAATGTGAGGCTGCAGCATGGTTGCCTTACAAAATAAAACCTTTTTTTAGAATGAGCTCGAAGAAATTAGGTCTTATCTGGAACCTCAACAAAGAGCACTCGCCTCTCAAACTGGAACAAATTCACACAAAAAACTACATACATGTCTATAGGAGAACATTCAGGCACAAAATTGAAAGGACGAAAGCCATGTAATCTGCTGTAGTAAGCATTGACCTATCCAATATTTCTTAACTTGTTTAATACATTAGTCTGAAAAGTGAAAATCTAATACTGAGGAACATACATGAATAAACCTAAATGGTTTGTACAGGGCTCGGTATTGACCAATGCGGCACTTGGGGAACATTGTGAGTGATTGAAAGGAGGTGGCCTTCTAGAAACAGATTTGCATCACTTGTACCAGGAATGTAGGAAAAATCTCACAAAAAATTGGTAACTGCACTAAGAATCTGGGGCTCCCGCCACCAAAACATTCAGTAAAAGAAGGCCAAGAGACATGGAGGAGATGGGAGGTTACCTCTGTCGCCACCTTCATGGGAGGGACAACAACCTGCCAGTCGCCGTTCTTTGTCGCCGGGCGCAGCGGCCCACACTGGAGAAGGGCACCGCCGTCGGGGGTTGGGTCAAGTGGGCCGCCCCACACTGGAGAAGGGCACCGCCCTGGGGCTGGGGGTTGGGCTGGCCATGACCCCTAGCACACAGCTGCTAGGGTTTCTGAGCACTGAAACACATGAACACACACGGAGAGAGGAGGAGGCGCAGGGGGGCAGCGACGGCCGGACACCGCCGGGGCCAGGCCATGAGGGGAAAGGAGGAGGAGGAGGGCGCCCGCAGCCGCCACGCCCGCCTGTGCTAGCCGTCGTTGGCCTGTCCGTGTCGGGATGGAGAGGGAGAGGGAGAGACCGATGGGAAGAGGGAGAGGAGGCCAGTGGGGTGCAGGTCGCGGCCGTGCGCCGCGCCCCTGCCAGCCTGCTGGCCTGGAGGAGGTCGCTTCGCCCGCCTGGGGCGCCGTCGCCTTGGCCGTCGCCGTGTCGGGAGAGATCGAGAGAGGATGGGGAGAGGTGCGTGTTTTTTTTTCGGAGCAGAAGCTGTGTCTATTATTGGTTTCGCTGGATTCGGAGCGAAGCCGGAGGAGGCAACAAGAGATGGTGGAGAAGCTGGTTAAGCGCACGAGAAGCGAGGAGAAGCCGCTATCGTGAAAAGCTGGTCCATGCAATCCGGTCCGTAGAATCAAAGATCGGACGGACGAAAAAATTAGGAGCGACGTGGACACGCTGGCGTCGCGAGCTGGCCACAACGAATCATATCTTTTAATTTCCTATTTTAGATGTGTAAGTGCATGACCAGTGATTACCAAATTACCCGGGGCACAGGGGCAGCCTTCTGCAGATGCTTAATGAATGCAATTCTTGTTTTTTAAGAAGTCAAACAGTTTGAATTTTGATCAAAATTATATAAAAAATACTAATATTCATGATACAAAATTAGTATCATTAGATTAGTCATATAATATATTTTCATAATAAGTTTATTTAGAGACATAAATATTAATTCTATTTGATATAAACTTGGTCAAATTTAGGCTAGCTTGACCGGCACGGATCCTATAATTGCATGTTTTTATGGACCAGAGATAGAGAGGAAAGAAAGGCAAGTTGCAGCAGATGTTGCAAGGGGTCGTTTCAGGGTCCTCGGCCTCGTTAGGGTCCTTGTCCTCATCGGGTCCTCATCCTCATCCTTGAACCTTCCTCCACAGTTTGCCGAGAATTAGATATGACAAGTTTTGGTCGCCAGCTAAACAGGCCCTTAGCCTTACCCCCACGGGCCCGTGCGTGCTTAACCTCCACTCCCACGCGCCAGCAGCAGAGAGGAGAGGAAGGTTCTAGGAGGCACTGGTGAGTGTCAGCAGAGGCAGAGAACGAACGGTGGCAGGTTAATGGGCAGGACGAAATCAACGGCTAGAAGTTAGTGGTGACGTGGCAATAATAAGGTATAATGGTATATTAGAGAATCATAACTGAGTTGACTGTTGACCTCACCTCAAACACCACCTATGCCATCAAAGATTACTGATCATCACTGACACTTGCTCATAGATTTTAAAACATGTAACCCTGTAACAGCAGTTGAACCAATATCCACAAGTGTATACCCAAAATAGTGTTTGATTAAAAACAAGTGCTAAATTTCGCTTGCCACCTTCATAAGTTACTCAACTCCATAGGGCACCATCCAACTAGACAAATTAAACATAGAGTACATCACAGTAAAAAGCTACGCGAGCACAAGTACAAAAATATTGACAGCCACAATATGAAATTCAGATTCTGGTATACGAAAACAAGGATTATTATGGTAGATTGAACTATCGGAGTTCTGACTCCATATGCAGCACAAGCTAGCAGTTGTATAGTTTAGTTGTTGAGTTCAGTTGTATCGTTGCGACCCTGATTGAAGGCTTCAAACTGACTTTTCCAGGTAGCCGCCTTCCCAAAAATGCTCTCACTGCATAGATAACCAAAACTTTGAAGTGAGCTTCATTGAAAAATATAATGAAAGTATTATCCTCCCTAATGAAGACCACACAAATCATACCACATATATCTAGCAATATAATTATTGTCATCAGTAGTATGCATCATAAGTGCAATTAACTAATCAAGACTTTCATTTTGGCAAGGTTCTTAACTCCATATCAGACTAGAGATTATGATAAAGTGGTTTTTGAGTCTATATTAATCCTTATAATAAAAACAACATGCTTCAACTAAACAAGAATTTGTGCAAACTTCAATTTTGTATTTTACTGGACACTTACTGTACAAAATTTTACTGGACATTTATCGTACAAAATGTACCGTACAAAATTTTACAAAAAAATATCATCTTCAGGTGATGAACTGATGACTGAACTCTAGTCAACAAATAAAATAAAATAAAAAATATTTCAACCAACCATTGAACAGACCTACCACTAAATCCAACTAGAATTGTATTTGCATTTTTTTTACGTTTTCTCTTGCGATTCCACAACATAGCGAAACCACAACTAAAAAGAGCTCCGATAGAATGGTAATGTTCAGGAAAGTAGATTATTGAATACATCAAACCTGAATTCGGAATTTTACTATACTTATAAAAGTTCAATTAGTTGCACTAATGTACCAAGAAACCTAAAATTGCACAGGTCAAACAAGATTATAAAAATAGGCTTTTTAACCCCAAGAAAGTTAGGGAAATTAAAAAGTTAACATACTAAACTCCACACAATGTTCATTTTCTAGTTCTCAGACAACATTTCAACTACATGTTCATTTTCAAGTTCTCAGACAACATTTCAACTACATGTTGGTCCCCACAATGTGCCCAAACATTTATGCAATACTGATTCCTACTCCCTCCATTCAAAATATAAGATGTTTTGGCTTTTTCAAATGCATTGCTTTTATTATGTATCTAGAAATAGTGTATATCTAAATACATAGCAAAAACTATGTATCTAGAAAAGCCAAAGCGTCTTATACTTTGGAATGGAGGGATCAACAATTTTTTTTACCAGTGTATTTGAAGGTATACCAGATTGTAAGAAGGTAATAGTGACAATATATATCAACATTCTAATTTAATTTCGGAATGGTGATGCATCGCAATAGAACAAATTATTTGCCAGTTACAAACACAAAGTAAAATTGACAAAATTCAGTCTAATTCATTCTTGACATCTTTGTCTTCAACTCCTAAAACTAATCCAATCATTCAGGCAAACATAATATAAGTGTTAACTTTCAAAAGGTGACAAAATACAAGAAAACTGAGTCAGCTTGGCAAGGCAATCTCATATTCAAACAAAAAAATGAAGATGATGGGAAGGACTCATCATTTTTTTAATGATCGTTAACCAATTGTCTAGGCAACAGCTAGGACAAACAAATTCAACCAAATTTAGAATATAATTATATTAAACACATGCGCTCATGTCCGACTTCACCAGCAAGCTTCTATAATTATATTAAACACATGTGCTTGTGTCCGACTTCACCAGCAAGCTTCTATAATCTACTGCAGTAGAAATTGTTCCTTAGATAAGAAGGACATAAACATGCAAGTACAGGTTTCTAGAGTTTGTTTGCTGAGTTGTTGGCCAATCTAAAAGAAATTTAGAAACAAAATATATGGGCCAAATGTTATTCCTACAATGATGATCGCTTATTACAAAGCTAACTAGATGATTATTAATAACATTTTTGCAAAATGAGACAGAAGATGCATTTTGCATTTTCCACAACTAATTTGCAAAACAGGTGTAAGAGGTTCATCAATCAATAAGTGTGCAGTGTGGGATAGAGAGGTGAAATCAAAGAAAAAAAAATGAAGTGTTAGCATTACTCTGTCACCTATCCCAATCCATATTCCACTCCCCTATTACTTAATCCAAACATACTGTAAGAGACAGGATCCCATATATAAGACTAACGAAGGCTTTGTTCAGCTATTGTTGTAGTATAAGTAATAAGGTCTACCATGTGAAGCAGAACATGATTTGCAGTATGTAATGCAATCATAAAATTAAGTTCGCACATCTTTTAATAGTACTAAGAGCTTATGCATGTATATTGAATTTACTGTTTCCTTTCATCATGACAATGCTAAACAGAAAACAGAGAAACACAGGAATTTCATGTTATGAGCAGACCAGAGAAACAAAAACACTTTAGTGGCTAGGCAAGATGTGAGATTTCATTCAAGTTTGTAATAAATTCTATCGATTTGGATAACAAACACTCCAATCCAGACAGGCCACAAAAGACTTATTATTATTCATTAGTACTTTTAGTACTTAAAGTATGGATGATCATACTTAGTTTCATTACATCTAGAAACATTAGAACTAGAAAGGTTGATAAACAATTTACCAACCAGGGCAAGGTGCACAAGACCAATTACTTCTCTCTATTAAATAGGAAAGAAGAACAAAATAACTATTTTATACGTGTAACCAGTGATCACCAAATTACCTGACAGCAGCCTTCCGAAGATGCTTGGTGAACTCATAAGGAAAGAAAGGCAAATTGCTGAAGATGTTGCCAGGGGCCATTTCAGTGTCCCCATCCTCATCAGAAGGGGTGGTTTTGAAATCCTTATACCATAAAACCTTGCTGCTATCTATGTTAAGAGCAACCACCCATGCCTTTGCACTAGAAACTATGTGACTCTCCTTCAATACAAAATATATGATGTTGGGATCATCCATGCTCACCAGAGGGAATTATTGTGATATCTGTCACCCACCACATATTATTGTAGCCATGGTGCAGCGTCGAGATGGTGATTGTGAAACTGGAACCAGGATCACTCTCGCCAGATAGCATGCCATCGCTCCGGGCAATATTGACAAACTTCAATGTTTCATTCTTGGTAACGCACACAGTCCGGGACAACTGCGGCCATCCTCTGCTGAATGGGTCAGGATATCCAACAGGAATGTGATCCACTGGCAAGGAGACGTACTGGAGGTCAGGGCTAGGGTGATTAACGTCACAGAAAATGACACCCCTTGAGTAATCAACCCAACACAGGTAACTGCCGTAAGGGATAACCATGCTAGCTTCCCACCAGCAAAGTAAGTCACCAAACTTAGCCTTACCCCCACAGGCCCTTACGTGCTTAACCTCCCACTCGCCAGCACCTGCAGCAATTCTTTCCCTGCTCGAGCAGAGCCTCAAGAGCTGTGCTTCCAGAGGTGCATCCACGTCTTCAAGCCTGGCCATATCGAGATGGAGCTCCGCCACCACGAAAACTTGTTGTTAGTGTTTCGATTAAACACCAACTAGTAAATTTATATTTGTTGTGCGTTAGGCTCGGATGGTGTGTTAAAGGACACAAGGTTTATACTGGTTCGGACAGAATGTTCCTACGTCCAGTCTGTTGCTGCTCGTGTTATTAGCACTGAAAAAAGGTTCGTAGTAGGGGTATAAACGGTCGAGAGAGGGACAGGTCCTAAGTCTCTGATGGAAGGGTCAAAAGGATGCCAAGAGCCCGGTTGCTGCTTGACTGTGTGTTGTGTGATGTGTTGTGTATGAAATCGATCTGTCCCCTTAGTGGGGTGTCCTGACCTCCTTTTATAGACCAAGAGGGAGCAGGGATTACAGATAGGAGGAAGAGGAAAAAACCAAAGGTAGAGACCGTCCTTCGAAGGCGCCGAGCCTTCCTTTTCCCTTGAGCCTGCCCTGCTGATATGGCAAACCATGCCAGGGATAGCACGTTCGCTGATCCTGACATGGCCGTGTTCTGGCTTCGCTTCAGCAAGTGGTTACGTCCCATCCCACTCTGACGGATGGTGCGGCGTGCCGGGGTGCCGAGCCGTGATCCTACGGAGAGCAGGCGGGGAAGGGACTATACGTCAGTAACTATAGATGATGCGAGTTCTCTCTTACATTGTAGTGGTTGTCGTATGCTTATGTCAGGATCCGTGTTCGAGGGCTGATGGCAGCGCCCACAACACTGTAAGACAAAAGTCGGCGCCCACAACACTGTTCGGGTTCTTCCATGCCTAGAAGGTCTTAAAGCGCCCATTCCGTCGTATCTTGACGGTACTTTCCTACAGGCGTGCAGGGCATGGTCCTCGGTACTGCGGTTGACTCGAATGTCTGGTCTTACCCTGTGCCCGTCATTATGAAGGAGCAGGGTGCAGTCGTCGGGCGAGGTGGAGCCAGCCCTCAGTCACCGGGCGAGGCGGAGCCAGCCCTCAGGGGTTGGGCGAGGCGGAGCCAGCCCTTAATCATCGGGAGAGGCGGAGCCAGCCCTCCGATGTCGGGCGAGGCGGTGCCAGCCCTCAGTTGTCGGGTGAGGCGGAGCCAGCCCTCAGTCGTCGGGCGATGCGGAGTCTGCCCTCAGACGTTGGGTGAGGCGGAGTCTACCCTCAGGCGTCGGGCGAGGCGGAGTCTGCCCCCAAATGTCGGGTGAGGCTGAGTCTGCCCCTAGGCGTCGGGCGAGGCGGAGTCCACCCGTTGGGGGTCGGGCGAGGCGGAGTCCAGCCCTCGGGGGTCAGGCGAGGCGCGGCCAACCTCCGGTCGTATGGACAAGAAGCGCAGTTGTGTTCTTGTCTGCTTGAGAGCATCAACGTTTGATGGTTATTAGCTCCACCTCATTGGGTACCCCAGTATTAGGTCCCGACAGTAGCCCCCGAGCCTTCGGGTGATTCGGATAGAATCGCTCGGGGGTGATTTGACATGCCAGAGGGTGCGCGCGAGCGCACCCGACGGGTGTAGCCCCGGGTGATTCGGATAGAATCGCCCTGGGGGTTTTCGATTCGCCAGAGGGTGCGCGCGAGCGCACCCATCGGGTGTAGCCCCCGAGCCCCTGGGTGATTAGGATAGAATCGTCGGAGGGGTTTTCGATTCGCCAGAAGGTGCGCGCGAGTGCACCCGTTGGGTGTAGCCCCCGAGCCCCCAGGTGATTCGGATAGAATCACCCGGGGGGTATTTCAGACCTTTCGTGGGTATGGCTGTGAGATTTGGTATTTTGAGAACTGGATAGTTTTAAAGGGAACCCTGGTATCCTGTTTGCGGGGATTCTTCCAGGGTTAGCCCGGTTGAGACTCAATCGCGGATCGAGACTCCCTTGAGGTTTGTGTGCCTGAGTTCTGTCCGCTTGCGGGCCCATCCCTCGTTGGGACAGCCGTCGAAACTATTGGGCTAGCCGTCGAACTCCTGGGCCCGGGCGGGCCGGTGAAATGGTTCTTGACCCGTATCCCCTCTGCGGGAAAAGAGTCCTAGTCTGTCCGGGAAAGCAAAACGTCCGGTGCGACTCTGGTGGGAAAGGAAAGAGATTGCAGGCGCATATCCCACAACGTGACGTGGTGGTGTATCGTGGCAGGCATGGAGATCTAGGAGGCCAGTTGCCCTTCTTGCATCCGCCGCCCCTATAAAACCAAGGGGTTCACCCCCAGGGTTCCATCCTTTGCCTTCTCGCCTTTGCATCTACAACTTCCACCGCCAATCGCCTGAGCCTCCCACACCCGCATTGCAGCCGCCATCAAGCTCGCATCCACCCCCCTCCTAATCGTCCAATGGAGCCGTGGTGCAGATCCAATATCACCCTTCAGCGCCTGGAGGGCCTCGTTCGCCATGGCCTCCTTTGCCCGTGGACCGCCGCCGAGAAGTGGCAGCTGCCTGGTAATGAAGATGCGTCATCGCCGCCCGAAGGTTATGTTGTGTCCTTTGCTCGCTTTCATGAGCGGGGATTCGCCACCTCCGCCCACAAGTTCCTTCGGGGGCTGCTGGATTACTACAAGGTGGAGTTGCAGCACCTTACTCCCAATGGGGTCTAGCACATTGTGGCGTTCGTCGCCTTGTGTGAGGGGTTCTTGGGGATTAGTCCCCACTTCGACCTATGGTGGTATCTCTTTGTCGTCAACCTTTTGAAGAAGCGGGTCGAGAAGCAAGAGCTTAGCGTGCTGGTGGGATGTGCCGGCATTCATCTCCACAACAACCGGGTGAACGAATACCCGTCGATGCATCTATCGACCTCCAACAAGGGATGGCATTCGCATTGGTTTTACGTCAAGGACGATGTTGCCACCCCCTTGCCAACGGTCTCCGGGCGCATCATCGAAGAGGTCCCGAAGTTGTGGAAGTGGGGTGTCCCGGACAAAGCCAAGAAGAAGATCAAGGACCATCTCGCCGCCCTCCAAATTCTGAAGGAGAGGGGCGTGAAGGGATCGGGGATCATCGGCGCCTACCATACGCGGAGGGTGACGCCGCTGATAAGCCGCGTGCTTCCCCTGTACCTGATGGTGCCCGGAGCATCGCTCGAAGGGACGACGCTTGTCGACGAAGCGCTCCCCCCTCCGAAGTGGCGCAACGCATCAAGGAGGCGATGGAGCCTTCGAACGAAAACGCCGGCGTTGTCCTTGATTTCATGTATCCGGTGCCAGGGCATCCCCCAATGCGGCCGGAATCGGGGTTCATCGACTTCGTAAGTTCTCTTTCCCCGTGCCTCCTTTTTACTTGAATTCCCGACCCCTTGATGCTGACCTCGGGATAGCAGGACCAGCCGAAGAGACTCGTCTTCGCGGATAGCTCGGCTTCGCTGCCGAAGGACCCGCTCATGGCGGTAGCGAATCGCACCATGGCCGAGTGGGATAGGAAGACAAAGGAGTTCAAGAGAAAGAAGATGCTACAGAAGCAGCAAGCACGGGAGCGAGGAGAGGAGACAGATAGTGATGACGATGACGAGGAGTATGATGAGGTAGTTGCTGACATTGAGTGGGGCGACCTGGGAGGCGAGGACGCGCTGATAGGTGCCCACTTGTCAATGCAGGGACCCTTCATGTTCCATGCCGGGGTAGATGCGGCCATGAGGCCGGAGGAGGCAGGCTAGACCGTTGGCCCGTCCTCAGGACCGGTGGGAGTGGACGGATCTGCTGCCGCACCTAGGGTGCCGGTGGAGGGGGCGGTTCCACTACCGCGCCCCACGAGCTGATAGGGGTGGGTGGATCTACCGCCGTGCCCAAGGTGTTGACAGAGAGGGGTAGCTCCGCCGCCATGCCCTCGGAGGTAAGGGAGATGAGCCCCTCTGCCCGGGAGTAGGGGCAGGCTCAAAATTGTCCCGCCCAGACGAATTGAAGCAGGAATCTAGGGGTTCATCCCCAAAACGTCCCTACCGCCCAACATCGCTAGCTTAAGTCACGGATTCCTCTGTTTTTTTTTGTTTTTCAATGTGACCTGACTGGTCGACGAGCCTTTTAACTCTTGCAGAGTCTTGAGACGGGGCCGTTCTTTAGCGCTGGAGCCCAAGAAGAACGTTCCTCTTCAGGCAGGATGGGCGCCGTCACCCGATGTTGCTCCTATTTTAGGCAGGAGCGGTGCCGATGTTGTGGCCTCGTCGACCAGTCAGGCACCGCCTGCGGTGGCGCCCGTGCCCTCGGCGGGTCAAGCAGACGCCGGGGCTGGTGGAGCACCCTCGGGGGTCGTCGAGCAAACGACGGCGGAGGTGACTCCGCTGCCTACATCGGAGCAGATGGAGCTGCCGCTCGTGCTTGTGGCACCCTTTGTGGTGGGCGCGGTGCAGCAAGTCGAGGCCCCGGTGTCACAAGCGGAGGTGGCCACGACTGTGACAAGCCAGGCACAGTCGGACGCCTGAGGTGGGCCGGACGGAGGGGGACATGGCCAGAGAGTCCCTAGGCATCGTGGCAGTGGTGGAGAGGACCATCGGGGGGTCGCCCTTGGCCCTGATGTCCGTGGGTAGCCGCTCGCCCGTGCGGGGTGAGTCGCTGCTCCAGTGGATGGATCCTCAAGACCCAACGTCGATTCTCTTCTCGCTCGATGATGCTACCGAGAGCATAGAGCGGGAGAGTCTCGATGAAGGGATCTTGGCTATGATGGATGTCCTAAGCCAAGCTAGGGGTGTCCTGCATGATGCCATCATTCCCACTGGCCGGGTATCCGCTTGATCTTCCCTCTCGCTTTCTTCTTTCTTCATGTATTTTTGTGTTTTTGACACTGGTCTTCTTTTCAGTCCCTCATTGCTCGTAGCCGGGAGAAATCTTGGTTCCTCCACAAGCAGAAGGTGGAATGGGACCACCTCATCGAGGAGGCCTGGCTGCGTAGAGACGTGAGCGCCCAGCTTGCTGCCACCCAATAGCAGGAAGCCGAGGCATGTCGGGATGCAGAGGAGATTCATGGGATGTTCCAGGATCTATCGGCGAGGGTGCGGCAGGATGAGGAGGCGGCCGCTAGGGTCCAAAAGGAGTGGGACAAGCTGCTCTAGAAGGATGCCAAGGCCTGCCAGTGGGTCGTCTACCACCCGGCTGAGGTGTAGAGGGAGTAGGATCTCAAGCTAGAAGCCGAGGAGAGGTCCGTGGCCCTACAGTAGAAGGCGAATCTGGATGTCGAGGTGGTTGCCCGGCTGCGCAGGGAGCAAGACAAGCTATGCCAGACTGTAGAAAGACTCCGCTTGGAGTGCGGCATGGCCCGCGAGGAGCGCGACCAGGCTGTTCGAGAGTGCGACGAGGCGTGTCAGGGGGTCAGCTCCCTCAGGGCGGATCTTGGAGCCATGGTGGCCCAAAGGTTGGAGGCCGAGAGTGTCTCTGCCGAGCTGGGCACGGAGCTCACCGAGGTGTGGGGGATTCTTTAGGCCGAGAGCGATGAGCACGATCTCCTGCGCGCTGCCATCGGGGTGGTTTTCGATTACCTGGGGGTGGCGCGGACGGAGGAAACCGGCTCACTTGCGGCCCGTGCCGTAGATATTACAGCGCGGGTGCGCCAGCTTTAGGAGAACACCTTTCACGCTAGGGTCACCCAAGCCTTTGCTGTTGCCTGCTCTCATTATGATCAAGAAATTGACTTGGAGATATTGAGCCTCGGCTTAGTGCCTAGCTATGAAGCCTCCGAGCTGGATGAGATTGACAAGGCGGTGACTCCCATTGCGCGGAACCTGGCGGACAGGATGAAAGACATAGTTCTCCCCTCGAGGAGGTAGTTAGTCAAATGAGTCTGATAAACATTTATCTGTAATATGTGGAGAAGTGTCGGTGCTTTTGTGTCTGAAAACAGATTCGTAATTTCGTTTCATAATTTTGTTTCGTTTGTCTGAACTTGTTTTCTTCCTTTTTGCATTCGAGAAAAGAGGTTTATGCGATCCGACCCTTCCGTTCATTAAGACCGTAGGGCCTGAGGTGTATAAGGAGGAAATTTTGATTATGCTAGTGAGAAAAGTTACCATAGCCATCGGGGCGTGGGTTTTTTGTAGTCTTACCAGGCTTGCTCATTTATCTGTTCCCATAAACCTTGCCGCTAACCTTAACGCGAGGAAGAGGTCTGATGCAACGACTGTTTCGAAAAAAGGGAGGTATTTATACCTTTATCAGCCCCCAAGTGAGATCCGACCCCTTGCGGTCGCTGGGGCCAGATGTTACTGGAGACCGAAGCGAGGGTAGCGAACTTACTCTTGTATTCACATGTACCCCTTAGGATTTTAACGATCATTCTGTGACCGTGCGTTTGGTCTCATTGCTGGCCCGGCCTTCCCCGAACCCCCGCGTGTGGTGGGGATTCGGTCAAGGGTCGGCTCATTTTGTGACTGTCGCTCCGTTCGTGGTTTTCGCAACTAGAGGGCTTGAGGCGACGTCACCTGCCTCAACGGCTCAAGGGACACGCTTGATGAGCTCGCTAACAGGGATGTTCGAATGGAATCCGGTCCCGTCGTTCGTGATAGGGTTGGCAAAGCCCTTGGGTGGCATTCTGTTGTTCCGTAACCCGCCTTCTAATAGATCCCCCTCAATGGGGATTCTATGGACTCAGCTAGAGGCTGGATTGAACTAGAAGGTTGAGATGACCCTACTCGTCTCTATGCGGGTTGGGCAAAGGCCACTGAGGCTCATCTGTGTTTTCTCCCCTGGCTCTTGATCGACGCGATGCGGCCTCGGGCCCTTCGCAGACCAGCCTTTGAACCTCGGTCTCCCGATCTAGGATCAGGTGGCTCGAGCCCCCAAGCCCCTTGGGGTCTGATAGGGTTCGGCCATGTTTTACGCGTCACCCCGTCCTTAGTTTCCACAATCGAAGGGGATGAGCTGACGATACTTGCCTCGATGGCTTGAGTGTCGTGCTCAATGAGCTCGCTAATGGGCATGTTCGTGTGGAATCCGGGTCTGTCATTCACTGACGGGGTCGATAGAGCCCTCATGTGGCATTCCACTACTTCTTAACCCGCTTCCCGGTAGATGCTCGAGCCGTTCGATAGGCTTAGGTGGCCTATTGGCCTCTCCTCGGCGGAGATTCTGTGGGTTTGGCTTGAGCTTATAATCGAACAAGAAAGGTTGAGGTGTCCCTGTCCGCTTCTGAGCGGGGTCGGGCAAGGCCGCTGGGGCTCATCTCGGGTTTTCTCCCCTAGCTCTATTTGACGTGAGGCGGCCTCGAGCCCTTCGTAGGCTAGCCTTCGAACCTCGGTCAATTGCCGCTTATATCGAATGAGGCGACTGCCGCTTTGTGACGCGACACGAAGCGTTGAGATGCAGCGATTGCATATGCAACGTTTGGATGTATGGGTTTAATGTATGATTTAATCGAAATGAAAGTGGGGGTCGGTGATGTTACCTTGGTGGTATGAGCGACAAGAAGCTCTTACCAAACATGTCAGTGCAGGGTTCAGGTCCGACGTTTGTGATGGGGCCGGTGTTACCTGCATTAGCATCGCAATTTTTCGTTTTGGTCTCTTGGTGGTGATCCGAGCCGTTCGATTGACTTAGGCGACCTGATAGCTTCTCCCTAAAGGAGATTCTACAGGCGGACCCCTCCGAACCCTTCTCAAGAAGGTGGATGCTAAAGCTTGGGGTGCGGGGAACTGTGAATTCGATTATGCTGGTGAACAAAAACATCGTAGCCGTCGGGGCGTTGGGTCTAGCGGTTTGTCCAGTTTTACTCAAAGTTTTACACCCACACACTGCGCCTCTGGTTTCAAATGTAAGGAGGGGTCGGGTGAAGAGGATGTCTAAACAAGTAGACACTCTCGGCAGCCCCCGAGTGATGTTCGTGCCCCTACCGTTGCTGGGGTCGGAGGCTCGATAATGAAATTAACACGCAAAGTAAGTAAACAAAGGTGCTTATCTTTTGGTGGCCGTTCGTTCGGCATTTTACCTGGGCTGTCCGATAGAACCAGGAGGCCCGTTGGGCTCCCCTTGATGGAGCTTCCATCGTTGGGTCCTTCTAGGTCCTGCCTGGGGAAGCGGAGAGTCGCCTGCATGTGGGTGCGCCTTGTTTCTCGCGCCTAACGCGTGGTAGTGGCAGGCCATGCCCGGGCCACGTCCCGTTTGACTAGGCATCGTTTCGTTGAGCAGAGCGTGTCCCGTCGGTCTAGATGTGTCCCCTCGAATTCCTGTCAGCATCGATTTCCTATCTGCATTGAATAGGGGAAGGGAGAGAGTTTTTCATCCCAACCTTTCGCCTTTCTTCAGCTGCTACGCCTCTTCCATAAATAGGGAGAGGGAGGGGAGTTCTCATCCCATTCCTTTGCCTGTTCTTGAGCCGCTACCTCTCCTCCTTTCTCCTTCTCACCGAGCACGTTCGCATGTCGCGACGATTCCTAAGTGAGAGAGGGTAATGCAAGGGAGAGGAGAACTCACAGATCCGTTCATGAATCCAGAGTGCGATGTCGAGCTGGAGGTCATCCAAAGTAGATGAGATGGTGCTGGCTGCCTTTGTCGAGAAGGGGCCACTTCTGTCGAAGGAGGAGGTGCACTGGAGGGTGCTGAGCGTCATCGGCTTTGTTGTCGTCTGCGAGGCCTTCATCGGAATAGAGCCGTATGGGGACTTCTTCTGGTGAATCTTCTCTGGGTGAGCCTTGTTGGCGGGGAAGCCGCCCAGGACTGCATCGATAGGGGGTTGCGCCCCTGTAGCTGCTCAGATTGGCCAGTTCATGAAGCTTGATGAGATGTCAGAGACATCCATCAGCCATGGCGGCCTTTCTTCGGCGGGGAGCGCCCCCCGTCCAAGTGCCATTGTTAGGGTTGCGGCTAATCATGATGGTGTAGTCCCTAGATGCCCCAGCGAAGGAGCCACGGTCACTGATGTGGTGCTCGACGTTGCAGACGACGGCACCCTCAGGGATCCTACGGAGTGGTAGGACGTTGCCGATGGAGAGCGTGGCGTGTCGACCGTAGTAGTACATAGAGTAGATCTGGTCAGAAAGTGTAATCGTTTAAGTTGCGGGGGAAGCCCCTATGGGAATAGTCTTTTCTACTCATGAATACATTAGTCCCTTTCCACGATGAAATCACTTTGTAAGCGATGAATTTGCGCAAAAAATGAACAAGTTTTTAAATTTCGTTATGGCAAATAGCTTTTTAGCTCTTCTCCCTCTTTTTGTAAAAGAGGTTTAGTGCCTTCCGACCCTTCCCATACTTAAGGTCGCAAAAAACTCAAAGTGCGAGTGAGCCAATTCTGATCACGCTGGTGAGCAAGGAGGCCGTAGACGCTGGGGCGTGGGTTTCCTGCAGTCCTACCAGTTATACTCAGATTTTGTTCTCGAAATCCTAGCCTTTAGGACTTACCATGAGAAAAGAGGGAAAACACAGAGAATGTTTGCAAGATAACACAGAGAGTGTTTGCAAGATAAACGTACTTATATCAACCCCCGAGTGAGGTCCGACCCCTTGCACTTTGCAGGGGTCGGATGTCACGAAAGATCGGGGATTTTTGATGACAAAAACTGATAAGAGAAGGTATGCGTTTATTTAAGGGTAAAAATGATGTAGCTGCTCAATGTTCTAGGCATTGGTGAAGACCTCGATGTCGATGGTTTTTAACTTGTAGGCTACTGTAGTGGTGTTTACACCAAAATTTGGAAGAAGAGTCACAGGGACTCGAAAGCTCCCAAGATCATATCATCGAGGAATCAATTACGTGCAAATCGGAACCAGCTAATTTGGATGCAAAAATTGGAATCGGCTTTCTTCAGATAGCGCCAGCGGATAACGACAAAGGCTATGATTCGACGCCAGGACGAAACATGTTGGGCTCTACAAAAAGGGAAAGATTAGAGTCCAAGTTATCTTAAATTAGAATGTTTTCTTTAGGGTCAAAAATTATGATGTGTCGTGCTTAGACAGGAGTCGTGCGCAGGTCCCGGGTATAAATATCAAGCCCCGGCTATTGTATCAAAGACATCAATTAATTCAAATACAAGTCAATTACTTTTTCGGCTCCGGCCACCCCTTAGGAGTAGGAGTAGAGTAGATCTCGGCGAATTCTTCAGCGAGTACGGCTGCATCGATCCGATCGACCTCCACTGCTTGTATGTAAGTACCGTCATGGTTTATACCTCTGTTCGTATGGCTACATCGATCCGGTCGACCCCCACTGCGGCTCTGGTATAAGCTAGTTATCGACTCTTGTTTAATTCAAGTATGGCATGTGTGATTCTGCCTCACACCCTACTGCTTGAATTAGATCAAGGTCAAGTTATCGGTTCTACCCTAGAATGACAGTCTTTGGTAGATTCATTAAGTTACCGATATTGCTTATTACTTTCATTATTTATCTAATTACAACAATATCACTCTACCCGATTGAGATTGATTTAGATCGGCCTTATATCTTATTTAACCCATCGTATGCTACTCTAAAACTGATCTAATCTACACCTTAAATGGTGAGTTATGTTTCATTGGCTGTTTTATATCAATCTTAATCGTGCATAGCGTGCGGTTAAGGCATGTTGCGTCTCGAGTAGATCTATTGGCTAGCGAAAACCGTTCCACGGCCCGTTATCATGGCCTGTGTGATTCTGCCTCACATCCCACTGCTAGCACCATGGAGTGGGGATCGTTATTTAGTAGATCTATTCCTGGTAAGGCATGACTTTAACTGTGCGCTATGCCTGAATCGGCTATTTTAGCCGATATCGAGTGCTTTCACGAACAGCTCGCATCACGAGACCGTTGAAGTAAAGATAGGTTGAAAGATATGTTAACCCCATGATCTTATTATTGTATTACGGCCTGCATGATTCTGCCTCATGCCCCACTGATATTAGTAATGAGTTAGGGTCGTCAAGTCTATTGTTATTTCTATGGCCTGCATGATTCTGCGTCATGCTCCACTGGTCATGGCGATAGATGAGATCTAACATGTTCACCAGATTTATCTTTATCAAACGGTTAAATGGTGTTGAATTGTTTCTTTATACAAAAAGGGGTTCGGTTACTTGTAATCATTGGCTCAGCATAGACCAATCATCATGGATATCTTATTGTCATTGATTCATATTTGCTCAAACAATGATATTTATCCTGAATGATAACCAGTTCTTCTTACACAACCCCATGAACTTTAACCGATTTATTTTCATGAATATGCTGGAATTGACTATTTAGTCGATCTCCTTTCATATCGGCTCTCATAGACGCACATTTGGGACTGTCTGGCAACACCGGCAAGTTTCGCCCTTAAGTACTGATGAACTTTCTCTCCTTGTCAATTACAGGGTCAAATTGACTAGCATGTCTTGGGAAGATTGCACAGGATCGACCATCCCTGCGCTGAAGCTAGGCGGATCCGCTTCATCGAGCAGACCCTTCTGGCTTGCTGCATGTGTCCTCGGCACGGGACGAAAATTCTGTGTCGACAAGTGGGCTAGTAGAAGCCCTATCGGAACACGTTCCCAACCAAGGTTCTAGGTGTGGCGTGGTGACCGTAGACCCTGTCGTGGATATCACTCAGCAAAAGCTTCCCCTGTTCGATGGGGATGCATAGCTGCAGGATCCCGGTGTGGCTTTGTTTGTACAGTTCGCCTTCTACAAGAATGAAGGATTTCGTGCGACGTGTGAGCCGTCGAGCTTTCGTCTTGTCTATTGGCAGCGTGTCATGGAGGAGATGTTGAGGTAGATCATTCTCTAGTCAATCAGAGGGTCGGGCTCTATCGTTGGATCCTCTTCAAGTTCCATGACCTCGGGGCCAGATGGAGCCGTCGGTTGGTTAGCCCCCAAGGCTGGATCAGACGGTCCATCATCGGCCCGTTCCAACCCTTCATAGCACATCGAGGGTTTGTGTTGGTCGCTGGTGAAGACACCCATTGGCACCAGCTCTTGACCGGCCGCCGCTTTTGCCAGTGCATCGGCCGCCTCGTTGAGGCGCCTTGGGATGTGATTGAGTTCGAGGCCGTTGAATTTATCCTCCAGCCGTCGGACTTCTTGGTAGTATGCAGCCATCTTGGCGTCGTGACAACTTGACTCCTTCATGACTTGGTTGACGACTTGCTGGGAGTCGCCCTGGATGTCGAGGTGTCGGATGCCCAACTCGATGGCGATGTGTAGGCCGTTGATGAGTGCTTCATACTCGGCCACATTATTGGATGAGGGGAAATGGAGATGAACCATGTACCTCATGCGAAGCCCGAGGGGTGATACGAAGACCAGCCCAACACCGGTGCCCTTCTTCATCAGTGACCCATTGAAGTACATCATCCAATACTCTTGATCGACGACCGCCGGTGGTGTTTGGACCTCGGTCCATTCTGCGATGAAGTCAGCCAACACCTAGGACTTGATCGCCGTTCGGGAGGCATACATGATGCCTTAATCCATCAACTCGAGTGCCCACTTTGTGGTTCTTCCCATGGCATCCTAGCTCTGGATGACCTCACCGAGGGGGAACGACGTCACGACCGTCACGGGGTGTGACTCGAAGTAGTGGCGTAGCTTCCTCTTGGTGATGAGGACGACGTATAGGAGCTTCTGGATTTGGGAGTAGCGGGTCTTAGAGTCGGATAGTACCTCGTTGATGAAGTACATAGGGCGCTGCACCTTGAGGGCGTGCCCCTCTTCCTCCCACTCTACTACCAGGGCGGCGCTAACCACTTGCGTGGTGGCCACTATGTATAGCAAGAGGGATTCTCCATTGCTTGGAGGAACTAGGATCGGGGCCCTTGTCAAAAGCAGTTTGACCATGTCAAGTGCCTCCTGGACCTCGAATGTCCACTCAAAGCGGTCGGCTTTCTTCAAGAGTCGATAAAGGGGAGACCTCGTTCGCCGAGGCGTGAGATGAATCGGCTGAGTGCGGCGAGGCACCCTATGACTCACTGAACCCCCTTTATGTTTTGAATCAGGCCCATCCTTGTGATGGCTGAGATTTTCTCCGGGTTGGCTTTGATGCCACGCTTGGAGACGATGAAGCCGAGCAGCATGCCCCTCGGGACCCCGAAAACACACTTCTCAAGATTGAGTTTGATGCTATTCGCTCGGAGTTTTGCAAAGGTCTGCTCAAGATCGGCAACAAGGTGGTCAGCCCATTTGGACTTAACTATCATGTCATCGACGTAGGCCTCAATGGTCCACCCGATGAGGTCCCCAAAGCATTTGAGCATACAGTGCTGGTACGTAGCACCAGCGTTCTTCAGTCTGAACGGCATTGAAATGTAGCAGAATGATCCGAAGGGGGTGATGAAAGATGTCGCGAGTTGGTCAGACTCTTTCATCGTGATTTGATGGTAGCCGAAGTATACATCAAGGAAGCAGAGTGTTTCGCACCCCGAGGTAGAGTCGACTATTTGGTCTATACGTGGCAAAGGAAACGGATCCTTTGGGCATGCCTTGTTGAGACCCGTATAGTCAACACACATCCTCCATTTCCCACTCTTCTTTGGCACAAGAACAGGATTAGCTAACCACTCTGGGTGGTACACTTCCTTGATGAATCCGACCGCCAAAAGTTTGGCTATCACCTCATCGATGGCCCTGCATTTCTCCTCGTCGAAGCGATGCAGGCGTTGCTTCACCGGCTTGGAGCCCAGGTGGATCTTCAAGGTATGCTCGGTGACCTCCCTCGGAATGCCTGGCATATCCGAGGGTTTCCATGCAAAGATGTCTTTGTTGTCGCGGAGGAAGTCGACGAGCGCGCTTTCCTATTTGGAGGAAAGCGTGGTACCAATGCGTACCGTCTTGCCCTTAGAGCTATTGGGGTCTACGAGGATGTCCTTAGAGCCCTCTGCCGGTTCGAATGACCCGGTCAACTTCTTGGCATCGGGTGCTTCTTTGGTGACCTTCTCCCTCAGGGCGGCGAGTTCCCCGGAGGCGACGATCGCTGCGGCGTGGTCGCAGCACTCGACCTCGCACTCATAGGCCCGCTAGAAGGAGGTGCCGACGGTGATGACCCCATGGGGGCCGGCATCTTCAGCTTGAGATATGTATAGTTGGGGACGGCCATGAACTTCGCGTAGCATGGGCATCCCAGGATGGCATGGAAAGTTCCAGGGAACCCAACCACCTCAAAGGTGAGGGTCTCAGTTATGTAATTGAACTAATCCCCGAAGGTGATGGGCAGATCGATCTGCCCGAGTGGCATGGCCTGCTTCCGAGCACGATGCCGTGGAAAGGCGCTTGGGTTGGGCAGAGGCATGTCCAGTCGATGCCCATCTCGTCGAGCGTCTTTGCATACATGATGTTGAGGCCACTGCCCCCATCCATCAGTATTTTGGTGAGTTGCTTTGGGCCGACGATCGGGTCGACCATGAGCGAATATCTCCCTAGGTGCGGGATCTATCCGGATGGTCTGCCCGATCGAAGGTTATGGCGGACTCTGACCACCGGAGGAAGGCAGGTGTGTCCGGTTTGGTCGTATAGACCTCGCGGCGCACGACCTTCTGGCGGTGTTTGGAGTCATAGGCCACTGATCCCCCGAAGATCATATGGCAACCATCTAGCGTTGGAAAGCCATCATCCTTCTCCTCGGCATCGTCTGCAGTGGGGGTAGGGTCCTTTCCCTACTCCCCTTTGTTGGAGCCTCCGGACAAGAACCGCCGCATGAGGCTGCAGTCCTTGAGCAGATGTTTTATTAGAAAGGCGTGGTTCAGGCACGGCCCCTCAAGTAATTTTTTGAAGTGGTTCGAAGTGCCCTCTGTAGGCTTCTGGCCACCCTTGCAGTCAGCAGCGGCCACGAGCGAGTCCTCATGCCGTTGCTTCTTGTTCTTCCTTTTGGCGGAACGATTGGAGGTGCCTTCACTGGCGCCCTCGTCTCGCCTTCGAGATGATCGAAGATTGCTCCGACCGCCTCATCTCCTGAGGCGTGGCTGGTGGCGATGTCCAAGAGCTCCTTGGTGGTTCATGGGCCCTTGGATCCCAGCTTATGAACCAAAGACTCGCAGGAAGTCTTAGACAGGAAGGCTCCTATAACGTCGGCATCGACAACGTTAGGGAGCTCGTTGCACTGCTTAGAGAAGTGCCGGATGTACCCATGGAGGGTCTCACCGGCCTTCTGACAGCAGTTCTTGAGGTCTCATGGGTTCCCAGGGTGCTTGTATGTGCCCTGGAAGTTCCCCACAAAGATCTTCTTCTGAGCCGCCCAACTCTAGATCGCATTGGATGGTAGGTGTTCCAATCACACTCGTGCCAAATCGGCTAAGAATAGTGGAAGGTTGCAGATAATAAAGTCGTCATTATCCGCACCACCGGCTTGGTAGTCAAGCCGATAGTCTTCGAGCCAAAGTCCAGGGTTTGTCTCCCCAGAGTACTTAGGGATATTGGTAGGTGGTCGGTACCTTGGCAGGAAAGCAACATTGAGGATGTGCCGACCGAAGGCCTGAGGGCCTAGCAGGCTGGGGCTCGGGCTCTGGTCCTCGCCGTTGTCGTAGCATCCACCATGACGAGGGTGATAGCCATGATGGGCTCCTTCTCTCAGGTCACTGTAGGTATGTCTGCGGGCGTCGAGGGTGCTGTGTGCGTCGCGGTTGCGGCCGAGGCGTTGATGCACCGGGACCGTGGTGCGCTGCCTGCCGCCTTGTGGTGCCTGATGGACTGACGTGTCCCTAGCCGGGCGCGCCGAGGTTGTGCGCTGAATGGCATCGAGCTCGCGTCATCGAGACAGCGAGCTCTCAGCCTGTTGCGCCGCCGCACGCTCGATTAGCGTGCGAATCTCGCGGTGGGCCTGATGATCCTCGGGCGTCGCGGCCTCTAGAAGGCCATGGAGCAAGGCCGTCGCGGCGGCGATGTTCTGGCGTGCCTGGGTGAAGCAAGTAAGGGCTTCATCATCGACGATGATCCTTCGGTTCACATCACGGGCCCTGGCGCGTGCGCGCCCATCGTCTCCACGGCGTTCGATCTCCCGATCGACCTCCGCGCATTCCCACACAAGCTGGATTCCGGCTTCCTCGATCACCCGCTTTTGGGCTCTTAGCTGCTCCACCCCTACACGAGGTGGGGCCACTATCCCCCCTCTAGTTCTGTCATCGAGGTTGCCTGCCGGGGTAGCCTCCTCCGCAAAGATGCTTTCGACGTGTCCCTCGAGGGTACCCGCCATGAAACATTCCCGGGAGGGGTGATGGCTCCCCCTACTGGAGTCAGAGCCAGAGTTTGACCCTGGCTCCTCCGTGAGGAGGCCATGGAGGGATTCCGTGATGCTTTTGATCATCCCCACGAACTCGTTGTTCGCGAGGGATGAGATCGTGCGCTGCGCCACAAGGTGGCTAACGGTCACCGTGGTGTTGCGGAGACCGAACAGAAGTGCCATCGGGGCGCTCCATGCAAAGTGTTCTAGAGAGAGGGTGAGGTAGCGTGGGTCCTCCCCAGACAGCTGGGGTTCAAGGGAGACGCCGGGTTGGCGCTCAAGCCTCCCGTAGTTGAAGCTAATGGAGGGGAGAGATTGGTTGGCGGCGTGGGCCAACGCCAACTCTCTTCCCACCGTGACGATGAAGTCTAGGTCACCGAAACGCACGTGTGCACCCGGGACCCAGCTGATTGCGTGGCTAGCCATCCGAGGCCTGATATGGAAGGCGCAAAGGTCCCCTACCTGGAACGCCAACTGTCGATGTTTCGAATAAACACCACCTAGTAAATTTATATTTGTTGCGCATTAGGCCCGGATGGTGTGTTAAAAGACACAAGGTTTATATTGGTTCAGGCAGAATGTCCCTATGTCCAGTCTGCTGCTGCTCATATTATTAGCACCGAAAAAGGTTCGTAGTAGGGGGTACAAACGGTCGAGAGAGGGACAGGTCCCAAGTCTCTGATAGAAGGGTCGAAAGGATGCCAAGAGCTCGGTTGCTGCTTGGCTATGTGTTGTGTGATGTGTTGTGTATGAAATTGATCCGTCCCCTTAGCGGGGTGTCCTGCCCTCCTTTTAAAGACCAAGGGGGAGCAGGGGTTACAAATGGGAGGAAGAGGAAAAAACTAAAGGTAGAGACCGTCCTTCGAAGGCGCTGGACCTTCCTTTTCCCTTAGCCTGCCCTACTGACATGGCAGACCATGCCAGGGATAGCATGTTCATTGATCCTGACAAGGCCGTGTTCTGGCATTGCTTCAGCAAGTGGTTATGTCCCATCCCACTCCGGCGGACGGTGCGGCGTGCCGGGGTGCCAAGCCATGATCCTACGGAGAGCAAGCGGGGAAGGGACTATACGTCCGTAACTATAGATGATGCGAGTTCTCTCTTGGATTGTAGTGGTTGTCGTATGCTTATGTCAGGATCCGTGTTCGAGGGCTAATGGCGACGCCCACAACACTGTAAGACAAAAGTCGGCGCCTACAACACTGTTCGGGTTCTGCCATGCCTAGAAGGGCTTAAAGCACCCATCCCGTCGTATCCTGATGGTACTTTCCTGCAGGTGTGCAGGGCATGGTCCTCGGTACTACGGTTGAATCGAATGTCCTATCTTACCCTATGCCCATCGTTATGAAGGAGCAGGGTGCAGTCGTCGGGCGAGGCGGAGCCAGCCCTCAGTCGCCGGGCGAGCCGGAGCTGGCCCTCAGGGGTCGGGCGAGGCAGAGCCAGCCCTCTGACATCGGGGAAGGTAGAGCCAGCCCTCAGTCATCGGGTGAGGCAGATCCAGCCCTCAATCGTCGGGCAAGGCGGAGCCAGCCCTCAACCATCGGGCGAGGCGGAGTCTGCCCCCAGACATCGGGCGAGGTGGAGTCTGCCCTCAGGCATCGGGCGAGGCAGAGTCTGCCCCCAGGCATCGGGCGAGGCGAAGTCCAGCCCTCGAGGGTCGGGCGAGGCGGAGTCCAACCCTCGGGGGTCGGGCGAGGCGTGGCCAACCTCCGGTCGTATGGACAAGAAGCGCAGTTGCGTTCTTGTCTGCTTGAGAGCATCAACGTTTGATGGTTATTAGCTCCACCTCATTGGGTACCCCAGTATTAGATCCCCAACACTTCTCTATCACAAATAAGCAATCCAGTGCCTCTGCGGCCTAGAGTCATCCATGGGTTTCTCCTCCAGGAGCTCACCTCAGCTGCCTTTATCTCCTCCTCGGTCGAGTACCAACGTGGGAGCAGTGAGATCCTGGGACCGTAAGGGCTGGCCCAGTAGATGAAGTGGTCGATCGTGGAGCACGATGAGGGGAGTCCATCGAAGTTGACCTCAAGATGGAAAAGTATGGCATTGTCATGCGCCACCACAATGTTGTCGAAGCCGAACAGCTTGCGAATCTTCGGCCAGTGGACGCAAAGGCATGATTGACCCAGCAGTGGGCGCAGGGTGAAAGAGACACGGATGACCTCGCCGTTGCTGGCGGAGGTCTTCGTGGAGGTAGGGTCGTCGGGGGCGGAAGGAGGCAAGTGCATTGTGGGAGATATGCTGGTCCACGACCACCTAGCTAGGGACAATCGAAGAGAGCGACTGATCTGACAACCCGATCTCCATGGCGGGCATCGAATAGGGACGCGCAAGAGCAACTTCACCCATCTAGGGTTCGTAGCGTGGGTGACGACGAAGAAGGGGAACGACCAATTACGCATAGGCCCTTTCCCCTCATCTGGGCTGTATTTGGGCCGTCCACCGTATCCTCTCTATCTTCCCTACTACAAGATTTTCCTGAATTCTCATGGTGCCACGTCCTCTCTCTCCTCACCTGGGCCGTCGTCCACTCCTGCGCCGACCAGCCCATCTGCTCCCCCCTTCCTTCGGCTTGGGCTAAGCCCATCTCTCCCCACTCGTGTTGCTCCTCCTGCCCCTCTCTGGGCCTTGGCCCAACTTCGAGTCGCAGCCAGCCACATGAGCGCTCTCTCTCGCTGCCAGTGCCTAGCGGGCCTCGCCTGCCAGTCATGCTCGCCCCACGCCCTCGAGCCACGGAGCCACTGATTGGTGGACCCCACCTGTCGGCACCGTCTCCCACCTCCTGCGGTCTCCGATCGCCTTCGCCCTCCGCCATGACCGGGCTGCCAGTGGACCGGGCAGCCCGCGTGACCAAGGCCTCCCATCCTTTTGGTCAAGATCTGCACGCCGAACCTTCCTAGCCGTCCCCTTCCTCTCCTCCCCAGCTCAGTCAGCGCCTGTCGCCATTGATGGCACGCCGCACTAGCTAGCGACCCGGTTCCTCATCCTCCCTCTCTGCCCTATTTAAGGGAAGCCCCGACATAGTGACTCCACTCCGCAATCACCCCGCCCCTCCCCCTGCCCTCTATCCTACTCCATCGGCCCGGATCACCATAGCTGCCGCCATTACCGAGCTTCGGTTCGAGCTCCTGATCTCCACACAGACATGACCATTCGCCTCCCTGTTTGTTCTTTTGGAATCTCAAGATCACGGCGAGACCACCCTGTTGCATAGCGTCGCCATCCCGAGCCAGCATCGTCGCCGTCCCATCTGCGGTGGTTATTCTCGTCCACCCCACCGTCTCGATCTCCATCGGTGCTCTTTCCCCACCGTCATGGGCTCCACCGTGAGTTCTCTATGTCCCCTGCTACCTCCTCACCGCTCGCCGGAGGCCGCGGGTCCTCGAAGCTCCGCTCCGACAAAGGCTGAGCGAGCAGGGCCGTCTGGCGCTCTACTTTGCCCTGACACGCAGAAGCAGAGAAGGGAGCTCCTCCTTGTGCCGTTGGATCTCATCTGAATGGTCCAAATGCATCTTTGACCTCGGTCAACCAAAGTCAAAGGTTTGCCACGTCAGTTCCTTCGTCCAATCGTATCATACCACGTGTCCCGTCAACCACCTAGCCAGATGGGTCAATGCTCCGAACAGCTGCTTTATTCAATCTAGCCTCTCCCTTCTCATGAATCAATCCAAAATTCTTTGAGTCATGCTATTCTTTCAACCTAACCCTTGCAACCTACAGTTAATTCTGTTTTGGCCCAAACAGAAATGAATTTCCATAAAAATGATTTAACCTGTTTTACTTTTATAATAAAGTGTTTACATATAAATCCTTTTATTTATCAAAGTGCCCCGGAAACTAGACTTTCAAACTGTCTGTTTTAGATAGTTCTTGCGCTCACGAGTTCGTAGAAACAAGCCCTACGCGTTAGCAGCTGTTTATAGTGTTTTTTATGATTGATGTACTGTTTTTAGGTTTCTTTATTATGCTTGTTCCCGTTGTTGCTATTTGTCGAAGAAGAGTTGACCAAGGTTCAACTAGAAAGGAAAAGAAACTCTCTGAATAGCTTTTAAAGGCGAAGTGTCCTTGACCATACTTTCTCCTACATTTGTTTTTATTTTGAGTTAGATTAGTTAGACCATAGCTGCATGCTAAGTCTAAATTTGAATCTCATGTTAGTGTTTACTTGTCTTTGTGATATCATCCTTGTAACCTGGTTGGGTTGGGTAGATGGTCATGCTTAGCTTGTTATATTGGGCTAGGAAGGTTATAATTTAATCTTGATTTAATGATCTATGCAATGTGGGGTGGTAATGTTTTAGTAACATGGTGATTAGGAAATCCGGTAGGATGCTTGTGGTGGTATGTTGTTGCAAATTGGGTAAATGTTTCTGGTTAAAAGTTATAAATGGTGCAACGAGTTTGTGCTAGTTTCTGCCGGATTTTAAGGACCGGTTCTTGAAGCCTGTAACCCGGCTTAACAGCACAGCCACGAGATCTGGATGAACTGGACGTGGCTTACATGATGAAAATTGTTTTACTTCCACTGCTTTTATAAGAGTTATCTTCTGTTGCTTTAAAAAACTCTTTTTTAATAACTCTGATATTCTAATCATTTAATGTAAGAAATGGTTTTTATGTTTTGTGTTGTCATTTGTGTTTCTGGTGAAACGTGGATTGTTTCGAGCTCTTTATCTGGGTAGGCTCGATAGGCTAGCGGGTTTGACTCGCTTATCACTTAGTGTCAAATGGCTGACAAGTACGCTTGAGATTAGGTTAAACTGTTTGGTTCTGCCACAGCATACGCCCTCTAACTTGTCCTAGACCTTTTTTTTTCTCGTAACGTGATTACAAGATAATATAATTTCTTGTTTTTTTTTTACATTCAAGCTTTGTTTGTAACATGTGTTGCCCCCTAAAAAAGGCAAAAATCATATTTATCGATATATAACTTGATGAATGACTTAAATTTAAAATTGGACATGTAAGTTATATTAAGAACTTGAATGTATAAATTAATATCATAACACATTAAAACTATATACGGAAACGTAGTATAACTTATAAATATGTAACAAAGAAAAGATAAAAAATGCTAGAAAGAAAAATAAAGGAAGGAAAAAAAGAAACGTTCGTAACAGCAAATGAAGAAGACACGTCCGTACATATCACAAAAAGAATCATTTGGATGTTTTTTTAGGAATCATTTGGATGTTAGCTAAATAGAAATGGGGAACGAAAATCATATGTCACCCGAACGACCAGAACTAATTAATCATCGCAACTGTCTTCAAGCATAGGCCCACCACGTGTCCCAAAATTAAAGACGGCCGATACGTTCGCCAACGCAAACACGCGTCAAAACTGGATTCTGGGTGGGTTGGTGCGGTGCTTCGTTCGCTGGAAAAAAAAACGAGCGAACGTTCGTGATAATGGCCTCGTGTGTCCTTAAACCTAATTGATCCGCTTCTTTTTTTCATTCAAAACAGTATTTTCTCTCATAAATTCCTCTAGATTTATTCAAAACCATTCAGATTCCTCTAAATTTCTTCCAACGAACGGGGCCGATGGAATTGGGGTATTATTGCCGTTTCTTCCGCAGCTAACACATGGAATTGGGAGCCATAATAAGAAAACCATCAATCACCAGAAACGTAGACATACCCATAATTGAGCAATTATGCCTTGTTCGTTTGGCTGATAAACCATGGCTGAAAGTACTGTTGGTTGATTTGTTGTGAGAGAAAAATAATGTTCGTTGGCTGAAAAAGTACGGCTTATAAGTCAAGCCAACAGGGCGTTAACCTACCTTTTTAACCATAGACCAAAAAAAGGAAGGTTTACATTTCTATATATGCCGAGCCCATAATTAATACAAAATTAAGCATATCCTCAAGAATTTCTGGTTGGTAAGAGTAGAAGGTGGCATATCTTCAAGGAAGGTTTTTTTTAGATTTAGGGGTAAAATGTTCCGGCCTCACACCTCCATGATAAACGAGTATAGCTACATTTTTATTTTATATATTATAGATTAAAAAAGATCAAATTAATAGGGGTAATTACGCTCACCACGAGACCAACCGCCGCAATCTGGTGGGTAAGAGTAGAAGGTGGCTGACCGCCGTGATAATTATCGTCCAGCGTATTGCCAATCAAAAGGTAGTTCATCGAGAATTCGTCAGGGTGGACGGTATGGCACGTCTGCTCGAGCACCAAGGTACGGTCCGTTTGGTGGCGTACGCTGCGGCTACCTGCATGCATACATACAGCAACTAATTCACATACGATCCCAACACTGAAAACGTATACGTACGTACTGACAGAAAGTCAGGTCGAGACGCGCCCATCCACAAAAACGAACACCACTCCAGTCACATCACAAAGCATGCATGGCGACTGATCTGATCTCTGCAGTGCAGTGCAGCCAGATCAATCTCTCATGCCTTGTTTAGATTACAAGTTTTTTCACTCTCTATTCATCACATCAAATCTTTGACACATGCATGAAGTATTAAATGTAGATAAAAAATAACTAATTACACAGTTTGATTGTAAATTACGAGACGAATCTTTTGAGGCTAGTTAGGCCATGATTGGACAATAATTATCAAATACAGACGAAAGTACTACAATGTCAAATACTGATTTCTAAGCCTAATCTAAATAAGGCCTTAGCCCGTGTTTAGTTGGGTGAAAGTTGAAAATTTGACTACTGTAGCACTTTCGTTTTTATTTGGCAATTAGTGTTCAATCATGCACTAATTAGGCTTAAAATGTTCGTCTCGTAATTTCCAATCAAACTGTGTAATTAGTTTTTTTCGTCTACATTTAATGCTCCATGCACGTATCGTAAGATTCGATGTGATGGCTACTGTAGCACTTTTTGAAAAAAAGTTTTCGCGAACTAAACCCGGGCTTAATGTAATTACCTCCACTTTACCGTTGGACGTGTCCATGGAGGTTAGGAGATCGAAGCTGGCGTTGCCGCCGATGGCAGGGCGCTCGAACGGCGAGGCCCGGCGCACCATCTCGGCGACCTCCAGGTTGGTACGGCTCGAGTTTCTCCGGATAGGGACGCTCCCGGCCGCGCACTTTTCGCCACGTCTGGTGGTGGTGATGGCCCGGCGGTTTCGACGCAGACGCCGCGGCGGCCATCGATTTCATGCTCTTTTTCGGCTTCGCCTAGCGAGATGTACGTCACCGATCAAGATATAGGTCAGCATAGCACAAATCAGCAACAGATTAATTAAAGGATCGATCCGAGGAAGTAAGAGGGATTGACACGTCAAAATCAGCGTCGGCAAAAAAGAAAGAAGACAACGAAGAATTTGAAGGATAGAGACCTGAAGTATTTCTGTGCTCTTCTCAAGTGGAGCGCGCTTGATGAGCGCCGGCTGGTGGTACATGTCCACGCAGTCAATCATGTCGCCGTCGTCACTCTGTGCCATTATTTGCATGATCAGCAAAACAAACATGTGTACGTGTCACTCGATGGTATATATAGCATGTACGTACACAAGTGTATATGCCTGGATGGTCCTGTGAACCGGCGCCGCGCGAGCTCCAATCACCATCGCTACCATTAGGACTACGATAGCTTTGACCACGCACATCAAATCCATAATGCTAGTCTAATCCACGCAAGATTATTATATCCTGTACAATGTGCATACTCGTTTGTATATATAGCTGTAAGAATCATAAAAAGGAAAGAAAGTTATCATATACCAACTCATCGCGCTCACATTAATTTTATCCACTTTTTGGTCCAAGTTTTAATCCTTCCCTACTTTACACTTTGAATATATGCCTGCCTAGATACTCCGTATATGTCTAGGTTCATGTTTAATGTTGACTCATAACATCCATTCGACTATTTCGCCGTTTTCGGCCACGTACAACGCACCTTCCCGAGCTGGAGACAGCATCACCGTCGTAGCACGCGCGCTAAATTACATCCCGCACTTTCCCTTGAGTCACGCCCCCTTCAGTCGCGCGGAAATTAAATGGCGCTGGATGACACGCATCTCTGTTGGCCGCAGCATGACGCGGCGGCAAGATCGATCCCCGTTGGGCCGTTGGTCGTGGCAACGGCGGGCCAGCCGCGGCGGCAGTAGCGGCGGTGCGGCATGCAGCACTGGGCCGGGCTTCTCCATGGTGGATCTTGCTTGGCCGATTCGCCCCCAATCATTGCACACGAGGTCTGATTCGTTATCTGCTAGTGCTGCTGCTACTCGATGGGTTAACCTCGATTCTTTTAAGTGATAGCAGGTCCATCAGAGTTTCTACCTGCCGTTGAATTGATGGTTTCTGCAAGACTGGTTCCTTGAATAAGGCTGTGCAGTTGATGAATGAAATGGTTGATAAGAAGTGTATGTTTCTTGACAAAGCTGTGTACACATCTCTTATATATTGATGGTTGCAGATGCATTCCTCCTAGCTGATCAAGGAAAGTAGTCATATGTCATGTCTGAATTAATGCATCTGGAGACTGCAGATGCTGATGAAGGCACTGGTTGCACTTGGTTGCAAATGCAAACTAGTCACGCTATATCGATCAATTTCAGACTTGCTGATTATATGTCATATTGTTCTGAATGCATCACCTTGATTGCCATGTTTTTTCACTGCTTCATATATGGCATGTGTGAACTTGTATGTAGAAGAGTTAGCTGTGAGAAATTAGCTACCAAGTAGTTTACCTTTGCTAGCTAGAGACCTGTGAGAAATCAAGTTTGCCGCCCACAGTTTTTTCTTTAGAGGAGAGATTGGGCACTATTTTTTTGTTACTGGTTTTTTGTACTATTTGACTTTGCTTCAAGTATGAACAAATGTGCTATTTAAATTATATTATATTTGGGCTTATAAAAAGTTCAGTTATATGTGCAGCTAGAGAATTTTGACTTTTCATTGTGGAGCTTTTCCTCTACTGATTGGTTGCACACTTTTCTATACTGCATGTAGCTCCTTTGCATTGGCCCTGTTCGCTTGTCGGAAAAAAAAGAAGCCAAAACACTGTAGCGGCTGGTTGTGTGAGAGAGAAATACTGCAGCGGATGAAAGATGAACAATGTTTTTGTGAAGAGAGCAGCCGGCTGGTCTGAACTTTTCAGACCAGCGAACGCCCCGATTGTGGAGTAAGAAGACTGCCTTGTTTTCAGATTGATAGATGCAAATGTTCGGATGTGCCGATGACAACTACATCTGCCAGATCCTATCCTTTTATTAAGGAAAGGGGGTCATATTAAAACTTGGCACATTACATCTCTAAATTACACATGAAAAAAATCTAAAATAAAAAATACATAATATTTTATTCAGATTCTTCCATCATCTTTTTCTCCAATGCCTTTTCTCGAACGCTAGAGCCAAAGTGCATTTCTTACATTAGACATTAGACATGCCGCAAGATCCAACGATTCGAAAGCAACCCAAAACCCATCTGAACCGATCAAAGAATATCGACAGTTGCATCGTCAGATACAACATAGGATGCGGATACATCACCTCCAAACCTTACTCTCCGTGACCATCGACGAACAGATCGATGACCTAGAGTAGTTGTCCATGTTGGGAGCGCCCGGAAGCACCCCTCCCCTGGAAGATAAAGGCCACAAATTGGCCGTCTGCCGATGAAATCGACGCCTGCAACAATGATCTTGTCGTGGCAATCACCGAAGTCATAACAGGAAACACAATCCTGACCGAAAATCATCTGATTTCGCTGGAAAATTTATTTGACTAAACCCTAAGCAACTAGATGTGAAACTGCACGAAAAAGGATGGGTCCCCTCCCCTTCTTATCCCCGGAAGATGTCCGAGAGGATGGAGGAGAGGGGCCCTAGGCGCGGCGGTCACAACTGGATTCAGGTTCTTTGCCGAGTGCCTGAGGCACTCGGCAAAGGCCTAATTGCACTCGGCAAAGCCTTTGCCGAGTGCGGCACTCGGCAAAGAACACACGGCAAAAAATTAATCGGCAAAGACCTCTTTGCCGAGTGTCTTTTATCGGGCACTCGGCAAAGGCTTTGCCGAGATTCCCGGTGGCACTCGGCAAAGAAAAGCAACCGTGACGGCGCCGAATCCGTCGACGGTGGCTTTGCCGAGTGCCAACCCTGCAGGCACTCGGCAAAGATTTTTATTTTTAAAAAAAAAATTTTGCCGAGTGCCCACCCGCCGGCTTCGGCAAAGTTTGATTTTTTAAAATTCTTTGCGAGTGTGCCTCTAGCCGACACTAAGCAAAGTTTCAATTTTTTTAAAAAAATTCTTTGCCGAAAGTGCCCCTCCGCCGCATTTTCGGCAAAGTTTGATTTTTTTTAAAAAATTCTTTGCCGAAAGTGCCTTCGCCGCCAAGACACTCGGCAAAGTTTGAATTTTTTTAAAAAATTCTTTGCCGAGTGCCCTTTGGCCGGCACTCGGCAAAGTTTCAATTTTTTTTAAAAAAAAATTTCTTTGCCGAGTGCCCTCTGGCCGGCACTCGGCAAAGTTTGAATTTTTTTTTAAAAAAAAAATCTGAAGCTCCCATGTTGCTCGCTTTACTCCTTGCTTTAACCTGCAAATGAACCAAACAGCACAAAAGAAAATAAGTAGCCAATAATGAACTAAAAGAAAATAAGTACCAAGTAATGAGCTTAAATAGATCTAACAATACCTAGGCTAACAAAAGCTCTAATTAGCATTTGAAAATCCACTAAGCTCCAAAACTATAAACTGCTAGCTCTTGAAACCAAACTGCAAGTACATGCAAAGCCATTTCAACTATTTCGTTCTGCCTTCACTGAAAAGCATGTACTGAAACTGAGAGGTAATTTTGCAATTACAGAGACAAGCTAACTACCGACACAACCTGAGAAGTGAGAAGCACAAGAACTGATGGACCAACACAACCTGAGAAGCACAAGAACTGATGGACTTGCACCTGTCCTCACCGAGTTCCAAAACCCAAATCCAAGCAAATGAAATAAAATAAGTTTCTGAACAGGCCATTTGACATTGCTAACAACCTTGCAAGTGAATCATATATTCGAATCAGATTGTTATATGGCAATAAAATAAGTTTAAATTTACCAAATGCAAGCAGTCAGTTCTTACTACTGACTTTATAGTTTACAGTCCTATCAATAACGTCTACTTTCAATGCAATTCAAAGGCAAGGATAATGCTTGTTTAGGTCACAGTTTGAGGAGTTATCAGTCAAGATTTGTTGTCTTTGCAAACCTTGAAGGATTTTATAAAATGTACTCAGATCATGAAATCTATTCTTTATAGTATTCAAGATGTAGCTAGCGACATTTCCTCATTTACAAATTGTGATGAAATTGATTATTTGGTACTCAACCAAAGTCTACACCCATTGAAAATATTATTTAAGATAATTGTCATGATCATACCAAAATACAGAAAAAAAAATTCAAATCTGAATCCATAGAAAGACAAGGCAAGTTGTTGACCCAATATCATTTGAGAAATAACATTTAGTCTGATAATTGCTGGAACTAGTAATACCTGGACAAGAGAACTTACAAATTATAGCATAGCTATTGCTGATTGTTGTTGCTGAAAAGAAAAGAAAAGAGCAAAGCACTAAGCTTCTAAATCAAATAGAACAGAAATAAAAAATAAAAAGCATTCCCTACATGCAGAGTTATTTATGCAGAGTTATTTAGACAGGTATGCTAAATAAGAGAATGAGCAGCAGGCCATATTGCACATATGGTTAGGAAGTGCTTTTTTACTAGCATAAGAGACGTATGCACCATTGGAACAAACATGACATTTCAATTTTGGTACAAACAATAATACTGCTTTAGTAAAGTTTTTTAAATTGCGTAAAGTTTCAATAAGCAGTAAGACTTAAATACATGTTTCGCTTATGATAACATGCTGATCTTGTGAGTATCCTGGGTGTTCCAGGTGAAGGCGATGAGTTTCCGATGACTCCGGCAGGACAAGCTAGCATTCCCGGTGAAGATCTGTTGCTGTGTGATGAATGACTTGATGAACTCACGAGGCAAGCATCGCCACCAAGACACGAGGGCGTTGATAAATAGCAAATCTATGAGTGTGGTAGGAGTCTTGCCTGCCTTGACTCGTTTCCATTGTTGCTAACGGAAATGTTAAAGTTAAACAACTAGTACATTGAAGCGTGTAAGAACACTGTACCACAGCCAATCTATAGCGTCGAACAATGGTCGCTAAAACATAATATTAACGACCAACAATTGGTCGGTATACAATGGTCGCTAAAACAAAATATGGATGAAATGCTAGCGGATTTACCTGAACCATGTATCCAGTCATTTTTAATATTTAGTTTGCAACTCTGAACACCTACAGAAACATCAGTACATGAACAAAAGCTGTAATTAAGATAAGAACTTATTACGACATTGCTGTAGTGAACAGGTACAATATTTAATCCATTAGCAATCTCACCATAATAAATCTACTACTGTACATTTGCTTTACGATAATCTGAAAGAGGCTTCTCAAACCTTATTATTATTCTCTGGATTTTAATATATGCGATGGCATCTTGATGCAGAAAAATACAAGCCATAGCTCTAGTCTTTTAAGCACAATTCTTTAAAATTATTGTGGCGGCAATAGTAGGAGAATCACCTGGATTTTAGGAGGACAAATGATTAAGGAGAATCACCTGAAACCGAAGATCCATAGAAATACAAAGTGCTAATTAGTTACAAACCGGTAATGGTAGCAGGAGAGTACAGAAACACAGCAACAGTTCTTTGAGATGAACATTGCAGAGCTCTTCCTTTTTTGTAATGTTTTGGATGAAGTAAGGGGTTGCGAGATACATTGTGGGTGATAGATAGAACATGAACATATATCTTGTTCAATTTGTGTAGATTTGCTGAATATATATTCTAGCATGCTTATGCTCACTTAACTCTTTACCAATATGTGCTTCTAATTTGGTTCATGGTGGCACCACAATAGTAGATTAATAACAAGTACATAAGAAAACAGTTCTGAACTTTGTACCGACACGTCTTGATATCTATAATTGGAACTGATTTGTTAATTTACCCTACAAGTGATTTGGATAGCTACATGTATTAACCAGATACTTTCTTGCCTTTTTAGATCTATATATGATGAACATCATCAAAAACATATATCTTGGCTGATTAAGCCGGGGTTAATCCCTAAATAAAATTCTAAAACATGCTTTTGGCCTGAATAATAAAAACAAATGACTGAGCTTGTATGCATCCCAACGACTTATAGTGGTTCGACATCATTAGCTGTTTGTGAATTGCGATTAGATGCGCTCGTTAGTGCATAGCAAGAGAAAGCAGATCAGATCGATCGAGGCACGCAAGCGAAGATAGGCTAGTAGCATGATTAGATCGAAAAAAATAGAGGAGGTAAACCGACATATGCGTTCGGGTTTAGGCGCGGCGCAGAGGTCATCGTCGTTCACTGACGCGAGGTCGTCGCAGACTCCATGGCGCGCTTCGAGGTCCCGCCAGAAGGCCGGCACTCCTTGCTGCTCTTGTCGGAGAGGTCGGCGCATGCGGGCGTGCCACGGCCTCCTTTTCTCGACGCTCTCGACCAAGTGGGCGCGAGGCCGCCGGCGTTCATAACGGCTTCGCCCGGGCAAGGAGAGGAAATGAATGACGAATCAATAGCGAACGGGAGGAGAGCGAGAGAGAGTCCTTGTGACTCGTGTACCTTGAGGAGGTCGATGTGGCGATGGGCTGCGCGGAGGTCCTCGGCGGGCTCCGGCGAGATGCGATCCGATGGTGGCGGGCGGTGGCCCGGGCGGCAGGGCACAATGCGACGGACGGGAGGGCGGAGGCGCGGCTCGGGGGCGGGCGGGCGGGCGGTGGGCATGAGAGGAGTGGCAGCTGGGGGCGGCGGGGCGGCGGGCGGGCGTGGGTGCGGATGGTCGGTCGGGTCGTCCGAGGCTTGGACTGCCTGGCCGGCGGCCGAAATCGACTAAGTGCCCCACCAGCGCCTTTTTTGCCGAAGGCCGGATCGGGGAGGCACTCGGCAAAGGAGGCAACTTTGCCGAGTGCTCCGATCCGGCCGTCGGTAAATTTTTTATTTTTTTAATTCCTTTGCCGAGTACCTCTGTGAAGGCACTCGGCAAAGAAAAAATTTCTATAAAAAAATAAAAAATCCTCTTTGCCGAGTGTCTTATTTTTACACTCGGCAAAGAGCCTCTTTGCCGAGTGCCATTTTTCGGCACTCGGCAAAGTTTTTTTATTTTTTTTTGTTTTTGGCCTCTAAGTTTTTTGTGCAGCCCTTTTAAAGGATCAGGAACTCCTCCTTAGAATTTGGGGACTTTTTGTGGCTTTTTGATATATTTAGTTACTTTATTTCGTTTACTTGAATTTTTTTGAAAAATATAAATTTGAACTGCACCTGGTACGAATAATAGAATTTAATGATTCAAAAAATGATAGTCATGTTACTGAGTGTAGTGTGAGGCCGTATCTAGGATCGGATTCGAAATTTCGGACATCTTGTTCACGAAATATGACCGCGAACTTGCGTGCGAAGTGTTTTTAAATTCTATAAAAAACAAACGAAGTCCGAAAATCATGAAACTCATTGAGATGTCGTGATATCGTATGTGGAGGCTATGATAAAAATTTCAGAAGATTTCGTGCACGTTGTCACATATGATGCTTACAAACTAGGACATCTCCATATGTGATATCAGATCTTACATGTAGAGATGTCCTGGTTTGTAAGCATCGTACGTGACAACGTACACGAAATCTTCTGAAATTTTTATCATAGCCTCCACATATGATATCACGACATCTCAACAAGTTTCATGATTTTCGGACTTCGTTTGCTTTTTATAGAATTTAAAACACTTCACGCGCAATTTAATTTCATGGACATGTTTCGTGAACAAGATGTCGAAAATTTCGGATCTGTTCTCGGATACGGCCTCTCACAACACTCACTAACATGACTATCAATTTTGAATCATTAAATTCTATTATTCGTACTACGTGCAGTTCAAATTTCTATTTTTTGAAAAAATTCAAGTAAACAAAATAAAGTAACTAAATATATCAAAAAACCACAAAAAATCCTCAAATTGTAACTAGGAGTTCCTGGTGCTTTAAAAGGGCTGCACAAAAAAATTGGAGGCCAAAAACAAAAAAACAAAAAAAACTTTGCCGAGTGCTGGGGCATGGCACTCGGCAAAGGGTATCTCTTGCCGAAAGTGCGGGGCATAAGGCACTCGGCAAAGAGGGTTTTAATTTTTTAAAAAATTTCCTCTTTGCCAAGTGCATCCACAGGTGCACTCGGCAAAGAAATTATAAAAAAATTAAATATTTGCCGAGTGCTGCGTGCGGGGCACTCGCAAAAAGTATTTTTTTAAAAAAATTCTTTGCCGAGTGTCGAGATCTGGGGCACTCGGCAAAGAATTTTTTTTAAAAATCAAATCTTTGCCGAAAGTGTCTAACAGCGGGCACTTTCGGCAAAGAAGGCCGTGACCGAACACCGTTTCGCGGGCAGCCTATGCCGAGTGTAGAGATTTTGCCGAGAGTCTGACACTCGGCAAAGAAGTCCTTTGCCGAGTGCCCTTCTTTGCCGAGTGCCCGGCACTCGGCAAAGAACTCTTTGCCGAGTGCAATTCTTTGCCGAGTGTAGCACTCGGCAAAGAAGGTCTTTGCCGAGTGCCCGATTTTTGACACTCGGCAAAGAATTTTGCACTCGGCAAAGTCTCTGTTTCCAGTAGTGGGTGGCAGTGATGGTAGCGAGGGAAGAGTTGCGGCATGTGACGTCTCGGTGGCAGCGGCGGATTCATTCGGGACCTGCCAGATCCTATCTTTAAACGTTTGAGTGATGAAATACGATAAAAAGAATATGTAGTACAAATTTTTGGTCATGGTATTAAGAAATGGAATCCCAAAATGGCCCCTTACATCTCGGCAAAGCGTAAAGGTACTCATATTACAAATCTTGCTAGAACAGCTCGTTTTTTATTAGAAGCTTGTGATTTAGCTGTACTGGTATCACGCATACTGAACCAAGACCAAGAATAGTTAATTATGCAGTACCTACGTTTTGTTTGGCAGTGCCATGCTTCTATGACCGGATCTAGTGTGAATTCTATGTTTGAATATAATGAGGGACCAAGGTATTAACTGTGAATTAATCCTCTACCTGCTGCTGGTTGCGTTGCTCTTAGTGTGGATTGAAGGATTGCTAGGGGAGAAACATTTCTGTTTGTCCATGATGAATTTCATTGTGGAGGGGAGGCAACGCTGCACCAATTAACTTTGTGTACTTGCCTTGCTTTCCAGAGCATCTAGTTTGTATATCCCTTATATACTGCTGGCACTTTCTGTTCGGTGTTTCACGGATCTGGCTAGATCAACAATGAATAAGAGAAAGACGGCGCAATGGCAGAGCTGATAATGTTGAGGGAGGTGAATCAAGCTTTCGCTTATAGCCTAGAGGCAACATGTTGCAGAGAGCGTACGAGGAGCTGAAGGTGAGGATGAACTACCTCGCCGCGAAGGCGGGGAAGGTGCCGGAGGACGGTTGGGTCATGTCGGACGGCACGCCGTGGCCCGGGAACAACACGAGAGACCATCCTGCCATGATACAGGTCAAACTGTCAAAGAGTACTCTCTGCACCTCACCCCAACGTGCCAGCGAGACGTCCCATGGAGTTTGATTCATGGTGTCCAGGTTCTTCTGGGCCACCCCGGCGATCAGGACGCCGTGGGGGGCGAGCTGCCCCGGCTGTTCTACGTGTCGTGGGAGAAGAAGCCGGGTTCCAGCATCACACGAAAGCCGGCGCCCTCAACGCCCTGGTACGTGTCTCCAGCAGTATGTTGTTCAGCTGCAACCTGCCATAGTTTTCTGAGTTGTTTGTTCGCCAGCTCCGGGTGTTCGCTCTGTTGACGAACGGCTCGTACGTGCTCAACCTGGACCACGACCACTGCGTCGCCAACAGCGGCGTCCTGAGGGAGGCAATGTGCTTCCTCATGACCCTGAGGCCGGGAACAGGACGTGCTTCGTCCAGTTCCCGCTGAGGATCGGCGTCGAGGACGACGGTGGCGAGCGGCGGCATGCGACTCGCGACTCGCGACTGTGTCTTCTTCGCGCGTGCCAGCCCCTCTGACGTCCTCGCCTGTGCGTCGCAGCGAGCGGTCGCGGCCATGGGTGTCCTGCTGAGCTGGCACTGCCCCGTCTGTGCCGGCGCTGGCGGGCGCCTGCGGTCATGCAGCGGCTGGGCTACGTGAGCTGCGTCGCCTACCCGCTGGCATCCCTCCCGCTGACCGTCTACTGCGCGCTCCCGGCGGCCTGCCTCCTCACCGGCAAGTCCATCTTCCCGGACGACGTGGGCTACTACGACGCGGTCCTGCTCATCCTGCTCCTGTGGTGGTGGCCACCGTCGCGCTGGAGCTTCGGTGGAGCGGCGTGACGCTGCGCGCGCGGTGGCGGGACCAGAAGCTCTGGGTTGTCACCGGCACGTCGGCGTGCCTCGCGGCCGTGTTCCAGGGTATCCTCCGCTCGTGCGCCGGGGTCGACGTCGGTTTCTCTTCCACCTCCACGGAGACGGCGACCAGGAGGCGGTCGTCCTCGGAAGACGACAATGGCGCCGGCGGCGACGAGCGGAAATCCGTGCTGCGGTGGTCGAACCTGCTGATCCCGCCGGCGAGTCTGCTGCTGGGAAACCTCACCGGCGTGGTGGTGGCCGTGTCGTACGGGGTGGACCACGGGTACCGGTCGTGGGGCCCGGTCCTCGTGAAGCTGGCTCTCGCCGGGTGGGTGGTGGCGCACCTGCAGGGCTTCTTCAGGGGCCTCCTTGCGCGGCGGGACAGGAGGGCACCCACCATCGCCGTGCTATGGTCGGTGCTCTTCGTGTCCGTGCTCTCGCTGCTCTGGGTCAACGTCGACTCCTACTCAGCGCCGCCGGCGCAGTCCGCGTCGCAGTGGCCGCCGATCTTGTGAGAAAATTGAAAAGGAGATTCTAACCTGGGCCGTGCCGTGCACTCCAGGCCCAAGACCACCGTGAGGGCCTACGCATGATTTTTTTTTGAAAACGCCTACGCATGAATTCTACTCACCTCATCCGGCTCGGTGCAGCCGTGGGGGAGAAGAGAGAACGTGGAGAGAGAAGAGAAGAGAAATAAGAGAGGGGAAAATAGAGAAAAAAAATGAAAAGTTTATTAACACAAAAAAATGAAAATGAAAACGTATTATGGGTTCTTACTCTTTTTGACAACGGAAATGCTCTCGTCAGGGCATCCGACGCTCCGCACGTGCTCTTTGTGGGCCTGTGGAGTCCAACACGAAGCTTGCTCCTGACTTCTTCGAAAAAAAAAATGATTCCGCCACCTCCTTCTCCAACTCAACCACCTGCTCCCCTAAAAAAACTCAACCACGTGGTGCTGGCTAGTCCTGGCGGCGTCGAGCTTGGTGCAGAGGCGCGTGTTCTCGGCTTGGACCCTCGAAGTCGGTCTCGAGGAACGGCATGATGACGACAGTCTCCTTCAGGATCTTGTGCTCCAGCAGCTTGGTGCGGAGGCCGGACTCCTGCTCCCAAAGCTTCTCGACAAGGCGGATGAGGTTCGCGGCGGCCTCATTGCACGCACCGGCTGCACCTGAGCGGACGACCGTGGGAAGGAGCGCGAGAATGGCCCGCCGGGGCCACGCAACCACCCGCCCGCTGGTATCTCCCCCCCACTCCGCGGCATCGAGCTCTGCGTCGGCGAGTCTCCATTCATCCAAGCAGCAAGTAGATGCTACACTGAAAGCACATGTTGTAAAAGTATGTTTCAAGTGTTTTCAGAGGTATGTTGCAAGTGTTGTATATTAATTGATGTTGCAAAAGTAGATCGGGATGTTGCACATGTTATAATGGCTATACACGTATGTTTCAAGTGTATGTTCCAAGTGTTTCATCTGTTCCAGACGTATGTGGCAGGTGTGTTTATTTGGATGTTGCAAAAGTAGATCTGGATGTTGCATGTTACAAGCATATGTTTCAAGTAATTCCATAGGTGTTTTCATACGCATGTTTGCAAGTGTTTCATCTGGATGTTGCATATGATTGCAATGGTTTTCAAGTGTTTTTCCACAAGTGTTTCAGACGCTTATTTCGAGTGTTTCATCTGCCTTCGGACGTATGCTACAAGTGTTGCATCCGGATGTTTTAAAAGTAAATCGGATGTTGCATCCCCCATCTCGCTTTCTGCTGCCTCACCTCGGTGTTTCCTCCCCCTTCCGGCCCTCTTTTCTCGATGCTGGTGACGTTCAGGATGGCGTGGGTCCCACGTGGACGCGTGAAACAGCGTGGAAAACGTCTACAGGCACCCGCAACGAAGAGAATTTATTTTACCGAACGATTCACCAAAACAGATTTAGTTCAGAGTTGTTTTTACAGAAACACAGAGGCTAAAAAAAACTATTTCGAAGCTAATTAGTGGGTGCGCTCGGCCCAGCCGACCAGGCACTGCCGCCCAGCAGGTTGAGTATTTTCCGTGGAGAAAAAAAGGGGACCATTCTAGTTTTGGAGCGGTCCGTGCCGGTCTCGGTTGGATCCTTTCCTTTCGTTCTCGTTCATTAAACACAAGGTCCGGCGACCGACGGGTCACCACCAGGCACCAGTAAAAAACGTCAATGGTCAAGCACGCGGGTTGCACGTCTAGTGTTGGGCCTTTGGAGCTACTAGTGCGTTAACCATTTGCCCAAAACAGGCACAGCAGGAGGCATGGCCGGTACCACGTACTTGCCAGTCCTATCACCGTTTGGGCTCTGCTTCTTGAAATACAGGAGCTGATAATTCAAGGTGCCCGGCAGTGCCCTATGGGACGTTCGTGGGTGTTCGCTTTCACGTCGAATTACTGAGCCTGAGCTCGGTCTAGCATCGAAGCTCCATGTTCGGAAGCCAAACACAGGGAAGCGCCATTGAACACTTGGCAATTTTTTTTAACTGTTTTGTGTAAAGGATCTGTCCTGGTAGGAATTAAAGAAATTTCATATAACCATCTTTCTCAAAGTCCAGTGCTATCTATATTAATGAATAGCGTAAGAATCCAAAATACACTCATCATAAGTACTACAAAAGTAAAAGTAGATGTTAATCGCACAAATACATCACATATATTTTTGTTGCTTCTAAGGCCAGTCCCAACGCTACACTCTTGCTTATAGGCTCATCCTCCACCTTGACATGCATTGTCCATACCATCATATTATCAAATTAGCTTTGCAAGGGGTCACTGATGCCTTTGCCTCCTAGCTCCTAAGACAAATAGCAGAACAGTAGCTTCGTTCATCATGTGTACAATGAGAAACCCAATCATGTGTTTCTGTGGTGCATGTAAAAGAATCTTTTCTGCGGAAAGGACAATTAGGAGAGTTGGCTTGCAATAGGAGACTAAGGGCATGATTGGTTGTCTTCCTAAATATGGCTAGCCAAAGATTTATTAAGCCATAATTTTGGCTATTATTTGGTTTGCTATCAAAATTTGCTAAATTATCAGATTTGGCTTGCCAAATCAATGACAAATTTTTTTTATCTAACTTTGACTTGCCAAATCTTTGGCATGACAGATTTTAAAGGCAAACCAATTAGGCCCTAATTCGATGGTACTGCCTTCGAGTTTTTCTTGTCTATGCACAATAACTTTTTTTTTTCTCGAGAACAAATATGGTATACACGGCCTGCTCTCATATACATTGTCATGACCTATAATTGGATAAAGTCCTTTTGGTAAAGGGAAATGACACACAACTATTGGAACGATGAACCATGATAAGGTCATAGTGTAAACCAACAGTCATTAGAAAAAGCATCATTGGTTTGTTTGGACGAGAAAACATCATGGAGCAGAATAACATACCTTTTACTTGATTTAAAATTCAAAAAGAAAAGAAATAAACCAAGAGTCATAGAAAGTATAAACCCATTTTGATATCTTATTCCCAAGGTTAACATAGATCAATGAGATAAACACTTACACCCTTCTTCTACAAAAGGACGTAACTATGAGATTTGTCATTTGTGCAAGTCAAACTAGTTTAACTTTAATCAATGTTATAGCATATAGTATTAACATCTACTCCCTCAGTCCCAAAATATCTGTCGTTTTTGTTTCCCGAGAAACAACTTTGACAAAATATATATTACAAAATATTAATATTTATGGTACATAATTGATATTACTGGAAAGATCTTTGAATCTAGTTTTTTAATAAATTTATTTGGAGATACAAATATTGCACGTATTTTCTATAAATCGAGTCAAACTTGCGGCACGGAAACAAAAAAACGACAGATAATTTGGGACAGAGGGAGTATATCTCCAACTCGATTTAGTATAGAAATATATTTCATAATTAATTTAATGGTTCTTATTGTGTATTATAAATATTAGTATTTTTATACAACTTTGATTCAAATTTTAAATACTTATGGAAAAGCGAGGTTACATTTTTTTTTTCCTACGCACGGATGTATATTGCCGTGATTCAAAATCCTAGCGTGGTAGTCTGGGACTAGCACACTAGCGTCCTCCGGCAAAATAGGAGAACCTCCCTCCGGTGTCCGGTCTCCTTGGTTTCCAAGGAACCAAAAATCCAAAATCAAAGCGGTGTTCACAGTGCACAGTCGCACCGATGGCACATGTTATGCTACCCCCACGCCAACCCGCGCATATTCGCCTCTGATTGGACGGGTAGAGGAGGAGGCCTTGTTTAGATGCCAAAATGGTACTGTAGTAGTTTTCGTTGTTATTTAGCAATTAGTGTTCAATCATAGTCTAATTAGGCTTAAAAGATTCGTCTCGTGGATTTCGTCTAAACTGTGTAATTAGTTTTATTTTTTATTTATATTTAATACTTCATGATGTGACGGGGAATCTTAAAAAAATTTGCAAATTTTTTTACAACTAAACTGGACCGGAGTCTCATAGGTACAGTAGGCGTAGACCTCGCGCTCCAGGTGTCAGAGCAGCAGCTGGTGGGCTCCACACCATGCCTCACGCCGGAAGCCCGAGCGCCGCGTCCACCAAAACACCGTACACCGCCACCTCCTCGTCCCATCCAACGCAGAAAACGCCCTCAAGTCCATACACCACGTGCACGCACTCCGATCCACCGCTTTGTGCAAGCGCAATCTCCACCACTCGTCTGTCGCGGAACCCGCGATCCAACGGTGAGCGTCTACGAAAGAGCCATAGACCGGATGCAGCGAGCTCTCCAACCACTCCCCACACACCGCTTCTCTCTCTCTTTGTGCGCTGCGCTCACACGCACGCATACATATACACACTGGCTTCTCTCTGCCTTCCCGGTGATCCCTCCCCTCCCCTCCGCTCCCCTTCCCGAAACCAAAAGGCATTGGGGTTTTAGTGGGTGGTAGCTGAAGAGGCCACCAATGGCGTCGTACGGCAGCGGCGGCCCGTGGACCACGGTTCCGGTCCGCTCCCGCAGGGCGGAGCCGCTCGCCCCCTCTCCTCGCGGCGGTGGCAGCGGAGGCGGAGGCGGCGACAGCGTGCCGGGGGTGGGCGTGCTCGCCGCGGCGGTGGATGGGCTCGAGATCGGCGGCGACGGGGAGAGGCGGCTGGACAAGTACGACATCCCGGTGCAGGTGAGCGGGGAGGGCGCGCCGGCCCCCGCCGACGGGTTCGAGGCGGCCGGGCTGGCGGAGGCCGTGCTCCGGAACGTGGCGCGCTGCGGCTACGACAACCCCACGCCCGTGCAGCGCTACGCCATGCCGATCGTCATGGCGGGGAGGGACCTCATGGCGTGCGCGCAGACCGGGTCCGGGAAGACAGCCGCGTTCTGCCTCCCCGTCGTCAGCGGCCTGGTGGCGGCGCCGGCGGGAGGAGGGAGCGGGTACGGGTACGGCCGGCGGGACAGGGGCTTCGACCGCGTCGCCAAGCCGCGGGCACTCGTCCTCGCGCCCACCAGAGAGCTTGCAGCCCAGGTAAAGGCTCGAGGTTCCGGCTCGCTTTTTTACTACGTTTTTCGCCGTTTGTTTGGAATGCGGTGCGGCGTATTCTGGCGTCGTCAATGCGGCCGCGCGCGGATGCCATTGCTGCCGCGCGGCTCGTAGATCTTGTTCGTTCGTGTATCCCTACTTGTTCGAAGGTGTTGTAGACATCACCGTGCTTTTGTTGTCGTTGTAGTGCTGGGTGTCGCGTGGCGTGCATGCCCGCTTCTGTAGCATTGCGCTGTGCGTATGCGGATGTGCGCGGACAATGGGCAGTGTGGCTGCTGCCCGCGCTCTGCAGAATGCATGTCTGTGTGCGAGTTGGTACCCTCGCGAATTGGGGTTTTGCCACTTACCCTTGTCGAATATTGCGCGGTTTCGCTGGGGACGAATTGCACATGCACCTGCCTAATGTAGATTGTATTGGTGAGATTCTAACTGATACACTAGATTTCGATGGAAGGATACACTTTAATTGCTGTATGCTTTGCTTCGGCCGTATAATTGGAGCAACATATCATCTGCCAGGTTCTATAATCCATCCTAGCATGCTAGAAATTTTTCTGCACAATTGTACATGGAAGGCATTAGTCATGGGACTGTAGTTTCCTGTCAAAAACAACAGGTCGATTGCAGTTTTCTGACAGATGAAGTCTGCTGTGTCAGGTTCCTTTTTTAATTTCCTGACTTTGGTTCCAGGATTGCTGGCATTGTTTCAGCGTGTGGATTAAAATGCCTATTAGTCACTACTTGCTGAATTGCTGTCCACAAAACACTGCACATGTTTTGTGAATTAGGATTAGGATGGGCCTCACGTACTTTGAGTATGTTTCTTGTCCTTCATTTTGAGTACAACATGTTTAGCTCTTCCTTCAATCAGATCTTGTGTGTAATTAATCTTGCTTCATCTGGACCATCAATGTGTGAATTTGCACATGTGAATGCTTGCTCTTTCCTATGATTAATGCTATTCTCCACAACTGCACTTTGGGCGTGTAGATTTCGACCCCCATTCCAAATTATAGCTTATTTTGGCTTTGTCCTAAGTCAAACTTAGCTAACTTTGATCAATAATAACATCTACAAGTTTAAATAAATGCACAACCAAAACATGGAGTATTTGATGAAACCAATTTGATGCTATAGATTTTGTTAGTGCATTTTTATATATACTCTGTTGAAGTTGAATAAGTTGACCTAAGATAAAGCTAAAGGGAGCTATAATTCGTAACGAAGGTAGTAACTTTCAATATGTCATCCTTGCCAGAATGCTAGTTCTGTTGGTCATTTTATAATGTAAATCTGTAGTTCTGTGTTGATATTTGTGCTTGAGGATGTTCTAGGTCATTCAATTTGGCATGTGTTTCCTTTTATGGCCCGTTGGGTGCCCTGAATTGGAGTGCTTTTAAAGCATATTTGAGCAGCCATGCTCGCTAGTGCTCCTACTGTGTCGTGAACTCGTGGTTGTCCAATGGCTACCAGGAACATGTCGTTGCTTCAAAGGACGGGGGCAGCAGGCGAATAGTATAATAAAATGGAATTGGACTTTCCACTTTTCAAGCCCTGAATCTTACATTGGTCTATAGGGCCTCACTAGAATTGATTAGAATTGTCATTTTAGTTCTAAACAGCACCAGATAGACCGTGCAAACAATATGATTATGATTCAACCCAATTCCAGAGATCCAAACAGGCTCTTATATATTTTCTCATGAATTTCTCTTTTTGAATCAATGGCATTAAGTGGTGATTGATGAAGCAATTCATGCTTGATTCCTATATATAGTGTTACTTCTGATTGGATTTAGTGTTTTTTGGTTTTATATTTCAGATTAACGAGGAGGCCAAGAAGTTTTCTTTCCAAACAGGACTCAAAGTCGTGGTAGCTTATGGGGGAACACCAATGTATAACCAGGTGGTTGCTGCTTTCTTGCATGCTTTTGTTTTTCTGCAACCCTTGTTTCGTTGTCTATTTATGAAGACTAGTTTATTTGTAAAGCAGTTCAGATAGCAATGTTAAGTGTAGAAGTAGAGCATATTTTTGGAAAGTTTTACCAAAATATCTGATAAATCATTGTCCCTGCAATTTCTTGATGTGGCACTCAACAGTGGGGCATTATGGGTAGACAATGCTGTATAACTTTTGTGAATGCGCACGCTGTATTTATATTGCCTGCCTTCACAATATTGATGTGGTTTCTATTTTTTCATGCTTGCTGTTTTTAGCTGCGTGATCTAGAGAGGGGTGTTGATCTTCTTGTTGCTACACCTGGACGCCTTGTGGACATGGTTGAGCGATCGAGGATCTCTCTTGAGGCAATTAAGTACCTGGTAATGGATGAGGCTGACAGAATGCTGGATATGGGGTTTGAACCTCAGATAAGAAAGATAGTTGACATGATGAATATGCCAAAAAAGTCTGTAAGACAAACTATGCTCTTCAGCGCAACTTTCCCACCTGAAATACAGGTAGAGAATTATGTTTACCTTGGACTTTTTTGTTTTGGTAAAGCAGTATGATCTGGAAGCTGAATATTTTTCTTGTTTTCTCCTATAACTTGCAAACTTTGGACTTTATATGGCATGCATTTTTTTTTTTCTGAAAGGGCAAGCATTTTATAAGAACACTGGCAACTAAATGGCACTTCTCTTTTTGAATAAAAGTGGATACCACTTAAATCTTATACTGCACAAGGGATGTTAGTCTTTAGGTTGTCATGATATAGTCTACAACTATTTGCTGTTAAATTGATACATATTTGACTGATGTCTTAATGTGTTTATTCCCAGAGGTTGGCTTCTGATTTCTTGTACAATTACATATTTGTTACTGTCGGGAGGGTTGGGTCAAGCACTGACCTGATTGAGCAGAAAATTGAGTTTGTTAATGATGGGGAGAAAAGAGGCTTCCTGATAGATCTTTTGCAGAAGCAATCTGTTGGTGTGGCCGATAGCAAGGTATATGGTAGCTTTTCTTATCTTGGATTGAAATTTGATGGTTTGCCATTTCTTTCTCAGAAACTTCTAATGTTAATTTGCATGTTTTTCTAGCTGCAGCAACCCCTAACATTGGTCTTTGTGGAGACAAAGCGGGAAGCTGATTCACTGCAGTATTTTCTACAGTCAAAAGGTTTCCCAGCAACAGCAATCCATGGTGACAGAACACAACAGGTGAATACATTTCTCGCTATAGTAATTGTCTAGCTGGTTCTTACATTACAGACCTAGAAACACGACACCAATTTTAGTCAGAAAATATCTGCAGTGGTGGTTTTATGTCTTTGGCCTCACTGCTACAGCACAAAGTTTGCACTGGACCATTTGTTTCCAGTTCTAGGTCTATGTACTGTTACTGAAAGCTTCAAACTGTATTCCTCATTGATGGCTTGAAACAGTATTTATGTTCCATGAAGATGATGGATCCTCTTTTGCCCCAACAATTTAATCTGCCTAACTTCATCCACCTGTATTATATTGGCATTCATCTTTTGCTGCTAATGCAGTGTTTATCATAACTGTATTAATTATGATTGAAAATGGCTGCATTTACTTGGCACGATCTTCTTTGACCCCAACATTCCATGACTCAAATGTTATCTGTTACCATGATATGATGCTGTTGGTACTTTCAGCACAGCCATTTAATAAGTTGCTACCAGTGAAAGTTTTCTGCATTTTATCTGTTATGTTTGGCACAAAATTAACCTATTTGTGCTTCCCTTTTAGAAGTATCATGCTGATCTAATTTATTCTAATATACATATTTTACATGTTCAGTATATAATTTCTTTTGTTTGTGCTTTCCCATTTTGTAGGAGAGGGAGAGCGCACTGAAATCCTTCAAGAGTGGCGCCACTCCTATCATGGTCGCCACCGATGTAGCTTCAAGGGGTCTGGATGTCCCGAACGTGGCTCATGTGATCAATTACGACCTCCCCAAGAGCATCGAAGATTACGTCCACAGGATCGGAAGAACTGGGAGAGCCGGAAAGGCTGGGATCGCCACCGCTTTCTTTACCGAGTCGAACCAACCCCTGGCAAAGGGCCTGCTGGAGCTGATGACTGAGGCGAAGCGGGATGTGCCTGAGTGGCTGGTGGAATATGCAAACAGGCCGTGCTATGGAGGGTCCAGCTATGGCGGAAGAGGCCGAAGGGGTGGCGGTGGGTTTGGTGGAAGAGACTATCGCTGCAGCAGTGATTATGGCTATGGTGGCGACGGTGGTGGCTATTCCAGGCGTGGTGGCAGCTACACTGGTGGTGGCGGTTATTCCAGCCGCAGTGGTGGCTACTCTGGTGGCAGCAGCAGCTACTCTGGCGGCGGTTCTCGTGGTGGTGGTGGCGGAAACTCTAGTGGTGGTGGCGGTGGAGGTTCCTCCGGGTCAAGTGCTCCTCCTCCCCGGTACTACCCGTCGTGCCCCATGGGCACCGCTGACATCAGCGCCTCTGGCTGGGACTAGTCAATGCCCACGCGTATCCGTAATGCACATACCATATAGATACATATACATATAGCCCTACTTCTGTAGTAGCTCAGTCTTTCTCTGGTCCTTTTGCCTTGCCTGCCCTCGTCTAGTCCTGCCATATACATTGCCATGGCCCTGTTGCACAGGGGCAAGCTTGGGAGTGGGGAACTTGGGGGTTGTTTTTTGTGTCAGTGTGGTGGGAGTGTTGCGACGATGGGAAACCACTTGGTGGTTGAACTTGAAGGTTATATATATGCATTATCAGATATTGGTTGTAACAGTGGCAAGTGACACTGCTGATTTGCTATTCAATCCAAGAGCTGTCCAGTAGTTGCTGGTACTCTGAATCTCTGATGAAAGATGGAATGGGGAGTTTGGTTTCAGGAGTTCTATATGTAGCGCCTCTTCACTTAATTTTGTTGTTTGTTTTCTGTTATGAAATGGATTGATTCATCCATGACAAGCTAATAGATAATATTAACATGAGAAAATATAGTTAGTCGTGTTATGAAACGGTGTTTGTTTCTAACAGACACCAGTGATCTCATCAACAGATAGCAGTTAGTTAGTATAGCAGTTAGCACTACGAAGGGGCATGTCCCTTTGGTAGTAGACTGTTTTAGTGAACAGTTACATTTTCCAAACAGTCACGTCCGTATGGCGTCCGTACAACGTGACTCTTCCGTACAATGCGACTCTTCACTTGTATATATATCTGAGAGATCAATGAAAGCAACAATTGTTCTCAAATCATTGTTCATTCTATTTACTTTCAACATGTTATCAACATGAATGTGGTACAACCGACTGAAGGAATTCCTTCTAAAAAAGGATACACTAACAATGATGATTGCCCATGTGTTTTCATTAAGAAATCTCGAACGAGATTTTATATTATATCCTTGATGATTTAAATATCATTGGCAGCCCAAAGGATATAGATAAAGCACGCAAACATCTAAAGAGGGAAATCGAGATGAAGGATTTGGGTAAGACCAAGTATTGCCTAGGTTTACAACTTGAGCACCGTCCTTTAGGGATTTTAGTGCATCAATCAGCCTATATCTAGAAAATATTGGAGAAATTCAATATGGATAAATCATACCCTAATAAAACTCCGATGGTTGTTCGTTCCTTAAAAATAGAGAAAGATCTATTTAGACCACGAGATATTGGGGAAAAGATGTTGGGACCAGAGATCCCATATCTCAGTGTCATTAGCCCACTTATGTATCTTGTAAATTGCACCAGGCCTAATATCGCATTTGCAGTGAACTTACTAGCTAGGCATAGTGCGGACCCAACTCGTCGTCATTGGACGGAGTGAAGTGTATCCTCAGATACCTTAATGGCACAAAGGATCTTGGTTTATTCTTTCAAAAAAAATCATGATCCCAGTATGATTGGTTATACCGATGTAGGTTACTTATCTAATCCTCATAACGGAAAATCCCAAATAGGATTTGTATTCCTACATGGAGGTACAGCTATTTCATGGAAGTCTTCTAAGCAGACTCTATCAGCAACCTCTACTAATCATTCTGAAATTATTGCTCTATACGAGGTATCACGAGAATGTGTATGGCTTCGCAAAATGATTAACCACATACAACGGTCATGTGGTATTGGTTCAATTGAATCACCTACAATTATCTATGAAGATAATTCCGCTTGTGTTACACAGATGCAATCAGGTTACATAAAGAGCAATATCACTAAGCATATTGCTCCTAAACTGTTTTATCCCCATGAATTACAAGAAAACAGGGAAATAAACATTTTGCAAATCTAAGTCATGTGATAATCTCGCTGATCTATTTACTAAGTCCTTACCAACTTCTGTGTTTCAAAAATTGATACATGGAATTGGTATGCGGCGACTTCCTAAATGTTGACCTGTACCAGCATCATATTATACTCTTTTCTTTCACAAGTTTTACTTACAGGTTTCTTGTTAAAGTTTTTAATGAGGTAATATTAATATAAGTATGTGTCATATTTCTAATTTTTCCCACCGGGATTTTTATGGAAAATATCAAAGACACATATTACCCTCACAACTCATACATGGTTTTTCCCTGAAAAGGTTTTTCATGTGAGTTATCCAAGAGGCAATACCAATAATATGTCGTCATATTTTCTCCTAATTTTCCCACTGGATTTTTGCAGGAGTTTTTAGCGACATATCATTTTATATTGCTCCTCATATTTCTTCTGAAATGGTTTTTGGGGAGTAATCTATATGTCGTATCTCCTATATTTTCCCTCACTAGGATTTTTAATAGGATACCAATGACATAATAATTTATTTAAATCACACTCATATATGCTACTTTCTTCTTATTTTCCTATAAGATTTAAAGGAGTTTTTATAGCATATCAATACATACATATTCCTCATATTTTCCCACAGGGTTTTTCGAGGAATTCAAGTATACAGCTGCATTGATCTCAAAGAAGATTCGATCAAGGGGGAGTGTTACGAAACGGTGTCTGTTTCTAACAGACACCAATGATCTCATCAACAGATAACAGTTAGTTAGTATAGCAGTTAGCACTACGAAGGGGCATGTCCCTTTGGTAGTAGACTGTTCCAGTGAACTGTTACATTTTCCCGAACAGTCACGTCTGTACGACGTCGTACGGCGTCCGTACAACGTGACTCTTCACTTGTATATATATCTAAGAGATCAATGAAACCAACGGTTATTCCCAAATCATTGTTCATTCCATTTACTTTCAACAAGTCGACCAAATTTCATGTCATGAACTCGGGACACCGTTTGGTTCATGGGGAAAAACGTAGGGAAGAACAAAGGAAGAAAAAGAGAGAGAAACCATTTCAGACGAAAGGTGACGAAACCTACACTTTTAGATGAATGAAAAAATGAGCTCTTAGCTCATGGAAATATTTCCTGTGACTCGCTTGCACACTCACACGCTAATCCAAGATGTTTTCTGTGTTTTTTTTTTTCTAAAGCTCGAGCAACGAACAATCATTAGTCACTATTGAAGAAACCATTCTAGAGGAAAAGGTGGTGAAATCTGCACTTTTGGATGAATGAAAAAAATGAGCTCTGAGCTCAAGGGAATATTTCCTGTGACTCGCGCGTGCACACTCACGCTAATCCAAGGTGGTTTTTTATGTTTTTTTTTTCTGAAGCTCGAGCAACGAACAATCATTAGTCACTGTTGAAGTATGTTTAAAGTTTACTAGTCCCTACTTGCATGCACATCCATGTGGGCTCATCCAAGACACTTCAATTTTATTGACACAAATACGTCAGCTTTGTAAAGAAGTATTTAGCTTATGTTTAGTCTAAACAACGTTGCCACAGACCAATAGATTCCTATGCTATTAGCATTCCTATGTTTCAAACACTATGTTTCTACAAAATTCATGTATTTTTCAATCCTATGCTTTATGCCTTAATTTCTTTTCTATTCTTTTGTTTTCTCTCATTTCTATGTTTTATATTCCTTTGTTCCAAATAGACCCTCATGATGTATAACTCATCTAGAATGAGGTGTTTTTTCAAAACAAACCCCTTTTAAATGCACTCCTAGATGTGATGGCTTGCTTGAAATTTGAATGCACTAGCACTTTGTGTTGTTGTTATGCCGGAATCTGTACTACTATGTAATTACCCTGTTGTGTTGAACCTTTCTTTCGCGGCGAAGGCCAAATAGCATGATGCTGCATTTTCCACAACCTGCTCGCTTTGCTGAAAAGTCAAGCTGAAAAATACTGTTCGCTGATTTGTTGTGAGAGAAAAACAATGTTCTTCCACTGAAAAAGTACGGCTGATAAACCAAGCGAACATGGCCGGGTGCTGGTTAGCTCTACCGGCCAAATGAGCGAATTTGAAAGTGGGCAGTGGCCAAATCTCCTCTACAAGTACAGTCGCTGAGCTCATTTTTGCTTAAACAAGTCCACCTTGTATCCATTTGAGCTATACCTTGTATACTAGCAAATGTTGTTAGTCTAAATTGTCATATTGTTCATCAAATGCCAAAATCAAACTTAATGGCATATAGAGTCCATTTTTCTTGCACCTCCCATTCAAGCACTTGGTGAAGTCCTAACTGTCTGGGGTATTTGCTACTCTCGGAGCAAGGCTCCTAGCAGGTTAGAGGTGGCCTGTGTATGTGAAGTTTGGATTGCCTGGATTGCTTAGTGGAACCCTCAAATTCATTACTTGGTAATGGTCTTGAGAAGAGGTCACTACGTCACACAGGGTTTGTAGGGGAAGCTCAAGACCATTTGTAGGGGCGGTTTGGCCAGCCGCCCTATCAAACCGTCTCTATAAATCATGCATTTATAGGAGCGGTTCCTAGACCGCCCCTACAAATCGATTTATAGGGGCGGCTGGTGTTATCAGCCGTCCTACAAATCGATTTGTAGAGGCTACCAGCCGCCCCTATAATACCTGTTTGTAGGGGCGGTTCAGTCTAGAACCGCCCCTACAGTACATTTTCCTGTAAAAAAATTTAAATTTACAATTCAAATTCGACCAGAACATACATATAGCCCCGTTTGTTTCCGAGTATTCCAGCGTTCGCGATGCGAGTGAGCGAGGAAAGCGAGATAATCTCGCCGAACGCCCCGCGACCAACGCGCGACCGGGAATCGCCCGCGGCATGGAACGCGCGAAACTTAACCACGACCTGCGATTCGGAAAACGCAGCCTCACAAGAATATATACAATCCATCATTAAATAGACATAATTCACAAGGTAAAACCAATGTCAAATTTCATACACATTGTTATCAACGGCCTAGAGCTAGTCTTTCAGTCTCACGAAGGTGTTGGTACTGAGGATTTCTACCTAAGTCAGACTCTCGGTTATGGTAGGTGCCTTTGACGTGTACAATCTAGTCCAATATGAAGTTACGAGCTCTAAGAGTTGGTCATCCTTGTATGGGCCTCTTTTTATTTCTTTCTCTTCTTTCCACTACAAGAGAACAAGTTTGGTTTAGTATTTCATACCATGTATGAAGTTTTTATACTACTGGTGAAGAGGTTCAATAAATTTATCCACCTCTTCACGGAAACCTGCCTTGAACCTTAATGAACCATACATCCAAGGTTTCTGTACTTCATCTTTTACAACAACACAAAACAAACATTAAAGGACTATATATATATATATATATATATATAAATGAATCAAATATAATTACATGAAGCATACAAACACACCATGGTAGAGGAAAATTAATTAATTGCACATTTATCCATAAATAATTAAAATACATATTTGTTGATTACAATAAACAATTTCAAAGACAATAATTAGCAACAATTATATTTTACCCATATCTTTCATGCAAACCTAGTCCAATTTCATCAAACATAAATTTACAAAAACAAAATTAATAAAAAAATCAAACCCTAGATCTAGATCTACATGCACATGAAACATTCATAAAACTAACTAATTGTTCACTAAAATAAAAAAACATGGACCAAATAAGGGTATGATCTTATTCCCTACCTAATTTATCCAAGTACATTCAAAACTTGGGTCTAATTTGCTTCATAAATAGCTCAAGCACCATAGAATAGAGAGAAAAACAAAACTCTAATTACTCATTAACCAACCATTAAAACTTCAAAAAAAAGTGCGGAATAACATTTTTTTACCTTCTACAACCTCTCCATCAAAGGATTTGAGACCAAAACCTCCCCCCTTAGTAGAGCAATTTTTGGGAGGTGCCCAAGGCCTCCCCACCTTTTTTTCACGGGTTGGAGTGAGTGACCCGAAGAGGAAGAATGTGCTGCAGTTTTTTTATATGTGGGTCATTTGTAGGGGTGGCTGGTGATTGAGCCGCCCCTACAAATCGCAGGTATTTATACGCAGGGCATTTGTAGGGGTGGCTCAATCACCAGCCGCCCCTACAAATAGCAACACCGGAGGTGGCTGGTGAGTGAGCCACCCCTACAAATCCGACCCATTTGTAGGGGCGGCTCGTATCACCGGCCGCCCCTGCTGTTCCATTTGTAGGGGCGGCTGGTCTCGTGGCTCCCGAGCACGCCACTGTAGGAGCGGCTCCATCACCAGCCGCCCCTACAAAAAAAATTTGTCCCATTGCTACAAACCATTTTTCACGTAGTGGGTAGGACTTAGAAGAAACTCTGCTCCCTCAATAACATGTATGTAGGCAAATCTTGTGTTGTGCTTTTGTTGCTATTACTTGTGTTTGAAATAAATTTTTAGGGTTTGAACCCGATCTACTTTCTCCACAAGTTCTAGGCGCAATCACAGGTTTGGATAGCTCAACACAACCTCCAGGAAAGCTAGTATAAAAGTAGATTCAAGTTTCATTCATAATATTCCGATGTTGTTAGTTGTGCGCTCTATTACGTGTAGCCTCCGCACATCTATTTGGAACCTCTGCACCGCGAAGGTTTCACGAATCTTCTGAATTACATGTGATTTTTAGAAACCATGCATATTCAAGCCCCCCCTAGGCCTTGCTAGATTCTTTCACCGTGTTGCGCACTCCAGGCCCATGATCACCGTGAGGCCCTACACGTGAATTCTACTCACCTCATTTGGGATTCAAAACCGAAATCTTGAGCACTCTGAGCTTTTCAAGAATCGAAGCAAATAGCTCCTGGGACAACTTTGAAGTTTTTGTATTATATTGTATTATACATGTTGAAGGTGAGATGCTCAATTCTAGAGTTTAAGGGTTTGGTGTAGACTAGAGTAGGGGTAGGTTTACCGTTGGGACCGGGGGGGGGGGGGGGCTAAAGCAAACCACCCATGACTGCAAGTCCTGACAACGTGTGAAAGAAGCGACCACCAACAATCGAACCATGGCCAAGAAACACATATGGCCTCCCGAGCCCACCAAGAACGCGCACCCATGAGGATCCGGACGCATGATCACCACCTGACCACCCCATGGTGTCTATGGCTGGCCCACTGCAGGGGTGTGGCAGCCCTCCCCCAACCGCCTGCCCGCCGGGGCGTGGACGCCGCCTTGGACACGCTCGCTAGCCACCGTCTACCTTCAAAGACGATGAACTTCCACCTGCGGACACGCCTAGGAGGCCAACCATGGGCGGCTTCTGTGCCGGTTACGGCAAGAATGACACCACCACCACCAAACATCAGCCAATCACAAGTAATTCAATAACAATGTCATATTAATTTATGTAAATACTGACAGTAACACATAAAATTATTATAATGGTAGATCTGTGTAGACCAGAGCAGGGGCAGATTTACTGCTGGGCGGGGGCTGAGGGGGCCCCAAGAAATTTTTGCCATGGGAAAGGAAAGGAGGCAAACTAGAGGTGGAGGTTGAAGACGACCTTATCTCTCTCTCCCTTACAGATGTCATGCTGATCTAAATACATATATATTACATGGTTGAGCGATCACGGATCTCTCTTGAGGCAATTAAGTACCTGGTAATGGATGAGTCTGACAGAATGTTGGATATGGGGTTTGAGCCTCAGATAAGAAAGATAGTTGACATGATGATTATGACAAAAAAGTCTGTAAGACAAACTATATCCTTCAGTGCAACCTTCCCACCTAAAATACAGGTGGAGAAATATGTTTACTATGGTCTTTTTTGTTTTGGTAAAGCAGTAGAGCAGGCAGCTGAATTTTTTTCTTGTTTTCTCCTATAACTTGCAAAATTTGGACTTCCAAGGAAGAAATGACTCGAGAGGGTTCGGGTTGATCCCTCCCTCTCCCCAATCCCCTTCACCATGGGGTGTTCAATCCACTGCAAAAATTTAATTAAGAGTAAATTACATTGGCGGTCCCTAACGATTCTTAGCTCATCCATGTCCCGAAACTATGAAATTGCACATCAAGGTCCCTAAACTATTTAAGTATACTATCGCAGTCCAAAACAACCACGTCACGGTCGGCGGGACATGGGCTCGTTCGATCCCGTCGCCAAGCCATGAACACGATCCTCGTCGCCAAGCCATGAGCACAGTGAGTGGTAGCTACCGATGGGTTGAGGGGGAGAGCTCCCTCCCTCCCAGCCCTCAACCCCCCAAAAAAAAAAAAAAGAAATTTCTGCCATGGGAAAGGAAAGGAGGCAAAGTAGAGGCGGAGGTTGAAGATGACCCTGTCTCTCTCCATTTTATTTGTTATGTTTGGCACAAAATTAATCTATTTGTGCTTCCCTTTTAGAAGTATCATATTGATCTAATACATATTACATGCTCCGTGTATAATTTCTTTTGTTTGTGCTTTCCCATTCTGTAGTAGAGGGAGAGCGCACTAAAATCCTTCAAGAGTGTTGCCACTCCTATTATGGTCGCCGCCGATGTAGCTTTAGGCCTCGTTTGGCACGTGGGCCACTCCTATCATAGTTGCCACCGATGTAGCTTCAGGCTGGCATGTGGGAGTTATTATACAAGGGAGAAATGACACAAGAGAGATTGAGTTGATCCCTCCCACCCAATGCCCCTTCCACGCTTGGGTGTTCAATCCGATGCAAAATTTATTTAATTATCTAGGATGACTTGGATTGTTGTTGACTGGTTCTATGGCAGGAAACAGTCTGTGTGCTGCTGCTGCTACCTGTGTTGCTATGTATTCTTGTACATCTATTTTATTCTCAATACCGTGTGACTTGGAGCTGCTGCAATAATTGATTTTTTTGAACCAGCAATAATTAAAATGGTTTAACACTTAATGCACGTACACACTGGCTGGATGAAACTATAAATAGACCACATATTAGGATTCGCAGAATGTCTCATACGATTATTTGCCAACTAGAAAAAAAAATACAATGCCCAACACTTATACAGAAATAATAACAACTTGTTTACTCCTCAAACATGACCTTGTAGAACCTGACAAGAGAAAAACAATAAGACCAGATGCCATTTAGTCTTAAAGAAAACAAAGTATTCCTTCACAACTATTATCTAAAATGGATTAAGAAATGCAAATAAGAATAATAATAAACGTGTGAAAGCAGATATATGTATATCTATACCTAATAATAAAAAGGCAAAATTTTAACCTATTTTTTTGTATCCATTTTTTTTGTATGTCTCCTCTGACTAATATCGTGAATGTGAAAACTATTTCTGTTTCTCTCTGTGCAACTTTCATGTTTTTTATATATAATAATAACATATATGTAGACCTTCTTGAGGTCTAGACAGGACGAATCTAATTCCTAATCAAAATAGATCCTTTAAGTCTTGAGTAACCTGGGTAAGAATCCTAATCATATCCTACTCCCTATACAGAACGAAGTGTTTCTTCAAACCGTCTGGCTCCGCCCACACGTCTTGGTAATTTAGTTGATTTAATAAAGCCCAATTAATCGATGTTCCTCTCGTTCGGATCTGGTTTGCTATTTTTTTAGCTTTTCTTCTGTTTATGGCATGAGGACTCCTAGTCCGATTGGGTTTTCAAATTTTTTGTGGTACGTCGTTTTTTCTGTCCGTTTTTTTCTCCCTTTTGGTTTCTTTCTTTTCTCCCGTTCCGATAGTTTTTTCTTTTTTCTTTTTCAAGTTCCTCCTGTTCTTCTTTTTATTTTTTCTCATATAACAAATGTCAAAACAATAATAAATTCTACGAATAGACTTGAATAGTAATCCTAATCTAAATAGACTCCTGTCGTACGAGGCTTCTTGCTTTGAGTAGCCTAAATAGAAATCCTACTCCAAATAGAAATAGAAAAGGATATAAAACTCCCTTTTTTTGCGGTGCCGTTGGCGCCGGTCGCTCCACGAGCCTACGGAAGTCGGGCATCGAATGAAGTTGATTGGTTTATTTGCTTCCCAAATTAAATCAGTGATGGAAGCAAATAATTAATTAATTCCTATCAATAGTTTATTTGCTTCCCAAATTAAAATAACCTTGTTGGCATAAACCAACTCCGTACCACTCTAATTTATCATGACATATGAAGTTGACTTGCTATCTGTATCGAACTCCAATCTATCATGACATATGGAGTTGCAACGCTATTGTGGGCAGAAAGGAGGAAGGACTGACTCCGGCTTTTCCTAGCCATGTGTCGACAGACGCAAGTTTCTATAGCCATTGGGGATCAGTTACTGTAAGGAAAATGGACCCTTGATCTATTTACTTTGGATTTTGGTGTTTGATGATCAACGAGACTAAGTTGGACTAATGTGTTTACGAGTGTTAGTTTTGTAATCCAATATGTTGCAAACGTGACTTGGACAAATGCGACGTGATGATATGATGATTAACACCTCAAGCAAGACTCTAGAAGCACAATAGAAGACCCAAGAAATCAAGCAAAGTCCAAGCACGAAGATAGGAACCAAGCCGAACGTAAGATCACGAAGAAACGAGCTTGGCAGAGATGACTGAACGCGGCCGACCAGTTGCTCGGCAATAGCAGGCGTCAGCAGCAGCGACCGGACGATGAGCGAGGTAGTGACCGGACGCACGGACTTCACTGTTCATCGTCACGGCAACAACTCAGTGAGGACCGGACGCATCAGCTGTGGACGACCGGACGCACCAGGCAGTGGTGTCCGATCTCATCCAGAGAGGTTCCAGAGCGGCGAAACGACGACTGAACGCGTCAGATGGTAAGCGACTGGACTTGCCAGAGAATCCGATCAACAATGAGCGGCAATGGCCGGGACGACCGGACGCGTGCGATCAGGACGATCGACGCGTCCGATCAATGGCAGAAAGCTGGATTTCGTCCCCAACGGCTACTTTCTCTATGGGACTTATAAATAGAATCCCCAACCGCCCATTTGGTGAGTGGAGAGTTGAGGAAACATATTAAGAGTATTAATACACTATTTTAGTGATCTCTACTTGCATAGTGCTTAGTATTTTATTAGGTGATCAGCGTAGGTGCTTTGCGAAGTGCTTAGGTTAATTAGACCATTGTTTATGCGCTTGCTCTAGGTTTAGGCCTAGTGTTTAGTGAGGTTTGCACACCTCCCATCTCTTGGTGCTTGCGCGCACCATTGTTGTACTCGGCGGGGCTTGTAGTCTTGTGAGACTACACCAACCGCGTTTGTGGTGTGGCCGCCACCGTGTACCAAAGGGAACAAGGCCTGCGGTGTTTTGGCCGGAAGTTTGATAGTGAAGACGGCGGGGAGCGGTCTGGGAGAGGCTTGTAGAAAGGCACACCGGAGACCCACTTGTGCGTAGAGAAGGCCCAGGGCTATCCACGGAGTTACCCGATCGGGAGATTGGTCCTTGTGAGGGATTTCTTGCGAGGGGCTCCAATGAGGACTAGGGGGAAGCTTGAGCGCTTCTCGATACATCGGTAAAAATATCGGAGTCGTCGATGGAAGTTTGCATCTCTACTCGATCTTTATCTTCCGCATTTACATTGCTACATTGGTTGTGTGCTTTATCTTTCCTAGCTTAGTTGATAGGCTAGTTGATAGAATTGAAACCTAGGTTGCATAACCCTTTTACGGTAGAGATAGCAAGACACCTAGCAAAACCATAGTTGCACATTTAGATAGATTACTTTCTTGCATAGGTTTTGATTAGGTGGAATTAGAGGCTATAGTTAGAAGTAGAATTTTAAGTTGCCTAATTCACTCTCTCTTAGGCGTTACGGTCCCTTACAAGTGGTATCAGAGCCGGTTGGCTCAATTTGGACCTTTGGCTTCACCATCGTTGAGCCGACGCTATTTAGAGTGGTTAGGATGAATACCTCTAGTCCTCCGCACTTTGACGGCACTAACTTTCCCTATTATAAAGCTAGAATGGCTTGTCACCTTGAGGTGGTAGATTTGAGTGTTTGGAGAGTCACTCATGATGGAATGAAACCCATTAAGAATCCCGATAAACCCACAAAGAGTGAAGAAAAAGAAATTCATTTCAATGCTAGAGCTAAAAATTGCTTGTTTGAATCTTTTTAGCATGGATGTGTTCAACCAAGTGTTCACTTTAAATACGGCACATGAAATTTGGTTAAAATTACACGAGCTCCGTGACGGCACAAGTAATATCCGTGAGCAAAAACATTACCTAGCTCAACAAACTTATGATTCTTTTGAAATGAATGATGATGAGCTTGTTCGTGATATGTATTCTCGTTTGAATCTAATTATCAATGAGCTCAATTCTATAGGATTAACAAAGTTAGGTGATGTGGACATCATGAGGAAGATCATCTCCATGCTACCACAAAAGAAATATGCAAGCATCATCACCATCCTTCACAACATGGAGGACTTGAGCAACATGACCCCGGCCATTGTGATTGGCAAGATAGTGGCATTTGAGATGTCACGCAAGATGGGTCAAGAAGAAGCCTCTTCATCAAGCAAAGTCAAAGCTCTCGCTTGTAGTGAGCACAAGAAGATAAAGGGCAAGCAAGTTGAGACAAGCTCAAGCTCAAGCTCCTCAAGTGAAGAATAAGAAGAAGATGATGAAGAATCAAATGATGATGATCAATCTTCCTCCTCCACCTCCGACCTTGATGAAGAATCTATCAAGCTTATCAAAAAGGTGGAGAAGGTGATCCAAAAGATCAATGTCAAGGGTGTGCCCATCCAAATTTCAGATTTCATCTTCACAAATCAAAGAAGAGAACAAAGAAAGAAGGGATGCTATGGATGCGGCGAGTTGGGGCACTTTGTGGAAGTTTGTCCAAACAAGCCCACACCCAAGATAAAGAAGAAGGCATGCACGGACAAAGCCCTCTTATCAATAAGGTCATGGGATGATTCTTCAAGTGAAGAAGAAGCCCAACACAAGAGGAGCAATCGTAAGCACTCATCATCAAGCACTTCACATGTGTGCCTTATGACATGAGGTAACGAAAGTTCTAGCTCATGTGATAGTGATAGTGATAGTGATGATGAGCTACCTTCTTATGATAAAATTATGCAAGAAAATCTTAACTTTGTTAAAGTTTGCACTAGTCAACAAAAGAAGCTTAAAATATTGAAAGAAAAATTAGATAGCTCACAACAAGCTTATAAAACTTTGCTTGAACAATATGAAACCTTTGCTAATCTTAATGTGGAGCTATCTACTAAAATTGAGCAACTTGAGGCTAGTGTAAACAAAAATGAATGCACAATCAATGATGAGCAACTTGTACAGAAAAATAAAAAATTAAAGGAAAAGTTAGCTAGCTCACAAGATGCTTATAAAAGTTTGCTTGCTAAAATGGAAACCATATACAAACATTGTGATGAGCTAACTAATAAAGTTGCTAATCTTGAAGCCATGGTACAACCCCCACCGAGGCACCTAAAAAGAAAAGTTTAATTTTTGACATGCCTAAAAAGGATGTCTCTACTTCCTACAATGATTTATGTTTAGACTCATCCTTGTGCAGCCAAGCTTGTGTTGAGAAAGTTGTTGTAGAAACATGTACACAAGAGGTCGCAATGGAGAATGAGCAACTCAAGCAAGAAGTGGCTCGCATCACCAAGGACTTGACTCAAGTGCAAGACAAGATGGAGCAAACTCAACTTCATGAGGATAACATCGTCAAGGGAGTGAAGAAGCTTGATGAAGGATAAACCGTGGTTTGCTACATATGCCACAAGGAAGGACACAAGTCCTATGAGTGCAAGGTGAAGAATAGGGGGAGGAGCTAAGAAGGAAGAGAAAAACAAAAAGCAAACAAGCAAGCTCTCCAACACCTACACCAACAAGGTGGACAAAAAGGCCTCCACACCTTATCTCTTGAAGAAGAAGAAGAAGAATGACAAGGTGGTGGCCATCAAGGTGAACAAGCAAGCCAACAATGGGACCAAACGCATTTGGGTGTCAAAGGAGATTATTTCCAACATGAAGAGCACCAAGAAAGTTTGGGTTGTGAAGGGAAAGTGAGAAGTCCATTGGACTACGGAAAATTTGGAGACTTGGCATAGTATGGGTGCATTTCATGGGGTGCATCATGATGATCAAGGTAATTGCCAAGTGGGTTAGTGAATACTATGGACCCAAATTCCCTTCCCCATGTTAGGTAACTAGATGTATTTTCTTGTAATCTCAATTAGCATCTAGTTCCTTTTCATGCCTAGGTTTGCATTTGCTTGTTTAATCTTTTGTCATACATACACTAGGTAAATCATTTGGTAGGCTTGCTCGGCATCACTCTTACCCTTGGAGCAAACCTACATGGTTTAAATTGTTTAGGAGCATGGCACATAGCTTGTTTTACAATTATTTATCTAATATGTGTCAAAGTCCAAAGTGTAGATAATTTCCCCTTGAATATCATTTTTGAAAATGATTCTCACATTCATGAGATATCATCTTTCAAGTGGTATTTTTTATTCTAAAAATCGATGTGCATGTCTCCTACAAGTATTCCATGATTGTATGCACAAATTTAGGGAGAGGTTACTCTACAAGTTGGATGCTTTGAGACTAACATTCTTTTCAAGATTATTATGTGTAGTAGTCTCATTACAAGGTGTTGACGAAATACGTCCGGTAGTCTACCGAGGGGTATGCCCACGGTAGTAGATGAATTAGTGGAGGTGCACGTGAGGGAACTAGATGGTAACACAGAACGCAAGAGACAACGATTAGACAGGTTCAGGCCACCGTCTTGACGTAATACCCTACGTCCTGTGTCTTTGGTGGGTTGTATTGTATGAGATGAGATGAAAACGAGGGGGTCCCTACCCGTCTTATATAGCCTGGGGGGTAGGGTTACAGGTCGGTTGTATCTATCCTGATCGGTTTACAAGATAGGAATTACAGAGATTGCGAGATCTAGCATATCCTAACAGATTTTCCTTGATTGCCAAGGATCTTTACGTAGCCTTGCGAGGCACACCCACCTATGCCGTGCTCCGCATGGCATAGTCTTGTGGATTGGGCCTCCTCTGGCGGCTCGGCCCATGTACGACCCTATGAGTATCGGGGGTCATACCCCCACAGCTAGTCCCCGGGCGCCTTGTATCCGCTGAGCAACATAGTCTTGAGCTTGTCTGAGCTGTCTAACTTGCTGCTGACCATCAGGAGCGGGCTTCCGACCAGTTTAACTAGGAGCCAAGCTGTTGAAGCAAGCGTCTAAGCTGTTGGACGAGCATCCGAGCTGTTGAAGCAAGTGTCCAAGCTATTGAACTAGTCGCTGAACCTGGACTCACTCGAAGTCAAGGTTTTTAAGAAGGATGTAAGGGGCTCAACTAAAATTTTTTGAGACCTTCACCTTAGGTGAAGTGTGCCTACTTAGGTTTCCGGCGGTGAAGTTGGACGCCTAGCTTCCCTGACTTAGTCAGCGCGGAGGAACTTAGTCCCTCAGGAGCGAAGAGAGATGCTTAGCATCGATGCCTTAGGCAAAATTTGATTCTTAGAGCCAAAATCGGGAGCTTTGGATGATTACAGTCTACGACTTTGTCGCTTTGTAGAAGACCAAATCCAGAAATAAGCACATTCACCGCTAGGTGAAGTGTGCCCACTTAGTCCCCAAGCCTGATAGTAGGTGAAGTATTCACATGGTGCTAGGGTCAAAATTTGTAGACTTCATATGGCCAACCAGTCCCGAGCTTAGCTGAGAGAAATCTATACAGTCATCGCTAGATGACGTGTACCCACGTAGTCCCCGAGCATGCTGGAAGATTATGGAGAAGATCTTGTAACAGGGTTAGAAAGATTGCTTGCCGAAAATACCTTCAAAAATATCCAAAAATGCTTTTCAGATAGTGGCATGGGGCACGTTTTCTTTGTGCGGCCCGCGCACAATGCGACATCGGTTAGCATTCCATCAAGCCCATTTAGAGGCCCAGTGGTGTGTGGAGATTTTGGTAGGCAAAATGGTGCGAGTGGGGGCATGGTTTCCCAAAAACCCTAGAAGGCGAAGGGTTAGGGTCGAACCATTATAAAGCGCCGCAGCCCCCGGTGCACACTCCCCATTTCTCTCGGACATATCGTCTTCTTCATCTTCTTCTTCACCTTCAGCACCACCTGAGACAAATCGCTCCACCATTAGAGCAGTTACTAGTGCGTAGCCTCCTCTAGTCCTCAGATCTGTAGAATGGCGCCCAAGAGGAACCGCGGTGGCTCAGGCAGGGCAACATGCGAGCTTAACTACACCGAGGAGTGGATGGTGTCCATCAGCAATGAGGCAACACTGAATTAGTTAGTGGTGGATGGCGTGCTGCCAGACATGGCAACGGTAGGGTGGCAGCCGGCAAACGGTGAGAGCTTTCCTACTCCCACCAGTGATGAAATGGTTGCTTTGGAGGATTACTTCTATCGGGGATTTGGTGTTCCAATCCATCCATTCCTCCATGGGTTGATTGACTATTATGCAATTAGCCTTTGCAATCTTGGCCCAAATTCCATCCTTCATGTCTCAGTTTTCATTCATTTCTACGATGCCTATCTTGGCATTCTTCCCCACTTTGATCTGTTCCGCCACTTCTTCCACTTGAAAGCCGTGGGGGGATCTAGATCTAGGATTGTAGGCTGCGTTCACCTACAGCTCTGGGATGGAATGGTGGGTCAATACATTGTCACCCCGCTAAACACAAATGTGAAGTATTGGGCATAGCGGTGGTTTTACATGCCACAGATGGAATCATATGTGGCTTGTGACGTTGATTAGATCCCAACCAGCAACTCTAAGTGGTCGGAGAGGGTAGATGTTAATGGGATGGAGCAAGTGAGGGAGCTCTTTGCGCTGATGGACCGAAGAAGGTTGGATGGGGAGATCGTGGTGACAAATTTTATTTTTTAGGGAGTCTAGCCCAGCAAGGAGAGGGCACATCCGGGTATGAATTCTGGGGGGAGACCGACAGGACTCGTGAGGTACCCGAGGAGATGAGCCAAGATGAGGCCAAGCGGTGCATCACGATGATGTTCAACATTGTGGGCTATCGCAAGATTGACGATCAGCAGAGGCCCATCTATGTTGGGAGCCTCCCACCACAGGTAATAGTCTTCTTTGTTGTTTCACTTGTTCTATAAACTTTGACAATGTATTCATTCATGTTCCTGAAGATTCATGGGCAGGATCGAGTGGTGTACTTTTTAGTAGTACCTTCGGCTAACTAGCCAAGGGGGTGGATGCCCAGCCGAGGAGTCCCCAGCATCGAGCCAGCTTATAAGCTGGTGGGGATAGCTCAACCAACCACAACGATGAAGATGGAGACGAGAGGATAGCGTATGTTCGTGAGAAGCTCCGAGGAAAGTGGCATGCTGGCGAGGAGCCATTCCTAAAGAGAAGAAAGACGACAGGAGCGTCCTATGATGAGGAGGGGCATGTGACCATTGGGGCTACCGCCCCACACCATCGACGGTAGGTGGTCTTGTCGAGCTCATCAAACGATGAAGAGCCGACATCACCTCCTTCTCCGAGGGTTGTGGCGCCTCCACCAGTTGAAACAGTTGGTGCAGAGATGCCCGGCAGCGTCGAGCATGGGAGGCCACAACAACGATGCCCGAGAGCACTTGGGTGACACCAGCGACGATGACTTGGGTGACACCAGCGGTGACAGCTCGGGTGGCCTGCAACCCCCGAGACTGCTTGGGTGACTCCGATAGCAGCGGGGCGGGCGGCTACCACAGTCCCCGGGTCCACACGGGTGGCCCCGGGAGCACCGTTGAAACCACCGGGTGGCTCGGCTACCGGGTAAGGCGGATCTGGGCGAGCATGCCACTTTCTTACTACGCGGCGGGTGTCCCAGTTGTAAGTTTCTCTTGGATTTGCGATAATTTCTCAGCACTATGCTTTGTTTCTTGACGAATTGTTTGCTTGTTGAAGTATGGAATCAATGGAAGACCTTCAGCCAGCGGCTGCTGCTAACGGGGGGCAAATGAAGGAGACAGAAGCTCCCCACGCTGAGCAAGGACAAGCGAGAGTAGATCCCGTTACCCCCATCGTGGAGCAGCCGACAACTATGGAACCGGTTGCCCCCGTATCAAAGCAGCCACCGGCGGCTGGACCGACCTCGCCTAGTGGCGGGGTGCACGACGAGGGTGACCCTAGTAATGAGGGCCTGTGGGATGCTACGGCAACATCGGGTGGCCTTGCTGGAGCAAGGGCGGATGCCGCAGGCAGTGCGCTGAGCACTGTGGCGCAGGATTCACCCGTGGTTGTAGAGCCATCAGTATCTGTGATAGCACTATCTATGAGGATGGGACCTAGACACCCTTGCCAAGCATAGCAGCAGCCAAGGAGAGCACCTCTGCAGATGGCTGCTGTAGAAGTTGAAGAAATTTCATGGGCACCCGCTCTGCCCCCTGAACTCCTACGCACAGTTATCCGGCGTGGTGAGGAGTTTGAAATGCTGGAGGAGGGGGAGGCGAGCATGGAGATGAAGAGGTTGAGAGTTGACCTGACAGTAATGATGGGTTGCATTGAGGTAAAACTAAAATTTTTTCGGTTACATGCTTTTGGAGATTGTGGTGTTTTGACCCTTGGTTTTTGTAGAATGTCAAGAAGGTGTTCGAGCAGCGCCGGCGGCAACTGGAGGAGAACAAGAGCCTGTTGGCATCGGTGAATGACCTCCAAGCGTGCCTGTTCCAAGAACGCCACCGTAGAGAAGATCTAGAGGTGAAAGTCTTAGTGTTGGAGAAGGAGCGCCAGCAGATGGAAACGGAGGGCCAATCGCTAGCCGAGCAGCTTAGCCACAGTGCCAATAAGTAGAAGGGTATGTCTCTAAACTTTGACTTGTTAGCATTCAGCATAGTGAGACATCTTGCGATGGTGTGCAACACTGGAAATGGAGCCATGCAATTGTCTGCGGGTGAAAGGTCCTAATATGACTAGAGGGGGGTGAATAGCCTATTTAAAAATCTACAAACCAACTAGAGCAATTTGATTAGTATGACAAATAGCAAAATGCAAACTTGCTCTAGCTCTACAAGGGTTACAAGCCACCTATTCAATAATTCTAGTTGCTATGATCACTAGACACATAATTTGCTAAGTCACTACTCACTAAGAGCTCTCACACTTGCTACACTAAAGAGCTCCACTAGATGAACTTAAGCTACAAAACAAGCTCTCAATTCTAGCTACACTAAAGAGCTTGCTACAACTAATTTGCGGGAAAGTAAATGAGTAAGTAATGTGATTATACCGCCGCGTAGAGGAGTGAACCAATCACAAGATGAATACTAATTCAATCACCAGGAGAATACCAAAGGGCAAGAGACAACCAATATTTTTCTCCCGAGGTTCACGTGCTTGCCGGCACGCTAGTCCCCATTGTGTCGACTAACACTTGGTGGTTCGGTGGCTAAGAGGTGTTGCACTAACCTCGTCCACACAATTGGACACCGCAAGATCCTACCCACAAGTGAGATAACTCAATGACACGAGCAATCCACTAGAGTTACCTTTCGGCACTTCGCCGGGGAAGGCACAAGACCCCTCACAATCACCACGATCGGAGCCAGAGACAATCACCAACCTCCGCTCAACAATCCTCGCTGCTCCAAGCCATCTAGGTGGCAGCAACCACCAAGAGTAACAAGAGAATCCCGCAGCGAAACACGAACACCAAGTGCCTCTAGATGCAATCACTCAAGCAATGCACTTTGATTCTCTCCCAATCTCAGAAAGATGATGAATCAATGATGGAGATGAGTGGGAGAGCTTTGGCTAAGCTCACAAGGTTGTTATGTCAATGCAAATGGCCAAGAAAGTGAGCTTGAGCTGGCCATGGGGCTTAAATAGAGAGCTCCACAAATAGAGCCGTTGGCTCCACTGTTCACTGAAAAATCAGGGCGATCGGACGCGCCGGTCGAATAGACCGGACGTAGGACCCCAGCATTTGGTCCTCAGATTTTTCCATGTGTCCCCTGCTTCAAATGCTGATCGCCTGATCTCAACGATCATCAGTGCATTTAAGTTGTGACCGGACGCGCTGCTCGAAGTGACCGCACGCACCATCACTGGCGTCTGGTCGTTTCCAGTAAGGTTCCACTCGCGACTAGATGCAGACTAGCCAAAGTCTGGTCGTTTCCAGAGAGCTCCTTGAACCTTTGTTTTGCGACCGGTCACGTACGCTCCTGTACGACCAGACGCAGCACCTGAGTCCGATCATTCTCCAACTGCCATGCGACATTGTTGTTCCTCATGCTACCATGTCAGTGTACATCAGTACTAACCGGACGCAGGCCCTGAGCGTTTGGTCACTCTTTGCGCCAACGTCCGGTCATGAGACCGAGACCGCGTGCTCACAGCTGCTACTGACCGGACGTAGGGTCAGAGTCCGGTCACTACGTGACTAGCGTCTGGTGCACTTTGTGAAACCCTATCTTTTCTATATAGGGCGATGGTGGCACCATCGAACACTCCGCCGGTGAAGTTTGAACCCTTGCTCCCATATGCTAAACACAATGTATATCACCTTTATGCATGTGTGTTAGAATATTTTCACAAACATTTTCAAGGGTGTTAGCACTCCACTAGATCCTAAATGCATATGCAATGAGTTAGAGCATCTAGTGGCACTTTGATAATCGTATTTCGATACGAGTTTCACCCTCTTAATAGTATGGCTATCAAACCTAAATGTGATCAGACTCTCTAAGTGTCTTGATCACTAAACCAAAAAACTCCTATCAATTTCACCTTTGCCTTGAGCTTTTTGTTTTTCTTTCTCTTCTTTTCCATGTCCAAGCACTTGATCATCACCATGCCATCACCATCATCATGTCATGATCTTCATTCGCTTAATCACTTAGAGTAGTGCTACCTATCTCATAATCACTTTGATAAACTAGGTTAGCACTTAGGGTTTCATCAATTCATCAAAACCAAACTAGAGCTTTCTACGGGGAAGGAGGAAACAGAGGAGAAAGCCAAGAGGGTTGAAGATCTTCGACGTGAGTGCTGGCCACTGTGTTTGTACTTATGCCAGGTTAGGCGCATGCTTAGCAAATGGCTACTTTTTGCAGAGTATTAACGCCAGGCGCACGCGCAATTCAAGGTCTTCGGGGACCAGGTAAAGGCGCGGGATGATAAACTTGAAGCAATGATAGCAGGGTCAAGCCCGTCCTGGACTGCATTAGTTTCACACCGCCCGAGGGGACCATGCAGCTGCCCGGCGACCCTCCGCCCCGAACAATCATGGACCAATGTCAGACAACATGGTCGGACTTCAAGGAGTTCACGCACAGTGCCGCCCATGGGGCTGTGGTGCATGTGCTTGTGCAGCTGCGGTCACACTACCCTTCGGTGGATGTCCAGCGGGTAGTGACCGGGTATGCCCAAGGGATGGACATGAGGAAGATCACCAAGCTAGAGGACGAGGCAGAAGAGCCGGCGAAGAGGTTGGCTGAGGACGTCGACCTGTTCGATGAAGGACGAGACAATGTCCGGTAGATTAGGAAAAAACTTGTGTTGAGAAATTGTGTAAAAGTGCTTAGCAGCTTTTGACAAACACTTAGTGTTATATTAAGAGTTATGTTTATATTTAATATAAACCTTCCAACTAGTTAGTGCATCGCTAAGTCCCTAGCTCTGGCTAGCCTGTTAACCGTAACGTGGGGCGCGGAGCCCGTGTGCGTGTTGGAAGAACAGGGCGTCGCCAAGGAGCCGCTGTCGACCACCCAGAACGCAAAGAGCGGGCTCTCATGCACATGTAGGGAGAAGCCAAAAATAGGGCCGTCTCTAGAGGCGTCCTAGCGTCAACATGACTGTTTGGGTATTTGCCTTAGGCATAGTTGGCGTGATATCTTTAAGATGTACGCAGAAACAGATTCGCTTAGCAAAAAAGTATGGAGAGAACAATATGGATAAATGTCAGAGCAAAAGCTTTATTGAATATTCAAACATGAAAGGTACATATCTTTTAAAATGAACACTTCAAGGGTAGAAACGTCTTAGGTGCTCGATGTGCCAGGAGTTCGGTACATCTCTCTCGTCCATGTCAAATAACCGATAAGATCCTGGTCGGGTGATCGCCTTTACGATGAAGGGACCCTCCCAGTGTGAGGAAAGCTTATGCATCCCCTCGGTCTTCTACTTCTTGTGGAGTACTAAGTCTCTGACCATGAAGAATCAATCATTGACGTTGCGGTTGTAGTATTTTCGCATGTTGTCCAGGTACTTTGCTGCGAACACACGATGCCAAACACTCCTCTTCAAGGCTATCGATTTCAACGATCCGAGCTTGATCGGAGTTCTCTTTGTTGTAATTTTCCACCCTGGGTGCTTGGAAGGCGATGTCAGCAGGTAGGACGGCCTCAAAACCCAAGACCATGAAGTATGGTGAGACACTGGTGTTGCAGCTGGGCTGTGTCCTTAGTCCCCTGACTACAGCTGGCAACTCCTTGAGCCATTTGCTGGGATGCTTCTGCTCGTTGTTGTAGAGCCTCTTTTTCAGTGTGTCTAGGATCTTTCCATTGGCACGCTCGACTTGACCTTTAGCCCTAGGGTGTGCTACTGAAACATATTTGACTGAAATACACCTTTCATCGCAGAAGTCCCAGAAATTGACGCCGGTGAACGTAGACCCCAAGTCGGTGATAACACTGTTGGGGAGCCTGAACCGGTGAATGATGTCGTCTAGCTGCTCAGCTACCTTTTTTCTGTGGCTTGGACCAATGGCTTGTATTCGATCCACTTGAAAAATTTATCGATGCAGACATAGACCCAATGAAATCCTCCTGGTGCGGGCTTGAAGGGTCCTGATCATGTCTAGTCCCTAGCATGCAAAGGGCCAAGAAGCGAGAATCGTCTGTAAGGCCTGAGCCGGGACATGGACCTGCTTAGCGAAGAACTGACAATTCTCACACCGGCGGATGAGTGCTTCAGCATCAGCAATGGCTGAAGGCCAATAGAAACTAACTTGGAAGGCTTTGCCGACCAGTGTTCTAGAGGCTGCATGATTGCCACAGGTGCCGACGTGGATTTCCTTAAGTATCTTCTCGCCTTCTTCCACGGAGACACATTTCTAGAGTAGCTCCTCCTTGGCGTTCTTGCGATATAACTTTCCTTCAACGAGGACGTAATGCTTGTTGTGATGGGTGAGGCATTCCCTCTCTATATTGTCAGCCAGGACATCTGCAGTGGTGAGGTATCGGATGAAGGGTTCCCTCCAATCACTGCTCGTCCTAGGGACTACGGCGACTATCTGCTCGGGAGGCGGTTTTTCTTCAACGCCTTCTTGTTCCTGCTTGATAGACGACATCACAAGGTCCCGAACAAACACACCGGCTAGAACTTCAGCCCGGGTTGACCCTAACTTTGACAACTCATCGGCTGCTTGGTTGTCAACCCGGACTACATGGTGGTACTCGGTGCCATAGAACTTGTGTTCTAATTTTCTTATTACGGCACAGTAAGCGTCCATCTTCTCATTGGTGCAGTTCTAATCTTTGTTGAGCTGATTGATCATGAGAGCGGAGTCATCGTACACCTAAAGGCATTTAACGTCGAGCTCGACAGCTATACGAAGACCATGCAGTGCCGCTTCGTACTCAACAGTATTGTTGGATGCTCGAAAGTGTAGGTGGAGGACATAGTGAAGCTTATCCCTAGATGGAGAGATGAAATATACGCCCGCCCTGGCGCTGTCGAGATTGAGGGACCCGTCGAAGTACATGGTCCAATGCTCGGGGTGATCGAGCGGGACAGGAGTCTGCATATCCGTCCACTCATCGATGAAATCGGCGAGCGCCTATGACTTGATTGTATGGCGAGGCCTGAACTCGAGGGTGTAGGTGCCGAGCTTGACCGCCCACTTAATGATGCAGCTGCTGGCTTCCTTGTTTTAGAGAATGTCACCAAGTGGATACTCAGTGACCACTGCTATGTGGTAGGCGTCGAAATAGTGATGGAGCTTCCGAGATGTGATTAGGATGGCATACAACAGCTTCTGGACCTAAGGGTAGCGTGTCTTAGACTCGTTTAGGACCTCGCTGATGAAGTAAACCGAGCGCTGAACTTTATAAGCGTGCCCGGCTTCTTCGCGTTCAACAACGATGGCCGTGCTGACTACCTGGTTAGTCGCCACGATGTAGATTAATAGGGTTTCATCCTTTTGGTGAGCAATCATGATCGGAGGTGTGGTGAGGAAGCACTTGAGCTCAGAGCAAACCTTATCGGCATCCTCCGACCAGATGAACTTCTCCTGGGCCTTGAGTAACTTGAAGAAGGGGAGTCCCTTTTCGCCCAGGCGGGATATGAACTGGCTTAGAGCCGCCATACACCCCATTAGCTTCTAGATGTCCTTGACGTAGGTCGGCGGCTTCATGTTGGTCACCGCCGATACCTTTTCTGGTTTGGTTTTGATGCTGCGTTGGCTAACGATGTTGCCTAGCAGGATACCGGATGGAATGCCAAAGATGCACTTGTTGGGATTCAGCTTCCATCGGTATACTTTCAGGGCTTTGAAGACTTCGGTGAGGTCGGCGATGAGGGTGTCGGTGGTCTTAGACTTAACCACCACATCATCGACATAGGCCTCAACATTCTTACCTAATCTGGTCCTTAAGGCAGCGCTGGATGGCCCTTTGATACGTCACACCCGCATTCTTGAGCCCGAAGGACATGGTCATGTAGCAGTAGGTGCCAAAAGGCGTGATGACCGATGTCTTGATCTGGTCTTCTTCCTTCTGCATGCGATCTGGTGATAACCAGAGTACCAATCTAAAAAGCATAGGAGCTCGCAGTCGGCCGTGGAGTCTACGACCTCGTCAATGCGAGGTAGGCCGAAGGGGTCATTAGGGCAGTGTTTGTTGAGATAACTGTAATCAATGCACATTCTCCTTTCTTTATTCTTTTTTCTTACAAGAATCAAGTTAGCTAACCATTCCAGGTGATACATCTCGTTAATAAAACCGACAACTAAGAGCCGGGCTATTTCTACCCTAATGGCCTCCTTTTTATCCTGCGTGAATCATCAAAGCTTCTGCTTGATTGGCTTGGCGGTCGCTGAGACATTCAAGGAGTGCTTGATCAGCTCCCGAGGCACACCGGGCATGTCCGTAGGTTTCCACGTGAACACGTCGACATGCTCCCTTAGGAAGCTGACGAGCGCGTCTTCCTATTTTGGTTCAAGGTTGGCCCCGATCCGAGTAGTCTTGGACTGGTCGCCGTGGACGAGGGCCACCTCTTTCACCTGCTTGGACTTTGTTGATGCTTGGGCGACCTCCATGGTTGGGATCTCTAGGTCCTCCTAGGGAATCTGCTACGATGACGCGAGACAATCCTGCATACGGATGGAGATGTCAGTAGCCTCGGCAAGAGCGAAGCTGTCTTTCTCGCAGTTGTAGGCGACGTCGAGGTTGGCTCACAGAGAGAGGACTCCCTGCTCTGTCAGCATCTTCAATACCAGGTACGTATAGTGTGGAATGGCCATGAACTTGGCCAGGGCTAGTCGTTCGAGAATGGCATGATACGTCGTGTTGAAGTCGGCGACCAAGAAGTTAACGTAGTTGATGTGGAAGTGCTTGGCGATGCCGAACTGCACGGGCAGTGAAATCTGTCCCAAGGGTAGGGACGCCTTTCCTAGGACAATCCCCCAGAACAAAGAGTCCATGGGGGTGGGATCTTCTTTCTTGAGCCCTAACTCTTCCAGGGATCCGGCGAAGAGGATGTTAAGGGCACTCCCACCGTTGATGAGGACTTTCTGGAAGCGTATGTCCTTGATGATGGGGTCCAGGATGAGTGAAAAATGCCCTAGATACGGGAGGTCCGACCGCTGATCAGCCCTGGAGAAGGTGATCGGGTGCTCCGACCAGTCGAGGTACTTGGGATCAGTGATGGGACCGTCGTATGAAGTGACCGACATGACACGTCGAGCCACCAGCTTCTGCTCGCGCTTATCCTTAGAGATGGCTCTTCCTCCGAGGATGGTGGTGACGGTTTTGGTAGGGTCCTGGTAGATAGGGCCCCTGTTCTTGTCACGGTCTCTGTCTTGGCCATCTTCGGTTTCATCGTCATTGCAGCGCGGCTTCTTCGATGGTTCGCCATGAAACGCCGTCTTCAAGTCTCTGCACTATCCCATGGTGTGCTTGGCTTCCTTATGGATCGGACATGGACTATCCATGAGTTTGGCATCGTCGGCATCATAGGTGCGCTTAGCGCGTGCATTGACAGTGTTGATGGAGGTATCAGGGCGGCGATGGCGGCCTTGTCTTCCTCTTGAGCCCTCTCGCGATCGTCTTGGCGTCGGTCGTGGTCGGTGTGTCGGTCATGGTCATCGTGGCGGTCACGATCATCGCGGCGGCGATCACGATCGTCATAGCTCCTTTCCTCGTGGCGATCGTCGTTGCGTCGTTGGTGATGATTCAGACCGAGCAGCCTGTTCTGCCTCCTCGACATCAGCATAGCCATTCGTTGTTTGTATCAGCTCACCGATGGTTACGGGCCTCTTGCGGTATAGCTTGCCACGAAGGTGCTCGTGTCGGAGCCCCCTGGTGAAGACGGCGATGGCCTCGGCGTCGCTATGATATTGGGGACGGAGTTCCTTGTCTCCGAGAAGCGTATTATGAAATCATGCAGGGACTCCCCGGAGGTTTGATGAAGCTTCTCCAGGTCATACTTAGTGCATGGCTGCTCGCACGTTGCCATGTAGCTATCAGTGAAGACTTTCTTGAGATCGCTCTAAGATCAAATGGAGTTCTCCCGTAGGCTAAGGAGCCAGTTGTTCGCAGATTGGTTGAGCATAACGGGAAGATAATTCACCATGACATCTTCACTTCCTCCCGCAGCTCGGACGGTGATCTCATATAGAGTTAGCCACTAGGTAGGGTTTGCCTTGCCGTCGTAGGTATTAACCCCAACATTCTTGAAGCCTACAGGCCATCGGATGGTTCGGAGCCTTTCCATGAAGGGGCAAAGTCTAGATGCGCCGACGGGGGTGGTGCTTGATGAGCGGCAAATCCTTCATGCTTGGCGTCAAATTGTTGGCGTCGCTCCATCTATGCCTCGTAGCATGCGGACTTGCTGCTTTCAATGTGGTCTCGGATGTCGACGCCGGCATTGATGTGCTCACGAACGTCATGAGGGAGGGGTTGATTCACCTCTTGGTTATGATTGCCGCCCCGGCCTCCCTGAGGGCGCGGAGGGAGCCCATCTTGGCATGAATATCCCTCGTAGTTGCCCCTAGATCCTCTGTAGAGATAGGGGCCACCAGCCTAAGGTCGGCCATGCTCGGGGCCATGATGCTAGCTTGCTTTGTCTCGATGGGAGCAATGGCTCCTTGCCGACGTGGTGGAATGAGATGGGGTGTTGTTCCAGAACTCATTGACCTGGACTTGCGCCGCTATGATGTGCGCTCGGACCTTCTCAACCTCTGGGGTCTGAGGAAGCTTCTCGAGCTCATTGAAGGCAATGGCAAGAAACGCTTGGGGTCTGGTAGACTGACTGATCGCCCACCATATCGAATTCCTCCTCGAGATTGCGGTGGTGGCGTGGTGGTGCATGTCTATCCTGGTCAGCCTCATGGGTCGCTTCTGCCTCTCGACGACATTGGCGGTTGGTGTTCTTCGCCAAGCGGGCCTCGCGCTCTTCGGTGTTTTCACCGTCTTTAGTGGCGCTGTCGTGGCTGACGTGAAAAACCATGCCCCCAAACCCCGGAGGGAAAGTAGGGCAGCTTGATGTAGTCTTGGTTGAGCCCTCGGAATAAGCACCCGGGCTCTCCTCCAGAACGGTGTGGAGAGAATCGTGGACGTCGCCGGAGTCGTCCGAGAGCTGGCGAATAGCCACCATGTTGACCACGGGCGTAGGCTAATCGGACTTGGTCGGATCAATCATGTAGAGGTCGGTGATGTGGTCGCGCTCGACGTGGTCGATGAAAAGGTGGTGGACGGCGTCCTGGTACGCAGATCCCACACCCTCCAGCCCGAAAGGCTAGGGCTTCGGCGGGTTCTCTATCGGGGCCTCGTAATCGGCCAGGCATAGGCCGGTAGCATGAAGTGGTCGGCACCTCACCGTGCACCCCTCTGGAGTGGCCGTGATCACCAGATCGGAGTCTGGCCGCCTTGAACGAAGAGGTTGGAGTGCAGGAAATTGATCGCTCACGGTAGACCGATCTAAGATCGACTCCGTGAGAGATAAGCATTCGGGTAGGCCGTTGGTGACCCGATCAGGGCAGCACGCGTGCGGGCCTTAGCGCGGCAGCAGCGGAAACGGTGCCGGCGCGTGCGTGCAGCCGGGGCCATGAGGGCAGCGCGCACGGGGCCTCAATGATGCAGTAGCGGCGCGGCGATGGCGACCCTGCTGCAGCTCATGCGCGCGGGCTCGCCGGGGCGGCAAAGGCACTTGGGTGGCCCCAGGTAGCGCTAATGGTGACGCCGTGCCAGGTTCTGAACTTACAATGGGCCTGTTCGCTTGAACTTACAAGCCGGCTTATCAGGTAGAATCTACAGTATTTTTCTCTCACAACAAAAAGCTTCAGCTGACTTATTAGCCGGCTTTAATACCAGCCGAACAGGCCCGGTGACCGTGGTCAGGTAATCATCATCCTGAGCGCATCTGAATCTTAATTTGATACGGGAGAAAACGTGATCTAAGGTTTCGGGGAATTTGGGGATTTCATTATATGCATTGTTACTCAGATATTGGCTGTAACGGTGGCAAATGACACTGCTGTTTTTGCTATTCAATCCAAGAGCTGTCCAGTACTTGCTGGTACTCTGAATCTCTGATGAAAGATGGAATGGGGAGTTTGGTTTCAGGAGTTTTATATGTAGCGCCTCTTCACTTAATTTTGTTGTTTGGTTTCTGTTATGAAATGGAATAATTCATCCATGACAAGCTAATAGATAATAATAACATGAGGAAATATAGTTACTCGAGCAAATTTCATGTCATGAACTCAGACTCTGTTTGATTCATGGGGAAAAACATAGGGAAGAACAAAGGAAGAAAGAAAGAGATAGAAACCATTTCAGAGGAAAGGTGACGAAACCGACACTTTTGGATGAATGAAAAAAAGGAAAAAGTCTTAATCACCCCTTTAGGTATCATATGTGGCTTACTTAACCCCCTAAATTACAAAACCATGTATTCAACACATTAAACTTTTTCAAACCGGTCATTTTACCCCTAGCTGGTTTTGCAATCCGGTTTTGTGCATGTGGACAGCCACGGTGGCATTCTTGGCCACACTTGCCTTGGGCCGCCGGCTGGTGGCGTCCGCTCGGCCCTGACCAACCCGCGTGTCTCCGTGGAGGCCATCCGCCTCGAGGGCGTCCACCACCTCGTGCCCGACGACGATGCCGCGCTCGTGCTCGCAGAGATGGCCACCGCGTGCCGTGACCTCTCCCTCGCCGTCGTCCCCTGTTCTGCTTCTGCCTCGACTGCTCCGCCGCCGGTTGCACGCGCGCGCTCTGCTCCTTGTATACTCACCATGGATCCATAAACACAGCAAGATGATGTGCGCCGCGTATCGCGTATACTCACCATGGAAACTGAATCAGCATGTGCTGCTGCTCGCATGCGTGCCGGTGAACTCAGTGATGCAAGGTGTGCGGGCCTCAAGCGAGCAGCATCTTCCTCCGGAGTCCGGACGCATGGCGGCTTGCACCCTGTTGCCACAGGCCCAGGGCGGCCTAGGCACCACACAGCTGCCGGCTCGCAGCCAGGGCGTTGGTCCGCCGCGGTGCACGCGCGGCCAGGATGCGGCCGGCACCACCGCCTCATCTCGGAGTAGCAGCGGCGGCGGGACGGCGGCGGCATCTGCGGCTCGCGCACGCAGGACTTGAATTAGCGGCGATATGGCGAGCATGAAGTAGTGGATCCAAGGACAGTGCTTGCTTTTGGGCAGGTGGACGGCGACCCAGGCATCGGCGAGGGAGGCGTAGGCGAGGCAGCAGAGGAAGAGGAGGACGGGCGACCTGGACGCCGGCACATCCATGGCGGGGACGGGCGGCGGCGTGCATGTGCTTGAGCTTGGTGAGCTCCTTCCTCCGCTTCCTTGCATCCGCCGCCGTGGCCGCCTTGTCCCTATCGCTCTGCGCTCCCCAGCCTCGGGCCCCGCGAGAAGATGCTGACGGGAGCGCTGCTGTGCGTACGCGTACGCGCGCGGTTGACGGCGACCCGCGCGGGTCCACCATGACCGGGTAGTACCACACGCAGGGCTGCAGGTAGAGCGGCAGCAGGGCCCGGCGGGTTGCCCCGTGGTGCTCGTACCCGGCGGCCAGGAGCCCAAGACAGCCAGACACATGTTGGAGCGCCACGTAGGCGAAACCGGGTAGCAAGTGCCAAGTTGGAGCGCCACGTAGGGGAAACCGGGTAGCAAAACCAGCTAGGGGTAAAAGACCGGTTTGACAAAGTTTAATACGTTGAATACATGGTTTTATAGTTTATGGAGTTAAGCCACACATGATACCTCGAGGATAATTTAGACTTTTTCCAATGAAAAAATGAGCTCTGAGCTCATGGGAATATTTCGTGTCACTTACTTGCACACTCACACGCTAATCCAACATCCAAGATGTTTTCTATGTTTTTTTTCTCTAAAGCTCGAGCAACGAACAATCATTAGTCACTGTTGAAGTATGTTTAAAGAAACCATTCTAGAGGAAAAGGTGGTGAAACTTGCACTTTTGGATGAATAAAAAAAATGAGCTCTGAGTTCATGGGAATATTTCCTGTGACTCTCGCGTCACTCACACGCTAATCCAAGGTGTTTTTATGTTTTTTTTTCTGAAGCTCGAGCAACGAACAATCATTAGTCACTGTTAAAGTATGTTTAAAGTTTACTAGTCCCTACCTGCATGCACATGTCCCATCCATGTGGGCTCATCCAAGACACGATGAATTTTATTGACACAAATACGTCAGCTTTGTAAAGAAGTTTTAGCTTGTGCTTAGTCTAAACAATGTTGCCACGTACCAATAGATTCCTATGCTATTAGCATTCCTATGTTTCAAATACTCGTTTCTACAAAATTTCTGTATTTTTCAATCCTATGTTTTACGCCTTAATTTCTTTTTTATTCTTTTGTTTTCTCTCGTTTCTGTGTTTTACATTCTTCTGTTCCAAACAGATCCTCATAATGTATAACTCATCTAGAATGAGGTGTTTTTTTTCTCTTCAAAATATACCCCTTTTAAATGTACTCCTAGATGTGAAGGCTTGCTTGAAATTGAATGCACTAGCACTTTGTGTTGTTGTTATGCCGGAATCTGTACTACTACGTAATTTCCCTGTTGTGTTAACCTTCCTTTCGCGGCGAAGGCCAAAGAGCATGATGCTGCATTTTCTACAAACTTAAGATGGGGTGCTGGTCAGTGGCGGAGGCACAGGGTATGCCAGGTATGCACTGACATACCCTGCGACAGTGGTGACTAAACTATTATATATACACATAAGCATGTGTATTTGTAAAAAAAAGAAAGAAAAAAACTTATCTGGAATCCTTGATCACGCCTCCAGCCCTCCACGAAAGGCCAACGTGAGGCGGCCCACTTGGCAAGTGCATGAAAGGACCAGGAAACGAACACCCTGGTCACCCCACGCAACAGTTACGCATGCGCAGATTCAGATTGCCCGCGCCCCACGCGAGTAGCCAGACGCCGAGAAGGCGTAACTTTCCCGGTTCCCCTGATCTAAGCGGTCATGGCGCCGCCGGACTCCCTGACGGCCTGACGGGCAGAGGCAGAGAAGTAGAATCGCAGAGATGTGGTGAGTACGATCTAATCTCTCGTGCTATTCGTCTTGTTTAGAAAAATATTGCCAACGTCACAAATAATAAAATATTTAATTATTTAGCCTCATGTTTTTTTTAATATTTGTGCAGTTACGAAGAGAAACTCGGATATTGCATCTCTTTTTGAAAAGCATGCAACAAAGAAGGCGGCGGATGTTGCTGCAACTTCTAATAGTTGCTCTAATCCGGTTGAACCTGTGGTAGAAGAGCAGACTCGTGAGAGAGTAATTGAGAAAATTGTAAATCCAAAGCAGCCACCACCACCACCACCACCGCCACAACCGTCTTCACTGCCACCGGTTTATGACATCGATTGCCTTCCACATGATCCAAGTGAAAGACAGTCCATTCTGAAATATCCTTTTAATGATCAAGATACAATTCGAAGTGCATATATTGCAGCTCAAGAGAGATACATTGGCTTTAAGAATCTCAAGGTATATTATTCTTGTATACACAAATGAGTTATCCGAGTGTTTGCAAAGAAGGGAGCAAGATATTCCTAATGCAAGAATTGAGGTCTGATGGTTGGGATAATTTTCTTGAGAGGGTCACCTCATTTTGTGATAAATATGGTGTTGATGTTCCTGCTATGGATGGTGATTATGTTCCTTATGGAAAATCAGCTAGAAAAGCTCGTGCCCGAAAGCAAACCAATGATGACCACTTCGGAAGAGAAGTATATATTGGTGTTATTGATCAAATAAGTCAAGAACTTAATAATCGGTTTGACGAGATTAATATGGAGTTGTTGTCTTGTATGGCGGCCTTCAATCCTTCTAATTCATTTGATTCTTTTGATGCACAAAAGCTACGCAGACTAGCTGAGTTCTACCCAATGGAGTTCTCAAATAATAATTTGCTCAAACTTGAATTGCAGCTGCATAATTATATTGATGACATGAGACAGAATAATAGCTTCAAAGGTCTAGAAAATATTGTTGATCTATCAGTTAAGCTTGTTGAAACAAAGAGGCACAAAATGAATGATATGGTTTATGAGCTTCTCAATTTGGTATTGTTTCTACCCGTGGCAACGACAAATGTTGAAAGGGTATTTTTTGCAATGGTTTTAGTGAAAACAAAGTTACGAAATAAGATGGGAGATAGTCTTTTGGATGATTGTATCGTCACTTCCATTAAGCGGGATATTTTCTTTCTAAGTTGATAAAGATGATATAATCAAGACATTTATGTCCCTTCGAAAGCGCCAAATAAAATCGTCAGCAAAAAAACATTATAAGTCTGGTACTCTATTATGCCTACATTTCAATTAGGTATGGCTTTTGAACTATTTATATTGTATTTACTGGATGGTTTCAACTTAATCCATGAATTTGAGCCTTATTGTGTTACTTAGTACATATATACCAAATTACGTTGTCAATTTTATAATTATTACCGAATTGGTAAAATAGATTTACCGAATTGTATATGAATTTTTTTGGATGGCATACCCTAAGTTAAAATCCTAGATTCGCCACTGGTGCTGGTTAGCTCTACCGGCCGAATGAGTGAATTTGAAAGTGGGCAGTGGCCAAATCTCCTCTACAAGCACAGTCGGTGAACTCATTTTTGTTTAAATTCAAGTCCATCTTATATCCATTTGAGCTATACCTTGTATACTAGCAAATGTTGTTAGTTCAAATAGTCATGTTGTTCATCAAATACCAAAATCAAACTTAATGGCTTAGGTCCATTTTTCTTGCACCTCCTATTCGAGCACTCGGTGAAGCCCTAACTGTCTGTGATATTTGTTACTCTTGGAGCAAGACTCCTAGCTGGTTAGAGATGGCCTGTGTAGGAAAACTCCGCCCTCGACAACATGGACGTAGGCAAGTCTTGATGTCTAGCTGAACCATGGGGCAAATCTTGTGTTGTGCTTTTGTTGCTATTACTTGTGTTTGAAATGAATTTTTAGGGTTCGAACCCGATCTATTTTCTCCACAAGTTCTAGGTGCAACCACAGGTTTGGATAGTGCAACACAGTCTCCAGGAAAGTTGGTATAAAAGTAGATTCAAGTTTCCGCACATGTATTCGGAACCTCCGCACCGCGAAGGTTTCACGAATCTGTTCTAATACATATAGTAAAATCTATGACCGCGGGAGGATTGACGCTCTGCGAGAGCTTCTGACGATGCGTGTCCTGCATGGCCCGACGCATCTGTGTGCCGCGTGCACACGACGCTACGGTGGCATGGGTCCTAAGCACAAGCAGCGCGTATATACTCTAGCTGGCATCTCCCTATCAGAAAAAATCCCACTTTCTTCTAAGTCCTCCACAGCGGCCGCCCTGCTCGAGTTCATCGAGGACATGGGATTGGAGCTAATGCCGCGGAAGGCCTTCCACTTTTGTCCATGCTATCATCACGTTCCCTGGTCGCCATTGCGTCCCTTCTTCCTGGATGCGAGCGTCGCCTCTTCCTCTCTCACACACTAATTTTTCTCTAATTGATTTGTCGTGATGGTTGCTGCTGCTAGGTGGTCGCTGCTCCTCACGCCTGGTTATTGCTTACATGGCGCTCTTTTGAGGACAAGGACAACCGCTAGAGAAGTAACCTCACAAGATGAGATTATAAAGGTGCTGTTGTCGCCTTTATTGATAGTTCCCCATTTGCAGTTATGCAGGAAAACAAATCACCTAGAAACAATTCATTGTGACATCACATTGGCGTGAATTATCTAATTCTTCATGTTATATGCAGCCCATAGAAATTTTTGAATAGTAGTTTCCAATTTTGCTCCCTGAAATTTTTAAGCTATACTGTGTTTTTGTCGTTTCAGCTTTTTTTACCCCTGCATCCAAACGCCAAAGGCTTCAATATGTTTGGAATGGAGGAGTTTGGTTTTTTATAGTCTTATATTAGAAGGGCTTCCTGCATTTACAGTTCTTAGCTTGCTTTATGTAGGTCGTAACACAGGTGTGGTTTTTAAAATAATTATGAAATGGCCTCAAAATATGGTTCGAAGCTTCAACCTTGGTTCCCTTTCAGTTTCAGGGGACATGCCATACAAATTTCAACTAGGAAATTTCAACTGGCAGCTGCTTCTGTGGCTCATGACATGGTATGTTCAGTGCCCCCCTAAAAATTCCTTGTTTTTTTATAATGGCTCTGGAGTCCTTTGACATTTCCTAAAATCTCTTAAAACTAACTGGTTTGCCATTTTAGAACAGTCATTGACTATATCCGAAACACTTTCTCTGTAGTCCCCCGCCCTATGTATGTTACCAAAAACAATCTGTGGATTATGTTTCTATGGAGAACGTAACTATGGATTGTTTGCTGGTCTGACTTGAATTGTTTGCTTTGTCATTCATATTATGCACCCTTTCACATGGGATTAGTTGATGGTAGCATGGAACTTTTACCTGCCTCTGTATTCATGTATATATCCTACTCTATTACCTACATGTCCGGCTGGAGAGTGTGTACATTTATAGAAAATTGGGTATAAGTATATTCTGTTGGTTCCAACGAAAGTGCAAAAGGCCAGTCAAATATAAATATAAAACGTCATTGCTATGTGTGAATTAGACGTTGTTGCCTTATATGGACCCATCCGGGTTTTTCTTTCATCGTCACGTGAAACACAAATGGGGGTTTGTTCACATCATACATCTGATATGTGGTCTTCGTTGTTACAGGGAACATTTTTTTTTAGAGAAGAGGTTTCCCCCGCTTTATTGAAAATAAAGCGTCATAGTCATTACAGCACAGCGTAACGGCGCACCTGCCCAAAAAGACCTAGATGGTCAACACAGAAACATTCATTCTCAGTATCCTCAAACAACACATGTTCAGAGCTCAGCGAAGTCACAGCGTTGGAGACCGAAACTGAAGGCTGATATCCCAATATTGGTGGACTTAGCAGATTCCTGGTGGACGTGCAGCTTCCAACTCCATCTTCTATACCATCCGGTCCAGCTTCTCCCCATCCGCCTCCACGAGCAATGGCTTCCATCTTCTTAGTGATTTGGTTATCCACAGCACCAGTTCCTTCATTCCTGACCAGACCGCACCCTGAAAGCACAGCTTATTTCGATATTCCCATAAGCACCACAAAGCCACAGCAAAGATTACATTTGTCAATAAATGTTTCTTGTTATCTAGCCAGAAAGTAGCCACAAACTCATAAGACCATTCACTACTCAGATCAATATTTTCAGCAAGGAAAGCCCAAAGAGCTTTTGCCACACAACAATCAAAGAACAAGTGGTAAATAGACTCAGCTTCAGAACAAAATAGGCAAGATTTAAAGATAACTCTCTCCTCTTAGCTAGGTTATCCCTTGTGAGCAGTTTGTTTTTAGAAAGTAACCATAGAAAAATTTGAACTCTAGGTGGAATTTTCAGTTTCCAAACTGCATGCACAAACACAGGTCTAATCCCTTGGTGATTAATGACAGCATACAATGATTGAACAGAGAACTTTCCATTAGAGATAAAGCTCCATATAATCTGATCAGCATCCTCATTTAGTTGCACATCTTCAACAATACTAACCAATTCATACCACAAGTTCGTAAGCTGATCTGAGACAGTCCTTCTAAAAGACAACATTAAGACTTCACCATTCCATACCTGATGGATGGTCTTACCTTGCTAATCCCAAATATAACATAAAGAGGCCAAAACTGGATGACCAAACTAGAATTTCCGAACCAATGATCCTCCCAAAATCTATTTTTCTTCCCATCACCAACTTTCCACATAATCCCCATATGGACTGCTTGCAAAGCCCAGGTCACACCTCTTCAAAAAGGGGATAGCTGGTTACCCAAGGGACAGCAAATATTAGGTTGATCAGTTTTATACTTGAAATCAGAAATTTTGGTCTAAATAGCATTTTTACTCAAGCCATATTCGAAAATCCAGGAGCTAGGCAAAGATAGGTTTAAGTTCCTTAAGTCAGGGATAACTAAGCCACCCAACTCTTTCTTTTGGGCAACTTGCCAATGAGCAAGATGGTATTTATGTTTGTCGTCATTGTTATTCCATAAGAAATGAGCCATACGAGAGTTGATCATGTTTACAACCCACTTTGAAAATTTTATAATAGACATTAAGTAGATTGGAATGCTTGCTAAGCAAGCTTTTAGCAATGTCAGCCTACCAGCATAGGATAAAAGTCTCCCCTTCCAACCTGAAATTCTTTTAATGATTTTGTCAATCACAGGTTGGAGATCTTCTCTTCTAAGCTTTGTGAAATGTAATGGCACTCCCAGATATTTAATAGGAAAATCCCCTGTTTTACAATAAAAGATTTTTGCTAACTCATTGACCCTTTCTTCCTCCACACCAATTGTTAAAAGGTCACTTTTATCATAGTTAGATTTTCATTCCAGTCATTTTCTCATAACAAATGAGTAACCACTTCAAATTATTGGCATTATCTAAGTTGTCTTCCAGAAAGAGGAGAGTATCATCTGCATACTGCAGACTGATAACTCCACCTTCCACAGCTCTAGGTAAAAGGCCAGAGATTAGATCATGTCTAGCAGCTTTAAGCAGCATCCTGGTGAAAATATCAGCGACCAGATTAAACATAAGGGGGGATAAAGGATCTCCTCGTCTAAGCCCTTTTTCCCACTTTAAAGTAGCAGCTATATATTTTCATCATTGATCCTTATACAGATAGAACCCCCTTGAATTTCTTTTGTAAGGGGTGTGCTGGGGCTGGGGGGTGGCGGCGGCTGTGAGGGTGGCGGCTAGGGCAGGGAGGCGGCGTTGGGGAGAGGGAGGCACAGGAGAGGAGGGGGCGGCAGGCAAGGGAGAGAGGAGAGGAGGAGATAGGAAGGAGCAATCGCTCGTCTATTGCTTAGTTCGATTGATTACATCCCCCTAGTATTTATAGTTCCTAATAGGACTTGGACTCCAAGCAACTTATGAGAGATCCTTATAGGATTGGATTCTTCCTTCCATACTAACAAACTCTAATTCCATAACTATCCAAACTCTATCCAAACTCTAGTAGACTCTTTATGGTAACTCGGATACGGAGGCGGCGACGAGAGCGACGGCGCCTCCTTCCCTTGGCGTGCGTGCGGCCCCTAGGGCGCGCTATTGGGGGCACCGGACACCCCTCCTTGGGCCCCTTGCGGCCTGTTTGCATCGGTATGGGGGCCCTCCATTGGCCGCCTGACATCTTTCTTCATCCAACCTCTCCATTTGGCTCCAAACCGGAAATCTGTCTTCAATAAATGTCCAGTTAACCCTATCATAGGCCTTTTCATAGTCTAGTTTGAGAATAATCCCACTTTCTTTATTCCTATGAATTTCATGTGCTGCCACTACACTCTCTAAGATAAACCTGCCTTTATGAAGGCTGTTTGATTAGGTTAGATCAACCTATCAGACACCTTAATCAATCTATTATTCAGGGCTTTTGCAAAGATTTTGAAACTACAATTAATGAGGCTAATGGGTCTAAATTTTTTGAGGTGAGTAGCATCAGGCTCTTTAGGTATCAGGGTGATCATAGCATAATTGAGCCTATCTAGATTCAGATTCCCAGATTCAAAATCTTTAACCAACCTCATAAAATCCAACTTGTGAATATCCCAAAAAGATTGGTAAAAGAGGAAAGAAAAGCCAACCTTCAGCATAAGATTCAAACAGAGCAGCTTTAATTTCCTCCTCGGAGAAAGGAGCCTCAAGTAGCTCATTCTCACCTATGGAGATTTTATCTTCTTCCCAAAAGTTCTCACCTAGGTGAACCCCCATATCTTCCTCTTCCCCAAATAATTTTTATAGAAGTCTATTGCATGGCTAAGCATGTCTTTTGTGTCCTCCAGAGAACCATCAAGGCCCTCCAAGGCAGAGATCCTTTTTTTCCTAGCTCTTTGGTTGGCCACAGCCTGAAAATAGGCTGTCTTCCTGTCACCTTCCTTAACAATTCTATCTCTTGATCTTTGTCTTGCTTTACTTTTCTCTAAACTCCAAATATTTTCTAAATCTCTCATAATGTCATCCATTTTCTTCTTCTCTCTTGGCAACAGGAGACCAGCTTCATACTTTAAATCTAAATTGTCATATTCCTTAAGAAGTTCATTCTTTTTCTTCTTAATATCAGCATTGATATTAATAGCCCAACCCTTAACTTTTTTCCTAAGAAGCCTGATCTTAAACTGCTAGATGTCTAAGAGGCATCTTGATAGGCACCCTCAGTATTCCAAATTTTGGAAACTAACTGTTTGAAATCTGGTTGCTCAAGCCACCATTTCTCAAACCTAAACATGGTAGGTCTCCTAACTGATTCAATTCCAAGGTCTAAAATAAGAGGAACATGGTCACTGCCAGCCCTAGGTTTGGCAGTCACAAAGGCCAAAGGATATTTCTGTTCAAAACCAGTGTTACAAAGAAGTTTATCTAGAGCAGATTGTTTGTCTAGGTACAAGATCTAGAAGAGTTTTTCAATTCTAAAAGACCAAAGCTCTGGATCCAATCCTTGAACAAGTCTACCCATTTATGATTAATGATGCCATTACTTTTCTCTTTAACACTAGCTACCAGATTAAAGTCACCACCTATAAGAGTGGGACCATCCCAATTATTCAGAAGGGAGTGAAGTTCATCAATAAACTCCTGCTTTTTTTCATCATAAGGGGAACCATATACACTAATAAATCTCCAGACAGATTTATCATCAGAATTTTTAATCATAGCAGAAACAGAGTAAATAGAATTTTACCAAGCCAGAATCTCAAATTTTCTAGAGCACAACCCTATTAAAATACCTCCTTTTGTACCAGTAGCAGGTAAGTACTGCCAATTAAAATCTTTATTGGCATAACCAAGAAAAGAATCTTCAAATGATTCTTTTTTTGTTTCTTGAAAACTGACAAAATCTAGTTTGGTATCAACAATGAAATCAGTAATGCACTAAAGTTTGCCTCTCTTATTGAGGCCTCTAATGTTCCATACTGCTCCTTTCATTGGAAACTATTGATTCATTTGAGACATCAAGGCCTTTAGTTAGAACTTCCACCCAAGAACTAGCTGCAACATTACTAGACTCCTTCATAGGAGAGTTAACTACCACTACCATGTTGGGATTCAGGTAGGTCACTGAATTACACTCAACATCCAAATTTGCAGGAAGATTAACTACAGGATTCTCATCTATGAATTCATTTCTACTTCTCAATTCTTTTTCCTTCATTAAAACAACGTTCTGATTAATCATAACCTCATCAGACCCCAAATTAATATAAACACACTTAGCTTTATCAATCAAAGAAGTATTACTCTCAAGAGTAAATGAGGAAGAAGTGTATGGTTTAGTACCTTGGGAAAGGTTTACGTAAGTTCTGTATTCTTGAGCTTTCTGCATAACCGTCTTCCCATCTTCAGGATATCTTCTTGGCCTTGGTACCCTCTGAGTAGGACCCCACTGTGTCTTTCTCTTCTGCTTTTTCTGATCCTGGTGTTCCTCATATAGAGCAGCCATTTCCTGGATAGAGCTGTCCCCCATTTCAGCATCCTCCAAAGAGACCATCTCCTGATCCTGGTCTTCTATTTCCTCATCTGAGTCCTGCAGCTCTATCTTGAGTAACAACTGAGAGCATTCCTCATGAGAGCTTCCATTTTTAGCCATTCTTCTAAACTCCTCCCACTTAGAATGCTGGGATTCCTCTTCCAAAAGACTACCATTTGTTTCCAACAATTCTGGATGATGCCTTTGACAATAAAAAAATATAGCAGATAAAAATTCATGTTACGCGTAGTGAATACTCATGCTGACACAAGAAACGACACCATGTGCATATAGTTGAAACATTACACACATCACATGTCACAGGGCAATGGTGCGTGCATTACGAGCGGGCGCGGCAAAGCGCGCCTTTCATGCTAGTGTAACACCTCGGGTGTTTAAAATACTAAAACCTGACATGTCATCATATGCATTGCAAAGCATTTGGCATTTGGTGAAAACTTTGAGATGCATACACTAAAACAAGTTTATATTCATGTGGTATGTGTTGAATTGTATTGTTTGACTTAAATTCAAAGTTTGTTTGGATTTTGAATTTTTCGAGAAAACCCCGCTTTTCAGCATTTAAATCCTACCCTGAAAATCCATTTCAAAATCTAGACAGAATTAGGAGATGGTTATAGAAGCAAAGTTGTAGAACTTTCAATTTTGAACAACTTTTGTTTTTGGAGATTTTTGAGTTGTTATGAAAAATTTGAGAGTAAATTGTGAATTTTTGGCGTATGGCAATTTTGTAATTTTTGTGAACAGTGTTCACCGCCTAAGCTACATTGCCGTCGTTCCTTCTTCGGCGTTCCAGGCGTGTCGTGGCCGTCTTTGATGTCGCGCTGGCACGGAAATAGCTCCGTCGTGGCTTCCTTGAGCTTCTGCGCCGCGCTATAAGTACCAAGACGTCGTCATCGTCGTTTTTCTTCCTTTTGTTTTCACCACCGTCGTTGTCATCGCTCCAACAAGCTCGCATCGTCTCCCTAGCCTTTGTTGCCATCTCGGTAAAGGCCGTCCTAGTTCCGTCTTTTCCTTGCGAATCCAGCCAGCTAGCCTTGATCGCTTTGAAATTGCCGAGAACTCGCTGTCCACGTTTTTTCTTCCTCGAGGTCAAGCAACTTCACGCTGCTGAGGCGTGTCATCGTGGCGAGTTTTTCGGTGAGCCGTTATGCATGTAATCGGTGTACTTACGGTTTCGTTTCGATGCTGTAGTCTTTCGTCAGTTGTTGTTTACTCATTTTGATCGCTGCAGTCGCCGGTTCTCCCTTACCGACGATCTTTGCTTCGCATAGTTCACCGTAGTGGTCGGGTAGTTCACCGTAGTGGTCGGATAGTTCACCGTAGTGGTCGGATAGTTCACCATAGTGGTCGGATAGTTCACCATAGTGGTCGGATAGTTCACCATAGTGGTCGGATAGTTCACCATAGTGGTCGGAGAGTTCACCAAGTGATCGGTGCTAGCGTGGTCTCGTCAGTTACGAATATGGTTTGGTTAATTTGGTTTGTAACTGTACTGCGAAGAAAAAATTGTATCCAATTTATTTATTTTTGTATCCATCATCGAGCATCATGTTTCATATTCCACATCATGTTAAGCATGGCAATGTTACTACGTGTAGTAAACGAAGGTGAGCACGTGGTAGTTAATCAAGTTGCGGAGGAGGTTGATCTGCATGCGTTGAGGTCGGATCGAAGACTTGTGAAACGTCGCAGGAGCCAGACTTTTCCGTCAACGAAGGCAAGCCCCGGATGCATATAACCCTACCTTGTATTTTACAAATTGATTTCGCTTTTGCTTTTCAATACTGCATTAAGTGATTAGAAGTCAAGTGGAAACCTAATTGTTGCATTATCAACCTTGTTGTTCCATATCTACCTTGTTACCCGTTTAAAATCGTATATGCCTAGTTATGCTTAGCTCTGCTTAGACCGATCAGAGTTGGGTGATTACCTGTCACCTGCGAGTTTTAAATGGAACTTTGGTTACTTATGTTATCATGTGATATGGCAATGTGGAGTAATAAATCTAGACCGGGCGGACTCGGTGTGTGTGAGCCACAAGACCTGGTAATGTCTTGTGAGCGGGTTCTTTCCGTCTGTGTCGATTAAGGTCCGTACCGTTGGTGAACTGCTTGCGGTGAGACTTTGTAGTACTAACCACATACTCTAAGTAAGCCTTAACTTGGCTATTCTATTACGAGAATGGCTACTCGCGCCTTTGGGAGTGGAGAGATGGCGGGATAGCGTGTACCCTCGTGGCTGGAATGTGGCGGATTTGAGGTGTCTTTGTGCTCTCGGGTGGCATGGACCCGTTCTTGTTTAGAGGATCCAAGGGTAGGTTGGTATATGTAGGTCGGGGACCTACATATGTCGTGGTGGTCTGGAAGTCCCAATTTGGGTTTATAATCGATTGAATCGTCGTTGCTCCTCGGTTATGGAGACTCGCTTCTCTGTTCATCATCGTAGTATTAATGTCTTTGGAACTCGAGAATGGTTTGAGAAAGTGTTGGATATGAAGTTTCATGATCTTAATACGGATCGTGTCAGCTTTGTATATGATCTGATGAGATTTTAAATATTGATACAAAGAATTTTTGTTAAAGTGCTTTTAAGCAAAAGAACTTTGATTATTGCTAAAGCCATACCTTGAATCCCTGAGCCTGCATTCCTGAGTCTTATCAGTTTTTTTTTATTTCGGTTAAGTCTTCTTGAGTACTTTCGTACTCAGGGTTTGTTGACCCTTGTTGCAGGTGAGGCTCATGAGCAGATCTGTTTTGGATCGTGCTGCATGACTGTTGTTCAGTGCGATGATGATAAGTAATGTGTGGCCCTTGGGCAGGGCAGTGATATTTGTGTGTTTTGTATATATTATAATGCCACTCCACTACTACGTTTTGTAATAATAATCGAACTTAGTTTGTAAGGTTTGAAATAAATGTTTTGTAAACTAAGTTATTGTAAGACTTCCACTGATTTACTCTGTGTTGATATTTGGATAAATGTTGTAATACTGCAATGACTCTGTAATGTGATCCTGCTCGGAAATCGTGGATGATTCGGGGTTCTCCGAGGACACCGACAGTCTTCTTAAGTTATCGGTAACATATGCATAAATGTCAAAGGTCGTTGGACGATGGCGGTGCATGTGGGCCCTATAATTTAGGAGGTTCTGCCACAGAATGGTATCAAAGCGATCGTTACAAGGTTTTTGTTGTATTGTTTTACAAAAACTTCAAAATGATTTGGATGACTAAATTTAACTTGATAGTTTGGTCCAAATTGCTTCTGACTTATCTTATTTCTTTCTCACCATTCCTTATTTGATTAAAAGGGTCTTGTGTGGTGGAGTAGTAATCTTACTATGCCCTATATAAAAATAAATGTTGTTTATGTGCATTATAAACTTTGATGTTTTTTTTTGTTCGTAAGAACGATTCATGCATCATGAATAATTCACTCGTTACTTCCTTCACCTCTTAGTGCAGAGTTGAGTAATGAGTCGATTTGAGAATGTAATCCATCATAGCTGCTCTTTAGACTTTGATCAAGTGGTCTTACTTGGATTAAATTGGTTTCTTCAAGTATGGCTCGTGCCAAGATGATGCGCCGTGTAAGTCCACTTTGGACCCAAAGGAGTTCCTCGTCACCAACTTGCCCCTAGGAATGATGGTGCTAGCGATGTGTGGCTAGGCACGATCCTCAAAGCGGAGATCTGAGGATTTCTGCGAGAGTTAGCCCAAGCTACTAGAGATAGGGCTATGGGCGCCATTCGGTGGGCGATTACAGAACAATTAAGGCGTCTTACCACGACTCACGAGGCTCATGAGCGTATGTTAGTTAAATGCAGTGGAAGGAAGGAATGAAGCTTGGCATAGGGAAAATGTAGCTAGAGTTAGAACTCATGAGTTAGAATTTTATGTAGAAGACTTAGAAGAGCATAATACATATCTCATGAGGAAGTTCATAGGCTAAGCAATCTCCTAGATCCAAATCATGAACCCCAAGTTGATGCATTGGATCCGGTGTCATCCTTGCCGATGAAAGTGAATCGAGAAGAAGAAGAAGATCCGAAGAATTAGTAATGATTGATGAAAGTGATAATGAAGGCGGTAATAATTCCGGAATGGATCCGAGCACGAAGTTTGATGTAATCATAAAAAGGAGTAGAGTTGTGAAATAATTACTTCTAGTTAAGTTAAGTAGTCTTGTTTAGATGTGGTCTTGTGTTTAAATAAGTGGCACCGATGTAATGCGTTGTAGTAAGCTTTAGGATCTTTGAATAAAGGCTTGTGAATAAAGTTTGGTTTGTTATGAGCGAGATCGCGTGCGCTGTGAGGATCGCATATTCACGGTACTTCACAAGATGATGATGATATCCCCAACCCGCCACCAATGCCAAACCAATTTGGCTGATGCGATATCATTTGCATTAGTCAATGTGACTATGGAAAATTCTCGTTTGCTTCATGAGATGGCTCAAAGTAATCAAAATCGGATGCATAGAAATCATGGACTTAATCCTAACGGGCATGAGGCTACATATGTTGACTTCACGGATACAAAACCCCGGTGTTCACTAAGGTCGATGAACCATTGGAGGTCGATGGTGGCTTAGGACCATGGAATGCAGAAATTTGATCTTATTCATTGCACGGAGTTTGAAGCGGTGTTTGCCGCTTGACAACTTAGAGGTGCAGCCGGTGCTTGGTATGCAAACCTTATGGCCATGCAACCCGCAGTGTTCCATTAACTTGGATAGAGTTTTCGTCGATCGCTTTTAGAGCCTATTATATCCACGAAGGAGTGATGGCTATGAAGTTAGAAGAGTTCCTTGCCTTGAAGCAAGGAGATCAAAGCGTGATGCGATATGTAGGAAGATTCAATCACTGTCACAATATGCACCAGAACATGTCATCATCGGATGCCAAGAAAAAGAAATGGTTCATGAGAGGTCGAATACCAAGCTGCGCAGACAATGATGACAAACTGTACCAATATCACTTATCATGGGGCGATAAATATTGCACTTGCTTGAGAGGCAAAGTATCGGCGACATAAGGAGCTCAAGAAAAAAAAGAATGTGCCGTCTGGACCTTTTGGTGGAACCCAAAAGAGGCAGAGAGTGATTTATCATCCGAGAAACCATTATCGTCCTCCTTATCGTCCGCCGAGTTCCAAGCGAAACAACGATCAAATGTCCGTCTCCGCTATAACCTATCCGAACTCACGAGTCAACCAATGTTCCTAGTGGTAATGCTCCAACATCACAGGGTCACAACTATCAAGTGTTACAATTGTGGGAGGACTGGTCATTTCTCTAGGGAATGTCCATATCCTAGGGCGAGCTAATCAAAATTATCGTAAGAAGGCCCCGCCAATCAACAACAGGTCAAGCACCAAACAAGAACCACAATCGAGAATGCTCGGAAGGGCAAAGATGAGAGGAAGACAGGAAGGGTTTTCTATATTCAAAGCGGGAAATTCACGAAGGAGAGCCGGTGATGATGGGTATGTTTCTGTTGCCAATCATCCTGCAGATTATACTTTTTGATTACGGCGCATCGCATTCCTTCATCAATAGAGCATTTGTTGTGAAGTATGAAATTTTAATTGGGACAACAAAGGAAAATTTCTTTATCTGATCGCTTGGGGGGGCGTCGTGTACTAAGGAAATGGTATACCGGTACCCATAAACACTGGGTGGGCATATTTTCCCACTACCATGATTATCCTAAAGGACGAGGATATAGATGTAATTTTGGGAATGAATTGGATGTATCGACATAAAGTACATTATAAATGCTTTGAATAGAACTATAAGGGTAAGTTTGCCGACTAGTGCTTCTCAACTTCTTATCCAACTTCCAACCTTAAGAAGATCGGTGGGCAAAGTTTGTGCAAGCTGTCGTCAAAGAGATTAGAGATATCCCGGTAGTATGTGAATTTCTGATGTGTTTCCTAAAGAATTACCCGGTCTACCACCAGAAGAGATGTCCAGTTTAACATAGAATTGAAACCCTGGAACAGCTCCTATTTCTCGGAGAGCTTATAGGATGCCACCTAAGGAGTTAGCCGAGTTGAAGACTTCGGTTGCAAGAATTGATTGATAAGGGATTTATCCAACCTAGTTCATCACCTTGGGGATGTCCGGCAATTTTGTGAAAAAGAAAGATGAGACCTTGAGGTTATGTGTCGACTCACCGTCAGTTGAATGAAGTGACCATCAAGAATAAGTATCCATTACCTCGGATAGATTTGCTTTTTTTGATCAATGGCGGAGCCAAAGTTTTCTCCAAGATAGATTTGAGGTGGGGATATCACCAAATCAAGATAAAAACTGAAGATATTCCCAAAAGCGGCATTTACCACAAGATATGGATTATATGAATATTTAGTCATGTCTTTTGGTTTGACCAATGCTCCAGCTCATTTCATGTATTTGATGAATTCAGTATTCATGCCTGAGCTAGACAAATTCGTAGTGGTGTTTATTGATGACATTCTAGTATATTCCAAGAGCAAGGAAGAACATGCGGAACATCTCAGAATTGTTCTGACTCGTTTGAGAGAACATCAACTATATGCAAAGTTCAGCAAGTGTGAGTTTTGGCTTAAGGAAGTACAATTTCTTGGACATGTCTTGTCGTGGAAGGAGTTTACATTGATCCAAGCAAAGTGAAGGATGTTCTTGATTGGAAACCGCCAACCACAGTTCATGAAGTTAGGAGTTTTACGGGATTGGCGGGGTATTACCGTCGGTTTATTCAGATTTCTCTAAAGTGTCAAAGTCCATTCTTGAGTTGTTGAAGAACCAAGTCAAGTTTGTTTGGTCGTACATTTGTGAAAAGGCTTTTCGGGCTTTGAAGAGATTGTTGACCTTCGCACGATGATAGCCCAACGACATCGAGAAGTCATTTGGCGTCTATTGTGATGCGTCGGGTATTGGTATTGGATGTGTGTTGATGCAAGAAGGCCGAGTCATTGCTTATGCATCTAGGCAACTTAAGCAACATGAAGAGCACTATCCGACTCATGATTTGGAGTTAGCAGCTGTGGTCCATTCTTTGAAGATTTGGCGGCATTACCTACTTGGTAATACATGCCATATATATCTGAACCATAAGAGCTTAAAGTATATCTTTACTCGGTCGAGAATTGAATATGCGACAAAGAAGATGGTTAGAGCTGATTAAAGATTATAACTTAGAAGTGCATTATCATCCTGGAAAAGCAAATGTGGTTGCAGATGCTCTAAGTCGCATAAAAAGTTATTGCAATTGCACGAAAGTAAGAACAATGGGTTTGACCTTATGTCAAGAGATGGAGAAGTTGAATGTAGATGTAATTCAACGAGGGCAATTTGACCAACATAATTGTTGAAGCCACTATTCGAGATCAAGTTATTCTTTGCTCGGAAGGAAAATAAGGGTATAGCCCATATCAAGGAAAAAGTCAAGAATGGAAAAGCGGAATGCTTTAACATAGATGATGAAGATGTGTTATGGTTCAAGGATGCTTTGGTGGTACCAAAAGTTCTGAGTTACGGCGATCAATTCTAGATGAGGCACATGCTACTAGGTTATCTATCCATCAAGGGAAGCAACAAGATGTACCATGACTTAAAACAAAGGTTTTGGTGGACCAAAATGAAGATAGAAATTGCAAGGTATATAGCAAAGTGTGATACTTGTCGAAAGTGAAAGCTATACATTTGAGGTCTGCTTTGGAGAATTACAACCATTACCTATTCCAGCTTGGAAGTGGGAGGATATAAGTATGGACTTTATTGTTGGTCTACCCAAGACATCAAAGGATTTGACTCGAGATATGGGTGATTGTGGATCGACTAACCAAGTCAACACATTTTATTCGGTCCAGGAATACATATTCTCTTGTCCAATATGCCAAGATATATTTAGCAAGAATTATGAGCCTACATGGAGTACCAAAGACCATAGTGTCGGATAGGGGTACAGTTTGTCTCGATTTTTGGAAACAATTACATTCTTCGTTGGGAACCAAGCTTACATTTAGTACTGACCTATCACCCACAGACTGATGGACAGACTGAAAGAGTCAATCAAGTACTTGAAGATATGTTAAGGTGTTGTGTCCTTAACTATTCCAAGAAGTGGGATGAGTGTTTGCCTTTGGCTGAGTTCTCATATAACAATAGTTATCGGAAAGCATTAGAATGGCTCCATTTGAAGCACTCTATGGTCGTGAGATGCGAACATCGTTGAGTTGGTGCGAGCAGGAGAAAGAAGATTCTTTGGAGTTGATCTTGTGAAAGAAGCAGAAGACAAGGTTAGGCAAATACAAAGTAATTTGAAGATAGCTCAGTCCCGACAAAAGAGTTATGCGAGATAAGCGGCGTCGACCATTGACGTTTAACAAAGGGACTTTGTGTATCTTAAAGTATCACCAATGAAGGGAGTTACTCGTTTTGGTGTTAAAGGCAAGTTAGCACCTCGATATATTGGACCATTTCAAATTTTGGAGAGGTATGGAAAAGTGGCCTATCGCTTGAAATTACAGAACATCTATCGTGATTGCATGATGTATTCCATGTTTCTCAATTGAAGAAGTGTCTCCGAGTGCACGAGCGAGAATGTTGAGATTGAAGGGGTAGGACTTGAATCGATTTGACTTATTAGAATATCCTATCCGAAAGTGTTGGCTCGGAAAGATCGTGTTACTCGAAGGAGGACAATAAAGTTCTATAAAATACAATGGAATCAACATTCAAGAGGAAGCTACACGGGAATCGAGAAGATTACTTGTTAGAAAAATTTCTAGAGTTTCTAGCGTCAATATAGAATAGATAATGTTAGTTGAGCTCGGTTACTACAAATAGTGTTTTGTAAAGAAACCTCACTTGTTTTATGGAAGAGTTCGGGATGTTTTTGGATTAACACATTTCCTTTTCCATTACTTACTCTATGGCTTTGAATCTAAAGTAGAGATTTCTTTTAGGAGGAAGGATTGTAACACCTCGGTGTTTAAAATACTAAAAACGACATGTCATCATATGCATTGCAAAGCATTTGGCATTTGGTGAAAACTTTGAGATGCATACACTAAAACAAGTTTATATTCATGTGGTATGTGTTGAATTGTATTGTTTGACTTAAATTCAAAGTTTGTTTGGATTTTGAATTTTTTCGAGAAAACCCAGCTTTTGACATTTAAATCCTACCACGAAAATCCATTTCAAAATCTAGATGTAATTAGGAGATGGTTATAGAAGCAAAGTTGTAGAACTTTCAATTTTGAACAACTTTTGTTTTTGGAGATTTTTGAGTTGTTATGAAAAATTTGAGAGTAAATTGTGAATTTTTGGCGTATGGCAATTTTGTAATTTTGTGAACAGTGTTCACCGCCTAAGCTACATTGCCGTCGTTCCTTCTTGGCGTTCCAGCGTGTCGTGGCCGTCTTTGATGTCGCTATTTGCACGGAAATAGCTCCGTCGTGGCTTCCTTGAGCTTCTGCGCCGCGCTATAAGTACCAAGACGTCGTCATCGTCGTTTTTCTTCCTTTGTTTTCACCACCGTCGTTGTCATCGCTCCAACAAGCTCGCATCGTCTCCCTAGCGCTGTTGCCATCTCGGTAAAGGCCGTCCTAGTTCCGTCTTTTCCTTGCGAATCCAGCCAGCTAGCCTTGATCGCCTGAAATTGCCGAGAACTCGCTGTCCACGTTTTTCTTCCTCGAGGTCAGCAACTTCACCTTCTTGAGGCGTGTCATCGTGGCGAGTTTTTTTTCGGTGAGCCGTTATGCGTAATCGGTGTACTTACGGTTTCGTTTCGATCTTTGTAGTCTTTAAATCGTTGTTGTTTACTCATTTTGATCGCTGCGAGTCGCGGTTCTCCCTTACCGCGATCTTTGCTTCGCATAGTTCACCGTGGTGGTCGGGTAGTTCACCGTAGTGGTCGGATAGTTCACCGTAGTGGTGGATAGTTCACCACCATAGTGGTCGGATAGTTCACCATAGTGGTCGGATAGTTCACCATAGTGGTCGGATAGTTCACCATAGTGGTCGGATAGTTCACCATAGTGGTCGGATAGTTCACCATAGTGGTCGGATAGTTCACCAAGTGATCGGTGCTAGCGTGGTCTCGTCAGTTACAAATATGGTTTGGTTAATTTGGTTTGTAACTGTACTGCGAAGAAAAAATTGTATCCAATTTATTTATTTTTGTATCCATCATCGAGCATCATGTTTCATATTCCACATCATGTTAAGCATGGCAATGTTACTACGTGTAGTAAGCGAAGGTGAGCACGTGGTAGTTAATCAAGTTGCGGAGGAGGTTGATCATGCATCTGTTGAGGTCGGATCGAAGACTTGTGAAGCGTCGCGAGAGCGGACTTTTCCGTCAACGAAGGCAAGCCCGGATGCATATAACCCTACCTTGTATTTTACAAATTGATTTCGCTTTTGCTTTTCAATACTGCATTAAGTGATTAGAAGTCAAGTGGAAACCTAATTGTTGCATTATCAACCTTGTTGTTCCATATCTACCTTGTTACCCGTTTAAAATCGTATATGCCTAGTTATGCTTAGCTCTGCTTAGACCGATCAGAGTTGGGTGATTACTGTCACTGCGAGTTTTAAATGGAACTTTGGTTACTTATGTTATCATGTGATATGGCATTGTGGAGTAATAAATCTAGACCGGGCGGACTCGGTGTGTGTGAGCCACAAGAGACTGGTAATGTCTTGTGAGCGGGTTCTTTCCGCCTGTGTCGATTAAGGTCCGTACCGTTGGTGAACTGCTTGCGGTGAGACTTTGTAGTACTAACCACATACTCCGGTAAGCCTTAACTTGGCTATTCTATTACGAGAATGGCTACTCGCGCACTGGGAGTGGAGAGATGGCGGGAGTAGCGTGTACCCTCGTGGCTGGAATGTGGCCGGATTTGAGGTGTGCTGTGCTCTCGGGTGGCGCGGACCCGTTCTTGTTTAGAGGATCCAAGGGTAGGTTGGTATATGTAGGTCGGGGACCTACATATGTCGTGGTGGTCCAGAAGTCCCAAATTGGGTTTATAATCGATTGAATCGTCGTTGCTCCTCGGTTATGGAGACTCGCTTCTCTGTTCATCATCGTAGTATTAATAAGCTGGAACTCGAGAATGGTTCGAGAAAGTGTTGGATATGAAGTTTCATGATCTTAATACGGATCGTGTCAGCTTTGTATATGATCTGATGAGATTTTAAATATTGATACAAAGAATTTTGTTAAAGTGCTTTTAAGCAAAAGAACTTTGATTATTGCTAAAGCCATACCTTGAATCCCTGAGCCTGCATTCCTGAGTCTTATCAGTTTTTATTTCGGTTAAGTCTTGTTGAGTACTTTCGTACTCAGGGTTTGTTGACCCTTGTTGCAGGTGAGGCTCATGAGCAGATCTGTTTTGGATCGTCTTTGCATGATTTGTTATTTGATCTTGATGTTGATAAGTAATGTGTGGCCCTTGGGCAGGGAAGTGATATTTGTGTGTTTTGTATATATTATAATGCCACTCCACTACTACGTTTTGTAATAATAATCGAACTTAGTTTGTAAGGTTTGAAATAAATGTTTTGTAAACTAAGTTATTGTAAGACTTCCGCTGATTTACTCTGTGTTGATATTTGGATAAATGTTGTAATCTTCGCAATGACTACGTAATGTGATCCTGCTCGGAAATCGTGGATGATTCGGGGTTCTCCGAGGACACCCGACAGTCTTCTTAAGTTATCGGTAACATATGCATAAATGTCAAAGGTCGTTGGACAGTGACAGGTGCATGTGGGCCCTATAATTTAGGAGGTTCTGCCACAGCTAGTTTTACTTGTTCAGTGTATCTCTTTCTTTTATTTGTGCCTTCCCATTTTGTAGGAGGGGATAGCGCCCTGAAATCCTTCAAGAGTGGCGCCACTGCTATCATGGTCGTCGCTGCTTCAAGGGGTTTGGATGTCCCAAAAGTGGCTCATGTGATCAATGACGACCTCCCCAAGAGCATCAAGGATTACGTCCACAGGATTGGAAGAACTGGAAGAACCGGAAAGCTGCTAAGGGCCTGCTGGAGCTGACGACTGAGGCGAAGCAGGATGTGCCTGAGTGGCTCATGGAGTATGCAAACAGGCCGTGCTACGGAGGGTCCAGCTATGGCGGAAGAGGCCGAAGCGGCGACGGAGGGTTTCCCGGAAGAGACTATCGCCGCAGCAGCGGTTATGCTATGGTGGCGCTGGTGGTGTCTATTCCAGCTGCAGTGGCGTCTACTCTGGTGGTGGCGGTTATTTCAGCAGCGGTGGTGACTACTCTGGCGGCGGCGGCAGTAGTGGTGGAATTTCCAATGGTGGTGGTGGTGGTGGCAGCGACGTCTCCTACAGATCAAGTGCTCCTCCTCCCTGGTACTACATCATACTCCATGGGCACCGCGGACATCAGCACCTCTGGTTGGGACTAGCCAATGCCCACGCGTGCACTTAACTAGATAGATAAGCGCGCTCCGCTGCGCCAGCTCCTGCTATGCAAGTCATGATGCATGAGCGCGATGCATGCATTAGATGATACAGTGCTGTTTTTGTGCATCATTTTAACATGTTGCATGAATTCAATCAAGTACACAAGTGTTCGAAGTGTGATAACGATGCTGTGCATTTGGGGTAACAACAGCTGACGATATGTTCAACTGGTAACAACAGTTACGGTATGTTTTCTGAACATTAATACACACGATCGTACAAAAAAGTTATGTTGAGTTCATTGTTTTAAGATCTAATCTTTAAAACAATCTACCTTGAAAAATACTTGTAAGTTTGTAGGTACAGAAGAGTCCATACTCCTGAAACTGAGCTATCACCCATACACATGTCATGTATGGCAGTGCATGAACAGACTGGAAGATATAAAACAGAGGAAACGTTTTGAGCTAACAATACCCAAATAGGTTGGATACATAGAAAGGCAATATCACACCACGTGTTTATTTCATCCTAACTAAGTATGCGCTTTGATCAATTGATTCTGTATTGTTTAATTTGCTGGGTCGGAAGAACCAAATCACACGACGATCCAGCAAGTCAATCTCAGCTTTAGCTGGAAAATCATCTCAATAACATAACAATGACCACGGAAATGAGATAAAGATAACTGCAGCAAGGACTCTCAAATTTTATCTATTGCAGAAAACATTGGTAGCATTCAGATAAATAGAAAACAAAGGACTCACATATGAAGGACCTATTGTGAAATGTCTATTAGAAAGCACCTCTACAAAAAACAGTAGTAAAAATCATATATGATGAAAAGAAAATTTTGTGATGTGATGGGCAAGAAAATTTCTATATTTGCACAAACAACGAATATCTTATAAAAACTTTTGCAACAGTTACTTCTTTGTACATAATAATGAGTAGGGGCATTGGATTCATGTTAGAACTGTCTGCATGACACTTTTTAGCAAAGAAAGAATAAATCAATCTATCAATCCGAAGGAGGAGACGAACTATCTCTGGTTATTGTGTACATTTCAGATGGGAGTTTATATTGCGCGAGCAAATAATATCTTATAATAAGAACCAAAATTACAGAAGCAAAAATGCTGTTCCAGTGAAATTTGCCTTTTAATCTCTATTCCAGTTTGTGCTCCTCTACTTAATTAAGATCTTAGAAGCTATATTTTCACTTTGTACTGCAGTTGAATCAGCATGCAAAAAATAAAAAAATAAAAAATTGCAGGCACTACAAAAGGTATCACGGTGAGCCTAAAACAATCATTGATGTATTGTATATGCTAACCTCAGCTTTACTGCATTCCAATCAACCTCTTTGAATGAATGAGGTGCCGCCTAATTAGGAATGCTGGGAGGAAACCTACAAACTCTGCATCATATGAACCTTAGTTTGGCAGGGAGGGTCCCAACTTCTCTGAGAATCTTCAAACCATTTTCTGATTTCGTTTGGTCATTGCAAGCTTGATACCAAATGAGTTTTGTCATGAGAGCCCATGTTGGAAATCTGCCAAGACAATAAGGAATTTTAGCGCCAACTACATCAAGGGAAAGTTAAGGATTGAAGTCTTGCTGGAAATGAAATAAGAAAGTGATTGAAAAAAATCAGCACAATTTATTAGCGAAAACATCTGAAAACTATGCCCCATACATCATTTTGCATACACCATTGCTGACCGTAATAGCTCATCAAAAAATTAGAAAGTAGGAAATGAATCGTTAATTTGGTTAATATGGTAAAACCCTGGTGCATAAGTACTAATGGTGAATAATAAAAATAGAGGTATAAAACAGTATGATGAATCATCGAGGCATGGACAAATTGTATCGTACCAAATGCTCTTTGTACATCTGCAGCTAGCTAGCTGTATAACACGTGGGTCTCCATAGAAAAATGAACACTATATAGAGAACCCTACTGACATGCTTTTCTACAAAACAAATGAAAAATATAAGTAAATGCATGAGGCGCATCTAGATCTCAGTAGAATTTAAAAAGAACACTGGGTTGTCATCTCTGATAGTGATTGATAAGAATTAAGAAGCAAACCAGTATCCATGGAATTAACATGAAACCAGATACTTTCAGGATCTAATGGCGCATGAATAAGTAATTTTAATCTTTTTTGAACAACTAATAAACCTCAGTTATATGCCCTATATATTGTTACTCAGCTTTAAACTTGCTAGGTAAAAAGAAACGATTAGTTGCAGTGAGAAGACACCGCAAATATGTAACTGCAGGAATAATGAAAGGAAGGCCGAATTCTAGTGAATTAGGAATTAGATTGGCTGGCGGATAGAACACAAGGCCTGGGCTAGGGGCCACAAGGGGTAAGTGGTGAATGTGGTAAGGGAGGCTGCGAACAGGTACATGATCTGTATGGAGTCTCTATCAGACACCATCATCAAAGAAATCCATTGCATCCATCAGCAGTTCAGAACTATCAATAACAGGTGTATCCAATCGTCCATGTCCACTGAACAACTGAAACGACAACTAAATAATAATAGATGGTCAGTCAGGGAAACGACAACAAGAAGGGAACTAAAATTTAAAAAACTTTTTTTGGATGTTATCTCTCATTCTGAGATACGCAGTTAATAAATTCTGCTCTATCATCTCAAATAGGCAGGTGCATGCAACTCTGAACTGAAAACCAAATGCATATCTTTTATCATTAAAAATCAGACACATGTTTTTTCTCGACATTCACAAAAATATAGTGTATTTCCTTATCCATTTAATTTGTAGATCAAGTGAGAAAACGCTGGTAGTAAAGACTGAGAATATAGATTGCAGATAATTCCAAATCTACATAAAACTGAAGGCAGAGACTGTCGGATACAAAGAAGGGGAAGGATATGGTACCTGTTAGTTGTGTACTTGTGTAGATGGGAGCATTTGTGTGGAGGTACGGTGCTTGTCAGCAATGGAACAGAGCTAGTCCTACACCAACAGTGATCAAGTGAAGTAACATAACATCTAGTGGTACATTTTATTTTTCAAAAGAAAAAGAAAATAGTAATTAGATTTTCAAGAATTATTTTCTCAGAGTAGCAGCTTTCTTTGTTTAAGTCTGCTTGTCCCCTGGAAGTTTGCTCTGTCTTTTGTTTTGTTAGTTCAGTTCAGTAGCTTAGTAGTGCCTGGCCTTTGCGCCATGGTAGTTTGGAGTTTGATCTCCAAAGAAACCTTTTTGTAATTACCGTTTTTTCCTTTTCTTCGTCTAATAAAAATCCGGCAAAGCTTTTGCCGCCTTTCTAAAAAAGAATTATTTTCTCATGTTTAAATACCATTGAACATATACCTGCTATCTTTGACATGTAAACGCCCCTGCTCTCTTGCTTTGACATGTAATCCTGTGTGTATTGGAGGGCTTCGCCCCTTCCACCCATGGGCATTGCCGGAATCAGTGGAATGAATTCAGGTGGGGATCGGCTTTGATCCACCGTCGTTGACCTCGAAAAAAAAACATATACCTGTTCAATTGGACTTGCATTGTCTTCTCGGACTTGTGAAACATGAACCTAATACAAAAAAGAAAGCTAATATCAACAGGTTGATGTAAGGTGAAGAAAAAGAGCATTAAGAATCTGATGAACCAACGCTTGTTTCTTTTTGTGAACCTAAAAACCAAGATGCTTTCCCTCCTGTATATATAGCGCATGAAGCACAAAAAGGGAATGTACATGAGCTATCCGCAAGTGTAAAATATGTGCTGAATTTAGTAATAAATAACTGGAAATGTGAGCACACAAATTCGCACCTTGAGCCCTAGCAGCCTCATTGGGGATTGCTGGTCGAGCACACCAGCCTGACGAATCATGACCACACAAATGGCTAGAGTTAGGATGTCCAGTTAAATTTTGGGAAAGAAGTGAGGGCACGGAAAAGGTTTCAATCCTTTGGTCTACAATTTGAGAGAGAGGAAAGAGAGAGAGAAGGGGTTGCTTGTATTGTACCTAGACCTGCCACAGCCCACAGGTCGTATCTCAGAGGCTCCACCATTTGAGAGACCAAGGCATGTCTGAGCAGGCTGCAATGGCGCACCTCGTACGCATCGTCCTCCCACAGGTTGTACCACGCAAGCGCGCAGTACCTTGTGGTGATGATGGCGCTGGCGTAGTTGATGATCGAGGGGTCGTCGCACACCTCAGTTTTGACGCATCATCAATGGGGAGGCCGCCACAGCGGGGTCATCCGTAGGAGGAGCGATGAGAGCCTCTGCACAGGGAGATAGAGTAGTAAAATCACTGTGAGACAGCTTTTACCTGTTGAAGAACATGGCCAATGGACGATGGTGTTTCCGGCGAACGGCGAGTAGAGCACCAGAGGGTTCCAACAGAGCGACGAAGCGGAGGGCCGGGATGTGGTTGAGCGGGGCGCGCGCAACGACGCCGGAGCCCGGAGCGCAGGAGGCGACGACGGAGAGGGCAAGAATGGAGAGCTGTCCTGGAGAGGTCCGCCAGGCTGATTTGTTTGCACAAGATTGTGGCACTTTTTTTTTTTTGGCGTGGGCCAGGCGGTCATCGGTCGAGGAATCAGTCAAAATGGAACCCACAGACTGGTGAGGTCCATCACGCCTCGAGCACGCTCAGAATCCACGCCGGCATCCAACCAGTGCTATTTCATTACGCGTGCGTTGAGGAACAAATCTGACACTGCTATATTCCTACTTGCTGGTACTCTGAATCTCTGATGACAGTAGTTTGGTTTCAGGAGTGATATATGCAGCACCTCTTCACTCAAATTTTTAGTTTCGTTTTTGGTATGAAATGGGTTGATTCATCACCTTTCATCCATGACAAGCTGATAGTATTAACATAGCGAGATTATCAGTTTTGGGGCAGTGTTTGTTATTCTTTGTAGCTAGTGTTTCAGGAAAAAATATTTTGCCTTTGGAATACAAAGGGCAAAATGGGAAATGATTGAAAAGAGGATCACGAAAGTAAAAGATTTGAAGGTTTCCTCTCGATCTTCCCGGCTTCTTCAACGTCATGTCAAATTAAGCAGCAACGTATAATTTCCGCTTTCTACCCTTTGCTACCATGTGCACAGTTGTGCACTCCTTCCTCTAGGCCAAATGGCACAATGTTCAATATTCCACGGTATGCTTTCCAAAGTTTCATATAATAGCACGTTCCACCTTCTCTTTTCTATTTCACATCACCTTTCACTTGATATCCGGACCCACCAAGAGCTTTGCGTGTCCAACATATTGCTTGCATAAGAGCTAAGCTCCCTCCCCCCAATTGCTTTAGATAAATGAAAGTTGCTTCACCAATTGTTGTTTGCGTGTGATTTCTCAAATACATGATTGTTTTTCAACTACAAGCATACCCCATACGTCGTTGTAGGAATTACAGACGATTTGTAATCAAATTAAACTATATATAATTACTTACACGAAAGAATACCTATTATAAATCAATATTAGTGGATAGCATGGTATGCTGATGTGGAGAACTACATGCTTATTAGTGGATGATGTGTCTCGTCAATATCGATATAATAATTGCATGTGCTGATAGGCTGTAATTACATGCGACAGAGGATTGCTAATACGGGCAGCTTGCATGTTGAGATGGGATGTTAGTAGCGTTTAGTATTATAAGATTATAGATATAGATATCGTGGAGCTAGGTAAGACCATTCTAAGTGGTTTCATATGGGTGATTTCCAAGGCAGTAACTTCATCATCTAAATGGGGTTTTGTTACCCCATTCTAGACTGCAAGTGTGATTTTGCTCCTACTTTTTAAACTTTGTGATTTTATCCTAAGGACATCCATTTACCCTTATTTTCTAACACCATTAAATTAAGTGGATTAAATGATATAAAAAAATTGAAAACAATTTGCTCAAAAGAAATTGAAAACAAAAGACACCCACGCAAGAAGACAAGAAATCCCTCGCCTTATCATTTCATCCTTGCTTCGCGCAATCGCCCGTTCTCTTCTCGATCGGTCACGAAAACACGCGGCGGATTAGGGTTAGCACCGGTGAGCAATCAGCGGCCGAGCGGCGCACGAGAGGCGGCGGCGGACAGAGGCGCGCCGGCTGTCCCCAGCGTGCGCTCGGGCGACCCCGGCGAGCTCGCGGCGGCGCGCGGGCGGACCCTGGCGTGAGCGCGGCTGTGCCCAGCGGGTTCACAGCGACACGCCGGCGTCCCCTGGCGGGCTGACGGCGGCGCGCGGGCGGACCCTGGCGTGCACGCGGCTGTGCCCGGCGGGTTCACGGCGACACGCGGGCGCCCCCTGGCGGGCTCACGGCGGCGCGCGCGGCCCCCGGCATGCGCGGCGGTGCGTGGGCGGTTCCTGGCGCGCTCACGGCGGCGGACAGCGGCGCACTGGCAGTCCCCGGCGTGCCCATGAGCAACCCCGGCTTGCCCGCGGGCGCCCGCCAGCGAGCTCGCGGCGGCGCGCACGGCCCTTGGCATGCGCGGCGGCGTAGTCTGGGAGGGCACCCGGCACCGCGCAGGCAGCCCGGCCTGGCGTGCACGCGGAAGCGCGCGGGCGACCCCCGGCGGGCGTCGGGGATTTTGCAAGCGAGGGCGACGGCGACGCCGGTACAGGCGATATACGACATGCATGGGAACCTGCGGGTGTGGCCAGGGTGCGTCCAGATGACGCTGGACTAGCTGGGAGATCACTGCTCGGTTCCGCTATTCCTTGGCTCCTCTGTTCCTAGTGATTCCCATGTATTGGCCTGCAGTACAAACACGATGTTGCTGGCTTGCCGCTGCTAATCGAGGGTAGAAACGTTCGTACGAATACTAAGGCAATGGAAGATGAATACTAATGGACCCCAGTTTTGTACTGTTCTTTGTTTCAGTTTGTAATGTTCATATGTATATGTGAATCTGAATGGATTGTTAGAACTTAGTTAACGTGAGCAAGGGCCATTTGGATCCTTTCATTTAGAGGAATTGAACTCTACTCGGGGCTTGTTCGGTTCAACTGAATCCGGGCCAGGAACCATTCCTATTGACTAAAGCTTATTCAAATTACATAATGAATCCTTCCTGGAATATTTCCCGGCAGCCGTTCCCCTTCAAACGAACGTGGCCTTAATAAATTAAGTTATTTTGCTTGTAATTTGATATTCTACCACTTCCAAAGTTCACATATAAGACTATCTTAAATTCATAGAGTGGAAGGTGAAAATTGATTTTATTTGTATATAAGACTATCAAAAATGCTTAAGCTCCAAAACAGTATGCAAAGTTTCATGCCACAGAGTTTCATAAGGAGCAATAGCATTTAATTATCATATGATGTTGTGGTCAAATGTTGCAAGATATTGACCAAAACATGTTGGGATGAAACCGTGCGCTCTCATCAACACAGTTTCATTGTAATTTTTATTCGCTTGAAACAGTGCCGACTGGGATCATCAAGACAAAACTCATCTCCTCTCTCTTCTTAATTTTTTTGCCAAGCGAATTTGTTACTGGGTCAAGCCCAATACGGCCACCCGGTTCACGAATTTGTTGTTTGTTTTAAATTTAAGCCATTAGACTACGTTAGAATAATAGGCTGAACGAGGGAAGAGTTAGGTCTAAACTAAGTTTTTTAAATTATAGGTCTAATTCTGTTTTTTTGGGAGAATTATTTTAAATATGGGAACTAAATATTATTACCCAAGAATGATATCAGTTCCTGTAAAAAAAGTTTAGAACATGTTTATTGGGTTTGGATATGCAAAGTTTTTTTCTACGGTTGTAATGTATGGAAATACTATTTGCTAGTCTAAATAAATCTTACAATATGCTACCGACTTGGAACGGACATGAAATATAATCCATTTTATTAAGAGCAAAAGCTAAAAAGACACCGGAAGACAGTACAGAGTACTGAGGCCGTTCGGCAGGAATAAAGAGCCACTGCCCCAATGACGAGGAGTACTAGTAAAGTAAAGGGAACTCCCAACTCCCAGGTGATCTTTAGCTTCGGAGATTGCTGCTACTGCTGTAGACAACAGGGCAACTTTCTATGGAGGTCCCCATACTAACAGGGCAACTTTCCATGGCTGAGGCCCAGTTTAGATGCAATTTTTTTTGCAAAATAAGCACGGTAGTATTTTCGTTGTTATTTGACAATTAGTGTCCAATCATAGTCTAATTAGGTTTAAAGGATTCGTCTCGTGGATTTCGTCTAAACTGTGTAATTAGTTTTATTTTTTATTTATATTTAATGCTTCATGCATGCGTCTAAAAATTCGATGCGATGGGGAATCTTGAAAAATTTGACAAAACAAAGTGGAACTAAACAGGACCTCAGTGCAAATGCGAAATGCCACACCAGCCCTATGGCTCCACTAGGTCAAAAGCAAAGGGAACAAATGGGATAAAGAAGGGCAGGCCCCACTGACTTTTTATTGGCTCATCATTTTGAGGTAGATTGGATCACCGGTCCTTGATTTGCTGTATGGTACGTTGATACTGGTGCTTAAATATTCTAAATGTCCTCTCTTTCCGTCCCTACATCTAAGGAGTCAAATAATTTTAAATTACTTAAGTTTATAAAAACAATACCAACATTTTTTATCTTTAAATAGATTTAATAAAAATATTTCATTATTAATATAATAATACTTGCTACATTTCATAAACATTAACATTTTATAGATATTTCGCTGAATTCAGGATTATATTTGACTCCTCGGAAAATGAGGAGGGCGTTTGGTTCTCAGTGATACTTTTTGCCTAGCCTCGCCTTGCTCAGTTGGCATAGAACCGAAAAACTAGCCCAATCAGGTGAGCCGTTTTTGATCTCTCACATGAGCAAAGGAAATCTTGCTTGCACAGGTTCCAAGAAGCTCTAGCAAAAGAACCAAACACTCAAACTTATTTGCAATCTTTTCTGAGCTAGGCAACACAGTGACCAACAAAGAATTCAAACATGCCCGAGATCTCTTTTTGAACAGAAGAGTATCAGCTACCACGATCCGTAAATTCCCTTTATAGATGCATATTTTTGAGATGCATGCATATATAACGAGAATCCCTGCAGTCCTTGCAGCACGGCAGGATTTGCATGCATAAAGCATCCGTCTATGATCCATGTGTGTTCTCAGGAACTCTCCCAAAGTTCAGCTGGGTTTCTTGGCTGGTCCCAAACATACATTATTATTACTACACTACCAAAGCTAATTTTATAATGTGGGGCCGGGGGTGAATCCATAAGAGCGCATCCGGCCAACATATGTATTACTCATCTTCCATCTCTTAAGGTTGTGTTTGCTTTTGGGATTTTCAAGGAATAGGATGGTCCTGAATCTGTTTTTTTGGATGTGACGGACCCAATTTGTTGTTTGGTAGATATAGTCATTTCTATTTTTTATTTGGTTTGAGGAATACAAAAGGATGGGATGGATGGCCCTTTCCGTCAAGGTGGGCCAGTGTGTCATACTCATTTCCCTTTCTTCCGTCCTCCTCACCCTCTAGAACAGAGCCTCCCATTGCATGGCACAGACAGATTTGCGCAGCGCGTGGCCGCCATCCCTCCCTCCCTGGTCCGACACGATAGCGCAGGTCAGCCCAGCATGGCCACCCTCCCTCACCAGAACGGAGGTGCCTCTGCCCACTTGATTGCCTTCCCAGTGGCAGAGCTAGAGCAAATCTGAGGAGGGTGCGTTTGCCTTTGTGGGTGCGAGGCTTTGCAATGTGTGGGTGCATATATAGATTGAAATTTGGGTCTTATCATTGTTTTTCAAAAATTTTGTGGGTGCAGCCGCACCCACTAAGTTCACTGTAGCTCCGCCCCTAGCCCTCCCTCACTGACAACGTGTTGCATGGACAAAGAACTAGGATGATCTTCATCGTGTCATGGAGATTGCCGATGCCATGCTAGCGTGGTGGAGGATGCCTCCAGCCCTAGGCCAAACACGCTATTCATCGGGGTCGTGCTCGCCGTCCTATCCGTCGAGGCCAAGCTTGCTCACTCGTGTGGGGGCATAGCTTGCCCGTTAGCACCAGGCTAAGGCCATGGCTGCATGCCCCGCGTGACAGGACCAAAGTTGAACTCGCCCGCCATGAGTAGAGAGCTTGTCAACTCGAACGAGGAATAGAGCTGATGGAGCAAAGCATCGTCAAAAGGGACCAAGAGCATAACACTTATTTTATGGGGTGCATGTGTCCCCGAATCTAGGGGAGTATTCCCCTCTGGGGATGACTGCGTCTATGTCCCAAAACCAAACACCACTCAAAGTGGGATCTCCCTGCTCAGTCCCATCCAATCCTTCCAACTAACCCCTCGACCAAACGCGGAACACATAATTTTAGAAACATAGGAATAGGAAAAACGTAGGAATAGAATGCCCTGTCATCTTGAATCCTATGGGATTGAGAAAAATATAGGAAACTGCAAGATTGAATGTTTGCATGGAGCACAGGAAAAACAAAGGAATTTGATGAGAGAGAGCGACACAAAGTAAAATTTTCATGAGGTTCAACCTCTTGCTAAAATTCCTATGAAACAAGCCATTCCATAGGATTTTCATAGAATTTGTGGGAACTAAATCATTTGTCTGGGGATATAAATTTCCCTATAGAATTCTAATCCTTAGAATTTCTCATTTTTTCCGTTGTTCCAAAGGGGGCTTAAAATTATGTATGGGTGATGTCACTACCATTCTCTCCTCCAATAGACTACCAAAAACCATCTCAAATATTTGCTGTCCTGTGGGCCACCTGTAAATGGCACACCATTTTTATTTACCCCCGTCCCACCCCCTCTCTTTCCTTGCTCTCTCTTGTATCGTACGACGCCCATCAACCGCGCACCACCGCTGCCGGTGGTTCACCTTCATTCTATTTGGCGTCGCCCGTTGATCGGCCGCGACTTCCTCACTCCGTCACAAGATTGAACTAGCTGGCCTCTATCCTTTTCTTCCTCGGGGTTCATAGATCGTAGGCGACGCAAGGTGGAGGAGGCCTCATCGATCGAGCGCCACTTTTCCTCGGTTGGTCCCCAAGGCCGGCAAAGGCGGGTCCCCGTGGGCCACATCTGGCGCCAGCCTTCTATTTTGATGCTGCCGCAGCCCTTCCGTTCCGCCGAGATAGCGACGACCATGGGGGCCCTTACGGCCTTACCCTTCGCGTCATGGTGCCAGCACTAACCACTGGATAGGTGAGCGCTGGGCATCCCCTACATCAGAGAGGGAGAGGAGTGTGAGTTAATTAACTAGAAAAGTTAGATATTGGTAATGGAAATAAGTAATATGTTGCAGCCTCATCGATCTGCTGTATGGCAGTATTTTAGCATTGAGGACGATTTGATTAATCTATGGAAGATGCTCTGAAAAGGTGTTAGCTCCAATCCACGGAGCCGAGTTCGATCCATTCAATAGAAAAATGTGCATAGTACCTCCCATTCATCCATAGCCACGGTGGATGCCATCTTTGTCCTACATGTGACATTAGAAAATGCAACACCGCACGCACTTGTGACCACCGGCCGGCCTTATCATGACCATTGGTTGTTTGTGGGTCCCACTAGTGAATAGATTTTTCCATCTTTCTCTCTCCAGCACTTCGCACGGCGCCGCTCACCATTGCTGCAGCAACCTTGTCCGCCCCCGCCGTCCCCCAGCTTCGGCTCCGGCCCTTCCTCCGCCACTCCCAGCTCCGGCCCCTCCTCTGCCACATCTACGTCGTCTGGACCTCCGCCGCTCCCAGCTCTGGCTTCGGCCCCAGCCTCCGCCGTGCCGGCATCGCCCCGGCCTCCGCCGCCGCCACCACGCCGGCTCCGGCCCCGGCCACCTCCACCGCCCCTAGCTCATTTCCAGCCCTGGCCTCCGCCGCCACCGTGCCAGCCCTGGCCTCCGCCACAACCACGGTAGCTGCAACCTTGGCCGCTGGTGCCCGCCCCAAGTCGCTGCCCTCCCCCCGCCCCCCGCGCGCGCGGAGACGCCTGTTTCGAGCATGAATTTCGATGCCCTCATCCGACCAGAATAAGCCTGGTGTCTACATGGGCATGTGAAAATTCCGCGTTGGTGTGAGGTTTGTTTTTTATATAAATATCTAATTTTGTGCACTGGGGCACGGACAACATGTGACATCAAATCATTGGTCCAAAGGACCACGGTTACTCCTACTGCTGTATACTCTCTCTGTCCATAAAATAATACCCAATTTTTGAGAAATTAAATGATTTGAAATTTGATCAAAATTATATAAAAATATACTAACATTTATTATACAAAATAAATATCATTAAATTGATTATAAATTATATTTTTATAATAAATCTAGTTAAAGACATAAATATTAATAATATATCATATAAACTTAATCAAAGTTAAACTAGCTTAATATGAACGCAACCCATAGCTGCACTTCAAGGTAGTGCTGCCTCGGCTGCGGCTACGTTCGACTATACTTCAAGGTAGTGCTGCCTCGGCTGCAGCTGTAGCCTTTGTTAGCATAAAATACTGGACGAACAGGAGTGAGAGTAGGAGCGGTCCTTTTGTAGGATAGGATATAGCCAAGTTTCGAACGGGTGGAACACCCAAAAGAGAAGCACATGAAAAATAACCTTTGCCTTTAAGCTGCCCTCGCAGGAGGGGGGGTCGTCTCCATGCATTAAATATAGTCTAATTCGTGAGTCCATGATTAGCGAATTTGATGATACAGTAAACATATGCTAATCATATGTTAATTAGACTTAATATAAATTCGTCTCGCGAATTAGACATGCCTTATGCAATTAGTTTTACAATTATCTCATGTTTAGTCTAGTAATTGACATCCAAACATTCAATGTGACAGGGACCAAACACCACCTTCATCAGGATCGTGACAATTTTTGTTTGTCACTGGCTTTTCATGCATGGTTTCTTCTACTACATCAAATGTTTCCTGAGGAGAAACCATGACATGTGTGCATTGCACTTTTTTGAATGGTTTCATACATGTGAGCAGGTTGAGTATTTTCTGTGGAGAAAAAAACCCCGATGTTCCATAGTGGTCCAATGTGGCTTCGTGCCGGTCTTGGGGCTTGTTCGATTAGCCAGAATTTCACCAAGAAATGATTCTGGCTCATCAAAGGTTATATAAATTAGCACTTTTCCTATATTCAGGTGTCTGAATTTTAAGATGATTTTAAGCAACACTCTTGTACTACCAATTAGTATAAGTAAATTTGTCACTTTTGTGATTTGTTATTTATCTTTGTGTCATAACATATCAATTTTTTGTCCTTGTCTGACTATAGAAATAATTATAAATTATTAAATTATCTTTGTGCCAACACATATTAGATTTTGTCAGATTTGTGGTTTTGTCTAACGATTTTTTTATTCTCGAAACTAAAATTTACAAATTGTGTCTACAGAAATTGTAACGAACTAAAACTATAATTTTAATATAAAATATAAGCAATAATCATCGTCTAAAAAAACTAAAATTCAAACACCTAAAATTTAGCAAATCCTCCTATAGGTGGGGTTCTTTGTTGGACGGATGAGGGAGTAGGCTAGATGCCCTTATTACCACATTCGTGCATGACATGCTACTTTGCATGGATGACGTGACGCCAAATACACAAACACGCGAGCTGTTTCCACATTGGAAGGAAGATGGAGAATTAAGCAGCGGCTCATCATTATCAAATATTATCATCAACAGTGGTATCGTGTGGTCCAGCTGCTAGGTGTGTGAGATGCTAGAGCTAGCTGGTGCGTACGTTGCAGCAGCCAGCAGCCAGTAGCTAGCTAGCAGCTGCAGACCTGCAGTGCATGAGATCGATGAGCCAGTCCCATCCGGTAGTCCATGATCCGGCCATCAAAGTGCATGGCAGGCAGCCGGCGGGCACGCGGGCCATGTCATCCAGCACCAGCGCAGGCAGGTAGGCAGGCAGCTAGGCCGAGGAGAGGCAGATGCAGAGGGCGTAGTGGTGGTTGATTGCAGCTGGGCAGCTGGCTGCACAACGGAGAAGAAAGCGAGCGGATGTGTAGCACCGAAGTGGGTGTCTGGTTCGGGGAAGTCTCGTGGCGCGGGATCAGGTGCTGCCCTCCCAAACTCGGCAACGACATCGACCGCCCGTTCATCACTCTCCATTGGCCCAGTGCCTGCCTGCCTGCCTGCGTGCTGGCCCATACTGTTGTACCCTGTGGCCCCTCCCTCTCTTTCTCTGTCACCACCTTTGAGATCTTTTGATATCTTTGAGTCCTCTCTCTCTGTCGATCCTCCTGATCCATCAAGTGACAGTAAGTAGTATGTGACCATTGGTCCCAAGGACCAGATGCCCTGAGTACATGCATGACCTGCTACTTTGCATGCATGGATGACGTGACATGACCTTAGTTCTGTGGTAGCATCTTAATTTCTTTGCAATGGTAACACAAAGAAATCCCTGATTGCATTGTAGAAAAATAAGATGTTTATTACCCTGTAGCATCCTGTTAGAAATGAAAAGAAAAATATAACATACTACTACTACGTGATTGGGTACGAATGAAATTTCAGACAGGCTCCGAACCTTTTTTTTTACAAGTGTAGTTTCTTTGTGTGTTCTTTTTATTACTATTATTTGCAATCTTTTCAGCAACCTCTTAATACCCATGCATGGTGTATTTTCTTTCTTATTCCCAAAGTAATAATATTAAAATATAAATAATGTCATATAATATGTAATCATATATAGCCAATAAGCTTTGCCTTCAAGCTGCCCTTGAACACTTGGCCTTCAAGCTTACCCTTCGCGTCATGGTGCCACCACTAACCGTTGGATAGGTGAGCGCTCGGCATCCCCTACATCAGAAGGTGAGGGGTGTGAGTTAATTAACTAGAAAATTTGGATATTGGTAATGGAATAAGAAATCTGTTTCAGCCTCATCGATCTGCTGTATGGCAGTATTTTAGTATTGAGGATGATTAATCTATTGAAGATGCTCTGAAAAGGTGTTAGCTCCAATCCACGGAGCCGGGTTCGAGAAGAGGAGCTAACATGCATTCCTGCGGGAGGAAAGTGATTTATGTTGACAAATGCATACGATGAGAGGACAGATGAATATCTCATCAGAAAACAAAAGTCGCGCACACCTACTGATTTGGACCCTTGTTAAAGTTGTTCAAGAAGGTTTTTGGCATGTTGTTACAAAAATGTGCACCTATGTTCACTACTGGAGGCGCATGCTCTAGCCCTCGGCAAAGGCCCAGAAACCCTCGGCAAAGACCTCTCGGGGAATTTTTAGATGGCGAAGGGGTCTTTGCCGAGGGCCCTTTATCGGGCACTCGGCAAAGCCTTTGCCGAGGGCCAGGACGGCCCTCGGCAAAGAAAAGAGGCCGTCAGGCGCCGGCGCCGTTGGCGGTTTCTTTGCCGAGGGCCCACCCTCGGCAAAGAAATGGTTTTTTTTTTGAATTTGTTTGCCGAGGGCTGACCCTCGGCAAATAAATTTTTTTATTTTTTTTAAAACCTTTGCCGAGGGCCTCCTCCCTGGCCCTCGGCAAAGAAATTTTTAGAATTTTTTAAAAATTCTTTGCCGAGGGCCGGCCCTCGGCAAAGTCGGCAAATAATTTTTTTTATTTTTATTTTTTAAAACTTTTGCCGAGGGCCTCCTCCCTGGCCCTCGGCAAAGAAATTTTCAGGATTTTTTAAAAATTCTTTGCCGAGGGCCGGCCCTCGGCAAAGAAATGGTTTTTTTGAATTTTTTTAACCCTTTGCCGAGGGCCTGCTCCCTGGCCCTCGGCAAAGAAATTGTCAGGATTTTTTTCCAAAAAAATCTTTGCCGAGGGCTATTGCTTGGGCCCTCGGCAAATGACCCTTCTTTGCCGAGGGCCTTGGTCATTGCCCTCGGCAAAGAGGCAGAAATTTAATTTTTTTTTTGTTTTTTGCATTCCATCGACATAAGCATTTCATATATATACATATATATATCACACAGAACCCATTTTCTCATAATATATCACAACCATAATTGTGAACCACAAATCACAATATATTACAACGACAAGTCACATGTTCATCACCATTCACATGTTTATTACGACAAGTTAATGAAATCCAAACACAAGTCACAACCATAAATCACAAATCACGCTAAAGTCCAACCACATCATCTAGCACGAGTCCTCATCAAGCTAGCCTATGAGACGATGGTGAAGGAAAAACAGGATCACCCGGTGACGCACTAGCGGGTTGATTGGAACCCGCGGACGGAAGCTGCACAAAGGAGCAGAGATTGCATGTGTGAGTAATCCGGGAAAACAGTTTTGGAACTTAGAGATTGCATCTAGTATTGTAGGAATAAAAAAGATTAGACTCAATTGAAAATTTCGGCAGCACCTCCCCTGCACGGGGAGGTTTCCAAAACCTGCAAGAAACAACGGAACGAACGCCGACATCCACAACGGCACGAACGCCGACATCCACAACACAACGGCACGAACGCCGACATCCACAACGGCACGAAGGCCGACATATATGCAAAGCACAAGCGAAAAGTGAACTTTCATACTTACAGGAGTAGCTGCAGGAGTAGGAGGTGGAGGAGGTGGAGGAGCTGAAAACTGCACAGTTACACCCGATGCTTGCCCAAGACTTTGCATGATCATCATCATCTCCGCCATGTACCTGCCTGTGGCCTCGAGCGCGACCTACGGGCGGGCTGCGGTGTGCGGTCAGCTCAGCGATTCGCTCTTGACTTTACCTTTTTGTTTCTTGCAGCTCGGCCTGCAATATTTCACTCAATGTATCGATAATGCAAATCTAATTTAGGTGTGTAAATATCTACGTACGATGAGTAAAACAAGAATTTACAGAGTGCTTGGACTGCTGCGATCTTTGGAGAAGGCCGTGGACGTATGGGCTGTCTGGAGCTCATGCTCCGTGCTCGGATAGCGTCGAGGGAGGGAACAGTGGTGGAGTCGATGGCGCCGTCTGCAATCCACAGCCGCCCGTGCTTCTTGCCTCCTCCGAGCCTCATGATCGCCTCTGCATCAATGGGCCCAGTGTGCACATTGTAATCTTCCCCATAGATCTGCCTTACCATTGACGTGTACTCTTGGACTTTAGTGTACACGTTCGGGTCGGAATACACCTAGGGCGGGGCAGTCGGGTCGAAGGAGACAGAGGACGACGCCCTGCCCATGTGGGACATAGCCCACGCAGAGAACTCCGAGACCTCCTCGCCCGGGTCAAGCGCAGACCTCCCGCGAGAAAAGACGGGAAGATGGTGAGAAATCAAGCAGAATTGAGCGTCAAAATAAATGAAAGAAATCACTTACGTATGCTTGTTTGTATCCGGGGAGGCTACGGCTGCCTTGATGGTGAGTTGGACCTTGCCTCATCGGGACGACTGTTTCAGCGCCTCTCGTGCGTGTCAACAAAGTCTGTGATAACCACTTGTCCACGATCATGGCCCAAACTCGGGATACGATCGGCAACCACGAGGAATCACCTACAAGTCATCGAGTATTTGACATATAAGAAGATGAAATTGAACCTACTTAATATCAAAGCGAATCATTATGAATGTTATTCGCCTACCTCAAGGTCTTGGTCCCGGGTCGGCAGAATCCGTCTTGCTTGAGGCTTGGGGAGGGACGCCTAAGTACCGACACTGTAGTAGTCTATGTGGGCGGGCGTGCCCATGGTGATGCATCTCGGTGACTTACTTCCTACAAGCTGCGGCGGCCTACCGATCCGCCTAGGCCTCAAGTCCTTCTTGGCCTTGAAATATTTACGCATACAAAACCGATGTATCCATTCATTATTTCGATAAAAGATTTAACCAATGAATGCGATGTATTAAGCAATGTTGTGCGAGAGAGACTTACCCAAAACTCCGCCAATACTCGCTCCTGCTTGTTGCGGTAAGTGTCATCCGTGACCAGTGCGTACCTATCCCAGTTGGAGGCCGGCTCCCGCACCACCGGCTCTTCGGACAGTTGCACAAGCCGGGGTACCATTTCCTGCACAAAACACCAAGGATGCTCGCGGGGGTGCGTGCTGGAGTACCCGACAAAACCAACCAGGCCCTGCACAAGTGATTAAGAAAATTTATCTGTTTCTCTTAAGATTTCCAACATATCTTATGAAGTAGTTGTGATAACATCCATAGTTACTTACCTCTTTGCCATAGGCCGAATCACTGAACGGTTGTGAGGAAGCAGAACCGGAACCGGAGGGAGGCTCGCGGGACCTCGCTCGTAGAGAGTCCGGGTACCGGTACCCTCTTCCTCGCCCTCAAGCGCCTCGCCTCCCTCGCCCTCGAGCGCCTCGCCTCCCTCGCCCTCGAGCGCCTCGTCTCCCTCGCCCGTCTGCTGACCCCTCTCGTCCTCCGACGAGGACGAGGCCGTGGCCGTCACGTGCTCCTCCTCCAGCACCTCATCATGTGTCGAGGGAGGAGACCGCTGCCTCCTGCGGTGGCTGCCCCTGGTCCTCCTCTCGTCACCTCCTGCGGACGCTACCCCGGACGACGACCCCTCACCTCGAAGGAGAGGGTGGTCTCTCCCGTAAACCGAGGGCGTGTCACGGCGTGGACGTCTGCTCGCCATCTTTGTCCAATCACCTGCAATCATAAAGAATGAACAAGACTAATTAGTACATATATTAGAAATAGATTCACTCTAGCCTTAACGTTGTCCTTAGACTTGTCAGTGTCCATGAGAGTTCCCCAAAGTGCCTCGGTGATATTCTTTTCAGTGTGCATTACATCAATGTTATGTGGCAGAAGAAGGTCATCGAAATAGGGGAGCCTCGTCAAGCTGGATTTATGAGTCCACATATGTTCCTCACCATATCCCACAAAACCACCTTCTTCATTGGGAACGAGAGCATCTATCTGAACACGAACCTCGGCACCAGTCCTCAAGTGCGGTTTAGGGTCTGTCACTTTGACACCTTTTGTAAAGCTCTTGATGTCTTCTTTAAATTCATGGTTTAGAGGGAGGAACTAACGATGCTGGTCGAACGACGAATACTTGCCACCCTTCTTCAACCAAATGAACCTCACGGCTTCCTTCCATACTGGGCATGGGAACTTCCCGTGAACACACCAGGCGGCGAATAACCCATATGCCAGGAAGTCATGCAGGGAGTAGTGGTACCAAATGTGCATTTTAAAGCTTGTCTTTGTAGCTCGATCGTATGTCCATACCCCCTTCTCCCAAGCGTGGATCAATTCATCAATCATAGGTTCCATGAACACACCCATATTACTCCCCGGGTGTCCAGGAATTATCAATGACAAGAATACGTTATGCCGTTGAAAGGAGATGCCGAGAGGGAGATTGAGGGGGATAACAAAAATGGGCCAGCATGTGTATGGGGCAGCCATCATTCTATAAGGATTGAACCCATCTGTTGCCAGCGCGACACGTGCATTACGAGCCTCAGCTGCTTTGTCACGATGTTTGTCATTGAAATACGTCCATGCTTCAGCATCAGACGGATGTACCATCTTCCCAGGATTGTACCGTTTGCCATCTTTGTGCCATGTCATCTGTTTTGCGGATTCCTCAGTCATGAATAGCCGTTGGATCCTCGGTAGGAAAGGAAGGTGACGTAGCACTCTCGCGGGGATCGGAAGCTGCTTCTTCTGACCATCACCAGAGTCTACCTCCAGGTACCTGGAGGATTTACACTTCGGACAGTAATTTGCATCCTTGTGTTCTTTCCTAAATAGGACGCACCCCTTCGGACAAACATGTATCTTATCATACGGCATCTTAAGCATACGAAGGAGTTTCTCTGCCTCATACAAGTTCATCGGCAAAGTGTGCTTCTCCAGTAGCATGGTGCCAAACACGGCCAACATCTTATCGAAGCCTTCTCGACTCAGGTTTAACTCGGCCTTCAACCCCATTACGTGTCGTAGTCACTCCCGCTTCTCAGGACACCAAACTAGAGAATGTCCTCCTGCCCCTGGGCCAAATGCATGTTTCAAGAAACCATATGTCCCCTTCACCCATTCATAGTCGTAGTCACTCCCGCTTCTCCAGCACGTGTACATCCACTGACGGTCCTCCATCCTTTAACATTTACAGCAAAGAGTATTGTGACCATCAATTGCATCTACGTGGTGTTCCTACTGTCTAATAGGTGAGGATAGGTCCTAATCCCACCCGCGGATGCGTATATGAGGTTAGTTTCCATGCTCCGCTCCTCTCCGAGACAGAATTTCGGTAGCACCTCCCCGTTGTTCTCCCGATACATGTCCTGCAAGGGAGAGTGTGTATCCGGAGAACAACAGGGAGGTGTTGCCGAAACTCCTTCTCGGACCGGAGCGGACCATGGAAACTAACCCATCTACGCATCCACGGGCTGTCCAAAAAACGTGGACAATAAAAACAGACACGCTCGCATGAATCACGCAAAGATCCGCATACCTATGACCGTATCTCTTTTAGGCGGAGACTCTAAATCGGTTATGCGCGCTGGCTACAGCTGCAGACATGCAAAAAGAGGTTATTTATACCAAGGGTGTCGGTGAAGTAAGGCTAAGCGGGCGCGTGGCGAATCGATGCGATGGCGTGCGCAACGCAGGCGAGAACCGCGCGACGTCGACGAAGATGATCGGGTCCTCCGGGTCCCCTCCGACGTACTCTTCTCCTGCATAAAAAGACAATAGGTTATTTTTTGTTCAAAATTTCGACAAAGACACTCTCCCGCACGGGAGGTTTCAAAACTACAAAAAAACGACACGATGGTCGACATTCCCAGCGGCACGAAGGCCGACAACCACAACGGCACGAAGGCCCTCATATCAAGTTACGACACGAAGGCCCACACAACCACATACGGCATGAAGGCCGACAACGAGAGTTTTACCTAGGGTTGCGGTGGAGTCAGGCGTCGCGGTGCGGGGGTTACTTTCTTCTCCGGCGAGGTCGAGCGGTGTTGGAGTACTCCTCTCCCCCTCTTCCCTTTCTTCTCTCCTTTTCCCCTTCTTCTCCTTCTCTTCCCCTTCCTCCTTCTCTTCTTCTCCTTTTCTTCCCCTTCCTCCTTCTCTTCTTCCTCCAACTTCACCCTCTGCCTCCTCCCCTCTAACAGCAGCCGGCGATGGGGGCGGCCTGGGGGTTGGGGTCGGGGCGGAAAGGCCGGAGAGGGGGAGCCACCGGAGGGCCGGCCGGGGCGGTCGACCTCCCCTTGCTCGATGGAGATGGGGAACGGAGGCAGGGCGTGACCTCGGCCGCGCCGGGCGTGGTGGGGGGCGGGCGCTGCTGGTGGGCGCTGGGTGAGCTGGGCGGCCCTGGCTGGTGTGGGTGAGGTGTCCTGGGGTGTCCTGACAAGCAATGTGTGTGTGGCGACGTGTGGTGGGCGTGGGCGACAGGGCTGCCGGGCTCGGCGGCGGGCGGTAGCCATGTGAGTGTGTGGATGTGTGATGGGGGCGAGGCCGCCGGGAATGGCGCGTGAAGGTGGGGCGCGGGGCGGCGGCTCGGCTCGAATAGCCAGAATAGCAATGGCATGTGGCGGCGGTGGACGGCATGGGGCGGCCGTGAGCGAAGCAGCGTGGGGTTCGAGCATCCGATGTCGCAACTCGCTCGAAGCCTTCTCAATTTTTTACCGCAGCCTACACATGCGATAACATGGCATCTCGCCAAGTTTCGTGATTTTCGGACTTCGTATGGATTTTATATAATTTTAAAACACTTTTTTCCGGCAAGTTGGTCGTCATGTTACGCGAACAAGATGCGTGAAAATTTGATGCGGGGTCATGGATAGGGACTCAACATGCACCAATTAACATGAATAACATTTTTCGGAACACTACATTGCAATATTCCATGCACCTGCAGTTCAAATTTGACATATTCGAAAAAATCAAAGAATCAAAATAAATTAAGGAAATATACAAAACAAAATCAAAATTGGCCTAAATTTTAAAATTGTGTTCAAAACAATGTATTGTAGCACCACAAAAAAACTGGGCTAAAAAGACCAAAAAAAAAATGCTGAGGGCTCTTTGCCGAGGGCCTGTCCCGTGGCCCTCGGCAAAGAATTAAAAAAAAAAAAAATCTTTGCCGAGGGCCGTGGATCTGGGCCCTCGGCAAAGAATTAAAAAAAAAATAAAAAATCTTTGCCGAGGGCCGTGGATCTGGACCCTCGGCAAAAATTTTTAAAAAAATAAAAAATCTTTGCCGAGGGCCGTGGATCTGGGCCCTCGGCAAAGAATTAAAAAAAAATAAAAAATCTTTGCCGAGGACCGTGGATCTGGGCCCTCGGCAAAGAATTAAAAAAAAAATAAAAAATCTTTGCCGAGGGCCTAACGGGTGGCCCTCGGCAAAGCTTGACGGGAAATGGCCGCCGTGACCCAACGGGCCTAATTTGCCGAGGGCCTATCTTTGCCGAGGGTCGTACCCTCGGCAAAGGCCTCTTTGCCGAGGGCCATTCTTTGCCGAGGGCTCTTGTGTCTGGCCCTCGGCAAAGAGCGTCTTTGCCGAGTGCCCGAGATTTGGCCCTCGGCAAATCTTCAGGCCCTCGGCAAAGCACGGTTTTTACCTTTGGCAGAAATAATGTTTAGTCACTTAAAACAGGCCAACCAAAGTTAATTTGCTTCAATATGCAATATAGAAGTACTCCACTAAAGTTAGGTTAATAATTGCAGAAAGAAGTAGGTAGCTATTTTAGAAGTGAAGTTTTGGTTCCACACAGTGACAAGCATTGAATAGGCATAAGATTAGGAGTCAACTCTGGGGAACCACTGGTTTGATGTGCACTTAGGCCTATCATGTTGCGGCTATACGACTTTAGTTTGTATCAACCATTTTTTCAGGAGATAAATAGCTCGCAGTGACTGAAAAGATATCAATGATTTACCTTGTCTGTAACCAAACTTTGGGTTTCTGAGGCTCCATGCTAACAATATAAGCATAGACTGACATGTGCTTGTTTGGAAGAAGTCCCCCAATTCAGGGTATAGGCGGGACAGATCTTGGTTAAGCATTTTCTCAAGCTCCGCATTCATGAAATATTGGCCCCAAGTGCTCCCTGCATTGACAATGTACAGATTTTTTTTCCAAAAAGGCTGATGCCACTAATGGTGACTTTGTGGAAGATGTCACTTTCTTATATTGCTATAGGATTGAGAAATGATTCAAGATAATATGACTGGTGAGAAAATAATAGCATGCCTTGCCCTCCCTTTGTACTCTCTTCTCTATTTTAATGAAATGACACGCAAGTCTCTTGAGTGTTCGAGAAAAAAAATGATAGCATGGTCTGCAGGTTGCAACTAGTGACTAGTGAGAATAACAGTGCAGCAAAAACGTTTCTCTCTGCATTCCCTCCCCTTTCTTTTAAGTAACAGAAGACTTTATATTTAACATCTGACTACCTTCTCAGACACATGGACTGCAACTCATATGTTAATCTAGCACAAAACATCCCCTATCCAAGTATAACCTTAGTTTTTTTTAATAAATCATGGGTAACACGACAACTCAGAGACCACACACTTTAAAGGCAAAAGACAAAAGCTAGTGCCTACCTGGGCTCTGCGATATAGTGGATTCTCCACAATCAAGTCAGCGGCACCTTCTTCATCCTTGGAAAGATGGGGATCTATTAGCAGCCTTCGCCGAAGATTAGCATATCTGCAGCAATCAACAATTAAAATTCTAGAGTCAAAGCCCTGAAACCCAACAAAATTTGCATCTTTTACCACATACTAACAAGTAGTAGTAACAAAGATCATCCGTTTCACAATACTTTGCATTTTGATTACTTGATCAGCTTGTCCAAGGACAACAAAGCATGTGAGTTCCACTAGTAGGAATTCGCCCTAATTACAATCCAGTGTTCTCATTTTCCAATCCCTTCTAGTTTATTTCCATGGAGTCAAACCAAACAATAAAGATCTTTAGAACAATCAAGGACCATTTCAGCATTTCAAGAAATCAGAACTTTTTTTATGACACTACTACAAAAAGCATTTGTAGGGGCGGCTGGAGATCATTTGTAGAGGCGGCTCAGCAAGCCGCCCCTACCATACCGTCTCTACAAATCATGCATTTGTAGGGGCGATTCCCAGACCGCCCAGCTGCCCCTACAAATCGATTTATAGGGGCGGCTACAGTACCAGCCGCCCCTACAGTACATTTTTCCGCAAAAAAATTCAAATTTGACCAGAACACATGCATATATATATGTATATACATATATATATATATATATATATATATATATATATATATATATATATATATATATATATATATATATATATATATATATATATATATATATATATATATATATATATATATATATATATATATATATATATATATGTGTGTGTGTGTGTGTGTGTGTGTGTGTGTGTGTGCGCATATATAATTCAAATCTGATCACAAGCACAAGAGCATTATATAAACTACCATTACAAGTCCAATTCACAAGAATATATACAATGCATCTCAAATCTCCAATTAGTAGACATGCTGATATATCAGGACAACTGCAGGAAATCATAGAATTGGCAGCCATTACTAGAGCCAATTACTAATCTTCAATTAGTAGATGCTAGGAGTGCATGCCAAATTAACACTAAGATAGAGATAGGACGCTAGCTAGGACTGCATGCCAAATTAACACTACTAAGATAAAGATAGGACTGCATATGCCAAAGCTAGAATCGTCGATCCTCCTCAGTTCCTCCTTCCATGCGCAGCCCTCAGAAGTTCAGTCAATACCAAGGGGCAGCTCGCCAACAGATGATTGTAGCCCTCGGTCGCCAGGACCGCATCAAGAGTTTCAGGCGACCTGGCAATGAAATCAACACACTTGGCCTTAAGCGGCGAGCACTTGTCTTTGCTCGGCTAGAGCCAACGTCGTCGACTTTAAGCCTGTCAAGCCCGTACTGCGAAAATCTTGATTAGTTGCATCCATAATAATGAAATCTGGATTGATTCATTCAGCAAAAATAGACATACCTGTCAGCAGCTGCGAGTAAGTGCTGAGCCATAGCCATCGCCATTTCAGGCTCCTCATCAAGCTCCAGAGCCCTGTCGGTGTAGATGAAGTGAAGCATGACCTTGAAGACATCAGCGTCCATGTCCTCGATCCTGACACTCTGGGAGCTCCTCTCATTCATGCCACCAAAGAACTCGGCCATGACCTTGCAGCAAGAATGATTTTGTGCACAAGAAAACGCTCGCCAGACTCCAGCTCAAATGTGACGTCTGCTCCCCTCTGGCCCTGCCAGAGCTCACCAAAGTGCCGCTCCAGATCAGAGGGTGGCAGTGGCGGCGGCGCCTCTGTATTAGCTAGGACGACTACATGAAATACTACAATAGCATATGATAAGAATTTTAGGTGTCGGACTCTAGGTATCACAAGTGCATACCGACAATCTACAAGTGCCCTCACAACTTGTTATTTCTCCTGAGGATGTGGTCCAAGTTTGTTTGTGACTAGAACTACCTACACAGTACATTTGATCCATTACTAGTTCTTTGCTAATCAAGTAAATAGGCATCCCAGAAGACATTCAAATATGAATAGTTGCATTGCAAGGTAAAGAATAGGCCTGCAAAAGCTAGAAAAGTACATACAAACCAATCTCAACAAAGAAGATCCTAAATTTGATCACTATATATTATATAGGCATAGAAGACAATGAGGACAAATTGAAAATACAGAAGCAATATGTCAGTATCTCAAATGAGAGAAGCAGAACTATTATGTGTGCAGACGGACCATATGTGCAGACACCCCAGGAGAAACTTGGGCTGAACCGATCATGTGTGCAGACGGACCCTTTGAAACCACAGCTCTGGCACAAGGTGGATGGGCATCATAGACAGTAAATTTTGTTCCCAAGAAGTTTGATCTGATCAACAGAGAAGAATATGGTAAACCAAGGTCTCTGTCATAGCCATACTTTTGATCTGATGCACGGCATTGAAAAAACAGAGCAAGTTTTGAATTTCAGACACTGTTTCTTGAATGCTCACCTTAGCTTTCCAATGTAGGTACCTTTTGATGTATTCTTTGCATCAAGCTAGATCAGGTATTCAGTGCCTGTGGGCCTATGACTTCTGCGTGCAGCAAGTAGAAATTTCCCATCATCAGCTAACGCTGCAGATGGGGAGAGGGAGGGGAAGAGAAGAGACATTAACTATTCCACCATTTTAGATAACCATATTTAGCATCTTCTAATTAGCTAGGACAGGAAATGTAAGTGATAGAGTAAGTGGACATGTGCACAAGATCTTTAAGGCATCCAGATACAATGTGTGGCAGTACTAAACAACAAAACATATCTCATAAATGGTTTAAGCAGGGAGAAGCATGAATGTGTGGATGAATACAATAAAAGTTTGTAACTTGTAAGCATAAACAGACAGTTTCATTACCTTTTTCTAAAGGAAAATACCTTGTATCTCAGATTAATAGACTGCAACCTAATCATAATATTTTCATTGCTGATTGACATCCAGAGATTAGAGATCTGGACTAGCAGATACGAGAAATAAAGAGCCACCATTCAGAGCATACACAATGAAATGAGGAAAGAGTATTTTATACCGAGTACATTTTAGCCTGAAGCTTTGTTCTTACCCCAACGTCAGAATGTCTGAACAGAATCAAACATAAAAAGACAAGTAAATTCATCGAAAATTAATCTGATAGATTGAAACAATACTCACTACCATTTTGCTGGGCATGTGTACACGCACAACCTGCGGCCAGCAATCAGGGCTAGATACGTCATCAGAGTACACGATATACACTCTCCTCCCTCTACTGCTACATGTAAAAACAAACAAATCGACGGAGATATTAGCATGCCAACACCGACGACCATATATCAGGAACGGAAGGGGAAGGGGAATGGGAATGGAGGAGTGGGATACCTGGCAGATGGGACCGTCACCGTCTAGACCAGCTTGAGAGGACACCTGCCGGATAGGGACGCCGAGCAGCGGTCCTCGAAGACCCGCGCCTCAAGCCCGTAGGAGATCCGTCGCCTCCGCTGGTGTCCCAAACCTAGGAGAATGAGTGAACGAGGACGAACATAGAAGAGAGGAAGGAGAGAAGGGATGAGGAGCTCACCATCCCCCACAAGCCGGATCCACCGCGGATCTAATGGATCAACCCGGGCTATGCCAAGATGGCCACCGCGGAGGTCTGCCCGCGCCGCTGCCCTGCCCGCGTCGGGGGAGATGGGGAGAGAGGGAGGGAAAGAGAAGAGACTGCCTGGACTCACCCGTGTGGAGCGGATCTAGGAGCGGAGCCGGGAGCCACGAGTGCATGGTGGTCTCGTCTCGTCTCGCGCCCGCACGGCCGTGTGGTCAGTCACTGCGCGAACGGAAACCAGCGCGGGCCAAGGTGGGCATCACGTCAGCGGAGGGGAGGGACGACGGAGCCGCTAAGAGAAGAGGGAGTGAGGAGAGCGGAGACAAGAGAGAGAGGGAGCCGCCGCCGAGAGAGGATGTGGACGCGCGAGAGGGAATTAGGGTTGGATTTTTTTCTCGGGCCGGAGGTGGCTGCTATATATACCGCGGGAATTTGTAGGGGCGGCTGGTGATTCCGCCGCCCCTACGAATGGACACAGCAGGTACCAGCCGCCCTTGCAAATCGACTCATTTGTAGGGGCGACTCGTATTACCAACCGCCCCTACTGTGCCATTTGTAGGGGCGGCTGTTGTGTTGGAGCCCGAGTACATCACTGTAGGGGTGGCTCCAATGCCAGCCGTCCCTAAAAAAAGCTCCGTTGCTACAAACTGTTTTTCATGTAGTGTGAGGAACTGTGGCAGGCGCGAGGCTGACATGAACATTATATTACCATATGCAAGGATCTTTGGCATACAAGATTTGAGAGAAAGGCAATAAAGAACTAAGCAACAATTTTGGTATGAAAGTTGATCCACGGCCACGGAATTAGCTCAATCTTGGTATCAAATCATTTCAAGAAATGTAAGAAGCTTCTGCAGGATTAAACGCAACATGATTCCCCGAGACGATCAGACCTCTGGCGGGAGTCGGCGGCGCGGCGGAGCTCGTCGGTGGAGACGGCGGTGGAGCCAGGGATGACCCCGAGATCGGCGCGCCACCGGGCACTGCGGAGGGCCGAGAAGCTCGGCCTCACCAGAGAGCCCGGCATTGTCATCTCGGCTCCAGCCTCCGCTGCGGGAGCACGAACCAGATGCACCCTCACCGAAGGAAGGAGTTGCAGGCTGGCGATGTGGAGCCGACCGGACAGGTCTATATCGGTTTGCGATCATGACGAGGAGGGATTGTGATCGAGGACGATGAGGAGGGCGGTCGCAGCGTGGTTTCTTGGCGTGGGAAAGGGGGAGGACGGAAAGGGAGGGGGATAATGGGGGAAAGCGAGGGTGGATGTGTCGCCGGTGGCTTGTATCGCAACTGTCGCTGGAATACAGCAAGCGCCCTGTTTGCTCCTCGGCTCCATCAACATTATTTATTTTCTGTTGTTCAAAAAACATTATTTATTTTCTGGCTAGTGGCTAGTCATTTTGTCAATTGATGAAATTAAGGTAGTCAAGTTTTTCACACAAACTTGATACCAATGTCTTAAAAATAAAAATCGGTGCTAAATGTCAAACGATTGAGATGTGGTGAACCAACCGAACTGATCGATCTAAGTCCGTGTCACTCGCTTTAACAATGTAAAGTGACATCTCCATTGATAGCCAGACGTACGTATATAGTAACTTTATTATTTTTATAATGTATTGGCTTGGTCTTTTATAGGCATTCACAAGAGCATGCCTGATGCATGAAATTTATAGAACATATTGGCAAGACTTTCTTCATATCACTCTGTTTCTTCTTGTCAACTAGTGTATGGACAACAATCAATGATTCTTCATCTGCAAAGATTCGGCTGTGTTGTGAATGTGCCGATATCTCCATCCTAGTGTACATATGTGGGACCTCATCAAAAATTGAGTTTTCTTTTTGAATCATCCGGAAGATATCACCATCCTAATGTACATCTGTGGGACCTCAGCGAAAGTTGGTTTTTTGAAATGCCCGGAAGATTCCAGCTTATATTAATAAGAAGCAACAATTCCTAATGGACAACTAGGAAATCGAAAAGGGGAAGACAAAAGAAGTTGAGGATTTATGTTGGTTATTATAAGACTTCGTTGTCCATAATCAAATATTTGAGACCTATAACTGGGGATCTATGTATAGCTTGGTATATTAATAGTATCTTCGATAGAAAAATCTATACAGTACCTCCCATATTCATCCCTAGCCACGGTGGATGCCATCTTTGTCCTACATGTGAGGTTCGTTTTTATGTAAATATCTAATTTTGTGCACTAGGGAACAAACAACATGTGCTATATTCCCTACGTCCGTGAGAGCAAGTATAATGATTGGCTATAAGCAGACTGAATGTTGAGGTGGAAAAAAGAGAAGAGGAGATAGAGGCGAAGCGGGTTGTAAGTTTACATCCCGCTTAGTCACAAGAACCTAGAAATTTTGTGAGGAAGACAAACGAGCCATGTATTAATAGTAAAGTGTTAACTAATATATGGGTGGGCTGCAAAGATTCTTACGGCCGCAGCCGGCTGTATATTAGCCCTGCTCTAAAATAATTTTCACTTTTTAAGAAATTAAATAATTTGAAGTTTGATCAAAATTATAGAAAAATATACTAATATTTATGACACAAAATAAATATCACTAAAATGATTATGAATTATATTTTTATAATAAATTTAATTAGAGATATAAATGTTAATAATATTCACTATAAATACCAAAGTTAAACTAGCTTGATACATACGTGATCCATAGCTGCATTCTTTCAGGGACTGAGGGGAGTAGGCTAGATGCCCTTGTTACCACATTCGTGCATGGCATGCTACTTTGCATGGATGACGTGATGCCCTTCGGACCATGGTTACTCCTTTGTATCAGATGCCAGGAGTACATGCATGACCTGCTACTTTGCATGCATGGATGACGTGACATGACCTTAGTTCTGTGGTAGCATCTTTCTTTGCAATGGTAACACAAGAAGTCCCTGATTGCATTGTAGAAAAATAAGAAGTTTATTAACCGGTAGCATCTTGTTAGAAATGAAAAGAAAATATACCGTACTACTACTACATGATTGGGCATGAATAAAATTTCAGACAGGTTCCGAACATTTTTTTAATCAAGTGTAGTTTCTTTGTGCGTTTTTTTATTACTATTATTTGCAATCTTTTCTGCAACCTCTTAATACCCATGCATGGTGTGGGGGCTCCGTGCCGGTCTTGGGGCTTGGTCGATTAGCCAGGATTCTACAAAGAAATCTTTCCGACTGTTTTGTATATATACAAGGTCAGTCTCAGTGGACTAAGACTGTCCTGTCAAAAAAAAAACTTGAATGAAACACCCACTCTTAATGAAAAATTTTATTTTATAGTTTTATAGTCATTTAATTTCATGACTCGTGAGCCGGTAATCGTGCCAAGAGATGAAACTCATTTCATCTCTCTTCTTAAATACATAGCAATGTCATAAAAATAATTATGTGGCAACCTATTTAATGGAGATGAAATTCTCGTGAAACTCCCACAGAGGCCGGTCTCAGTAGGAGTTTCATTTGCATTTAATGAACTACCACATAAACGTTTTTGATGATGTGGCGAGGTTTTTAAGAAGAGAGAAAAAGTGAGTATCATGGGGATGAAACTCTTTTTTTTACGAATTACACAAGTACAGACGCAGATGCTCAACACGCACGCACATCCACCCCTATGAACATACACGCAAACTCTACCCCTATGAGCACCTCTGAAAGATTAGAATGAAACTCTCCATTGAGAGTGGGTGTTTAATCCATGTTTCATATCGTTCTATATGACTTGGCAGTCTTGGAAACAACAACATGAAACTCTCCACTGAGACTGGCCTATTTGTCCTAGTAGGAATTAAAGAAATTTAATATAATTATCTTTTCTCAAAGTCCAGTGCTATCTATATTGAGGAATAACATAAAATCCAAAATATACTACTCATAAGTACTACTCCCTCCGTCCGAGAAAATATATAATTTTAGCAAAGTGTCACGTTTTAGTATTTTAAGTATGATCAATTATAGATGAAAAATATTAATATTTACGATATCAAATAAATTTTACTAGATTAATTATGAAATATATTTTCATAATAAATTAATTTGGAGCTATAAATATAAATACTATTCATTAGAAACTAGGTAAACCGTGAACTACTTTTTCCGACACGCAATGCATAGTTGCATGTTTTTGTGGACAGAGGAGGCACAGTGGACGGAGGGAGGCACAAAAGTAAAAGTAGATGTTAATTGCACAAACACATCACATACGCACCGATGGCACATGCTACGCCACCCCTCTGATTGGACGGCCGGTAGCACTGGTCGGCGATAGGCGTAGTAGACGTCGATCGCGCTCCAGCTTGAGCAGCAGCCTATGGGCTCCACACCATGAGTGCAGTCTATGAGAGAGCCATAGTGCAGCGAGCTCTCTATCCACTCCCCAGTCCCCTCACACCTCTACTCTCTCATCTAAGGAAAGGTTTCTTGCATCAACACCGAAAGTTGTAGCCCCTCTGCGATTGGGAGCAATTTATAACAGAAGAAACTGAATAATAACATGGGATTTTACCCCAGGGACGCCTAAAACCTATACTCCTATACACTTCATTTTGATGGTCCCGTCTCTCTGAAATCGTGTGTCCTCTCCAGTTTAATGTGATTTGAGCATCATAACCTAGAAGTATGGGTTAAGTGTAGAAAATATTGAACCTAAACTTACAGGATCGACATCCCTGCAAGATATGTAGCCTTTCTCTATTTTTTGGATGTGGTACAACCTATAACCAATACTGTGAAATCAAACCGATGAATCATATAGCTGCAATCCTTGTAAGACAGGCCAATACGTATCAGGTCAATACGTATCAGGTCAAGCAGCATACATTAGTAGAAGGCCAGATTAATCAGAAAATAGGTTAAAGAAGGCACAGCTCGACTTTATATGCAGCCACTCCTTTCAGTAAACCACCATTAGCTGAAGCAACAATTTGGGGTAGCAACAATAGCGCTTAGAAGAGGACTTCTGAGAGGGGAGTGAGCAGCAATGCAGGCAAGGAACGATAACACATCCAAATGAGAGAAAAGGATTTTAAGGTAACAAAAGAATAAAAAAGAGACGTCTCTTTTATGTCGTGCATGGATGGATGGCTATTCTCATAACAATGAAGCAATTATTTGAGAACGAAAATTATGTCGCTAATAAATTGGGAAGAACTAATTAGTTAAGAAATCGGGAACCTTTTTGTTGGGCCCTTGCCGTCGCTCCTGCCGCCTAGGCTGACAGCCGGGCCTGCGGACGCGGATGCCCTCACCGTGTTGCTCCTTGCGTCCATCCTAAATCATTCGATCTTTCCCTCCCCTGTGAGTGCTTGTGTTGCGTGTGTGAGCGGTGGCAATGGCGGGCGGCGCGGCACTGGCGCCGAGCGCGTCGGCCAGCAAGCGACAGGACTACCCCGGCGGGCTTACCCTGTTCGTGTTCAGGGCGTGCATGGTGGCGGCCACGGGCGGGCTCATCTTCGGCTACGACATCGGCATCTCCAGCGGCGTCACGTCCATGGACCCCTTCCTGAGCCGCTTCTTCCCGTCGTGTACCGGGATGAGGCAGACTCGGCGGACGGCGGCAAACAGTACTGCAAGTTCGACAGCCAGCTGACGCTGTTCACGTCGTCGCTCTACGTGGCGGCGCTCGTGGCGTTGCTCTTTGCGGCGTCCGTCACCGGCGCCTCCGGGCGCAAGTGGTCCATGTTCGCCGGCGGGATCACTTTCCTCGAGGGGTGCGCGCTCAACGGCGCGGCGGTGAACGTGGCGATGCTGATCCTGGGCCGCGTGCTGCTCGGCGTCCGCGTCGGGTTTGCCAACCAGAGCATGCCGGTGTACCTGTCGGAGATGGCGCCCGGGTGGATGCGCGGCATGTTAGGATCAATGATTTGTACCTCTAACCCGTAGATCCGGGAAAGACCTCATCTTTGTCTTCTCTGTAGATGTACAACAACGGGTAGACGCCGGTGCCGCGGTAGCTCCGGCTCGGTGGAGTCCGTGGTGGTGGCGATTCAGTGGCGCTGTGGAGACCCAGTCCAGTGGCGCAGGCGGTGTCCCTGCATAGGCGACGGCGGTGGTGGTGGCGGGCTCATTCCGTCGCTGGCAGCATCTCTTTAGGATCGGATTAGAATTTTCTGTAGGTGGGTGTGGCGGCTCCAGTCGAACCTCGTAGTCCGAGCCTAAATCTCCACCTTGTCTTTTATGTGTGCTGTGCGACAGGGGCTCACCAACCATATTAGGGTTGGGCTCCCCCGATCAGAGAGCAGAGACAAGGGGCCAATAGGCCGTTGGCCATATTGGTGGAGATCAACTAACATTCTCCCCCTTGATCTCATTCTATCTTTCAATTTTATATCATTTACTTTTGTTCATTCCATTACAGATTAGCGCATAGAGCATGGCTCATCGGCACGGTCCATTACCGATAGACTTAACAGATACAACACATTACTCTGTTCTGAAATAGATACTTATCTTTGGGCCTTCTTTTGTCCAGAAATTTTAGGCTTTCCCTTAAACCTATGCTAGCTACATGTTCTCTGAACACCATGTTCTCTGAACATGTTGGGTGGTAAGCCTTTTGTAAGCGGATCCGCGAGCATCCTTTCTGTTCTTATATGCTCAACACTTATGACTTGTGACTTGATCTCGGACTTTATCTTTCACAACATAATACTCTATGTCAATGTGTTTGGTAGCACCACTTGACTTATGTTGTGAGCATCCTTTACTGCCAGATTATAATCGCAGTATAACTTTTAGTGGTCTATAGATGTCGTCAACCACCTTCCAACCGGGTATGAACTTCTTTAGCCACTTCACTTGCCCGTTGCCTCATAACACGCTACAAACTGTCATATATTGTGGACGATGTAGTGACGGTTTGCATTGAGCTTTTCCATGAAATAGCTCCCCTTTGCGAGATGATAGAAAATTCACGTCTGGATATGCATTCACTCTCGCATAATCAGAATCTGAATATCCCACCATGTGGAGTGAATCAGATCTTCTATATGTCATCATGACGCCTTTCGTTCCTTGCAAATAATGCAAGACTTTCTTTACTAATTTCAGTGTTCTATTCCAGAATTGCTCTGGAATCTGTCAAGTAAAACCCGATAACAAATACCAAGTCAGGGCGCGTACATACTTGAGCCTGTTGCAAGCTTCCGACAGCTGAAGCATGTGGAACCACTTTCACTTTATCGATTGAGCTCATATTGGTTCCTGGGGCATTGAAAATCCCCATATCTGTCGCCCTTGACTATAGGAGCAGGTGAGGGACTACATTTGTGCATACTAAATTTCTTTAAGATCTTTTTCCATGTATGCCTTTTGTGACAGTCCTTATACCCTTTTTCTTCTATCTCGGTGAATCTCGATCCCTAGAACGAACAAGGCTTCACCAAGATCTTTCATATCAAATTTCTTTGTCTTCAGTAGTAGACTGACATCACTACTAGCAAGTAAGATATCATCTACATACATGACAAGAAAGATAAACTTTCCATTCTTAAACTTTGTATAGACACAATTGTCCTCTATATTCTCTTTACTTTGTATAGACACAATTGTCCTCTATATTCTTTTAAACCCAAAATTCTTTATTGTCTGATCAAACTTCAAGTACCACTGTCTTGAAGCTTGTTTTAATCCATGAATGGATTTCTTTAGGCGGCATCCAATTCATTCTTTTTCTTCCATGACAAAACCTTTCAGTTGTGTCATGTAAACATTTTCCTCCAAGTCTCTGTTGAGAAATGCCGTCTTTACATCCATATGATGTAATCCTTAATCGTAATGTGCCACTAATGTCATTATGATTCTGAAGGAAACTTTACATGAGACTAGAGAAAATGTCTCATTGTAATCAATCCCTTCTCTTTGCATAATGCCTTTTGCCACAAGTCACGCTTTATATGTCTCTATATTCCCTTGAGAGCCAAGTTTTATTCTGTAGACCCATTTACATCCTACTATTTTGGTTCCTTTAGGAATTATTTTCAAGTCCCAAACTTTATTGGCATTCATTGATTTCATTTCATCTTCCATGGCCTCAAGTCATTTTGATGAATGATCACTTCTCATGGCTTCTTCAAATGAGGTGGGATCATCCTCCATTTGAAATTCCTTAGTGTTATACACTTCATAATCAGCAGAAATAGCTGATTTTCTAACTCTTTGAGACCTTCTAGGGGCCTACACATTTGGCACATCTTCTGTTTGAGGCTGTTGTTGCTCCCCCTCATGTGTGGCAATAGGTTTTATAGAATCCTGAAGAACAGGTTCCTCATCGTCATTCATTGTTGCCACAGGTGGGATAACAACAGGTGATGACACCACAGTATCTAGCATTGTCGGTGCAGCGACAGCAGGTAGTGAGAAAATTGGCTCATGAATCATTGGAGTGGGCGCATACACCCGCTTCAGTTCAAGGTCAATTTCTTGAGCTACCATGCTCCCCCTCATCAATTCATCCTCTAGGAAGACAGCGTGTCTTGTTTCCACAAACTTTGTATGTCTCTCTGGATAGTAGAAAATGAAAACCTTTTGACTTTTTTGTGTAGCCAATGAAATGACAACTTACTGTTTTAGGATCTAACTTCCCAATGTTTGGGTTAAATACTTTAGGCTCAGCAGGGCTCCCCCACACACACGCAAGTGGTTTAGTGAGAGCACTCTTTCTGTCCACAACTCATACGGTGTTTTGGGCACCGACTTATTTGGTACTCTTTTGAGAATATGAATGGGGTTTTTAACACCTTCATCCACAGGCTCAACTGTAAGGTGGAGTAACTTATCATACTGCCCACCATATCCATCAGGATACGATTGATTCTTGTAGTTACTCTATTCTGCTGAGGTTTGTCCGGTGTAGAATACTGGACTACTATGTTATTCTTTTAGGGTATGCCGACCATAGTACTCCCCCATGGTCAGACCTGACTATCTTTCTCTTTAAATTGCGTTGGATTTCAACTTTTGTCTTAAATATCTACATTTATCCAATGCTTCTGTTCTTTCTTTGATTGGATAAATGTAGACATAACAGGAGTAATCATCTGGGAATGTTATGAACGAATCATTTCCATCCATACTCTTTACAGGAAACTGACCACAGATGTCTATGTGAATAATCTATAAAATTCCTGCATTTCGTTTGACATCTTTCTTTACATATTTTCCTTTTATGCATTCTCTGCATTGTTCTTAATCTGAGAGCTCTAATGGAGGAAGAATATCATTCTTAACTAGTCTTTCTATTCTCCCCCTCGAAATATGGCCTGAACGATAGTGCCATAATTTCGACGACGCATTGTGAGCTCTCTTATGCCACCATTATCAGAGTGACTATCTGTCACCAGCTGCTTTATCAGCTAGATAGCACATGTCTTTGAAGAGCCAGTGAACTGACTCTTTATTCTATCGAGGTACTCGGTGACCGTGTCACACTCTGAGATTGAGCTCACAATTGTAGGCTCGATCGTGTTCTTTATCATAGCCAAACTTTTCTTGTTGGCAGTGATTCATTTCCTATGCTCAAGGAGTCAAGGGCATAGTATATCTTTTGGGATTCAAAATCCCTCTCTTTAGTTGCCCAAGTGGCATCATTCTCTTTTGTCTCCCTCACCGGTGCCACAAACTCAGTGGAACACGGTGAGGTGACTACCCAGTCCACCTTAGACAAGATGAAAATCAGGTCAAAACTTTTCTTAACATAAAATAACACCATTTGCATGCATTGATTCCAACGTTGGTCAAAATCAAAATATACAATTATTCTTATACACTAATTCTACATCACCGTTGGGCAGAAATAGAATTAATGCATAAATCTTTAACTTTCACAACTGTTCTTACACACTAATTCTACATCACCGTTGGACAGAAGTAGAATTAATGCATAAATCATTAAAATTTACAACTCTTCTTATACACTAATTCTACATCACCGTTGGGCAGAAGTAGAATCAATGTATAAATCATTAAAATTACGATATTGTTATTAACAACGTTGGTCAGAAAATAACAACATCATAATTTTATCAAAACTCTTTTTCTCCAATTAAATACCACATTGGTTCAAAATAACTGGGGAATCAACAATTTCTTTGGCTGTGGAAAAACTCTCTTTTCCTTGAATTTTACCCATAGGGAAAATTGCTTTTTCTATTTTCTTTAATCCATTAATCAATTTCCAGGAAATAAACATTTACTAGAAAAACATTCTTTTTCTCCAGTTAAATATCATGTCGGTTCAAAATGACTGGAGAATATAATTTTTCTTAAGCAGCGGTAAAATTTTCACTCAATTTCTTGAATTTTACCCACAGGGAAAAATTACTTTTCTATTTTTCTTTTGAGCCAATTTACATTTTCAATTTTCCAGAAAAAGAAAAATGCGAAACGGGCTCATTCTTTATTCTCGGCGGCCCAAAACGGCAAAAAACCAGCTCGACCCAGCTCATCACAAGACTTAAGAAGCCGCACCAGCCGCAACAGGGCCTGGGCGGCAAAAGTCTTGTTGCAGCGCGCTCGCCTGGGCTGCATGAAGTCGGCCCGTGCATCTGGCGCCGTTGAATCTGATCGGACGGCCGAGCGTTCGTTCGGGTGGTATAACAACAGTCGCCGCGGCTGTGAGTCCCGGAACCCTAGCTCATTTCGGTGTTTGCTTTCTCTCTCTTCTTCGCCGCTCTCTCCTCTCTCTACCTTGCTCTCTCTTCTCAGCTGAGCACAACCGAGCGAGCGAGAGTGAGCGAAGGCGTCCATGGCACCGCCGCCGGCCCCCTCGTCGGCGTGCGCGCTCCCCAGCGGGTGAGCACGCCGCCGTCGAGCGGCCTAGCCGCGGTGACCCCTTTGCCGAGCCCGGCTCGGTCTTCTTCTCTCGCGCCGGTGAAGGGCCGGCTCGGCTCTTCTTCTCCCGCACTGGCGAAGGGACATCCCGACGCACAGTGAGGTAGATGCACCCCTTCCCCCTTCGGATTTGTATTGTTCTTCTTCCTTTTCTTTTCGAGTTCATTCGAATGGGAAACTAGGGTTAGGGTTAGGGTTAGGGTTCCGACCCTTCTTTTTCTCTTCTTCTTCCCCAATCGGATCTAGATCTTGTCTGCTTCTCTTTGTTTGACCAATTGGGGTTAGGGTTCATGTGCCGACCCCTTTTCTTTGTTCTTTTTCTTTTCGCTTGAATTTCCTTTCTTTTCTTTTCCCTTGTTTCTTTTTCGATTTGGATTTTGTTCCTCTTTTCTGAACTGGTTAGTGGTTGGATCTTCCCCTTCAGATTTGAGTTGGATTTTCTTTCTTTTCTTTTCGCTTGTTCACCCGAAAAGGGGATCTAGGGTTAGCGTTCGTTTTCTTTTGATTTCTTTTTCTCTTTTGGAGTTCATCCAAATGGCTTTCCCTTTTCCCTTTCTCCATGCGAGTTAGGGTTAGGGTTCGGTTGAACCTAGATTCTTTCCCCTTCTTCCCCTTTCCTGTTCTTCTTTTGGGATTACCCCGATTTGGGATTGGGGTTAAAATTAGGGTTATTCTTAGGGTTCGGCCAAATCCGAATCCCTCTTCTTTCCTTAGATCCGAACTAGATCTGTTTGATTCTTTACTTTTGCCGTGCGTCGTTGAACGGTGCGGCTTCTTTCCCCCACGCACGGTGGCGGTGATGACCGATAGACAGTGATGTCTGCCACCCCGGTCACTCTTTTTTTTGCTTTTACCCGGTTAGGGTTAGGGTTACACAGAGGCAACCTGCTCTGATACCATTGTTAGGATCGATGATTAGTACCTCTGTGTGTAACCCGTAGATCCAGGGAAGACCTCATCCTTGTCTTCTCCGTAGATGTACAACAGCGGGTAGACGCCGGTGCCGCGGTAGCTCCGGCTCGGTGGAGTCCATGGTGGTGGTGATCCAGTGGCGCTGTGGAGACCCAGTCCAGTGGCGCAGGTGGTGTCCCTACATATGCGATGGCGGTGGTGGTGGCGGGCTCATCCCATCGCTGGCAGCTTCTCTTTAGGATCGAATTAGGGTTTTCTGTAGGTGGGTGTGGCGGCTCCAGTCGAACCTCGTAGTCCGTGCCTAGATCCCCACCTTGCCTTTTATGTGTGCTGTGCGACAGGGGCCCACCAACTATATTAGGGTTGGGCTCCCCCGATCAGGGAGCAGAGACAAGGGCCCAATAGGCCGTTGGGCCTATTGGTGGAGATCAACTAACACGGCATGCTCAACAATGGGTTCCAGCTCATGATCATGCTGCGGATCCTCCTCGCCAACCTCATCAACTACGGCACGACGAGGATCACTGGCGGGTGGGCTGGCGATTCAACCTTGGGCTGGCGGCCGTCCCGGCCGCCATCATCACCGTCTGCTCCCTGTTACTCCTGGAGCGCGGCTAGCCCGAGGAGGCGAAGCGGATGCTGCGGCGGGTGCATGGCTCCGACGACGTGGCCGCCGAGTACGACAACCTGTGGTGTCCGACGAGTCATCTAGGGCGGTGGCTCACCCGTGGGGCAACATCCGGCGGTGGCAGTACCATCCCCAGCTGGTGATGGCGGTGGCGATCCCGCTGTTCCAGCAGCTGACGGGCATCAACTGTTAGAGACGATAGGCAATATAAACGACGAGAACAGTACATCAAACACAGGGAACATGAGATTTTAATGTGGAAGACCCTCCCAAGGAAAAAGAGAAAAACCACGGGCACCAGCCAGCAAATCTTCACTATATCGGGTGTGGTTACAAACGTCGGGGATTTACAACTTTTCTCTTATCAGAAGACGACGACTTACAGGAGGTATATATAGAGAAGGAAAACCCTAATAGGCGACGATCCATAACGCGGGGGGCTCCCCCCCCCCGCACCCCCAGGCGTCCCCGCTTCGCTTCGGCCCAAGCCTTCCAGCGATGGGCCTCGCGGAAGTTAGCCTTTATCTTGTAAATAACTGAATTTGGATTATAACTCAACATAAACATGATCATGTTCTGCGCACCGGTGCTGTTCAAGACACTGGGCTTCGGTAGCACCGCGTTGCTCATGTCGACAGTCATCACCGGGTTCGTCATCCGATATATCCTGTTTATCCTATTTATCCATGACCTCCGATAAATTTTTATTTCCGATAAAGACTTCATCGATGCCATCTTGACTTGCCACAGCGAAAAACTCGTCTTGTAATCCAGCAGCGGTAGATCAAACTTCATCGATGCCATCGTGAAACCCTAATAGGTGATGATCTATACGTCAGGGGGCTCCACCCCCCCCCCCGCACCACCCAGGCGTCCCCGCTTCGCTTTGGCCCAAGCCTCCCGGCGATGGGCCTCGCTTCGCTCCGTCAGAAGTTAGCCTTTATCTTGTACATAACTGAATTTAGATCACAACTCAACATCAACGTGATCATGTTCTACGCACCGGTGTTGTTCAAGACGCTGGGCTTCAACGGCACTGCGTCGCTCATGTCGATAGTCATCACCGGGCTCGTCAACCTCGTGTCGCATGCCTGCTTCGGTTGTTGTGCTGTGTGCGAACGATGGGCAGCTGGTTTCGTGTGGCTACTCCTCAGCCTCGGAAGGCTGATGAGCTCTGGAGTCTGACCACGGGGATAACGGCTTCTCCAACGGCACCACCACCGCCACCACCCTACGTGCGCCCATCAGAGGTACTAACAGTGTCATTTGAATCCAAGAAGTCGAAGTCGTCCCAAGAGAAGGATGCAGCACTATTTGAATTTGGTCCGATATTTATGATAACAGTGTCATCCAGTTGATCTTTATGATATAACCAGGATCTGGCTTATTTTTCAAAACAAATTGTTTTTTTTGAATTTGATCCGATATATCCTGTTTATCCTATTTATCCATGACCTTCGATAATTTCCGATAATGAAAACCTTGCTTAGGATACACTTGCACTTCCCCGATCCCCATCCTAGGTTCCTTTTTCATTAGCTCGGTAACCTCCGCGGCATACATTCCACCGATCTAGCAATGATAGAAACTGGTCTTTTCTTCCCCTCTTCTATGATAGATGTTTCTCTCAGCCCACCATGAACACATGCCAATGGCCATTTTGCATTGGATATCCTACCTCAGGCCTAGGATAAAACAGATCGCTTCACGTGGAGATTGCCAACTGTTCTCGGTATTCTGCCACTCCTAGCTCGGCCCAAAATTGCTTTGGTGCAGGACATTTGAAATAGAAATGGACCCCATCCTCCACATCCTCGTTGCACACTACACAGCAACTCGCGACCTCCATGCCTCAGGGGATGACTGCTACTCTCCACAAAAAAATGTTTTATCTTATTAGGAATCTCCATCTTCCGGCTGGTTCATCGAACTCGAACTGGATGTGCCCCCGTTGCGACTCTGCTTGTTTATGATCCCCCGGCGACAAACTTTGTAGGCACTTCTGACGGAGAACATACATACCTCATGGATCATAGTGCCACGCCAAAGAATTCTCCCAAGCGGAAGTGAGAGGTATAGCCAGGATAATCGGCGCATCCTCCTCCAAGAATGTGTCACGAACAAGCTGAACGTCCCAATCTCCAGTACTCGGATCAACGAGTTCTGAAACTTGGCGTAGAAGATTACTGCCCTTTGGGGTGATCGGCCGGTGTGTATGATTTTTTGGGAGCCATACCATCCATGTCTCTAGTTCTCCAGATTATTCCCTCTTTCAGTGTAGCAATGCCTTTCAAAATACTTCTCCAAGTATGTGAAATTCCATCCTTTGGGCAGGAAGCAAGGCAGCTTGAATTTGGAAAATACTTCACTTTCAGGACTCTAGTGCATAGAGAGTTTGGGTTCTGAATGGTGCACTACCCTTGCTTAGCTAACATCGCCAAGTTGAAGGCATCCTAAAATCTCCTATAAAAAATGGTCGGCATCCCATCTGGTCCTCTAGGGCCTTTAAGTCACTGATAGAGTTGAGAGCAGCAACAAACTCCTCTTCTTCGAACTTAGTGATCAACGCTTCATTCATCTCTCTTGTTACCCTCGCGCCACAGCTAGCATTGAGGAGTTGTTGTGTGTCAGTTAGACCATTAGACCTGAAAGTTGCTTAAAATAGTTAGTAATAAAATCATGCTTCTCTACTTCACTCTCCAACCACCCCCATCCTCCTTCAGATTATCTATCCTATTCACCCTCCTCTCCTTATAGCATTGGCAAAAGAACGAAGTATTTCTGTCTCCCTTCGCTAGCCAGTTCACATGAGCTCTTTGCTTCCAAAAAATATCAATTTGCTCCTCTAACCTATCCACTTTAAAGCGAAGGATAGCCTCCCTCTCCACCATGTCCTGTGAAATACCCTTCCTCCCATACTACTCTAGCTCCCCCTTCGCTTTTTTTTCAGCCTCTTCTACAAGTCTCGCAGCATGTTAGTTCTCTAATCCTGCAAGCCGGTTGCAATCCCTTTCATGGCGTCAAACATCTTAACTCCTGCCATCCCTCCACCATTCTTCCATGCTGCTTGCACCACTTCTCTACATTAAGGTTCTTCCAACCAGGAGGCCTCAAACTTGAAGCTTTTCTCTGCTGATCCTTCCCTTCATCCTCCTGCCTTATTAGAAGAAATAATAACAAGGAGGATCAGAGTGATGAGGATCCCCATTGTGGACAATGACCTAGGGGAATCTGACCCTCCAACTTCCATTAGCAACATCCCGATCAAGCCTCTCCTTAATGTAATCATCACTTCTTTGATGATGATTCTGCCAGGTGAAAATATTCCCTGTGAACCCCAAGTCTAACAGCTCGCAATCCTCCAACACTTCCTCGAACTTATCTGGACAAGCTTGTGAGCATGGTGCTCCACCTTCTTCCTTGTGATGACGAAGGATCTCATTAAAATCCCTGGTACACAACCACGACATGGAACACAACACATTCAGGTCATGCAACAGCTTTCAAAGTTGTATAGTATCAATATTAGGGATACCCAAAAGAAGGAAGCTGATGGCCGTGAACGCTAATTCGCCCGGATGGTCAAGAGTGTATTTTGGCCTCGCCCAACCCCGAAGATACAGGCTCCGTCTCGCCTGACCTAGAGGGCGCAGGATCCGGGTCACCCGACCCCTCGGGCGTGGGCTTCATCTCGCCAGACCCCTTGGGCGCGGGCTCTGTCTCGCTAGACCCCTCGGGCGTGGGCTCCATCACGTTTGACCCCGAGGGCACAGGCTCCGTCTCGCCCGACCCTGAGGGTGCAAGCTCTGACTCTGAGGGTGCGGGCTCTATCTCGCCCGACCCCTATAGAGCGGACCTCACCTCGTTAGACCCCTCGAAGGGGGTTTCTGCCTCGCTCGACGGGGGTCCGTACCGCCTCCAACCACTACGGGTCTAAGAGTACGAACCCAGGGTCAAACTTCTAACACCGGAAAAGGAGTAGGCGCGTCTTGACATGGCCCACGGCCACGATGGGCCATACCTAAGGACTCACATCGCCAATAGTGTCGGGCATGCCAGCGCTGTGCCACCTAATCCCCGTACAACTTCCGACGGGAGTGTCTGCTAACCAAGCCGCCCACCGGGATGGAATGGAGCACCACGACCAGCCGACGACGCCCGCGATAGCGCCAGTGATGAACAGGGTCATGACGTGGAGCCATCCCTGTCATCATCTATAGGACTATTGGGACCCATGTAAAGGAGATGATGGGCGCCATACCCCGGAGGCCTTCTTCCTTTTCGCTTTTCTCTCTCTCTATCTCTTTCTCTCGTGTAACCTGCGCCTTCCCCTTCATCTATAAAAGGGGAAGCAGGATGCCCCATCAAGGGCAGGCAACAACGCAATAAGGGCTGAACGAGCTCAAGTAGGCTCAACTTTATTCGATCCTTTCATCAGAGACTTGGGACCTTCTTCCTCTCTCGTCCGTTTGTAACCCATACTACAAACAAGTGCCGGTAACACGAGCAGCCTCAAACTGGACATAGGGACATTCCGCCCAAACCAGTATAAACCCTTGTGCCCTCCGAGCACACCATCCGGGCCAGACACGTAAACACAAATTTACTAGTCAGCGGTTCGAAACACCGAAACAAGTGCGGCGCTTTAACTCCATTTTTGGTTCTCCATAGACGCCTATGAACCGTCAAGAGAACCCATCATCTTCCACCACATCCACATCAATGTGATTTATCGAGTAGTTCCTCAAAATCACAATTACTCCCTTCCTCCATAACACAACAGTTCCCTTCTTTTCCATCCCCTATTACCACCGCCATATTTGATAGGCCTAGAGAAAACCTAATGCTCACCATATTTCTCTCTTCCATTCTTGTTTCAGACAGAAATAGAATGTCTACCTGAATGGACTTCTGGCATCGTAGAAGCCCATGCACTACTAAGGAGTTGTCGAGGCCCTGACAGTTCCACACCATTAGCTTCATTGCGCCTTGCATGACTGATCCGCCAGTCTAGCTTTAGAATGGGGTTATGCAACTATTTTCTCCCTCCTGCTTTTCTTTACTTGATGTAGCTCCTCTACCTCCATCTCAGACTCCTCCTCAATGCCTCTCTTTCTTTAGTCCACTACCTTCCCTTCCCTTGCTCTTGATGATTTGTTTGCAGATTGCGGAAGCCTTTTGAATGAACGAAGGCTCGATTTCTGCCCCCCACCTCCTCTTGCCCATTCTTACCCCTTGACCATCTCAGCGATCGATGTGCATGGCACTATGCGCATTAACATCATGGGATATTGCCACCTATCCACCCCCATAGCCTGTTCCACCGCCATCTAATTTGAAACCCTTGTTTGATTTTTGTGGCTACCGTCCTCAAAAGAAAGGGCTTTCTTCACTTCCCCTGATCTTCTTTGCAAGGATGTGTCCTTAAGAGGACTAGTAACCTCCATCCTGGTCCTCTCCCCAACTCACTCCCTTTCCATGATCTTCCATCCCTTCTTCCTCTAGGACGGACCATCAATGTCGAGCCTGCTACCGCTACCCCACCTCTAGAGCTACCACCACTCCCTCTGCTCCCCGTCTGTAGTCTCAATGGCAAGCCCAACTTTGATCCTCCAAACCTTCCACCTAGCTCCTCACTGAACTTCCTATTCTCCAGGATAAATCAAATTTTCTTGCTAAACTGTTGACTCTCCCCTTTTGCTAACTTCACCTCACACACATGACCCATGTGTCCTATCAAGCCACTCGTATAGCAAAAGTCTAGAAGATATTTATACTCTAGAGGGCACTAGAGGCGTTTCTCATCCTCCTTCCCAACATCCAGGGTCACACCTCGCATCAGCGGTTCACGGATATCCAACTTGATCTTAATCCTCATACACTCTCCCACTGCCTGATCATTCTCATCTGCATCCACCTCCAACACCTCCTCTTCGATCATCCCACTAATGACATCCCTAGCTTGTTTCGTCACAAGTCCCAGGGGCATCTTCATCACACAAACCAAGATTGGGATGGAAACAAACTCGATCTCATCTAGGATTTTTACACCATCATAATCCACTATCACCACCAGATCCTTTGTCGAATATCCAGGGGCCATCATCTAGGGTTTCTCTTCCCCAAACCCTGGATAAAGGTGAATAGAAAGTGATTTTCGCCTAGCTTCTCGAAACCTATAGAAGCTATAGCGATACATAATACCGATTTTGTTGTAATTAGTAGAATGGTTAATTAGTTATATAGGCTTTAAGATATGTGCATTTAAAAAAAAAAGAGTACCCGAGCATCCATCATCTCACCTTTTTATTGAAGGAAAGAACGCCTCATAGGCACATCTCAAAACTCGTGGAGATCTTGCTCATCGGCTTCGGGGTCTTCGCGCTCACAGTCTTCTTCCTAGCGACTGCATTACACTACTACGAGCAATGGAAGAGGTCCTGATGGCCCCTTCTCTCCGGCGGTCCACCGAGGGGCTGGCATCTTCGCCAGCTCCAACGTGGTTCTGAAGACGCGTCCTCGGCTCCGGCTGCATACAGCTCCCCAGACTACTACACAGCCGAAGGTGAGCTGAACCTGTCAGAGTCAGAGTAGGAGAGGACCGAGGCGGCACACTCTAGGCAGGAGGATGCCCAATGGTCTGCCGAGTCCGCCGCTGCGTGCTTGGCGACTTTCCACACTGCCAACTACAGGTATGAATTAACCGTGTTAGTTTATTATTTTTATATATCAGCACCATGTATAATTGCATCATAATTTTTGTAGTGCTAGTCCTCCTCTACCCCTGCCCTCGTCGCCCGCCCTCCGACATGCCGTCCCGTTGACTTCAGGCAGACAGGTGCACAGTGAGATCCAGGAGGAGGGCGACGACGACTACGACGAGTGAGGCACTTTGTTTGACGCCATCTTTCTTTTTGGTGCTTGACACCAAAGGGGGAGAACATATGTGATCGCCTCATTTATATATGTCTCATTTATGTATGGACTTGGTCTTGTGTCATGATCGTTATCTCGTACCGTACTTCTATTTATATTTGGGCTTGTAAGACTTATGTGGACTATGTGTGATTGCAGGGGCGGAACTACAGGGGGGTTGGGGGGCTCAAGCCCCCCCTACAGCTGGTGCATCAATGGAAATATGGAGAGGGTGTGGGAGAAGAAGAGGTGGACCTACACTTTTTTTATAGCGATACATAATACCAATTTTGTTGTAATTAGTAGAATGGATAATTAGTTATATTTGCTTTAAGATATGTGCATTTTTAAAAAAGAGAGTTCCCGAGCATCCATCATCTCACTTTTTTTATTGAAGGAAAGAACGCCTCATAGGCACATCTCAAAACTCGTGGAGATCTTGCTCATCGGCTTCGAGATCCTCGTGCTCGCTGTCTTCTTCCTAGCAACTTCATTACACTACTATGAGCAATGGAAGAGGTCCCGATGACCCCTTTTCTTCGGCGGTCCACCGAGGGGCTGGCATCTTCGCCAGCTACAACGTGGTTCTAAAGACACGTCCTCAGCTTCGGATGTAGATAGCTCCCCAGACTACTACACAGCCGAAGGTGAGCTGAACCTGTCAGAGTCAGAGCAGAAGAGGACCGTGGTGGCACACTCTAGGCTGGAGGATGCCCAATGGTTTGCAGAGTCCGCCGCTGCGTGCTTGGCGACTTTTCGCACTGCCACTTACATGTATGAATTAACCGTGTTAGTTTATTATTTTTATATATCAGCACCATGTATATTTGCATCATAATTTTTGCAGTTCTAGTCCTCCGCTGCCCCCGCCCTCGTCGCCCACCCTTTGACACGCCGCACCGTTGACTTCAGGTAGACAGGTGAACAGTGAGATCCAGGAGGAGGGCGACGACGACTACGACGAGTGAGGCGCTTTGTTTGACGCCATCTTTCTTTTTGGTGCTTGACACCAAAGGGGGAGAACATATGTGATCGCCTCATTTATACATGTCTCATTTATGTATGGACTTAGTCTTCTGTCATGATCATTATCTCGTACCGTACTTCTATTTATATTTGGGCTTGTAAGACTTATGTGGTGGACTATGTGTGATTGCAGGGGCGGATCTACAGGGGGCTGGGGGGCTCAAGCCCCCCCTACAGCTGGTGCATCAATGGAAATATGGGGAGGGTGAGGGAGAAGAAGAGGTGGACCTACACTTTTTTTTATAGCGATACATAATACCGATTTTGTTGTAATTAGTAGAATGGATAATTAGTTATATTTGCTTTAAGATATGTGCATTTTTTTAAAAAGAGTACCCGAGCATCTATCATCTCACTTTTTTTATTGAAGGAAACCACGCATCATAGGCACATCTCAAAACTCATGGAGATCACGCTCATCGGCTTCGGGGTCTTCGTGCTCGCAGTCTTCTTCCTAGTGACTGCATTACACTACTACACTACTACGAGCAATGGAAGTGGTCCCGACGTCCCCTCCTCTCCGGTGGTCCACCAAGGGGCTGGCATCTTCACCGGCTCCAACGTTGTTCTGAAGACGCGTCCTCGTCTCCGGCTGTAGACAGCTCCCCAGACTACTACACAGCCAAAGGTGAGCTGAACCTGTCAGAGTCAGAGCAGGAGAGGACCGAGGCGGCACACTCTAGGCTGGAGGATGCCCAATGGTCTGCCGAGTCCGCCGCTGCGTGCTTGGCGACTTTCCACACTGCCACCTACAGGTATGAATTAACCATGTTAGTTTATTATTTTTATATATCAGCACCATGTATAATTGCATCATAATTTTTGCAGTTCTAGTCCTCCGCTGCCCGTGCCCTTGTCGCCCGCCCTCCGACACACCGTCCCGTTGACTTCAGGCAGATAGGTGCATAGTGAGATCCAGGAGGAGGGCGACGACGACTACGACGAGTGAGGCACTTTGTTTGACGCCATCTTTCTTTTTGGTGCTCGACACCAAAGGGGGAGAACATATGCGATCGCCTCATTTATATATGTCTCATTTATGTATGGACTTGGTCTTGTGTCATGATCGTTATCTTGTACTGTACTTCTATTTATATTTGGGCTTGTAAGACTTATGTGGTGGACTATGTGTGATTGCAGGGGCGGATCTACAGGGGGGCTGGGGGGCTCAAGCCCCCCTATAGCTGGTGCATCAATGGAAATATGGGGAGGGTGCGGGAGAAGAAGAGGTGGACCTACACTTTTTTTTATAGCGATACATAATACCAATTTTGTTGTAATTAGTAGAATGGTTAATTAGTTATATTTGCTTTAAGATATGTGCATTTTTTTTAAAAGAGTACCCGAGCATCAATCATCTCACTTTTTTTATGGAAGGAAAGCACGCATCGTAGGCACATCTCAAAACTCGTGGATATCTTGCTCATCGGCTTCGGGGTCTTCGTGCTCGCAATCTTCTTCCTAGCGACTGCATTACACTACTACACTACTACGAGCAGTGGAAGTGGTCCCGACGGCCCCTCCTCTCCGGCGGTCCACCGAGGGGCTGGCATCTTCGCCGGCTCCAACGTGGTTCTGAAGACGCGTCCTCGGCTCCGGCTGCAGACAGCTCCCCAGACTACTACACAGCCCAAGATGAGCTGAACCTGTTAGAGTCAGAGCAGGAGAGGACCGAGGCGGCACACTCTAGGCTGGAGGATGCCCAATGGTCTGCCGAGTCCGCCGCTGCGTGCTTGGCGACATTCCGCACTGCCACCTACAGGTATGAATTAACCGTGTTAGTTTATTATTTTTATATATCAGCACCATGTATAATTGCATCATAATTTTTGCAGTTCTAGTCCTCCGCTTCCCCGCCTTGTCGCCCCGCCCTCCGACACGCCGTCCCGTTTACTTCAAAGGGCAGAGTGCACAGTGAGATCTAGGAGGAGGCGACGACGACTACTGACGAGTGAGGCGCTTTGTTTGACGTCATCTTTCTTTTTGGTGCTTGACACCAAAGGGGGAGAACATATGTGATCGCCTCATTTATATATGTCTCATTTATGTATGGACTTGGTCTTGTGTCATGATCGTTATCTCGTACCGTACTTCTATTTATATTTGGGCTTGTAAGACTTATGTGGTGGACTATGTGTGATTGCAGGGGCGGATCTACAGGGGGCTGGGGGGCTCAAGCCCCCCCTACAGCTGGTGCATCAATGGAAATATGGGGAGGGTGAGGGAGAAGAAGAGGTGGACCTACACTTTTTTTTATAGCGATACATAATACCAATTTTGTTGTAATTAGTAGAATGGTTAATTAGTTATATTTGCTTTAAGATATGTGCATTTTTTTTAAAAGAGTACCCGAGCATCAATCATCTCACTTTTTTTATGGAAGGAAAGCACGCATCGTAGGCACATCTCAAAACTCGTGGATATCTTGCTCATCGGCTTCGGGGTCTTCGTGCTCGCAATCTTCTTCCTAGCGACTGCATTACACTACTACACTACTACGAGCAGTGGAAGTGGTCCCGACGGCCCCTCCTCTCCGGCGGTCCACCGAGGGGCTGGCATCTTCGCCGGCTCCAACGTGGTTCTGAAGACGCGTCCTCGGCTCCGGCTGCAGACAGCTCCCCAGACTACTACACAGCCCAAGATGAGCTGAACCTGTTAGAGTCAGAGCAGGAGAGGACCGAGGCGGCACACTCTAGGCTGGAGGATGCCCAATGGTCTGCCGAGTCCGCCGCTGCGTGCTTGGCGACATTCCGCACTGCCACCTACAGGTATGAATTAACCGTGTTAGTTTATTATTTTTATATATCAGCACCATGTATAATTGCATCATAATTTTTGCAGTTCTAGTCCTCCGCTTCCCCCGCCCTTGTCGCCCGCCCTCCGACACGCCGTCCCGTTTACTTCAGGCAGACAGGTGCACAGTGAGATCTAGGAGGAGGGCGACGACGACTACGACGAGTGAGGCGCTTTGTTTGACGTCATCTTTCTTTTTGGTGCTTGACACCAAAGGGGGAGAACATATGTGATCGCCTCATTTATATATGTCTCATTTATGTATGGACTTGGTCTTGTGTCATGATCGTTATCTCGTACCGTACTTCTATTTATATTTGGGCTTGTAAGACTTATGTGGTGGACTATGTGTGATTGTAGGGGCGGATCTAAGGGGGGCTGGGGGGCTCAGTCCCCCCTACAGCTTGTGCATCAATGGAAATATGGGGAGGGTGAGGGAGAAGAAGAGTTGGAGGAAAGAAGAAAAATAGAGAGAGAGAGGAAGAAGAAGAGACCAGCCCCTTCAATCCAGTTCTGCATCCGCCACTGTGCGATTGGTAGATGGAACTTTATCTATTTGTATGGACATATTTACGTTAGTGTGCTTAGTTGGTATTATTTTGTGATGGTATATGTCTCTATTTGTTCATTGCATGATATTCATGTCATATGCATCACAGATATTATATGTTACACTTTGCACACCCACGGAATCATGTATATGATTTGTTCTCTACACTTTCACTAAAATTGTGCATACGTGGTTTTTCGTGCCAAATTGTTGATCCAAAATATATATGCACATATTTAGAGGGCACTGCAACAAATCTTCGTACAGTATTAACAACCAGACTTTAGCATCGTCGGGTTCCATCTGCCGTGCGTTCCACTGTTGCCCAAAGTGTCCGACGACCAAAAATATCCACGGTCGTGATCTAGGTCTCACTGTGGTCGCTCGTCACTATGTCTTGGTTTCTCCCTAGTCCACGGTCCACCCTGCCATCGGATCCGCACCCATCTTATTTCACGCTGCACCCCTCCCTCGCGAACAACCGCCGCATCTGCTAGATTGCTACCCCCACGCATCTCGTCGCCCCCGCAATCCTTCACTTCCGAGGGCGTCCCTCTCCCATCCTTACACACCAATGCAGGGGAGGACCCCGGTGACGGTGGCCATGTTGATGCGTGTGCAGCTTGCGATGTGGCCGGGACGAGGGCCCTCTGCGGGTCGCCCTCCATGCACTGCCGACGACGAGATTGACCATCTGCTGCTCTGCGCTCCGGCGACCAGGCCGGCGGCAGTCGTCCGATAGGTGAATAATGACTGGCCGTGTCTGCCCAAATGAACAGATGTTCACCAGCCCCAACCGTAAGCCATCATCTTTCTCAATGGAATTTTCCTCGATCCTCATCTGCATCTCGAGAAGCCTGCCTTCTTCAATCCCTCAGTATGTATGGCACTGTCCCTTGGCAGTTTCAGTCCATGATGTCCTTGCATCCACCATTGCATCAGGGAGCAGAGCACTACTGGGCCTAAGCCCTAGGGTCGATCCATGCCTTCATCTTCCATCCCGTGCAGCAGTAGGACCGGGTTGCCACTGCCTATTTCAGTTATGCAGGTATGTTCCCCAATGTTAGGTTTTGACATTTGATTGTTGTGTTTTTCAGAAGTTATTAATAAGGATAGGTTTAGGTCTCGACTAGAATACTGATCAGATCATATGGTTTCCTTTCTTTCAAATTTGTACCTGCGATTGTAATTCTACACTTTCCTTCATAGATGTATTGTATGGTTTTCCAAACTTATAGTAAGTCACCAATTACATCTTTAATTAAGACACTTGATACCCTCCTGTATTAGCAGAAGCAATAAGTTTGCTACATCAGTACCTTCATATTATTATGATGACTATATTCTTAGGATATATATTTAGTCTTATATTTAAGAGTTAGTGCATTTCCATTGAAGCTACTGCACAACAAGCCTGTACTGTCATACTGATTTTACATGGACATGACTTTGCCATAATTTTACTATCATTCGTTTACTGTCATTACTGTTTGGGCTCTCGGTTCATTATCTCTATACTTCTCTCTCTCTCTATAATTAAACACATTGGCTCGGATCAAGTTGAAGATCCCTGACTATTTCTTTTGAGTAGTGGGTTATCTTTGTCATCTATGAGATTCAATGTTTAGGATGTCTTATTATTGCATCTTTAACAAAGGGAATTTTGTTTGTAGATTGCATCTATCTTTGAAAATTTGCCAAGTGCCTCTGCTAGTCTGCTGTTCTTATAGTCTGGAAGCAATGTAAGGTTTGTGGATTGCTTCTGCAGAATTCAGTTAATAGTACAATAAGCTTCCAATGCTTCAGATTATTGCTTCTAATCCGTGTTCAGATAATGCATCATGTTTCAGTTTTCCTTGCACAATTCCTTGCCTGAACCTCTGTGTTATCATGTTTCAGATTATTCTAGATAATTGTTGCTTCTAATCCGTATTCAGATAATGCATCATGTTTCTGCTTCCATGCCAAATTCCTTGTCTGAACCTTTGTGTTCTCATGTTTCAGGCATTAACTTCATCGAAGGGGATAGGTATCATAGATATATCAGCCTATATAATGTTGCTTCAACAAGTAATTTTTCTTTTACCATGAAGTAAAGGTTAGTTTCCAAATTTTATTCTTGCTTCAGATGAGTATTTCCTTAAGTTTGTGCATAGTCTAATTTTACCAATGTGCTTTGTTTCGAAGAGCAGCTGTGCTCAGTTTATTGGAAAAACACTTATTACCCATATTGTTATATTCTTTTAATAATGGATATGGGTATATATATATATACACACACACACACAAGGTAACAAATTCCATTCCTTAAGATCTTGCAATTTGACATCAGTTCATTTAAGTATTAACTGGATATTATTTTGTTTGGGTCATGTATAGTTTTCATATTGAAGTAACTACAGGCTTCTGCTTGTTGACAAGACCAAGCTATCGGAGGACAATGTTGCAGAGCGCCTCCAGATGAAGATCAGTATTTTAGTTATATAGTAGTACGGGTGGTACGGTGTTCACCATCAAACATAGCTTATTGCTGCTAATTCTTTGTAATAGGAATGGTCCTTAGGTTAGGCACAGTTAGTTTCATGGTTAGCTGTTTTTTTCTATTTCTCACAAAAATACATCATCATGTATTGACAAAATGGATAAATAATAATTGTTTGCTGTTGCAAATTTATTAGTTGTATTTTTCCATTTATGAAAAATATTTCATTGTATATTGTATCAAGTGGTGGCTGGTGATATGGATAAGTAGCCAATGTGAAAAAATTATCAATGTGTAACTGGCCAAAAATAGTATTAGTTACAAAAAAAAATGTGGTCGTTATAACTAAAACATGGTCGTTAGTGCCTCATGATAGATGGTCTAAAAAGAATTAACGATGGAAAATGTGGTCGTTGTTGTTAGAAATGTGGTTGTTACAAGTCTAGTATCAACGACCACGTATTGTTTGGTCGTTGAAAAGTTAACGACGGGAAATATCATGCGGTCGTTCATTGTACTATCGACATAGCTTTTAACGACCATATACTACCCACATCAGGACATCACTATCGGTTCAAAAACTCCCTTCACCGCCGAATTTTGAACCGACAGTGGCATACCGTCAGTGATGGGGGGTTGATATCACTGCCGGTTCCCAAGAACCGACACTGATCTACATGAAACAGTGTCGGTTCCTGGCTCCACTCGGCAGTGTCTAGTTGAACAACACTGCTGGTTTGTAGAACCAATTGACAGTAATGGTTACTTCAACAATGTCGGTTCTTGGCTCAAGCCGGTAGTGTTGAGCAAGCCTACACTATCGGCTTGTGTCTCAAGCCAGCAGTTTTGAGCAAGCCATCACTGTCAGTTCATGGCTTAAGCCAGCTGTGTTGGTCGATCCATCACTGCCGGCTGGTGGCTCAAATCGACAGTGTTGTCTTCAGCAACACTGCTGGTTTGGATTTCAAGCCGACAGTGATGGCTCAACCAACACTGCCGGCTCGTGTCATGAACCGGCTATGCTCTCTTTACCATCACTGCTGGTTTTGTGCTGACCTGCAGTGATCTCTTTTTTATATTTTATTGTTTTATAATTTATTTTATTTTTTTAGTGGAATCGGGTTTCGCTTTATATTTGATACTAAACCCTAAACCCAACCCTAGATCAGGACATCACATAGACGACATTACAAATGTTACTGTTACAGGTCCATCAACATTAAACCATACGTAGACGATAGGTCCATCAACATTAAATATTACAAATGTTACTGTTACAGTTCAAATGTACTTATGAAGCTCTCGATCCCTTAAAATAAAAAAGAAATTACAATAGTCTAGCGAGCCGCTCTAGCCTACACTACGCCTTGTACTTCACGGACAGTGCAATGGAGAATGTTCCTTTTTTCCCATGCACTCCGATATGATGAAGGCTGCTAGCTCCGATGACAGTGCTATGACCTCCATTTCTAACAGCCTATTGTATTTAAATTTCTTGCGCTGTCTTTAAAAAAAAAACTGTTTCGAAAGGCAGAAATGTTAGAGAAATAAGTAGATCATTTTGTTGAATTAACAGATATAAATGAAATGGGGATTATACACACCAAAGCGTCCGCCGCCTCTGATTTTATGCCAAGGTAGCGAAGCATTGCCCACATTACGTAGAACCCGCATTCATTGTTTCCCACTGGCTGGTCTAGGGTCTCCAGTTGCATTGGTGCAAACTGGAATGGGACCTTCGTCCGACCAACCATTCTTGCCTAGACACTGTGCCACATTATAAAGTGTGAAAAAGGGGCAACATTAGAATATGCTTTGTGTGATTAGAAAATAATATGTTATTAGGTTCGCTTACGCATTAAGCACTTCGACTAGAGGATGGAGCAAAGAAAGTGGCTTTTTCTTCGAGTCCCACACCATGATACGATTTCTTTTAATATCGACAACAATGAAGACAAAATGGTTGCTGCAATCACAAAACCCTAGTTGACGAATAATCATAACTACAAAATACAAGCTTAAAAATAAGAGCAGAGAACACATACTCACAGTTGTAGGCTAGAAGTCTTTCAGTTTTATTACTCATCTTGAAATTTTTGAAAATGGCAGTCAGTGTCTCCATCAGATCTTCCACTTTATTTCCATGAATGCCTCGGCATGTTCTCTCGTTGACTAGCTCGAGGTCCAAGAAAAACATATGAGTGTACTTTGTTTTGATGTAATGTTTTGCTACACACCTGCATAATTCATAGGGAATGTGCAGTCATTAACTATTTGTGTATAGAGAGAGTAGTTAATTATAATATTGTGCGAGTTGGGTACTTACATAGTCCACAACGTCAACATTTGTGTATCAAGATCGCGTCTCTGAAATAGCTGAAACAAGTGATCCCAACTGACAAAGTGCTTCTCTTCATTAGGATAATGGAAAACATGCAGCGGGTGGATAATATATTTGAAACCCGCCTGCCCTGTCTCAAGTGCTTGGGCCATGTAATAATCATGCAAGTCACGCATATATGTTGTCAAATTTTTATACTCCTCCTCATCCACCAAGAAATTGCCTCTTTGAAACTGCATTACCGGTCTTGCCGTCTCATATAGTGAATCATAATAGATGTTCGCAACATCATCCCTGCTTAATCCGGGGTTGTCTTTGACAATCTTGTTTATCTTTCTTTGATCTCATGGTGTATTTCTTTGACTCTTAATTGATTGTGCTTACTCTCTATTTGCCTATTGAATTCGGACTGCACCCTCCACTTAGGCAGATGCGCAAATAGATTCCAGAATCTAACTTTGTCTTTCTTGGAGGCTACTTCTGGCTTTTGTTGGTTCATCAAGTTTGTAATGCTTCCACTCATCATCCTTTTCTTTTTTTTGTTGGTCCACTTTGGGAGCATTAGCGACCGAATTCGAGGACCTTTTCTGTGACTACAAGGATGCCTTAGATCTTGTTTTGGGCTGTTGTGGAGGAGGACGAGAATTATGTTTTCTTGGGGTGATGAAGAGGGAGGAGGAGGAGGAGGAGTCTTCTCTTTTCTTGGGGCTGATGAAGATGGAGGACGAGGAGGAAGAAAAGGAGATTTCTGTCTTCTCGGGGGTGATGGCATGGAACCAGGGAAGGTAGTGTGATCTCCTCTGTTGGGAGATGGTGAGTGATCATCTCTAGGCGATGAAGATTCACCATCGTCCTCATCATCATTCGAAGACAACTGGTGATCAAGCTTAACAAAGCGCTTGCGCCAAGCCACATGAGTGCCCTTGTTGTGAACAAGGCGTTGCCTGTCTTCTTGTGCGGGGTAATTAATGTGCATCTTGTTATACTTCTTATCACGTATAGTATCAATGCTGACGTGGGCATACTCTGTTGGAATTGGGCGGCCATTAATGGTCTCGTCTCCCGTAGGCTAGGCCTGACCGACCACCACCTTGTTAGTTGTCCATTGCTGATAGATGTACAGCCTGACATTGACAGGTTCGGTGTTGCTATCCACCGGATGAGGTGCATTCGCCTCTTCATTGTCGAGTGGGGTCGATCCACAACTGCTGCGACCCCTGAACTGTGGGCTAAAGCTAGTCAGAAGAGGTTCTTGTGGTACTACTTGTGATCCCATGGATGCCATATGGACATTGACTTTTTCTTGAACCCTCTCATCAGTCCATTTTTCAAATTTGTCTTCCATCTCTTTCAGAACCCTCATATACTCTGCCTCTTGTGCTGCTCTACCCCTCGAGCGGCTTCGATAAGTGGAAGATTTTTCCTCGAATGCTATGTTCCAAGGAACAAGACTGGCTCCTCTAGTGTGACCAGGGTGCTCCTTGTTTCCAAGTGCTTGGGTGAGCATGTCATTCTCCCTATTTGTACTGTGGGTCCATTTCCTCACCTCATCATTTACCTTAGAGATCCTCTAGATGAGGCAGCTCATGGCTGGATTTGTAGAGCTAAAGCTCTTGTCCGGGCCGTGGTGTACCACCTCTCCATACAAAAATATATTGATCTGGGCTCCCAATTGGCAGTCTCATGCTCAATGCCAAGGCATTCCACCTCCTCAAGTTCCCTTTCAAATGCATCCGTCTTACTGGCGTAGCCATGAGAGCCGAGTTTATGAGGATTCGTCGCTTTAAGCGAGTTATCCTTATTCTTCCTGCTTAGTTCCAAGTACTCCTTGGATTGCCTATATTGCTTAAATTCCTGCCAGAAGTCCTTCTGCTTGGTGTACTCTCCACCATCCCAATTTGGCTCTTTATCCTCTAGGATAAATTTTTTGTACAATGTCTCCTTGAAACTCTTGAAGCATGTCCCCATGATTTCTTTTTTTTTTTTCTTAACTTGCTCTTTATCATAGTCCTGTGGGAAAGTGAAATACTGTGGGATCCATTTCTCCCATATGTCATCCTTCTCACTTTTGGGAACCCTCCATGGGTCATCACCTTTCCCAATCCACTTCCTGTACTTAATCGGGACGTAGTCCATAACAAGTGCCCCGATGACAGTCTTGTATTTGGCCATAGATTTTTTAGGTGCGAGCGGCTTACCGACTTAGTCAAACTCAGTGATGTGCCAGTGTGCATTCCTACCAGTAGGAAGCTGTGACATGCCTCGCTTGGTTCTGGCCTTGCTGCTACGTGAACCATCTGGCTGCTCGGTCGGTTCAACCTCTTGCTGGAGACACCAAGTAAGCTAATAGACTCTCAATTAATTAGCGTGTGTGGCTACCTAGTCACATGATACCTAAGTTACTAGGTCATCTTGATCTAGCTCAAGAAGAGTGGAAGGGGTCTATGGTACCTCGTTCTCACCGTCATGATTGTTTCCGTCACCGTTTGTCGGATCATGCTACTCTCCCGTCCCACCGATATTAGCCGCTTCTTGTTGCCTATCAGTTCTTGGGCGACAGGTTAGCGAGCGACAATGAGTCATGGCTATGACATGATCGTGGTCAGTTTTAGCTGCGTACAACTACTAGTAGCATTTGTGCATATATATTTTACCCAACTAATAGAGATTTAATGCAAAGTCTAATAATAAGTCCATAAACAGTTCACGTACAACAAATGCATTATTTGATTGGTTCCATATAACAAAGTCCACCTAGTGTTCTACGAAACAAATCCTACATCAACTTCCAAATAAGAAAAGCAATGACCATAGCCTTAAATAAAAGCATGGCATCTTTCCAAGACCAATGAGCAATTCTCCTAATCTTCATATCATCGGTGGGTGGCTCGTCTTCAATCTCCACTGCCGCCGGATGGCCATGGTTTGCATTCATTGGACCATAGTAGGCCCTCAAAGCTTCTGCTTTTGTGTTGTATTTTTTGTAACAATTACCTGGATATCGATTGACTTGAGCATAGCAATCTTCCCAGGTAAGGTAGATCCCAAGCATCTGACCAACATGCACTACATACCATGCCATGGTTGCCTATACATGTAATCAAATTATGTTGATAGTGCTATGTCATTCAAACATGTTGTAGACCAAGCAAACTAAATTTAGTGTATTGAGCATAGTTGTAGACTATATTCAAATATTCAAACTTCAATTTCCAACAAAACGAAATCATGAATTTCAACATCTAACTCATTTCAATGTATGTTTGAGCACTAGTATGTATTCAACCATGCTTCAAATGACCATAATCTTTTAAGCTAATTTGTTCGCCATAGATCAAAGAACATCTTAAATATCAATGTATACAAATATGGCATGCTACATTCCTTATAAACTGCTGCGCTCTGGCAAAAATGGAAATAATAAAGCTACTTCAAAGTGATTGTTCGATGAGAATAATTTTCAAACAAACCAACTAATTCACTCAAAACAGGAATAAACAAATGTAGTCCAACCAAACATGAACTAAGGAAATTTGAAGTGATTCTACACGAAATCTAGAGAAAAAAGGACAAACAGGCTCCTATCATCCTCACGGGCATTTCAACGAACACCTAAGGGGCATAGCTGAAGGCACTCACTGTGGGGGGGGGGCGATAGCAGCTCTCCGCGTGCTCTTGAGGGCCTTGATTCGTGGCTGGCTTTGGCCGATGCAGGCATGGACGAGGGCACGGGTGGCATGGATGACTAGACGAGGGCGCGAGCGACAGCGGTGGTCCGGTGGTGTCGAGGAAGACGAGGGCGCCGGCATGTCACCGACGACGTCGGGCGGTGTCGAGGAAGACGTGGGCGTTGGACGGTGGTGCGGGGGATGGCACGATGACGCAAGTGGTGGCACGGCGGCGTGGAGAAATGAAGTGTGGAGGACCGTGGGGCGGGGCACGGCGTTGGGCGGCTTCCTCGCTGGGGACCGTCGAGCGCACTATGAAGAACGGCCGCTGACGTGGAGGAAGAGGAGGGCATGAGCGCAGTGGGTGGCGGGGTAGGTGGAGGCAGTGCTTCACCGGTGTGGAGGAAGAGAGCAGCGCGGGCGTTCGAAAGACAGCAAAAAATTTCACCTGCGCGCGCTCTGGTTACATATAGGATGGCGCATCACAGCCGGTGGCCAAGGCAAACCGATAGTGATGAGCCTCATCACTGTCGGTTGTAGCCTAGAACTGGCAGTGATGAGCTATAGCACTGCTGGTTCCACTTAGCCTTTATGTAGTGTTAGTATCGAGTTCCTTACGAACTCGTACTTCTAGTGTAGTGGTTAAGGCACCACACTGTATACCCTGAGGCCCGGGTTCAAACCCTGTGTAGCGTAGGTAGGCCAACCTTTTTGATTGATTTTTCAATCACCTAACTGCACTCTAAATAAATAAAAGAAAATAAAAAAACAAACTCTAACGCAATTACTATCCTAGCGTAGCGGTTAAGTCTATACACTTTGGAGCCTGACACCTGGGTTCGAACCCCGGGCAGGCCAAATTTTTTTAATTTTGCTTTATTTTCTAATATAAATTTACTACACTATATCTAAATAAAAGAAAGTTAAAAACTATAGCTAACCCAAGCACTATCATAGCGCAGTGGTTAAGGCCTGCTACTCTAGACCCCGAGACCCGCGTTCGAACCCAAGGCTGGGTACAGTTTTTGTTTTTTTTAAAATATACATATCACTGTCGGTTTTAACTGTCGGTTTTCAAAATGAAGCCAACAGTGGTAGTTTTCATCACTGTCGGTTTCTGACCATCACTGCCGGGTTTTTTTAAACCGACAATGATGATTATATATTTTTTCCTTTTTTAAACTAAATAAATTCACATATTTATATTCCTATTGCACCTATGTCCAAATGGCTTGAAATTTTTTTGGAAGCATATACATCCAAATTATGGCCCCATACAAGAACTTAGGATTTTCTGATCAGTTTTTTATTATTATATTTTTCTTTGTGCTAAAAGGGACAAAAGAGGTCCAATTACATGTTGGGCACACTAGAATTTTGCATCCGCCTTGACCAAAAATTGGTCCCTAGGGAACATAAGACCCTGTGGAAAAGTTTGGCACCATTTTGGATTGTTTTGGGTAGGCTCAGTTCAAACTCTAATTAATCGGTGACATCGCGCGAAAATTCAATTAAATTAGAGAAAGTACCAAACCATCTCAGAAAAATCCCAAACTTGGTGTTTCATTCACCCATGACACGTGCAAGCTAGAGAAAAAATTTGAGACCAATACGGCACTGGAATTCTTATGAACCACAGAAACCTTGGGAACCTAGGTGTTTAGTCATTGTAACATGAGACAACTTCTATAGGTCTGTGAAGCAGGCATGTACCTCCTATGTCCAAATGATTTGAATTTTTTTTTGCAAGCATGTACACCAAAATTATGACCCCACACAAGATCTTAGATTTTTCTAATCATTTTGTTTATTATTATATTTTTCTTTGTGCTAAAAGGGACAAAAGAGGCCCTATTACATATTGGGCACACTAGAATTTTGCTTCCACCTCGACCAAAAATTGGTCCCTAGGGCACATAATACCCTATGGAAAAGTTTGGCACCATTCCGGATCATTTTGGGAAGGCTCAGTTCAACCTCTAATTAATCGGTGACATAGCGCGTAAATTCAATTAAATCAAAGAAAGTACCAAACCATCTCAGAAAAATCCCAAACTTGGTGTTTCATTCACCCATGGCACGTACAAGCCTGAGAAAAAGTTTGAGACCAATACGGCTCTAGAATTTAGAGTTCTTGTTCCACGGCACATGAATTACATGACAAACACAAGCCGAATTAAACTTAAACCATGCAAATTAAACCTAAACAAACACTAATTCAGGGATGGATGTGCAACAAAATACTTTTGCATGCAAGCATGGTAATTGATATCATGGATTCTGTAACCACAGCCATTGATGAAGGCCAATGCCTGTATGATTGCACTTTCTCGTACCTCAAAAGGCCGGTGACATGGTCGTCCATAGATGTAACCTACTAAACGACCATTGGCCCTGTTAGTAAATCTTATATAGAACTGACGTCCTGTAGTAGTGTGCTAGCCAAGGTTCCCAGTATAGTACCCCCAGTCATACTTGAGTCTCTCTGTAGCTTGGTCTAGAATAGCCGACAAGCCTAGTGTAGCATAGGTACTGTCATGGAGCACCACTTGTAAGCGGGCAAAAAAATGAGAGATCGTTATTACAATAACAATACAATAAATAACCATGACTTAGGTATTAGTGACGTTGACTTTACCACATCCATTTGGTTGTAGCTCGCCCAAGATTTGCTTACTTGCGGAATGGGGACATCACCAGCACTCAAAGCTTCTATCTTGAAGTGCGACAAATCGGGCACCTGATAGCAAATGTGCTAAAGTGCCACCAAATAGTTGCGTATGGCAGAGAACTGGGCACTTCTCCTTCTAGGCATCGTTGATCCTGTCTATCGGATAAATTCCTGATGCCCTGATGGTAGCCTCGAAGGGATGTGGAAGCTTAGATCATACGTCCAAGTTTGACCATCATCAGCAGATGCCATGTTCTCAACGATGTCCGAAACCATGAGGAAACTAAGTGCTGCTTGCAGTCACTATATCGGGGCTATCATCTATGACATACACAACAATGATATTATTTGAATGAGTCTATACATATTATGAAACAACACTTATTATAGAATTTAAACTACAATTTTTAATTAATTAGCATCGAAAAATAAGATGTTGGAAAATATTTCATACTATAGCTGGAATAGGGTGGTTTGGAATGGCCACATCAGGATCGAATGGATCATCGCTAGGGAGAAAACCTGGTTCTTGTGGTGGGGGAGGTCCGTTCATCCCACCAAATAAAATTCAAGAAATATGACTATAAATATATATTTCATTATATAAAAGGAAAAAGTCTACTTAACCCCCCACCTTTCATACTTGGTCTACTTCACCCCCAAACTATGAAACCGTCTGTTTTACCCCCTGAACTTTCCAAAACCGTCTATTTTACCCCTCTTGCGGTTTTTGACAGCGGTTTGCTATAGTAACAGCGGGTTTGCTACAGTACGGTGGGTTGCTACAGTGCCGGTGGGTTTGAATTTTTTTTTATTTTTGGTGAATTTTTGAAAAATATAGTAAATCATAGAAAAATCATAAAATGAAAAATCTAATTTTATTGGACTCCACATGAGTAGATCTACACAGTGAATATATAATACGGTATGCTTTAGTACAAAGTTTTTTTTGTAGCTTTAGATTAATTAGAAAATCCAATTTTTTCTGTAATTAATTAGAATTTATCTATAACTAAGTTATACATAGTCCAATGAGTACGAAATTTTTACTATAGTTCAAACATACAATAATTAGCGTACCATAAAAATTTTACCACAATTGGACCATAGAAGTTGCAACCCACCGTTACTGTATCAAACCCGCTGTTACTGTAGCAAACCGCTGTAAAAAACCTCTCGGGGGGTAAAATAGACGGTTTTGGAAAGTTCAGGGGGTAAAACAGACGGTTTCATAGTTTGGGGGTGAAGTAGACCAAGTATGAAAGGTGGGGGGTTAAGTAGACTTTTTCTTTATATAAAATATGCCAAGTAAAATATAGCAAACTAAATAAATATAGATCAATGCATATATATACATAGCTAGAATATGGAAGAGGAGAATATATATATTGCATTGTACCTAATAAAATTCAAGAAATATGAATAGAAAAATATATATTGCATTATATAAAATATGCCAAGTAAAATATCGCAAACTAAATAAATATAGATCGACGATGCATATATACATAGCTACAATATGAGAGAGAACATATATATACCTACAATGAAATATTCAGGAGCCATGACCAAATCACGTAGAGTGAAAAGAGTGAGAAGTGAGAGTACGTGAAACTGAGAAATGAGTGTGAAGTGAGGATGCGTGCGTGTGTATGTTCCTGGTTCCCTTTTATAGGGGACAGACACATCACTTCTAGTTTTAAAAGAAAATCGACACTGATGGTGTCCATTACTGTTGGTTTTGTAATGAAACCAATAGTGATGTAGCCCTATCACTGTCGGTTTTGTATGAAAATCGACAGTGATATGGCTGACAGCACGTACTTCCTTGCATGAATCTGCATGCATGCTGCAATAAAGGTCATTACTTATAAAAAAATAGTAATCCTATGATATTTATTTAATGCTCAAATAATATCAAAAAATTTCGTATCAATTGCATAATTTCATATATGGGTACAAAAACACCGTCGTCCACCCAAAAAATGCTAGATAATTAATTATTAGGGCACCATATATATGTAAAATATCCATACATGCATTGCCATTTGAATAGACAAACATCGATATATATATTTCGGTTACGAAAATACAACATAAAACAACATAAACCTTGAAATAAAATTACATATACGATGACAAAGACATGACACTAAAATTAAATATACGATAATAAAAACCTATTTCTGTATAGATTAATGTTACAATCGAAGTGTATAAACACATTATAAGATAACCACCTTAGAAGCATTCTTCTAGAACCCAGGTAGGGTCAAATAGACACCAGAGAATGCCAGAGATGGATGATGAGCTACGCCTTTGGGAGACAAGCAGGGAGGTTGCTGGGCACTGTTGAACCCATGCCTTTCCGGACTAACAATCCAGAGTACATGGGACGGTTGCCGAGCAGTGATGAATCCATACCGCTCTGGTCAGACAGTCCAGATCACACCGAATAGGATGACTCTGTCAACCTCGTGGCGTCCCCAAGCTTTGGCGTTGCTCTATCTTCAGAAATATTCTTCTAGTACCTTTTGTGTGAACCAATCTTGCGGATGACCACACTTATTGAAATTTGTATGTGGAGGGCTTTCTCCCACAGAGAGGCCATAGATGTGTATACTAGCTAGAGAGAACGAAGTGAGAAATAAACAGCAAGAGGGCGGCATGACTTGGCTGTTGACAGGCTAGCTCCTGGCCGAGGATCATTTTATAGGGGCTAGCAGTCGTGTTACCTTTTTGTTTTTGAACTAAAATTGTCAGGGTAGGTGAGAGTAGTGCTCCTGCTGTGGTGGTCAGCGGGAGCACCGCTGGCCCGTGAGGAGCATCTTTAGATCACTGTCGGTTTTAGTTAAAAAACCGACAGTGATGGTGCTCATCTGTGCCGGTTTTGGGAACCGGCAGTGATAGCTTGTATCACTATCGGTTTTTAAACTAAAACCGACAGTGACAGTGATGGACCCTGCCATGCTGTAATGCTGCAGTTGTGCTGCCTGCCTTTCATAGCTTTTTAAAAAAAAATTAAAAAAATTGTCCCATCACTGGGATTCGAACACGGGTCTTGGGGTACATAGTTTAGTGGCTTAACCGCTGCGCTAGAATAGGGATTATCTTTTTATCCAGTGCGCAATATTAATTAATAAAACAAAACATAAAAAAGTTTGGCTTGCCTAGGGCTATAGCATGGGTCTTAGGGTCCAGAGTGCGTGGCCTTAACTGCTGCAGTAGTATAGGGAGTTCAGTTAGATTGTTTTTTTTGTTTTATCCCACGCTAAGGCACTATTAATTAATAAAACAATGCACAAAAAAGTTTGACCCGCCTAGGGCTTGAACGCGGGTCTCAGGGTCCAGAGTGTGCGGCCTTAACCGCTGCGGTAGTATAGGGAGTTCAGTTAATTTGATTTGATTTTTTATTTTATCCCATCCTGACATACTATTAATTAATAAGACAGAAAATGTACTCGAAATTAGTTTATATTCTATTTTCTTTTATTTAGACACACTATTAAAAGTTTTGTTCAATTTTCTTTTATTTATACTATGATTGGTTTTGTTTTTTCTTTTATTCGTTTATTGTTTGTAAATACAGTTAGTTTATATTCTAAAATACCATAAAAATTTGTGTCTTGATTATTTAATTCTACAATAATTAATTAATGGTCTATAATTATTAAATAATAGTGTTTGTGAACATCATCTCAATATTTAATTATGTAGTCAATAATTAAATTATAGAGATGCGGACAAAATATAAATTTGATATTCAGTACGAATTACTGATACAACGTCTGAATAATGATTACATAGTTAATAATAATCTAACTATCTTCATCGGGTCCAACAATGAGGGCCTTATCGTGATTACGCCGGACGTAAGCAGGTTCGTCACCCTCTTCAAGGATAGGTAGGGGTATGTTCACCCCGAATGTAGGCATTTCCTGATAGCCCCTATAGTCTTCTTCATCCGTTACTCCATCGACACCGCCAATCTTCCTTTTTCCTTCTAGGACTACTTTTAGCTTTGCTTTTGTCTTGTTGTCCCTTGCATAGAAGTTTGGCATAACATCTTTTGCAAGGACGAAGGGGTCATCTCTGTATGCGGTCTTGGTGAGATCAACGGTAGTGAACCCTTCTCTCTCGGTGGTGATTTCCTTAAGCCAGACCCACTGGTAGCGAAAAAGAGCTACCTTCAACTGACCATAGTCTAGCTCTCATATCTCCTCTATGAAACCATAGTACATCGCCTGCATGTTGCTGTTTTTGTCGTGAGCATCGAAACGAACACCACTATTTTGGTATGTGCTCTTTCCATCTTACTTTTTTTGTGTAAAATATAAATCCATTGATCTCATACCCTTGGTACTTAAGCAATGTACTCGAACGTCCCTTGGCTAAGATATCCAGCTAATTACCCAACGTTGCTCCAATCAAGCGGCATCGCTACCAGCTGACAAATTCCTCCTTATGTTTTTTATCGAGCCAAGCCCGCGACCTGCTCGGATACAAAGTTTGTAGCGATTGCCTATGCTCGTCAATGTATGGCATCACATCCTCTACGTGCTGGAGAATAGCGAACTGTGCCTATCTAAAAGAAACGGGTCCTCTACTATAACAGATTTCTTCCTGGTCGTTCCTTTGCCACCTAGTCTTCCCTCGTGACAAGATTCTGGAACTTTGACCCTATTGATGTCTAGACAATATGTGCAGAACTCAATGGCCTCCTTTGTTGACCATCTTGCAATCATGCCTCCTTCTGGCCTAAATCTATTTCTAACATACCACCTGAAAAATTTCATCAACCTTTCGAAAGGGAACAACTGATGCAGGTACATTGGGCCAAGGGCTCTAATTTGGTCAACAAGATGAACGAGCAGATGCACTGAGATATCAAAGTAAGTCGGTGGGAAATGCATCTCAAGCCTAATGAGAGTTTTGGCTATGTCTCGCTGCAGCTGGCCCAGCGTGGACACATCAATGACCTTTTTTAGATCACGTTGAAGAACGAGCACAACTTTATGATGGGGCGCCGACCTTTGGGGGAGGATACCACGCAAGGCAACAGGGAGCAGCTGAGTCATAATGACATGATAGTCATGGGCCTTCATACAGCCATAGTTGAACTTGAGTTATCTCATGTTCACTAGCCTCTTTGGGTTCGCACAGTAGCCCATCGGGACTTTGAGTTCATTGAAGAAAGAAATAAGCGCACACTTTTCTTCCTTCTTCAAGGTCCATGACGCAGCTGGAAGTTCAAACTAGCCATCCTCTAGCATCATGGGATGCAGCTCCTTCCTGATTCCCAAGTGTTGCATGTCCAAGCGTGTGGCTAGTGAATCCTTCGATGTCCCCCTAGTGTCCATCAAGGTGTTAAGCGTGTTACCACACATGTTTTTAGCAATGTGCATGGGATCAAGACAGTGGCATACACTCTGCACTGGCTAGTAAGGTAGTTTCTAGTAAACTAATTTTTTCTTCTAGATGCTCCCATCAGGTGCTGCTACTACATTATGCCCCCTCCCAACGACAACCTCTAGTTTATTGACTTCTTGAAGTATCACATGCTATGATAGAACCGCCCAATTTGTACAAGATCAAGTACGACTATCCCTATTTAACACGTTGACGTGCACATACTTTCACTTATATAAACCCGGTAGTCCGCCGAGTGTCATGAAGGACCTCTGTAAATCAACATCACAACCAAGATCGCATAATTAAGCAAATACACATCACATACATGGAGTTGCAGCATAAATAATATTACAAATGGGTTCACAAATAATAGTACAAGTTTGGGTTTCAAAACCGATTAAGGGAAACAACATAGCTTTCAAATGATTACATTAATATAAGTTCCAAATACATTGCTAGCATAAGTGACATCCTCTAATAAAAGCATATAGATGAGAAATAAATATAGAGTCGCTGAGCCCACCGACGGTTAGCCACCATCTTCACTAGGCCAAGAACTTTACCTGCAACATGGTGGGATAAACCATGAGTACTCAAATATACTCAGCTAGACTTACCCGATAGGAGAGAAATAAAAAAAACTCTCAAGGATATGCAAGGCTTATTTAGCAGAGCTGGTTGGATAGCATAACTTTGCAAAAAGAGCATTACTACCATAAGTCCTTACTTTCAACATTTTAGTCAATATTTTAGCATCAAGTTTAGTGAAGCTTTGTATGGCTAACTTTGCACCTATTCCAGAGCAATCACTTGATTAATAAGCATCACAATAGTAACCATATCCGATTATCATATAAGCATCATAACCATCATGTTCCATCTAGTGTTACTATGATGCTGGAGCTAGTTGAGTTTCTCACTATCCGGGAGAGACGACGATTCAAATCAATTTCAACCAGCTAGGAATTTATTTCTAACACAAACCCAGACATACTTGCGCAAAGGTAGTCTTAGGTCACCTTTGGTACAACTCAAGTCCAATTCATGGGTTCGATCAGCGCCGCACAACCAGTGACAACTAGCTGCCAGGACATTCAAGCCTGGCCTACCCTTAGGCTCATGTCTGGCTCCCCACACATCTTTATTGACATCTAGAGTGTGCACTTTCACTTAATGGGTCCCAACCTCAGTTGAGCTACTCGTCTTTGCGGTCAGAATGAGTTATCCGGCCAGCTAAGTGAGAGGCATGCGTTCAATCTTGATAGAAGTGCCAACAATGGTACGGTCCTTAATCGACACAGATGGGATAAAGCATGCACACAAGGCCTCCATGTCTTGCTGCCTCTCAATTACCAGATCCCATCCGGCCTTCGTTTATTCATGAACACATGGTTATTTTCCACAATAGCAAATATAGCCAACCATGACCTGGTATTTACCTATGTCTTGCAGGTGATAGGAAATCACCCACTTCTACCAGTCTAAGCATGGCTAAGCATAGAACGTCCTACTCATACTAGTAAGGGTTCAGGTATTCATATATAGTGGACAAGGTAGGAAATATGCACCAATGGTTTTATCCAACTCCTATCACCTAATGCATCATATAAAAGTTATACTCATGTGCATTTATAAAAGAGAGGGTAGGAGACTTAGAATGCTCCGAGGCTTGCTTGGGATCCAACACTGGGTCATTGTTTGTTAGATGACACTCGCTTGGCGAGCATCTCCCATCTTGGCGCTTGCTTAGTCCCTCCGTCTTCTGGATGGATTCGCCAAACTCCAACTTCGGGTTCGGCTCCAACATTGCGTCCTTCACATGGTGCATCTAGCGTACCTAGATAAGATGCACAATGCAGATGTATGAATGCATGGAAGTGCCATAGACGATGCATCACAAGAAAGCAAGCAAGACAAGTACAAGGTCAAGGTAGCATGGCACACAAGTTAACTTAAGTCAAGCTATTGTAACCATTCATCAATCAAGAACTAATTTAAGAAGAGCACCATATAAGAGCTAGGGCTGCTGTGTGAACAACACCCATATAGCTATCCAACTAATTAACTAGGGCCCACCATTTAGAGCATGCACAAGCAACTTAAGTGCATACAAAGAGTCTGGGCAGCAGCACAGTAGTCACTTGTTCTAGCCACAACTGGGGTTATAGGTATTAAACAAAGGTGATCCTAGACTTTATAGAAAGCTTAGGAAATATCTACAACTTTGTTATTTACACCTAGAGCTGATTCAAAGATTAATAAGGGTGAAAAACACTAACACGCGGATTTGCTCAAACTAGGACAGAAAACTAACATGAACTTCAGAAATGCATAACTGGAATTCTAATCATCCAACAAGCATGATTCTTAACTTTATGGAAATATTATTAAGTTACCTATAACTTTATTATTATCATCTTAAGATGATTCTACATCTAACAAGGTTAAACAACACCAAGAAGGCATCTCTATCCAGATTTGGACAGAAATCTGCCATTCCACTTTGAACAGCTATAACTGGAGTTCTAGACCACAAAAAATAATGATCTGAGATATTTTAGAAAGCTTAGGAAAATCAATACAACTCTTCTATTATCACCAATACATTATTCCATGTTTAAATAAGCCAAATAATACAATCATCCAGATCTATTCAGAGCACAAGCAAAAGCTGGCAGCAACTTGTAAAATCTATAACTCCTAATCCAGTAGGCCTAAAATCATAAAATTTTAGGACAAGAAGGATAAATAAATTATCTACAACTTTTGTATTCAACATATCTACAGAAAACATTATTTGCATCACGAACATATCACCACCATAGAAACTATACATGCAGCCGTAACAGCAGAGGCATGCTGAATTCATCTATCATTTAGTTGCTACAAACCAACATATTCTTGACATATATGCTACCCCAAACATCTTGGAATCATATTCAAACAATCATAGCATGTAGGATTAGCTACTAGAAGCATCACATGATAATAAATACAAGTATATGTTCACAACATTCATTCTCTACTTTAATAATGCAACATATGTATTATTTTTAGTACTATATGAGAACAACTAGTTTGGGGCTGAGACTTTTATGAGTCGTAGATGTTATCAAAACATGGCTACTGCACAAATTTCATATGCTCAGGTTTTATAATTTAATTGCTCTGAAAAAGATAAATCTTAATTATTAATAAACATGTGAGAACAAGATAAATCTAAAGATCATTATTTTCTATAAACATAGAACCATATTAGGGTTCCTCAGGTCCCAATATCACCATGCAAGGCAAAGGAACCACATTTCTCATTTTTGCAAATATAAATTAGTTATAAATCATTTAAAACCATTTATTAAGCACTAAACAAGTTAAATCAATAAATCAATCATACTGCATCCAATGAACCTGAAATGTTAACCATAGCACGCATATAGCATCAGTAGCCTACCATAAAAATTTCATAGCAATTGGAGCAACACAACTTTAGATATGAATTTATTTCTAGAAAACCCTAATTAACATAGATAAATAAAAACAACAAAAACCTTCTACTAACACATATCATATTATGACTCTACTGCATATATCTACTATCAAGGATTTCAAAAAGTCTTCATTTGCTATTTTACGATTTTTCTATGATTTATTATGATTTTCCAAAGTTTTAGCCATAAAAGAAAAATAAACTTGCATCGAGGACCCCGAGCTTTCACGAAAACATATTCTAGCGAACAGGTCCTTCTAGGCACTATTCAACTGAGTCATAGACTTTGTAGTTAGCCCCCTACACTTGTTCCAATTATTGCGCGTTGTCCCTCACGCGAATCAGAACAGAGGAGGCGGAGAAGGATCACCGACCAGCCGATTTTCGGCTGGTGAGGTCGTCGCCGGCGCCGAGGAAGATGCGGGGGAGCATCTCCATCACTAGGCACACCCACCGGTGCCCACGGCTTTGCCCGAGATGGCTCAAGGTGGCCCGGCCACATGCGCTGGCGGCCATGCCCGCAGCACCTCCGGCGGTGGGGCGCTCCGGTGACGGTTGCCTTGGGCGAGTGTGCGCTCGAGATAGAGAATGGTGAGGCAAAGGCTGTCATGGTGGTGCAGGGCTATGAGGCACTTGGGGGTTGAGGAATGATGGTGTCCATGGACCTCAGCCCGACAACCATGGCTATGCGCGCTCATGAGCAGGAAGGGGAGCGAGACAGCACGGAGAGGGAGAGGGCAAGCACGAAGGCGCTGCGGAGCTTGGTGTCTCCACTTCACGTGTGAGGGAGGCAGGGGGCGCAACCATGTGGTAGGGAAGGTGGGGCACCCATGCGCACATGGCCGCCATGCATAGGGCACACGTCGCCCTTTGGAGCATTTCCCTGAGCACGTGGCGGGCAATGGTGCGGCCAGCGTGGGAAGCATTTTTGGGCCAGTTATGGGCTGAATTGGACCTTGGGCCCAAAAGAAAAGTTGAAGCCCACCTGATGATCTATAAAACTCATTAAGGATGCCTAGCCATTAGAGCAACAGATTAGTGGGTAATGAGCGCCCAACATGATAATGTTAGCACGTTGACAGCGATGAGCAAAAATCCAAATTGATGGTCAAAACAAAGTCAAACTGGTGCCATCTTTTTGTATGCTCTTCTTCAAAACATATAGTCCAACTTTTATATTAGGCTCAACTTGAGTTGATTAACAAAAACATGAGAATGCGAAATGCCAACCATCATCAACATTGTAATCTTAGACTTAGCCAAAATTTCAAGGTCCCAAAACAACACTGCATCCAAACTCGGGAATACTATATGAGACACTTAGGAGTTGAATCAAGTCTTGGTCCAAAAATAAAGTTTGTAGCACTCCACTTAAACTTCAACTTTTATTAGAGGTCAAACTTCATAACTTGTTTCCACACTATTATTTGACCTTGGTCAAAGCAGCATCACGATAAACCTTAAATTAGAGTTTTAGATCGATTGAGGCATTTTCTTGACATTGGCTCCACATGAACCCTTCATGACTTTTGTTCCCGTTCACCTGATGAAGCAATTCAAGAAATATTCCAAACTTTATGAAACTTTTCAACTGATCAAGATGGATGCATGTTGATGTAATGTACATGAAACAAGCATGTTTAACATTACTCATGCCTAACCTTAACCAGGGTCCACATGTAAGCAAAGGTGTGTTGGCCAAGTTTAGGTTGGGACTCAATTTCATAGATTGGACCTCAACACCTTCATCATCACTTCAAAATTATGAACTAGAGATCATAATTATTGCTTGACATATCCTACTTAAGTCCAATTTCACTGCTTAACTCATGACTAACACCCGGGGTGTTACACATGCCTATCTCGATATTTTGGAGGTAAGCGTTTCTCAATAGTTCCGTCAAAATCTTTTCTATTCCTGCGGTAAGGGTGATCCTTAGGTAGGAACCTATGATGTCCCATATAAACTATCTTTGAGTTCTTTGGTAGATGTACCGCATCGGTGTCGTCCAAGCACTCGACACATCCAGTATAGCCTTTTGTCTTCTCTTCGGACAAGTAACCTCGACCTGGCAGGTCGGTGATTGTAGCGATAAGTACTGCCTTGATCATGACATGTTCCTTTTTGTACTCGTCCCAAACATCCCCCACACCCTTTTCAAACAAGTCCACTAGTTTATCGATCACTGGTTCTAGAAACACATTGATGTCATTCCCAAACGTCTCTATACTTCTCTCTCTCTCTCTCTCTAATTAAACACATTCTCTAGGATCAAGTTGAAGATCCCTGACTATTTCTTTTGAGTAGTGGGTTATCTTTGTCGTCTATGAGATTCAATGTTTCGAATGTCTTATTATTGCATCTTTAACAAAGGGAATTTTGTTTGTAGTTGCATCTATCTTGGAAAATTTGCCAAGTGCCTCTACTAGTCTGCTGTTCTTATAGTCTGGAAGCAATGTAAGGTTTGTGGATTGCTTGTGCAGAATTCAGTTAATAGTACAATAAGCTTCCAATGCTTCAGATTATTGCTTCTAATCCGTGTTCAGATAATGCATCATGTTTCAGTTTTCCTTGCACAATTCCTTGCCTGAACCTCTGTGTTATCATGTTTCAGATTATGCTAGATAATTGTTGCTTCTAATCCGTATTCAGATAATGCATCATGTTTCAGCTTCCATGCCAAATTCCTTGTCTGAACCTTTGTGTTCTCATGTTTCAGGCATTAACTTCATCGAAGGGGATAGGTATCATAGATATATCAGCCTATATAATGTTGCTTCAACAAATAATTTTTCTTTTACCATGAAGTAAAGGTTAGTTTCCAAATTTTATTCTTGCTTCAGATGAGTATTTCATTAAGTTTGTGCACAGTCTAATTTTACTAATGTGCTTTGTTTCAAAGAGCAGCTGTGCACAGTTTATTGGAAAAACACTTATTACCCATCTTGTTATATTCTTTTAATAATGGATATATATATATATATATATATATATATATATATATATATATATATATATATATATATATATATATATATATATATATACTAGGTAACAAATTCCATTCCTTAAGATCTTGGAATTTGACATCAGTTCATTTAAGTATTAACTGGATATTATTTTGTTTGGGTCATGTATAGTTTTCATATTGAAGTAACTACAGGCTTCTGCTTGTTGACAAGACCAAGCTATGGGAGGACAATGTTGCAGAGCGCCTCCAGATGAAGATCAGTATTTTAGTTATATAGTAGTATGGGTGGTATGGTGTTCACCATCAAACATAGCTTATTGGTGCTAATTCTTTGTAATAGGAATGGTCCTTAGGTTAGGCACGGTTAGTTTCATGGTTTGTTTCATGTATTGACAAAATGGATAAATAATAATTGTTTGTTGTTGCAAGTTTATTAGTTGTATTTTTCCATTTATGAAAAATATTTCATTGTATATTGTATCAAGTGGTGGCTGGTGATATGGATAAGTAGCCAATGTGAAAAAATTATCAATGTGTAACTGGCCAAAAATATTATTAGTTACAAAAAAATGTGGTCGTTATTACTAAAACATGGTCGTTAGTGCCTCAAGAGAGATGGTGTAAAAAAATTAACGATGGAAAATGTGGTCGTTGTTGTTAGAAATATGGTCGTTACAAGTCTAGTATCAACGACCACATATTGTTTGGTCATTGAAAAGTTAACGATGGGAAATATCTTGTGGTCGTTAATTGTATTAACGACGAAGCTTTTAACGACCATATACGGCCACACGTTTGTGGTCGTTAATAACTTCTAACGCCACATTTGGACTTTTAACGACCACATATTCCGTCATTAATACCCCTTTTTCTTGTAGTGGGGAGCTTGTCATATTCATGGTTTCAAAATTTATTGATTTATATGCTTTGTGAGCTTTATATGTGTTGTGATCAATCACAAAAAAGGGAGAGATTGTAAGTGTATCAATCCTATTTGTGGGTTTTGGTTAATACTCCCTCTGTCCCAAATTATCCGTCGCTTTTGGTTTCCATGCCACTAGTTTGATTCGATTTGTAGAAAATTCGTACAACATTTATATTTCTAAATAAATTTATTAAAAACTAGATTCAAAGATCTTTCCAATAATACAATTATGTACCATAAATATTAATATTTTTTAATATATATTTGTTAAAGTTGTTTCTCGGAAAGCGAAAATGACAGATATTTTGGGACAGAGGGAGTAGATGATAGTGCGGATAAAGAGCTAATGATGTTTCATGATATTTTCAGTTATATATCAATGTGAAAAGTGCAAATGAAACATGAGACAAGATGTGGCGTCATGCTTCAATTTGAGAGAAGTTCATTCTTATTCAAATTTATTTGAACTTCACTTGAGTATAGGATGCCATACTATTAAGCGGGTTCGACATTTGTGCTCAATGAATCATATCTTCAAATATTGACACCCCACAAAATACCCTTTGCCTAAACCTTGCCTCAGCTTGTTTGTTCTCATTTTAGCTAGAAATTCTAGGCTAGCTCGGAACTTCTGCGCACTCGAGTTTTGTTGAGCCTGGCCCTTGAATTACTGACCTCTACATCTGAGTTTTTTTTGGCCAGGAGCGTTTTGTCATATCTGGTGGCTGAACCAGAATTTCCACTGGCCCTCACCATAAATTTCGGGCGCTTGAGCCTGCTAGGGTTTTAACCACGCGCCTGGGCTCCTCCTGCGCCCCACCCTAGAAATCTAGGCCTCCTGGCTAGGATTTCTGATGTGGGGTGCTTCTCTCCCATGCCAAAGGTCTAGAGGCTAGCTATGGGGTTTGGATCACCTAGCGCTCTCCCTCTTTCTCTCTCTTGCTCATTCACGAGTTCACCAACCTTGTGACAATGTTCGTGCTCTCTCTCACATTCCCACACTCTCTCACTCACTCTTTCTTAGATCCCCATCTTTGTGAGTGAGATTTGGTTTTCGTTCTATTACTCTTGGGTTCTTGGAACCCTAGCCGGCTAGGTGTTGCCCAGTGACACCCTTGATTCATGCTTGTAAAGGGCGTTCAGGAAGTTTGTATTACCCATTTGTTCTAGTAGAAATCCCGGCTTGATCTTTATGGTCGCTTGGGAAAAGCGGGAGTCGAATGAGACTCTAAGGACCTTTGTGGTCGCCTCAACAATAGGGACATAGGAACATCTTTGTGGTGTGGCCGAACGTTAGGATAAATCTTATGTCTCTGTGTGTCGACTTGTGTTTGTATTATTTGTTGTGGTGGCATGATATATATTGTGTGTAGGTGGTGGAGCAAGCAAAATGCATGAAATCACTTAGTACTACTACTATACATGAGTGGTGAACTCAATTTAGTCCATAAATTCCGCTTGGGACCGGAAATTTTGATAACCATTATTTAATCTGTGACAATAGTTTGTGAATTTTAGATTACACCTATTCACCCCCCTCTAGGCATTTTGATCCTTTAAAGTGGTATTGGCCCATAATCCTCATGATTAACACTTAACCGCGTGAGGAAAGAATAATGTCGAATGGTGGTAATGGAGTGAAGGTGTCGGATGAGGTCAAGGCCATGGTCGAGGCTTTAGCACAAAATATGGTTGAAGAAGGAATCAAGAAGATGGAGGAGGACTACAAGAATAAGATTGAGGAACAAGACAATTAGTTCCAAAAGAAGATGAGCGAGCTCATGGGTGCAGGCCAAGAGACCTCAATTGGAGGCTCCTCCTCCAACAACAAAGACAATGACACCAACCGTGACAACAACTCCACCAAAACATGGTTTCACACATACTCTTATGATTACAACAATATTTCTAGATTTCCCAATGTGCACTTCAACTCGCTCAATGTCGGTAAAGCACGTCGTTTCGATGAGATTTGCTATACCGATTAGGTGTATCAAATGAAGATGCACCCTCGTCTTTTGCATATTGTGGATGTTGGTATTACCATTCCTAAGCCGAGAAGAGATATGACTTTGGAAGAAGCACAAGACCTTTACCACATTGCTCAAACAGCATCCGTGATTCTATCGTCTTGAGATTGCAAAGAAGATTTGGGATACACTCAAAGTGTGCTACAAATAAAGGAGACAAGAAAGTTAGAACCAGCAAGATTAAGCTATTATATGGAGAGATTGAAGGTTTGTCTATTTACATGGAGAAACCACTCTAATGATCTTTGATCAGCTCATGGTGCTTGTCACAAGATAAGGTCTCTTGGATCTCAAGATTGGGGAGATGACAAGGTTCCTAGGAAAATATTGAGAGCCTATCAAGCCAAGAATAGCATCCTAGCGGCAGTGATTTTCGAGGGGGATCGGATGTGTCGCACCTAGTTTTCTGTAGAATACCAAGCACTAACTATATGTGTGTCGAGGATATTCACACGACACATATAGTGACAAATATGGAGATTATCAAAGACAATGTTTTATTACATATCGAAGCAAGTGTGAGCGCACCATACTCAATAAGTATAACAAAGGGGTTTATGAAGGCTCAAAGGCTTGACACAATTCACTGTGGTTAACATTTTAGTTGGTCATATTTTATTAAACCTGAGTCACTACTTTAGTGATAAACCAACCCAAGTGGAAGTAATGTTTGTCAGTATTTGATCATTCCCAAACCATCAAGGTAACCACTAATCAAGAAGGATCCAGGCCGCTCGTGTTCGTGAGCATGGCTAATATATCAGTTCAAAGAATTCTATAGAATTTGTACAAATTTAACCCCCAGCCGTGATTCCCATATGCCAGGGGCCCGTTGACCCCATTTCACCTCTTCCAAGGAAGTGCGGCAGGGTCTCACTACGTAACCTTTCACTAGACACCTTAACTAGTTAGTAGCTGTGAGGTTTCAGTGGCAAGTGTGCATAGATGTACTCCTTCGAGAGGCACATGTGATCGTGGCATTGTACACACCAAGGCAGGAAAATAGCTATACACCATGAGGCACCCCCTCTTGCGCCTTTGGGTAACCACTAACAAGCTAGAGACGTACTAGTTACTTGATTAAGATCAGAGCCATGTGATACTCGTGGTTGTATGATACCTCCTGGGTGGCCGCTTTAGGATAAGTCCTCAGGGAGAGGAATCTAGAGCATTCAAAACCCATGCTCCAGCCCCCTTAGCCCATGTTTCTAAAAAGCACCATTTTATCGCATTGCATATATCATTAATCAAGTTAAATTATTAGCTTTGGTTCTGCACGGTAGCAACTATCCAACATGCATACCAACCCATAGGAAACAAGGATATGTGGTACAAGAATCATCTTGGTGAAGTCCTTATAGGCATTTTAAATTAGACACAATCATATGTATGAATTAAAGATTGTTCATAGGTATAAGGAAGCCTTTGTTACACTTGCCTTCCAAACACTTGCTGATGGTTCTGCTTCTCAAAGATATGCTCCTCATGTAGCTCCACTTTTGACGTCAGCGACAACCAACACAAGCATCTTAAACAAACCTAGAAATAGTACACCAATCATTACAAATACAAGACATAAAAGTTTTAAACACGTATGGATTGTAACTACGATCGTTGAGCGCCAAAACAACTAAACGAAGCTATGATTTAAAGGGCATGAAAGATTGAAGGTACAAGCTAGAAGGTTCGATAAATGAGAGGAATGGAATCAACGTGATCGATTTGTGCTAACTTGAAAGATTTACAAAGCACATGGGTCTATAGATGAATTATGGCAAATTTTGCTATTGGACATGCCAAATGACGCGTCTTTGCTGGTGGACACTGCGTTTTCCATCTTTTGCCGTGAGACACTCTGGTTTTTGGAAATACTACCAGTGGGCACCGCAACCCAGTTGCACCCGGTTTTGGAGAGAGAAAACTTTGTTTTGGACATCGGGTGCCCCTGAACCAGACTTGGCACCGTCCCAACCTAGTCTGGTTCGACCCAGTTGTAACGACCGGCCCGCACCCGACTCCGTTGTTACAACGGTCTGTTCCTCGTTCCCCCTCTTCACCGTAGAGGCGGCGACGGCATAGGCTGCGGTGGCTGGTCGGGCGGGGGTGCCGGCGTGGCGTAGGTTGGCCGGCGTCGTCGATAGGAGAGCGGGCCTATAGAAGATGGCTACAGGATCTGGCGCGTCTTCGTCGACTGGGTCGCGTGGAGCGAGAGAGGGGCAGGCGCTGTGCCCTTTCTGCCACATGGCGACGGTCATGGAGCAGACATTGAGAACCACAAAAAATCTAGACAAGCCGTTCTACACTTGCAGGAATCGTGACTGGGTGAGTTTTCTTGATTTTGTTCTTGCTACATTTGGGCGTTTTGAAATCGGATGTAGGGTTCATCCTATTGATTTGGCTTTTGCTGTGAAATAGGGCAACGGTACCTGCAACTTCTTCATGTGGAAGCCAGGGAGCGCTGGAGATGGCATGGATGGTGCAGCAGTGATGGCTGCGTTGAAGGCTCTAGAGAATTCTCTGTTGAACTTGAACAATGTTGTAGTTGCTCAGAGCACTGTTGTGGCTAGAATAGCTGGAGAGCAAATAGTTGTTAGGATGATGGTTGGGGCCAGTGTGTTTGTAGGTGTTGTTTGCTTTCTTGCTTTGTGCATGGTATTGTACAAGCAAGCATGAAGTATGCTTTGTAATGTTTGTGAAATATGAATGAAATGCAGTTTGAATGGAGTAACTTCAACTTGATTTGTTCCCTTTTTTAGTTGTAAAGTTAAAATTGCAGCATCACTACCTTCAACTTAACAACTGACTTAATTTTAGCATGACAAACACAGGCATACCAGATCATTAATTATGGAACATCAAACCAGATGGCAATATCAAGATCACACCAACAATAGCCAGGTTCACTACATTACCAGATTACAATACCAGGTTCACAGCAACAATATCTAGGCTCAAAAGCACACAGATTACAATAGCAAGTTCATAGAACCACACAAAAGCACATCAAAAGCACAGGTGGCTCAAAAGGTTGCTTCGATCTTGATGTTCCTAGTGCAGGCATCAGGCCCCTCCCCTCTTGCTCCTAGTGCAGGTGCTTGGGCTCTGACTCCTAGTCTGTGCCCCTAGGCTACCTCCACCTTGCTGTTTGGCCTGCCTCCTAGTGACTGGGGATCTTGGAACCCTATAAGATGGCAGATGTGACCATGTTATCAACTACACTTGGCTTTAGATTAAGAACAGTGTTGGCAAGAAATGGATCACTTACTGCACTGATTGCTCAGGAGGTGTAGGCTCAGTTGGAGTTGTCTTCTTCTTCTTCTTGCTGGTTTGTTTCCCCTTGGTGGAGGCCTTTCTCTTCTTCTTGGCTGGCTCTTCTGTTGTTTCTATGATCTCAACAACCTTTGGCTTATAAGTCCTTCTCTTCTTCTTTGGAGGTGCAGGTGGTGGTGCATCAGGGTCTGCAACAGTTTCATTATAGGTTTTCTGCAGGTGTCCAAATCCACCACACCTTTTACACCTTCTCCTGCCCTTGCTGCTGGACCCACCTTCTTCAACTCCAACTATCCTTCTCTTCCTTGGCCTTCCTGCTGCTCTGTTGCATTTAGGAGGAAGGAGGTTGAAGCCAAGGTTCAGCTTTTCCCATTCATCCTTGCTTGGCATTGGAGGCACTGGAGTTGCATAGGCTGCTTTGAACATGTCTACAGAATAGTAGTGGTCAACATAGTCCTCTAAGTCTACCCTTCTAGTGCCAATGAAAGCTAGGGCATGAACACATGGCAGACCAGTTAACTGCCAACCTCTACAGGTGCACTCTCTCTTGTTTATATCAACAATGAACCTCCAAGGGACCAGGTGTGGCCATCTATCCCTACAGCTGATGCTAACCGTCCCTTCCACTTTGCTATCAAAATTGTGGAATCAATTCCTAAATAAGGTCTGCAACCTTGCAGGAAGCCATCTATGCATGGCTTCAGTGCTACAAACATCCTACTGAATCTTCTATTCTCATCTACAATCTCCCACTCAATCTCTACAACACTGCTAGGACTCCTCTTCTCAATCTCCCTTTTCCAAGAAAACACATGTGCAAAGCTATCTTCCTAGCCACCCATGATCTCATCTAAGGCCATTTGCTTGCCGTCCCAAACCACGTAGTAGCTCAGCTGTACACAAAAATTCTCCTCCAACTTCTGCTTCAAATCTTTAGCTCAAATAGTTGGATCTTCCCTAAGCCAGTTTATAACTCTGTCCTTCACCCAGTGATTGTTAGCCATACAGTTGTTCTAGAATTTGCTTGTGCTGGCACAATTATGCTTGTGTGGTCGCTTCTTAATCTGCAACCATAAACCAACGGTTAGCACACAACAATTGATAACTAAATTAAACTAAATGAAGCATTACAAAGCTCACATACCTGCCATGTCTTGCCATTAGGTAACTGAGATGCATGAATCCTCCACCGACATCTCTTGGCCTTACAATATGCTCGGTACCACCATGACGCACTATATGGAACTACAAGTTCAACTTCATTAAGCACAGCATATTGTCTAATACATCTCTTAAAGCAGAAACCATCTTCAAAAATAACACCAAGACCTATCTTAGGGTTATCTATGTCAGTGACATGAACAACACCATCACAGTCCCTCCCATCGTCCACAACTAATGGGTCATCATCTTCTGGGTCACTGTCAGGATAGTAAGCAGGGTCAGCATCACCATCATCATTGACCCCATCCTTGTACTTCTCATTCTCATCGTCTACTCCTACATACTCCACTTCATCAGCCTCTCCCTAGTCATCTTCAGCAATATCTTCTTCTTCTTCTTCAGCAATATCTTCTTCTTCTTCTTCAGCAATAGCATCATCATCTTCACCATCATTATCAAGATTAAGACCCTCATCACCATTAGCATCAGCCTCACAATTACCATCATCATTAAGATCAACAACTTCACCATTGTCATCAGCTACTAGATTAGGCAGTACAAGTTCATCACGGAAGATCATAGCTATTGGCTGACAATTAACCTGACTCTCTTGAGTGATAATAACAGACTGAGAAGACTGAGAGGCATTGGCATTACAACACTTAGACTTTAGCAAACAAGGACTAGTGTCAACAACATGTACAGTTAGTGGCACCTTCCTACTGTCCCAATACACATCAAATGCATGTAACAGAGCAGAATCAGAATCTATGCGCACTGTCTCATCCTTGGTTTTGTCAAAGAAGGTGACCTACAGTTCTTGGTCGACCCCATGGACTATCTCCTCACCAAGGCACCTAAGAAACCCCATCCAAGAGAATTTATCCTTGTCTACCACACGCATGTAATTAGCAGTTACATGATAATCATCGAGCCCATCTGGTCTTTGTTCTACATATGCAGGTACACTAATCGCCAGTCTACACGCGGAAGTCGGATCCATCCTAAATCAACACAAAGGATAACAATCAAACTAAACGATTTCAAAACCGCAAGCATTCTACCACATCCGCAGGCATTCATCTACAAATAGTAGGGATTCAAAAGACTCACCCTTTCACTAGCCATTTGAATTGCGGAACCCTAGGCAGAGACCTAGGGCACTGCCCGTTCTTTGAGCTGGGGGACTTCATCTTTGGGGCGTGGGGGAACTCTAGATCCTCAACCCCCCATGGCGGATGACGGTTGAGGCTCGATCTGTCAGCGGCGGCGGGCACTGGGTGGACGGCGACGCGACGAGCAGTGGAGATGAGTGGGTGGCGGCGCGATTGGGAGTGAGCGGCGGCGGCGGGATTGGGGAAATGGCGCGCCTAGAACCCTAATGATGGAGTCGGGTGTGGGCCGGTCGTTACAACTGGGTCAAACCAGACCAGGTTGGGATGACGCCAAGTCTGGTTCAGGGGCACCCAATGTCCAAAACGAAGTTTTCTCTCTCCAAAACCGGGTGCAACTGGGTTGCGGTGCCCACTGGCAGTATTTCAAAAAACCAGAGTGTCTTATGGCAAAAGATGGAAAACGCAGTGTCTGCTAGCAAAGACGCGTCATTTGGCATGTCCAATAGCAAAATTTGCCATGAATTATAGGTGACTATGGATTTGTGTAGAGGACACATGGGATATATTTTGACAAGTGGTTGCACTAAGGTGAATGCTATATTAACAAGGGACACAATTGTAGTGAATTGTGCATCGGGTAGCGGCGGCTGTGACAATCAAAAGTAAGATCTCTGCTGAACTTATGCACATGATATTTGGTGGGATTGTGTGCAACTACCATACACACAGTCACATAAGAGGGCTTAGTGATTTGGACAATGATTTAATGAGGAATGTGGTGAAATGCCGGTGCATCCTATATGTGCACGTTGGCGAACAACAGGGGTTATTGTCACTGGTGACACGGTCATAGATGCACTAATCAGTGATCCAATTTGTAAGGTTGCGATGGACTATATGAAGTATATGTTGGCAAAAGGGCAAGTCATTTTGAGTATTTGTTGACCAGGAAACGTGATTGAAAAAAATGAGCTGCATTCCTGACTACTGGACAGCAGCAGTAGCAGTTACTATGGCATCTATGTCTCGGCCATTGTGGCACCTATGACAAAGCCAACTTGTAGAGACATGTGCAAGTATATGAGCCACGTTACATTTGAAGGGTTGATGTTATGTGGCTGCTAGGGTTGAAGGGGGCGAGTTGAGGGAGCAGCGGCCACCGGCATGCTACAATATCCATGGGTACTGTTCACGCCCAGGCTGTTTGTGGTGGCTGGGTTGCGAGGGCGAGAGGAGGCTGGCCGGGGGCCTTATCCACGGCTGGGCAACAGAGAAGGGTTTTCCTTCTTAATTCTTGCTTGATTAGATTGATACATCTCCTCTCTTTATATTGAGAGGTTTACTTGAGTCCCAAGCAAGGCTTACTTGACTCCTAAGCAAGCGATGCTTATCTCTAATTGACCCTAACACTAATGGGCTATACCACCAGCCTAGGCCCAATAGGCCCATGACGTACTCTGACAAGCGGGGAACCTGATTGCAAGACTAGATAGTGTGGCTGCTGACATGGTAGGAGCAACGACAACGGTGATGTTTATGACTTCAGTGTCATGGTTCATATGACCAATCCAACTTTCAGAGACTTGTGTAAGTCTGGTAAACATTGTGGTCAAAGGGCTTGACCACCAGAGTGGCAAATCATTGGGAACGCTCATGCCAATCGACTACAACGTGGTTGCGGGGCAGCAGGGACAGCGAGCACAAAAAGGTGATAACTCTTTCGGGTTAGACTCTATAGCCACAGAATTTTACAGAGGCATATGCAGGTATATGAAGGATATTATAGCCAAAGGATTCATCAAATAAATCAAGGATCAATGGGGAATGCTATTTCCATCGGCAGCAGCATGCTAGACGCGGGGATAGCAGAGCGGATCGCTAGTAAACCTCATCAAAACTCGATCAAACTTAATGACGGTTCATGATTTACAGTAAGGAACATGTATACAAGATGGGGAGATAGGAGAGGGTCTCACGTTGGGGTCTCAGAAGGTGAGGTTGAGATCAACAGCTGCCGACGTGGGCGGTGAGGCAGCTGACGGTCGATGGTGCTATGGTGGCTGCCTCAGGGATATGTTGTAGTGAGTTGATACAGAGACCATGTAGACATGCAGCGCAACAACACGGCAAGGCAACAGGGAGTGTCGATGGGTAGTAGTGAAGTTAGGCGACGACGTTGACATGCCTGCAACATTCGTCGCCCGCAGGATACGTTCTTCAGCCCGGGCAGCGATCATTCGCTCCTAGAGGCAATCTGCGGTATGTTAGAGACAAAAGGGTTGATGAGAGGGGCATTGACCATAGGATCAGAGAGGTTAGAGGAAGGGGTGTCCTCATCATACTATGAACAGAAGCAGCATCATGGTGGTATTCTCTAGAAGCATGCTCGAGCTCTAGGACGATGACTACAGTGGCAAAATAGAATCGCTGCATCAGGGGATCTCCATTTTGGTGGAGGAACAGCAGACGGAGGTATGGAATATGGAGGGGGCGACCATGGGAGATGGAGGGGGAAGGGGAGGAGATGGAGATGCTCCTTCTTTGGTGTTTGCGTACAGGAACAGAAGGGAGAGGGAGCCTTCTGTTTGTGCGTGAGAGAGAGAGAGGAGGGATGGCTATTTCATTAGCTTTCACTCTTGCAATTAGGGAGGCATGTAAAGGAGGTGGGGTAGGGAATTAAGGGACCAAGGGATTAAGTGCTGTTGTTATTTGCATGAGGGGGAAGAGAATTGTGTGGTAGTAGGAAAAGGAGTGAGGGTGACCAGGGGAAGAGAGGATGAGGGGAGAGGAGAGGAGCGTGAGAGAGAGAAAGGAGGAGGAAATGTTTTGTGCATGCAAGAGATGAAGAGCAACTAATGGAGTAAAAGGGTGCTGTTAGGAGAGAATTAAGGAGAATGAAGAGAGGCATGCGAAGGATGTGAGGCTAGAGAATTAAGAGAGTAGGCATTAGATGCTGCTGTTTTTGCATGAGAGGAGAGGATGCGCCATAGGGAGGAGATATGCTGCTGCTACTCATCTTTTAATTGCAAAATTCAAAAGAGGAAAACTAAAAGGGAGTTATGGTGGTGATTGCATGCATGATAAGGGGGGAGGTGGTGCATGTTTTCCCAAGAGAAAGAGAGAGGGTTTGGCCAAGGGGTGGGAGAAGGAGAGAGGGGTGTTGGGCTGAGTTAGACTTGCCGCAAAGCAAGAGGAAGAGGGAGGACTAATTAAGCCCATTGGCAAAAAAGATACAATTTGGATTGTTATTGATGATGGTAAAGAGAGAGAGGGGTGGAGGCCATTAGCGAGATGAAGAATTAGGCTGCTCACTAATTGACATTGAATCGGATCGATGGTGAAAGGAGAAATAGCGAAACTTGGATTATGTTTTGGTTCCATATAGGATCATGGTAAAGAATTATGAGTGAAACTCAACATAATTTTGGTATGAGACCAAGCCTTGCAATACGGTCCAAAAGTGAGAAAGTTGATATTTTAGTTGGATAGGATTGACTATGATGATTTTCCAAACATTTAGGGGTGATGGCTTGAAAAGAAAGACAATAGAGATGAAGGAGGAGTCGACATTGGCTTGTTTGGAATTGAGATTAACATGGGTAGATAACATGTGATTGCTTTCACATGACCAAAGTGATGATAGAATTGTGTGAGGGTGGAATGCATAAAGGACCATGGTAGAGGTTTTTCTTTTTTGTTTTTGTAAATTGTCATTAATGACACGTTTAGCCAAGACATGTCGCTGCTGAGGTCCACTTTAGTGATGTGGTTTGGCTAGATGCGTCGCTACTAAAAAGTCATAAGTGACGCGTTTAGCTGAACGTGTCGCTGCTAAAGGGTCATTAGTGACGCTTCTTGACTAAATGCGTCACTGTTGAAGGGTCACTGATGTATCCACATCAGAGACGGAATATAACTGAAGCATTTTTTCCGTGTCACTAATGACTGCTCAGCTGCGTCACTAATGTGAAAATCTGACATGGTGCTAGGGTCTGCACGTTGTAGGGGGGCAAGGAGACATTGTCGGTGGTGGCGCTGCATCACTTTTTTTTGGGGTTAATGTTGTGCTTGCCGTAGATGCGGCTGTAGAAGAACTGGCACTATGTGCGCCCGATGGTCGATGGTGTGCGCGCCCGACAGTTCTGTCATGTCGCGTGGTGAGAGGTTCTTGTTGCTGAATAGGGTGATGAGTGCGGAGAGGCTGGATCTGTGGCTCGGGAGGTTGGAGTTGGCCGTGCCTTGACTTTTCGTCCTTGAGTCCTTGAGGCCAAGTGGCATGCTCCATGTTGGCCCTCTTAGCTACATGCTTGCAAGCAATGCACCAATATTTATCTGAGTCAGACAGTGGCACATACTGGCACGAATGAAGGAGGTGTGGCACCGGCACACTACACGAACCAAGTTTACTCCATCACGCATGGCGAGCGTGACCATCCGTGATGATGTTAGCGCATGAGATGGTGGCCTTGCAGGATGCCTCCACCTGTGCCTTGATGTCGTCGATCACCTCGTACCCATAGATGGACATGAAGTTTGGGCCAGCATTCTTCTTCCCAGTGAAGGACGATGTGTCATCGAGGAGGATCGAGCCGTCGCACACCTGCCATGGGCCATGGCAACAAATAAATTAGAACATATTGATTCATTGAGTGGCACATTGTAGGGTAGGATATATTTTTTTTTGAATATGCAAAAGGTTTGTGCATCTTTGTATTAAGATCGAGAAATAGTAAAAGTTACAACGACGTGCCACGAATGGCACACTAGGGGGTAAAAAGCTATGCAATCGGCTCTGCCCTCCCTAGCAGAAGGAGATCATGGGCTATTACTTGCTAATTATGCTACCTAGCCATTATCGGGGATCAAGGGCGCTGCCTTGAGCGATGCCTCGGTCGCTCTCTCTGTGGGTCCGGGAAGAGCTATCGCATCGCCTCAGTGTGCGAGGGGTTGAGCTGGTCCATGATGATGCTATCATAGGTGTTCATGGCTTCCATGTTAGGCCTTGTCTGCCCGTCGATGAATGCCATCTGCTTTATCATCAGCACCTCTCCCCGCTTAAAAGCTGGGACGCATGAGAGCGGCTACGCAGCGATCCTCCTATTGTGGGTTGACAACTTTGGTTGTGCTAACACAGTCGGCTGATGCAGCAATGGAGATGGCGCCTTATGCTGGATCTTGTCGGTGAAGCGCTTTAGCCCCTTGGCGGCGGAGTCCGCTGATCGTGGAGTGGTCGGCTCCCCACCAGGTGGGTTGTCACTAGGGCTTTGTGCATGTGCCTTAGCATCCATGATGCCGTGCTGACATGCTCAAGGTGGTGAGCATAGGCACGCCTTGGCCTCCGCGATGTAGGGTACCTCCCACTTGGCGGCGTGACATGTGGCTACCACTGCGCATGCGGCCGCGTAGCTGAGTCCATCGACCAGTGAGCAGCCTTCGCCAGAGAACGGGTGTCCATCGGCGGTGCATCCTGAGGGACAGTTGCCCCTGCTGGTACGGCGAGCGAGGCAACGAGCTGCTCCAACATTGGGTCGACCCACACAGGAGGCCTCGCACTCGCACACAGCTCCAACACCAGCAGATCTGGCCCGTGGAGGTACTGTGCAGCAGCAGAGGTAGCGGCGTTGTGAGCACAGTCTATAGGCGTGTCGTCCCTAGCTAGCCTGGCTTGCTCCGGTGCCACCAACGTCGTCGCCGGGTTCCGCTGGTGACTCTTGCGGCACCCTACATGGCCCTAGCTGAGCACGAACCACTGTGGGGCGCGTGCTGGGAGGCCGATGGATCACCACCACGAGAAGTGTTCCATGACAGGTCACTACCCTTTGCCTTCATCGTCGAATTAGACCTAGGCCTCTTGCAATCCCTTGGGAGGTGGCGGAAACCACGACAGCGTAGCCAACGCCAAGGCAATCGGCAAGTCTCTACTCAGCGCGAGTAGGAGAGACAGTTGAAACATCTGTCGTGAAGCTCTATAGGAATCCTTCTACACTACTACAAAAATGATTGGTAGCAATGCCTAGAGCCGCCCCTATAAATGGTTGCCAAATGGGCCACCCTTACAAATGGATTTGTAGGAGCGGCTGGTGTTATTATTCACCCCTACAAATGGCTTAATTTATAGGGGCAGCTCTATATCCAACCGCCCCAACATATTGGATTTATAGGGGTGGCTCAATATTAAACCGCCCCTACAAATAGAAGCCGAGTATTAAAAATTAAGCAGAAAAATTTGAATTTTTTCAAACAATCTCGGATGGAGAAATGACCAAAATAAAAAATGTAGATCTTAAAAAGTTATGGAAGTTTGTTGTTTACTACTTTTTCATTTGAAATCATTTACTACATCAAAATGGTGTTTGAAATTCAATTTTGAGATTATTGAAGAAGTCTGATTTTTCTTTTTAATCTTTGGCTAAAACTTGTAACTAGTCTTTGTCCCTCATACTAACTTCAAATTTGATCATTTTTTCTCTTAAAATTTTCTAAAATCAGGCTCTATCAATTTATTGTGTTCGTACAGCTACTATTCTATCCAACTTTACATGTGACTGTGTTTTATCTATTTGAATTTTGAATTTCGAAAAATGACAAATTTAAACGTCGTTCTAAAACATTAAATGATTTCAGCTGAAAAAGTCACGAACATAATAGTTGTAGAACTCATCAAGATCTACAACTTTTATTTTGGTCATTTCTTCATCCGACAAAGTGGTAGTATCATTGTTCACAAAATGTATATCTCTCTTATAATTCCATAAACTATAGGAGGGATTAGTAACATTTGTGAACAATGTTACTACCACTACGTCGGTTGACCAAATGAGCAAAATAAAAGTTGTTGATCTCAGAAAGTTACAGAACTTTGTAGTTGACAACTTTTTTATTTTAATTCATTTTGTTAAGCAAAACTACGTTTGAATTTCTCAAATTTGAATTTCAAATAACGTCGGATGGAGAAACAACCAAAATAAAAGTTATAGATCCCAAAAAGTTATACAACTTTGTAGTTGTCCATTTTTTGATTTGAAATCATCTTGTCATGGAAAACTACGTTTGAATTTCTAAAAATTTGAAATTTGAATTTTTGAAACGACCTCAATGGACAAACAACAAAAATGAAAGTTGTAGATCCTAAAAAGTTATAAAACTTTATAGTTGACAACTTTTTCATTTGAAGTCATCTTGTCATGGAATCCTACGTTTGAATTTCTCAAATTTGAAATTTAAATTTTGTGAACGACTTCGGATGGAGAAACTACCAAAATGAAAATTGTAGATCTCAAAAGGTTATAAAATTTAATAGTGGACAACTTTTTCATTTGAATTCATTTAGGGCCTCGAACAACCAATTTATGCTCGGTTTAGGATAATATGTGAGGAACCAAAATGGATTATAGACATAATTGAGTGTGAGGTTGAAAGCTCTAGTTTGGTTTTGGTTAATTGATGAAACCCTAAGTGCTAACCTAGTTTATCAAGATGATTATGAGATAGGTAGCACTACTCCAAGTGATGAAGCAATGACGAAGATCATGACAATGGTGATAGCATGGTGATGATCAAATGCTTGAACTTGGAAAAGAAGAAAGAGAAAAACAAAAGGCTCAAGGCAAAGGTATAAAATATAGGAGCCATTTTGTTTTAGTGATCAAGACACTTAGTGAGTGTGATCACATTTAGGATAGATAGCCGTACTATTAAGAGGAGTGTAACTCGTATCGAAATGCGGTTATCAAAGTGCCACTAGATGCTCTAACTCATTGCATATGCATTTAGGATCTAGTGGAGTGCTAACACCCTTGAAAATATTTGTGAAAATATGCTAACACATGTGCACAAGGTGTTTGCAGGGTTGAGATGGGTTTGGGTCCCTCTCTCCCTCCCGCCGAGCAAGGTCGGCGGGATTCGGCGCTTTTGGAAAAATGAAATGTCTATTTTGTATTGCGCCGGATGCAAAATTCTTGGTGGTTGGCATATTTGAGCAAGGGTGAAGAAGTTAGAGTTGAAATGGAGTTGGTCGAAATGATGCTGGCGTCGGTCTACTGACTGGACGCTGGGTCACTCAGCAACCGGACACTGAAAGGGTGCGTCCGGTCGAGCTGTCAGACGGCACAGTGGGTAGGGTTGAGCACCGGACGCTGGTCTACGTCCGGTCAAGGTGGACCGGACGCGTCCGGTCGAAAAAACTTGCCTCGGGGAGCTTACTGGAAACGACCGGACGCTGGGGCTTCAGCGTCCGGTCAGTTTTGATCGGAGCGTCCGGTCAGCTTTGTAGCCGTTGAAATCTGATGAACAACGTTTGAAGCTGGTGACGCGTGGCGTCCATCGGGCGACCGGACGTTGAGGGCCAGCGTCCGGTCGGTATGACCGGAGCGTCCGGTCAGAGCGTGTTTTGCCCAGTGAAGGGGTACAACGGCTCTATTTGATGGGGGCTCTATTTATAGCCCCATGGCCGGCTCAAGGGAAATCTCTTGCACATTTTCATTGACATAGCAACCTTGTGAGCTTAGCCAAAGCCCTCCCACTCATCTCCATCATTGATCCATCATCATTGTGAGATTGGGAGAGAATCCAAGTGCATTGCTTGAGTGATTGCATCTAGAGGCACTTGGTATTCGTGTTGCGCTGCGGATTTCGCTTGTTTCTCTTGGTGGTTGCCACCACCACGACGGTTGGAGCAGCGGTGAAGGATCGGCACGAGTTGGTGATTGTTCGTGGCCGCCTTCGGTGATTGTGAGGGGAGTTGTACCTTCCCCGGCGGAGCGCCGAAAGGTAACTCTAGTAAATTGCTCGTGTCATTGAGTTACCTCACTTGTGGGTCGGTTCTTGCGGTGTCCAATCGTGTGGACGAGGTTTGTGAAACACCTCTTAGCCGCTGAACCACCAAGTGTTGGTCGACACAACGGGGACGTAGCGTGTTGGCAAGCACGTGAACCTCGGGAGAAAATCGATTGTCTCTCTTCTTTGTCATTCTCCCGGTGATTGGCTATATATTCATCTTGTGATTGGTTCATCCCCTACACGTCGGTATAATCACTCTACTCACTCATTTACATTTTTGCAAACTAGTTGATACAAGCTCTTTAGTGTAATTAGAATTGAGAGCTTGCTTTATTATTTACATTCATCTAGTTGAGCTCTTTAGAGTAGCAAGGTTGAGAGCTCTTAGTGAGTAATTACATAGCTAGTTTGTGTGCCTAAGTATTCATTGCAACTAGAATTGTTGGATAGGTGGCTTGCAACCCTTGTAGAGCTAGAGCAAGTTTGCATTACGCTATTTGTCATACTAATCAAATTGCTCTAGTTGATTTGTAGATTTTTAAATAGGCTATTCACCCCCCTCTAGCCATATTAGGGCCTTTCAGAGGTGTGGTAGAGGAGGCTACATGCGAGGAGGAGGTCGCAAGTTTGAATCCCCGCAGCCACGAAGCGCGTGATCTTCATGCGAAAAATGTCCCAACATGCGACTTGCGACAGAGCGGGCGGGTGGCTAGCCGGTGGGGGCCTCCCCGGATTAAAATAATATTTTTTGGGGTCTGGATTCATGAATTTCTAGAAAATGATTTGTAGGGGCGGCTCAATATCTAGCCACCCCTACAAATCGTCAACCGTCACTACAAACCCATGATTTGTAGCAATAGGGGCGGCTGGCAAAACTACCCCTACAAACCCTCTACAGCTACCCCTAAAAATCACCTCAGTAGTAGTGCGGGCTTGTAGGAGCTTCTCTGGGCGAGGCTCAACCGAGGCAGCCGCAGTTCGCGTCTCCGGTAGATGGAGGATCTCTCGCCATCCATCAACGTTGGGAGCGGAGACCCATCCACGTTGGCAAAGGCGTTGGCAGGCAGGGACGTGGCCATCGACTGGCCGAGCAGGTATGCCGCACACTAGCTGGGGGTGCGGCTATCTGCAATTCCTCCATCTTCTTCCTTGTCCCTGGTGTCCACTGTCCACACTGCCACGACGGTCTAGAACCACTGAACGAATCTAGGCACGCAGCGGGGACGCTGCTGCCGGCTTCGCCGATCGACGAACAGCCTCCAGGTAGGCTGTGGGGCAATCGGTGTCGGACTCCTCATTGTCATCTTGCAACCCAGTGACTTAGCTGCCAAACTTTGATCCTCTTGTGTAAGCCCCATAGAAAACACCTCACTTTTGTCATGGTTAATCTTCACCCTTGACATAGCCTCATAGCAAGCAAGAATCCTTCTAACATTTCTTAGATTGTCAGGATCAAATTGGAGTAACAATATAGTATAATCCGCATACTATAAGTGTGTTAGACCTCTTTCAAAGAGATGTGGAATTAGATCTTTGATAACTCTAGCAGAACAAGCTCTAGTTAGCATAGCAGAAAGAGCATCAGCAATCGGACTAAATAGTAAAGGAGATAAAGGATCTCTTTGCCTAAGGCCTTTGTAGCATCTAAAATATTCACCTCTCTCACCATTTAAATCAATACACAATCTACCCCCTCTAACCACCTTGTTGATCCACTATATCCAATGATCATTGAATCCATTTCTGAGCAACACTTCTTCCAAAAAATTCCAATTAACTTTATCATAGGCTATCTCAAAGTCTAATTTAATGATAACTCTAGCTACTTTAGTGACCCTCAGCTCATGTAAGACCTCCTATAAGATGACTACACCCTCCAAGATATTCCTACCTGGGATAAAAGATGTTTGAAATTCACTACTAGGAATCTCCACTTACATGACGAACAATTTTTATCATTGAAGAAGCCAAATTTGTCATAATTTCAGTTCTATGACGAATTTATGACGAAAGACGGTTTGTCATGGAAGTCGCGTCATAGGTGAACTTCCATGACGAATTCAAAAACATCATCATAGAAGTGGTTCGATCTATGATGAAAAACTGACTGTCATAGAACTGCTTTGGCAGGCGTGGCAGCGGGCTGGCATGCTGGTGAGTGCTTCCGTTAAAGATGCTTTCCACGTGTATATGCTATAGCCGATTGCATTAGAGATGGTTTGGGTATGTGTCACCTTATTATTGCACAACATGGCCATCTTTGATTCTTACATGTTTTAGGTTCTTACTGGACCACGTGTCGGTTCCCTATTGTTCCACATGTCAGTTTTCTTTTGGTACACGTGTCATCTTGCTGTTGGATCATGTGTCACTTCTTCATTGTCCCATGTGTTGTATTTTATTGGTCCACGTGGCCGTTTCTTATTCAACCACGCGTCACGGTGGTGTCCGTCCACATTTGATATTTTCATTCGGCCACATGGCTTGACGACTTCCTTCTATGTGTCAGATTTTTAATAGCCCACGTCTCGTGACCTGACTATTTCACGTGTCATGCACTGGTTTATCCAAGTGTCGCATTTTTATTTGATCATGTGGCCTGTCCTGGTTCTACTATGTGTAGAACAATCATTTCATCAGAAAAGTAATTCGAGATCATCACTACTACACAGATTGACTACATAATTATTCAATCTGGCAATCAAATAACAACAATTAACATTTTACACATTAGCAGCAAGCCACTAAGAGATTATCACCACATCAAACCAGCACATTAGTCTCACGAAACTGGCACATGAGTCCACACATCAAACCACAAATGTTCATCGCATCAAGCTGCAGGAGTTGAAGACTGAGAGTTACCAGAAGAGCTAAAGCTCATGGCTTGCTCACGGAGATTATTGTACTCCTCCTGTTGCTGTTTCTTGAATTCCGCAAACTCCCTTTCAGTCTTTTTTGTCTTCCTCTTTAGTTCATCCACTTGTTCGACAAGGGCAACAGAACTTTCCTTTTCAGCATCAAGCTATTCCCAAAGCGTTCTCTCCATCGATGTCTCTGCTTTGGTGGAGCTTGTGTAGATACCAGCATTCTTCAAAAAAAGGTTATTGCCGCTTCCTAGGAGGTGGCCTTGCCCTGGTTGATGCAGAGAACCTTAGAAACAACATCAGCACTAGTCATTGGTTCCTACCCATCAGCAACTGGTTCTACTTGTATAGTTTCCATAGTTTCCTGCAAAATTCAAGCAGTAAAACATTAGGTTATAGATAGTGGAAGAGGACTTCAATTAAAAACCTAAGAGATTAATTCATAACAAGTAATGCATAGGTCATTCCTAGCCTACTACCAATAGAGATTACATAAGCACAATGTATAGGTACCCTATTGATTGGTATAAAATTGTAGCTTCAAAATTAAATGATGCTGCCACACTAGCCTCCTGCTACGTTTTTCTCTTTTATAGCAATGGCTTTAGTAGATTTCAAGAAAAGCAAGAGAAGGTACTTACAACTACTGCTCTTGCAGCATCACTCAGGCCCTTTTTACTACTAGTATGGAAGTCCCTGAAGACTTCCACAACATTAACATCTTCATCAGGTGCACCATGTTGTTCTTAAAGTCCTTGATCGTGTTCTGCGGCCTTCCTCTTGTTCTCCTTCTGTTCATATTGAAAATAAGTTCCTATTTATTTTTATACAAAGGCAAGAGTAACAATAAAACACAACCATCACTTACAAATGTTTGCAGCTGGACAACATAGGAGTGAGATCCTGTAGCCTAGTGGTACTTCACTTTTACACGATTTTGCTTGTTCTTCTCAGATATTTCCTATAGCTTCATTTGTGTTAGACTGCAACACAAGTAGACCATAGCAAGATTTGATAGGAAATTGATGGGTTCACACACACCTTGTTCTTAGCACTAGACCAAATCTCAACAAGTTCATACCACTGTGCATCAGTCTTGGACGTGACTGGAGAGGTAGTAGGGATCTGATCAGCAGGGATGCCATTGAAGTAGGTTTGCTTCAACCTGTAGCATGCCTACCATACCAAAGACTGCATTACATTGCAGCAAGCTTGTTTTGTTGGTGGGTGATCCTGGTTAATGCCTAGCCTTGACTGCACACAGTAGTGTGAATGAAAAGTAAATCCATTAAAGTTGCTCAAAGTAGAGTTCAATGTGAAGAGGGGATACCCATACATACAGTTAGCGTATGCACAAATTTTTCGTAATGGACGGTGCCGGTGGGCCTCTTGTAATGTTTCCAATGCGTTAAAATTGGTACTTCACACCTGACTTCTACACCTGCCTCTGAGGCAAACTTGGCAGCTTTTCATTGGATCATGTGGCCTTCTGTTCCCCTTGGCAACAGAGATGCGCATCCTCACTCCCCCAGTGATTTGCTCATTTTATTAAGCATAATTCCATGAGTTCGATCCCTTAGCTTTCTCGCTCTTCTCAGAAATGGTACTACATAGTTTTCATACATTTAGATTGTTATAAAAGTAACCTGGATATCAAATAATTAGTGCGAATTGATTGATAGACATCTATAAGGTGATACCAACCTTCATAACTTTCATTGTTCTACGGGTGGGGGAGATAGGAGATTGCTCACAGGGCTCCTCTTCAGCATGGCTATCATCATCTAGCCATGAGCAGTCTCTCGGAGAGCTAGGTACATCGCCATCTAGACAAATGTCTCTAGTCAATTCATGAACTTGGTATTAATTCTTGGATACCGGTGTCGTTCATGATGGAGAATTGTGTTCACCTACTGCTGATACCTCCAGCCATTTGGTAGCATTGGCCCGAGTACAAACTCCATGAGCAACCTATTCTAGTGGTGTTGACTTCACTCACTTGGACTGCCTTCCCCTAGGACTCATGGCAGCACTGCCTTTTGTCCTACTGGCAGAGCCTCCTCTATGGCCTCTTCAACCCGAATACTGAAATTAGAGATACAAACTTAAGCAGCAAGCATGTACAAATTGCATTGCTATCCAAGTAGTAAAGCATTGCATTGCTACATACAACCCCCTCCAAACTAAATACGAGATAGAACAAGCTCCTCAATTGCTAGGGGCACTGGCCCATCTTCTAAATTTAAATTTGTTTCATCTGTATCATCAAATCCCTCAACTACCTCCCCTAATTTAGGTATATATTCCAAATCTTCACCATGTCTACCCTTTGTGATTGACTTTTTGCCTTTGGAGACACAGGTTTTTGGCACACACATATTCCAAGTTCTTCCATCTTTCTATGGTTCCTTGCGATTTGTGTATCCTAGTCTTGTTCATAAGCAGTTAGTGGTTGTTCATCTAGATTAAAAAGGCAGTTATTAACTAAAGCTTCTACCGAATGTTAACACAATAGAGCAAGAGTGTGCAAATAAGTGCCTAACTATAGCTTATGCAGAAGTTATTAATTCAATAAAGCACATGTCATCTACAATCAACTATAGGAAATATTTAACCCCATCGCTATCTACATATCCTTGGTTCAGCCACTACAGTCGAGCAAACATCATAAAAGGAATTTGGGTACCTCTTCCTCCATGTTTCCTGGCTACACTTTGTCGTCGGCACCACTGTCTTGTCATCGTGGTCGCAGAGCTGGTGGGGCTGGTGTGATGAAGGGGTACCAGACTTGGCTCTAGCTTGGGTTTAGATCTGGTCGGTCGTGATAGGTGCTGAGGTAGGGGATCCGGATCCGGCTTGTACCACCATCGAGGCGGTCCTTCCACCGTCAGCTGACTTGCTGTCAATGAATCGAAGGGGATCTGGCTCTAGGGTTTGGTAATGTATGAGAGAGGCTGCAGCTAGGGAGTGGAGAGGGAGTCGAGCTATTGTGCCGATGGTGCCTAGGGTCCAGAGCGGGGTGATAGAGGGGACGCCTGGAGAGTGGAGAGGGAGGCCATGGGACTAGGATTTGGAGCTAGAGGAGAGACGGTGTGACTGGAGATTGGAGATGGAGGCGGAGACAACGACTCTGCGCTTTTATGTGGCCATCACAATACCACAAATGCCCTTATCTAAAATCGATGGCGTGGTAAACCTATTTTTCGCATGGAAGCACAAAAGAGAGACATCTAATTTTTGGTGCGTGTTGGTGGGACTGCTCGGCACAGTGCGAAATTTTTGCCCTAAATCAATTTTTTGGGCAGGCAGATCACCCCGTCTCCTCAGCAGAGACCGGGATTTATTCCGTGTTTTAATAGGAAATGATTATGACAAAATGTTACTTACCTAATATCTGCCTTTTTTTCTCTTGTGCACCCGTTTATATATCTGATCAGGTAATTGTTGCCTTTTTTGTTTTTTCATAGTACAAATAAACATAAAACTAAAAGTGGATGATAATAAATAATTAAAAGATCCTTGAATTTGCCCCATAATAATTACAAACAAATAAATAAATAAACCTGCTCGCTCCATGTTATTGCACTGCGTCTACGGATGTTTTTTTTGTGTGTGTGTGACTGCATCTGTGGCTGTTTGAACTAGTAAGGCCTAATTAGGAAGCAATGGGAAGGCACGCCCTAGCGATGGAAAACCCTCCATAAATAATTAAATAGGTTATTCAAATGATATCCCCATGGATTTCCCACCCTGGAAAAGTTAGTCATGGATTCTAATTTGCTTTGAGTTCAAGAGAAGAGAAAAAAGCATCCTCCTCCTCACTAGTGCTCTTGCGATTCGCTGACTCACTAGTACTCCAGATCCTCCTCCTCGTCGCTAGAGTCACAGTCGGTGCTGTACTTTCCATCGCTCGAGTGCGCTCCCATTGCTCGTTGCCATTACTACTTGAATCCCCAGAGTAGTAGTCGACGTGTTGATGAGTTTTCCTGCTCTGATAACAAGAAAGTCCACACCTTTATGTATTTAATGCGCGGATAGCAGTGCATGTTGGTGGCCGGCGACGTCGTGGACTTTCTCATTATCAGAGCAGGAGAACGCGTCAAACCCTTGACTACTACACTCTGACTGCTCGTATTCTGAATCTTTTTTATTATTATTAGTAATGCTATGGGGACTCTTCATATTCTAATGTTTGTTAGCATCTGCGTCAAGTATAAATATCCTTCCTGGTCTCTTTTACTTTTCACTTGCAAGTTGCTAGCCTAGGAAAGGAGGTAGTGTTACAACTCCGTTAGCAGTTGTTGCCCATAGAACAACAGTGATCGTCCTTGTTGAGGTGAGTTTTAGTTTCTTTGTCATTTTATACTGTCAGGATGTCAATCAAGGCTAAGATATGGGCCTAGGCAATATTTTGTTGCTTTGGTACTAGTTCATGCCTGTTCAAGGTCTAGTGTTTGATATGTTGTTTTTTCTAATGATTTTTTTCCTTGTGTTTTTTTGTTCTGTATATAGAGAGATGTCATTGTACCACAACACCCATGTTTACTCTGCCAACAAGCTTGCACTTTGGTTGCTGGGAGTGTCGCCAGGTATCGTAGAAGGGGTGCTTGTTGCTTGGGGATGTCATGTTCATCAACAGCCTCGACGGATCATTGTTGAAGCTGCAATTCATTACATGCTTGGTAAAGATTGCTTTGTTATAGTTGGCGAAGGCTATTATAGTGGCGAGATTTTTGTCTATGTTAGGAATTTTGAGTAAATGAAAATACTTGGCAGTGTTACTATGTTTGTGGGAGGACATTGTGTCATGTTCACTCATGTTGATCGATTAAATGCAATTCGTCAACCGTTTGACATGAGTCCCCTTGGTAAGATGAGTTTTTTTAGACATTAGAGATATACTATGTAAGATGAGTACTTTTGTATATAATGGAATGAAGTTTTTATGTTGGTGCAACTATATTTATCTTCCTTTATTTCTTTCATACTTCATATACTTCGGTTGTAGCTTATTACATTGAGTTTTTTTATTTGGTCAAATTTGAAAATTTTGACTCCTCAGTTTGGGACAGAGGGAGTAGTTCTGTAGTTGAACTCAGATTGGGGCGGATCTCAACCGTCAAAGGATGGATGCACAGTAGTTGAAATTTTTCTGCTCCCTATAGACAGACCGATCCTCTAGAATTTTTACAAGCCAGACACCGGTGGAGCGATAAGGTTTAGACAACAGGATGCAAAAGGTCCAATGGTTTGAAATCGTCACTACCCGGATAGTATTGATGAGCGACATGCGGCATCCATTTCATCTTGTAGGCTCCTGGATTCCCACACAGGCGCGCGCGCATGGGTAGCATTAGTAGGCAGTTCCAGCAGGGATGTCGCCTCGTGGCCTGTCGCATTGATGTGATGGGATGAAGCCGAACCGCCCACTCATGCAAACGTCTTAATGGTTGTGGGGCATGGGGTGGTTCCGTGGCACACAAACTATAGAAGACACGAGGGCACGAGATAGAAGGTTATTATCTGTTGTCTTCTATGATCATCTACCTTCCCTTCCTAGATCTCCTGCTTCCATCCCAAAGCTTGCGCCCTCCACCCTACTGCATCCTTTGCGGCGCCGATGCCTCCTGCGAGGACCATGATCACACAGTGGATGGAGTCATCCGTCGCTCGCAAGGTGTTCAACCAGATGCGACAAAGGGCGGTGATCCCGGACGCCACCAACGCATTTGGGTGGAGAGTCCCCCCACATACCGTAGTGGAGGCGAGGCCAGAGCAGAATGAGGTAGTCTCTTTTGCCCATTTAGACTCTTTTGGGTTCGGGTGCCGATGCACCCCTTGCTCCGATGGTTGCAGCACTACTACGGGCTCTGCCTCCACGACTTGACCCCATAGGGGATACTCCACCTCTCCATCTTTGTCATGCTATGCGAGGGCTTCCTAGGAGTCCCTGTGTACTATGGGTTATGGCGGTCTTATTCTGGGTGGTTCGCTCAGTGCCCAGGGGGGGGGTCCATCATCCTCGGATGGGGGCGCCTTGATCCAACTTCATCACAAAATGGAGTACAACTACCTAAGCCTTGACCGCTACCCTTTCGTGGACTTGGGGTGGGAAAAGTTGTGGCTCTAGGTCCTCAATGAGAGCCTGCTGCTACCGTCTTTTTCTCATGACCAGCTACATGGTGACCTCCTTGAGTCATGGGCGGAACTACTGCCCGGGAGGACACACAGCATGTGCCCTACTTGTTGGATGCGATCAAGGACCTGAAGGACCAGGGCCTGATGGGGCCGAGGGTGATCCATACCTTCTTTGGCCATTGAGTCCACCCCTTGAAGATGAGGCACCACCCCAGTGGGAGTTTTAGGCACATGGACCCTACAATCGAGTCAAGGGTCACCATCCATGAGGATGACCTAGACCAACTGGTGATGGACGTTATGGGCTTGTACACATAGGATCATGGCTGGGGGGAGGCATCAGAGGCCTTCCGTGCCGGCCATCCTCGACCAACAAACGGACCTCTCATCGACGTGGTCTCACACCCGCCAGTTCCCCCTTACAAGGTGATTTTTTTTGTGTACCGCTGTGAAATGATCTCTATTTCCTCAATGGCAAATCCATAGTTTCAAAGTATAACGTGAAAGTCCTAGGTGATCAACCTATCATATTATCAAATAACAGTCGATATCATAGTCATACATCGAATACATGTCTTAAAGAGAGTATAAATAGCAAGGTTTATTGATTATTACATCGCCACTTGGCGGAATCACTAAGAGCATTGCTTACACCAGAATTTGGAAGAAGAGTTGCAGGGACTCGAAAGCTCCCAAGATCATGTCATCAAGGAATCAATTGCGTGCATATCGGAACCAGCTGATTCGGATGCAAAAACTGGAATCCGCTTTCTTTAGATAGCGCCAGCGGATAACGACAAAGGCTACGTTCAGCGCCAGGATGAAACATGTTGGACTCTACAAAAGGGAAAGATTAGAGTCCAAGTTATCTTAAATTAGGAATGTTTTCTTTAGGGTCAAAAATTGTGATGAGTCGTGCTTAGACAGGAGTCATGCGTAGGTCCTGGGTATAAATACCAAAGCCCGGCTATTGTAAAAAACAACAATCAATCCAATATACAAGTTATTTACTTTTTCGGCTCTAGCCCCCCCCTTAGGAGTAGGAGTAGAGTAGATCTCGGTGAGTTCTTCAGCAAGTACGACTGCATCGATCCGGTCGACCTCCACTGCTTGTTGTAAGTATCGTCATGGCTTATACCTCTGTTCGTACGGCTGCTTCGATTCGGTCGACCTCCACTATGACTCTGATATAAGTTAGTTATCAATTCTTGTCTAGTTGAAGTATGGCTACATCGATCCGGTCGACCCCCACTGCATGAACTAGATCAAGGTCAAGTTATCGGCTCTACCTTAGGATGGCAGTCTTTGGTAGATTCATTAAGTTACCGATATTGCTTATTGCCTTCATTATTTATCTAATTACAGCAATATCACTCTGCCCGATTGGGATTGATCTAGATCGGCCTTATATCTTGTTTAGCCCATCGTTTGTTAATCTAAATTGATCTAATCTACACCTTAAACGATGAGTTATGTTTTATCGGCTGTTTTATGTGATGAGTACAGGCCCGATCTTCCGAGAGGTAGCCGGTAAGTTCGATATGTGGAGATCTCGACGTTGGCGATCCGGCTTCAAATCAGACGCGATTTGAACCCAGCAACCGTTACACCATTTGCTCCGTTGGTTATCAACCAAGCACAACTTGATTGACCTCGCCAAGAAGGCTTTTCCCGCAAGCGAATCGAAGAGCACAAGCAAGAAGGTAAAACACGCATGTCGATATTGCAAATATGAATGACGCGAATATCAATAGAGGGTTCAAGAACTCGGTTCCAAAGGACTAATCGACCAAAGTGGAGGAGATCGAGGAACGGGGCCCTGGATCACTGTAAAAGGATTTGTCACCACAGTTACAATGAACGATTCAGTTTCTCGATGGAAAACTAAACTCTAAACAAAACCCAATTGTGTAGCAGCGGCGACGGCTGTGTTTATAGTCTAAGACTCGACCTAGGGTTGGGGACGGCCAGGGGTTGGGCGCCCACAACTTGGGCTTAAGGCCCGACACGATACATGGCCAAGTTGGCCCAAATAGGTGACGCAGCACCTTGCCGTGGTCACACAGAATGATCCACGGACCTTCTGGAGCTGGGACCAGATCCAAAACGACGGCGTCGTCGTCCCCTTTCCAACGCATCCAAGAACGGCCCGTTTCGACGTCGTATGAGGAAGTTATGACCGAAACAGTGACGACGTGTCTGCTGAATCCGAGGGTGACGTGGTAGCTGAGTTGGGAACGAATTGCAACTTGGGGAAGACCATGACGTCGGTGTGTCCAGCGTGGCGATGTCCTCATCATCCTCCCCTTCTCGAATTGGAGTCGTCCTCGACTCCATCTTGGCGATGTCCTCATCATCCCCTCCTTGTAGAATTGGAGTCGTCCTCGACTCCATCCCATCATCAGCGAACTCCTGCAAAAGATTAGTGACAGCAGGCAATGCACCAGACATAAAAGGTTGACAAAACATAGTATAACATGGTGCATCAGGATTATGACATAACTCAGCAGTAGCAGGAGTTGTAGCAAGAAAAGCACCTCCTTTTAACTTAATCCCATTATTTTTAGCAATGTCTGTTGGAGGTTTATTTTTGATCTCATTAGCATGTTTAATAATATCCGTAGGAGACAAAGGCAGCAATGTAATTTTCTTGTCCTTATGTATGATAGTGTATGTATTAGTTCTACCATGGTGTAAAGCATCATTATCAAATTCCCATGGTCGACCTAACAAAATGGAACAAGCTTGCATAGGGACAACATCAAAATCAGCGATATCATGATAAGAGCACGTGAAAAAGCTAATGCGTCTTGATTTAGTTACCTTAGTCTTACCACTATTATTGAACCATTGAAGTTTATATGGATACGAATGTTGTCGTGTGGTCAAGCCAAGCTTGTCAACCAAATCTGAACTCACCAAGTTGTTGCAACTCCGCCATCAATGATAGTGAGAACACGACAACCCCTGCACAATGAGATACATGTGGAACAAATTGTGGCGTTGGATCTTCATCTCTTCTTCATGTCCCACACGTGTACTCAACACACATTTGCACGAGAAGGCTAGGATAGTCCATGGCAGCAGCCACAGAGTCAATGATGATGGCCTCCTTGTCTTGATCACCCTCGGTGGGATCTGCATCAATGTTAGCAGCAAGGGCTAAATCATCTTCAACATCACTAGCACTTACATATCCATCGTCGGTAGCAATGAAAGCGCGACGACTGGGGCAATCCTTCATGACATGTCCCATGCCTTTGCATCGGTGGCAAATGATTTTAGAGCTGGACGAGGAGGAGCTAGTAGAAGCACCCGGAGTGGCACCTTTCTTCAGCTGTGGAAACTGCACATTAGACAATTTACTTACCCCAGAAGAAAATGGAGGTGTAGATGGATGTGGTGCAACAGGAAGCTTGGTCGTCTCCGGCTCGGAACGCTGCTGAAAATTCCTCCCATTGTGAGACCTGAAAGGCTGGTGTTGTTTGCGTCCCTGTACTTCTCGTTCTGCCTTAATAGCAAGATGATACAATTGGGAAAAATTGCGCCATTCTTTGTAATCAAGTATGTTCTGTATATCATGGTTTAAACCACCAAAAAATCTAGCACTAGCATCAGCATCATCTTCATTTATACCACAACGTGCTAAACCAATAAGCAATTCTTGATAGTATGCTTCTACTCCTTTATCACCTTGTTTTAAAGTTTGTAGTTTCAAACGTAAATCACGTTGGTAATAAGGAGGAACAAAACGAGATTTCATACGTTGCTTTTAAAACATTCCAAGTTTGAGGCACAAGCAATGACATTATTAGCATTGCAAAGATCACTCCACCGAACAAAGCAAAATTAGTAAACTCACTAGTAGCAAGTCTAACTCTATGCTCAGGAGGAACATTATGAGAATCAAATTTTTGTTGAACAGCAAGCTCCCAATCTAAATATGCCTCTGGATCAACATTACCAGCAAAAGGAGGTAGACTAAATTTAATTTTAGCAAAAGGATCATTATTACCATGATTATTACCTCCCATGCCGCGACGATTGAAGTTGAGGCGGCGACGGGCACCACCGTCAGCATACGCATCTTCATCACCAAAAGCATCCGCATCTTCATCATCAGCATGATAAGGCGGAGGGCGTTGCTCAATCTGTTCAATGCGGTTGACCAGATTGTTCACGCTATGCTGTGTCGGCTCGGTCATAAGATTGCGTTGTTGGTCATGAACGTTGCAAGCTCGCCTTTGACACGCACTCATTGAAGTCCGTCGGAGTTCTGCCATGGTTAGAAGATAGAAAAGACAACACCAAAGTATTATCCCTATCAACTAAAAGGAAACAAGTGGTGGTGGTGGTGAAAGTGGAATGCAAAATCACAAGCGGCTTACCACCGTCTTTCAGTATTCTTACCAACGCCAAACAGAGCAAAACCAAAGTGGTGAAGCAATCTGTTGTGGAGCGTGGAGTATGAGTTGCAAGATGAACTGTCTCGTGTGATGAAGAATATGTGGAGCTATGGGTAGGCACACAATATGATGACAAGGATTAGCAATTAACGAGTCTTGCAGAGTAGCGATTGTTCAATCTGGATCCAAAGTACAAGTCACAGTCTTTGGCTAAGACATGTCGAGACGAAGCGCAACAAGGTGAAAACAAAAAGGACGATCGAAAGAACTCACAGAACAAGCAAATAGCCCGGATTTCTCCTTTTTTCCGGATTTTTCCAAAAGGCACTAGTAGGAAACAAACTTTTTTTTTTTTTTTCACTAATTTTTTTATACTTTTCTCTGAACAAGGAGCACAAAAGATGCAACCACAAAAATTGGCACCTACAACTCGAGGTGGGATGTGGTCTCTGAAATTCAAAGACGTGCTCGAAAAGCGTGCAAAAACTTTGACAATTTTTTTCTTTATTTTCCTGAATTTTTTGGCAATTTTGACGAAACCAAACAGGGCGAAGCCGAGTTTGGGTCGGGTCCAAATGGTGTCAAGAAGCTGCTGAAAAAATTTCAGATTTTTACGATAAACAATTAAACGTTATGCCTGTTTTTACCGAAGGTATCTCAAGGTATATTTTTCGGGAGGCACAACATACGGCGGCGATTAGGGCAAAACGTCCCTAAACTCTAACAGACGATCACAGCAGTGAGGTATTCACCGATGATGTAAGGAGGGCTGCGATGCGGCAAAATAAGATGGCAACCTATCTAGGGCTTTGTGGCGGCGAGAAGTTACACAAGGCGGCTAGAAGGGCAAGTCGAGTAATGTGGTGGCTTCGACTTGTTGTTTGGGAAGCGGTGGATGGGATAGCGGCGGAAAACAAAAATCACAAAGAGCAGGCGATTGAACTACGACCACGAACACAATCCTAAACCAGCAACAAGACTCGACCACGGACACAAACTCAACAACACGAATCTCAAAACGAAATTGCAAAGGCACAAAGGGCGATAGGACAGCGGAAATTGAAATATTTTTGGGCTTTTTGTGGACTCTAGGTAATGAACAAATATGAATCTAAGACAAACGAGATTATACCTCGCGGTAAACCACGAAATATCGATACCAATTGATGAGTACAGGCCCGATCTTCCGAGAGGTAGCGGTAAGTTCGATATGTGGAGATCTCGGCGTTGGCGATCCGGCTTCAAATCGACGCGATTTGAACCCCGCAACCGTTACACCATTGCTCCGTTGGTTATCAACCAAGCACAACTTGATTGACCTCGCCAAGAAGGCTTTTCACGCAAGCGAATCGAAGAGCACAAGCAAGAAGGTAAAACACATAATCTGATATTGCAAATATGAATGACGCGAATATCAATAGAGGGTTCAAGAACTCGGTTCCAAAGGACTAATCGACACGATGGAGGAGATCAGAACGGGGCCCCGGATCATCAGAAAAGGATTTGTCACCACAGTTACAATGAACGATTCGATTTCTCGATGGAAAACTAAACTCTAAACAAAACCCAATTGTGTAGCAGCGACGACGGCTATGTTTATAGTCTAAGACTCGACCTAGGGTTGGGGACGGCCAGGGGTTGGGCGCCCACAACTTGGGCTTAAGGCCCGACACGATACATGGCCAAGTTGGCCCAAATAGGTGACGCAGCACCTTGCCGTGGTCACACAGAATGATCCACGGACCTTCTGGAGCTGGGACCAGATCCAAAACGACGGCGTCGTCGTCCCCTTTCCAACGCATCCAAGAACGGCCCGTTTCGACGTCGTATGAGGAAGTTATGACCGAAACAGTGACGACGTGTCTGCTGAATCCGAGGGTGACGTGGTAGCTGAGTTGGGAACGAATTGCAACTTGGGGAAGACCATGACGTCGGTGTGTCCAGCGTGGCGATGTCCTCATCATTATGTCAATCCTGATCGTGCATAGCGTGTGGTTAAGGCGTGTTGCATCTTGAGTAGATTTATTGGCTAGCGAGAACCGTTCCATGGCCCGTTATCACGGCCTATGTGTTTCTGCATCACACCACACTGTTAGCACCGTGGAGTGGGGACCGTTATCTGGTAGATCTATTCCTGATAAGGCATGACTTTAACTGTGCGCTATGCCTGAATCGGCTATTTTAGCCGATATCGTGTGCTTCCACGAACAGTTCGCATCACGAGACCGTTCAAGTAAAGAGAGGTTGAAAGATATGTTAGCCCATGATCTTATTATTGTATTATGGCCTGCATGATTCTGCCTCATGCCCCACTGATATTAGTAATGAGTTAGGGTCGTCAAGTCTATTGTTATTTCTATGGCCTGCATGATTCTGCCTCATGCCCCACTGGTCATAGCGATAGATGAGATCTAACATGTTCACTAGATTTATCTACAAACGGTTAAGTGATGTTGAATTGTTTCTTTATATAAAAAGGGGTTCGGTTACTTGTAATCATTGGCTTAGCATAAATCAATCATTGTTGACATGTTATTGCCATTGATTAATATTTGTTCAAATAACGACATTTACCCTAAATGATAACCGATTCTTCTTATACAACCCAATGAGCTTTAATCGATTTATCCTCATGAATATGCTGGAATCGACTATTTAGTCGATCTCTTTTCATATCGGCTCTTAGAGCCACACATTCGGGACTGTCTGGCAACACCGGCAAGTTTTGCCCTTAATTATTGATGAACTTTCTCTCCTTGTCAATTACAGGGTCAAATTGACTAGCCCGTCTCGGGAGGAGTGCGCAGGATCGACCACCCCTATGTTGAAGCTAGGCGGATCTACAGCTCCATCGAGTAGACCCTTCTGGCTTGCTACGTGTGTCCTCGGCACAAGACGAAAATTTTGTGTTGACACACGTTTCTGACACGCCCGGTGGGACCCCACAATCATCATGGCGGTTCACAACAACAACAACATCCTTATGCTACATTATGAAGATCTACCTAATGGGGATAAGGGTATCATCAGCAAAGCTACAGAAGAGTTTCAGAACAAATGTTTGTTGTCCTACACCAAAACACGTGACAACACAATTGTTCAGAAATTTCCACGACCAAGAGTTCTGTTACACGGGTAGACAGACACAACTGAAGCTAAAGACAGGCGTTTCTTTAAGTAAGTTGTAGACAAATCTATTCGTGATGCCATATCAAGCCATAACGAAGTCTTCATGGACATATTCCACAATGCCATGAAAGAGGCGATTCATGGGTTTCCAATTGGTCAAGGTGGAACGGCTTATTACAACATTCTAGATCCATCGACCCAAGAGACCAATCAAGTTGGTACCAGCCATCAAGAGCAGCACCAGCTGGTAGTGGTGATGTCCAGACAGTTCAGGGTTCATCTGAACAAACTCAAGGAACTACTGCAAATCAGATATAGTACAATCCTGGACCATCAGTACAGCATGTGCAACAGCCGGCGGGGCAAAGTCAGAACCAGGTGATCAATTTTGGCACATCAGGCCACATACCGTCATCGGCTCAAAAAATAGCATCATCAGTTCAAAGGATCCATAGAGATATAGATCCTTATGTCTATAATCAGAGACTTCAAGCAGCAAGCCAGCAAAGGACCCAGCACATTGAGATTCCACAAGGGTATCACTATGGCACGGATTATAACACCCTTCATATGATGCCAAATCTAGGATATCAAGGCACACGAGACTTCAATCCACAGATGGGTCAGCAGGTACAGAGAAATCCAAATCCGCAAGCTGATGAATTATTATTGAGGGTGACCGAGATGATGAAAAATCAGTTCGATCTGAAGCCAAAAGGACTAACCTTTTCATACAAATGCCCATATCTAGAATGGTATGATTTGGTCGCTCTTCCCACAAATTATAGGCTCCCAAAATTCGCTAAGTTCACTGGCCAAGATAGTACAAGCACGATAGAACATATCAGTCGGTATCTTACACAATTGGACAAAGCATCAGTTGAGGATGCCCATCGAGTTCATTTCTTCTCTCTGTCCTTATCAGGGTCAGCCTTCACTTGGTTTTCATCATTGCCAGTCAATTCCATTGCCAATTGGGCTAACCTGGAGAAGAAGTTTCATACATATTTTTACACTAGGACCAGAGAAAAGAAGATTATCGATCTAACAACTTTAAGACAAAAGACTAATGAATCGGGCACTGAATTTCTTTAGAGGTTCCAAGAAACCAGGAACTTGTGCTTCTCCTTAAACTTGGCCGATGATCAATTAGCTGCTTTAGCTGTTCAAGGAATGCTGCCGATGTGGAAAGAAAAGCTACTGGGACAAGAATTTGACAACTTGGGTCAATTGGCTCAACGAGTAGCAGTGCTCAATAGCCAATTCCAGAGTATGCACAGAGATACCCGGTTCCAAAAGAGTACAATAGTAGCCGAAGCTTATGATCCATACTCAATCGATTGCGGCTATGAAGATGAAGATGAAGAGGTTGCTGTGGCTGAATGAAATTGGGGTAAGAAGACAGTGATGGTGCCCAATCCTTGGGGAAGAGGAGTCGAGGAAAGCTATGACTTTGATGTCACCAAATCAGATAAGCTCTTCAATTTCTTGCTTGAGAAAGTGCAGATCAAGTTGCCCGATGGTCATGTTATGTTGCCCCCTGATCAGTTGAAGAATAAGAAGTTCTGCAAGTTCTATAATGCTACTTCTCATTCCATTAATGAATGCAGAATTTTCTGGCAGCATATACAGAGGGCCATTCAACAGGGGAGGCTCAAATTTGATACACCTTGGAAAATGAAAGTTGATGATAATCCTTTCCCAGGAGATCAAAATATGGTTGATGCTAGGCTATTCAAAGGAAAAACTAAAATCCTAACATCAATCAAATCAAAAGAAGCTAGAACAGTCGATCCCATGATGCAAATATCGACTGACGAGTACAGAGAGATTAGAAGACGTCGTGCCGAGCAAAAGAGCCGATACGAGTAGGGGAAGACTTCAAAAGCAGAGACAACAAAGCCGCAGGTCACATCTCGGGTTCTGTTGAATAAATGGCAGCGGCAGGAGGAAAATGATTATTAACATTGGTTGGAAGATCAAGTGTACTAGCATCAATTGAAAGAAGAGAGGTATGAAAGGAAACAAGCCGAATTACATTGGAATTGTCCTTTCTTCAGACATTGCTGGAATGAAGGTTTGAAGTTGCCTACCAAACATGACTGTCCAGAATGCAGCAATCAAATATCGGGAGTATAGGCAGTCTCAATCCAGCCGCCGGTCTATCCATGCTCAAGATGCATATCATCATAATAACATGGATCGGTGCTTAAAAAATAAAAGTGTTCATGATCGGCTTAGAAAAAGAGTCATTGATCAGGACTGGGCTGATCATGAAGAGGAAGGCACTGAAAGAAGATATGTGTGGTAGGAAGGCCAGTGGTGCCTAGGAGGTTTAACAAGAAGCCAGAAGAGAAGGGTGCAACACCTAAGAAATAAAGAGATGGAACAGGCCCAGGCATCTGGTAAAACTCAAGTGTGGCGTACCAAGCAAATAGCCAATAGGAAGCAACCATCGGCTAATATCCAAATGGCTTTTCTGTTGCCATCGGAATTTAGAGCTCCGACAGATCAAGAAGTTTATTTGGATTTCGATGAATCAGAGTATGAGGAGATAGTTGCCAAGTTAACGGTTGTACAACAAGCAATATTTGACAAACTAGTCAAACATCGGCACTTAAAAGCTTTATATATGAAAGGTCTTGTCGATGGGAAGCCGATGAACAAGATGTTGGTAGACGGAGGTGCTTCTATCAATCTTATGCCTTACACTACTTTTCATAAACTTGGCAAAGGGCTAGAAGATCTGATGTAGACTGACATGATGCTTAAGGATTTCAGAGGTAATACGTCTAAGACCTGGGGTGCAATAAACATTGAACTAACAATTGGAAGCAAGACTCTGCTCACTACATTCTTCGTCATCAATGGGAAAGGGTCTTTTTGTTTGCTCCTCGGCCATGATTGGATTCATGCGAATTGTTGTATACCATCAACCATGCATCAGTGTTTGATTCAATGGCATGGAGATGACGTCAAACTGGTTCGCGCTGATGAGTCCGTGAGCATCGTAATAGCCGATCCAGTCTTCTGGGAATTAGGAGACTTCAAATCTTTTTCTGGCAAGTCATGGGAAGGGGGCTTCATTAAGATCAGCAATGAAAGCCAACAGCCGATGCAAGCGATCGGCTCTGAGAGTTTGTTTTAGTGGAAAGTCACGGCTTCACGTCGGCCGTTGGATCAAAGCAAAAATAAGCATTGAGTCTTGAAGATGGGCTTAGGCCAATGTATGTGAATGCTGAATCAAGGTATAAGCACGATTCAGAGTTAGTGGATTCCTTGAGGAGTTCTATTTTGTTTAAATAGGATGCTTGATCTGGGTTGATTAATCGTTCGACCTTTGATATGAAAAGTTCTGTGGTATGTTATTCTGACAACCGATCAACATTTGATAGCCAATTCATTCTCGGCTCTAATAGCCAGTACTAGAAAGGTATCGCCTCTAGTTCAAAAAACCAAAATCTTCAAAGACAATAAAAGCCGATACGATATGTATCGCCAATAGAGCAAAAACAAAAGATAAAAATAGTCATACACAAAGAGCATTGTACTGAGGTACATTCACAGAAAGAACAGGAGTCTTTGTTCATCGGATGACCCTAGATACAATCTAATCAAAGATCTTGTTCACCACATCCTAGGTGGATGTGATGTCTACTATGGCCTCCGCTGCGATGACAAATTCTTCGAGCAGGTCCTCATGCTCCTCAGGGCCGTCACCCATTGGGAAACCAGTCTCCATGGCATGGACCTCGTACCTAGTCTAGACTTGTGCCGCGGTCGGCGCCACCACTGCACCATGATGAACATCGCGGAGGGCGATCTCTCGAACACGGACCGGGACGTCTTGAAGATGAGCGTTGATAGAGGAACCCCGGGCATTGATGGCGTTCACGGCCACGTTTGCCACCAGTTAGAGAGACTCCAACTGCACCGTCAGGGCTGACAGTCACAGAAACAAAAGACTATCAAGATGAAGATAATGAAAATCAGAATGGGGCATTCCTAGAGTTTATCTTACCCGCTACCGTGGCGTCAGACTCAGCCAGCCGTGCTCGGATGGCGCTGGCCTCCTCCATAGCCATGTGAAGGGCGGCCTAAGAGACCCCGAGGCTAGTCTCCAGTTGGCCATTCTCCCAAGTCACCTTGGAATAGCGATTCTGAGCCATCCTCCACTCATGAAGGTAGCGCCGGGCGTCGTCGCCATTATACGAGTCAGAAGAATCCGACGATGAGGCTGGCACAGAAGATGCGGCGTCAGAAGGCCCGCTGGCCCTAGGAAGAGGACGAAGACTGTCATTCACAACAAACATGTAGGCGAGTCAGAACTGTTCATCATCATAAACAAGAAATGTCAATCTCACCTCATGCGTCGGAGACCCTAGTTCATCAGCATATTCTCCTTCGGGATTTCCTCCGCCGCGCGCTTGCCTCGGTTGTCTTTGCCGACCATGGAGGATGATTAGATCTACGAAAGAGAGAAGTAAAACCGCTACAGGGTTTCAACAGGTGGGGAAGAGCAAAGGAACAGTTGCGAGTGGAGATGTGTTCGAGGCCGAAACCACCGGCTGGTATTTGAGGACCTGAAGCGAAGAGGCGGACACCTCAGGATGTGTAAAAGGCAACCGCAATTAATAGAAGGCAAAGCGCCACTTCACTAATGCCGATGGGAGTACGGCGTTGAGCAACTAAAGGCAGGAAATCGAAGGGTTCTCTTAATAAAAGCCATGTTTTCAGACTTGATTGGATTAGAAGTCTTGGATCGGCTGTATCAAATCGGCTCTTTAGCCAAAAAAGAAGCGTAATTAAATAATGGAGAGTATGATCGATTCTACACAAGATACGCGTTGACTTGCAGATTTCAAGTCTAGAACATCATGGATCGCTCTCAATATTTCTAGCCGAATAGCATCATCTCTCGCGATCTGTTTAACTTCTTCGGCTAATCTAGGGATGGTCTCAAAGACATACTTATGACGGTAAATGGCAATGAGACTCCAGAGAAAGCCGGGGATGGATTAACCTTGACAGCCAAAAGCAAAATAGCCGGTATGGTCACATAATTGGGAGAAACCTTATCGGATCAAGCGTTGTGCGCCTGGTGATATTTACATTTTGGAAACACTGAGAGGAGAAGAGGATTCGGCAGAGCAATCAAATGGGGAATATTTGAAGGAATATTACCCTAACGTTTGGATTAACACTTGACAGCCAAGTTGCTCAGCTGTCAGCTCTAATAGCCGATACTAGAAGGATATCGCTTCTAGTGCGAAGATAAACCCAGAAGGATAAAAGTCGGTACAATTTGTATTGCCTGCAGGAGCAGGGCAAATACGAGCAAAGTGATGGATGAAGTAAAAATCATTGGAGATGAAGGAGTTGTTCACTGATATCACTTATTACAAGCTACAGATCAAAAAACTCTTTGTTTACTATATCATCGGCATAGGAGGTTAGGGCTACAGAATTGGCGGCATCGAAGAAATCTTCGACCAGTCGCTCATAATCCTTGGGGTATTCGGTGACTAAAGCTCCATGAGGAAGAAGCCAAAGATCATGACTGGGGTGAACTTGCGCAGCAGCCAACACCATGGCAGCACCATGACGAATGCCATGAAGAGCGACTTCTCTGATGTTGTTTGGGATGTCATGCAAGCGAGCCACCGGAACGGCGCCCCTAGCATTGACGAATCTTGCCGCATGGTCCACAGCCAAACAAAGGCTTTCCAGCTGAGCCGATAGATCTAAAGGGTTTGAAGAAGAGCCTTGGCCAGCCTCTCCCACACCGGGTTGGCCTCAGGAGGTGATCGGCCTTGAACTATGGCCAGAGCCGACTCTACAATAGAGAGGCAGTCGGCAAGTTTCTCACCGGTCCAGTCAATGGAAGCGATCAGGTCATCGTTATCTCTCGGCCTTCTCAGATAGCAGGGGAGCTGGCATCAAATTGGTGCTAAGGATGACCCCAAAGGCTGAGTAGAGTCGGCCCTCTGCTCTGGGACGACGGGAGCATCGCAAGTTGCACCCTCTTAACGGTGGATGCGCTGGCGCGATGATGCAGATCCATTGAGGGCCTCCTCAGTAGACCTCTTGCTGTTCTCCATTATCTCAAACCTATGGAAAAGCAGAAGCTATACCAAGGATGTAGAAAGTTTGAGATGAAGCGGGTTGTTGTTCGATCCACGGCCGTGGCCCATATAAATATAGCGTAGGAAGGCGAGAAGATAGATTTCACCAAGGGTGTGAATTTGGAATCAGAAACAGAGGTGGAACGATGCTCCAGAAATTCAGGGGATGGATAACGAAGAGATAACATATTCGAACTTATTGCTTCCCCAAATAATAAAATGCCGTGAAACGGATTCGAAGATTTTACATTGACCAGAGATCAACCTATCAAGGCTTCTTTGGATTGAAGGGAGTCCGGACCCCCACAAGGCCAAAGGTCGTCGTGAAACGAATCGACATTGGCCCGTTGTTAAAATTGTGCCTAAGAAGAGGAAAAATCGTCCGCCTAACATGTGCTCAGCCGATTTCTTGGTAAATCGAGAAACTATGGGAAAGAAGCCTATGGCTTTCCCCATGGGTGTTTACTGGAACAAACAAGGGAAAGGTGTCCACACATTTTAGCCCTTGCAAACAATAGAACAGCTCTACGAGCACAGTGAGAAGACACAGGTGATGTCACAAGACTTCTTCTAGCCACAGTAGCTGATCCTCTTGCTCAACAAGGCGCTAGAATGAGCAACACAATCACCCTATGCACAAGAATTCTTCTAACCGCTCAAGATCTTCATGACAAGAGAATGGACCATGGAGGGTCCGGTGGAACTAGAGGCGCTCGAGGGAGCAGATGGAAGCAAAACATGGAACTAGAGGCGCTCGAGGGAGTTGCTCTCGCTAGGGTCGGATAGGCATTTTATAGCTAGCCCGGGAAGATGAATCCAAGTGCCCATGAAGCAGTAACGCTCTTGTAAAAAGTTTTGAGGCATAGGCTCATGAGTGGACGCAAGCGGCGACAAACAGTGGACCCCAGATTAAGGTTCTCTACCCATGACTGTGGACCAATCAGGGGTACAGACATGATAATTTTGGAATAAAATTACTTTTATCCCAAAATTGGGGGGCATGTGTTTACACCAGAATTTGGAAGAAGAGTCACAGGGACTCGAAAGCTCCCAAGATCATGTCATCAAGGAATCAATTGCGCGCAGATCGGAACCAGCTGATTCGGATGCAAAAACTAGAATCGGCTTTCTTCAAATAGCGCCAGCGGATAACGACAAATGCTATGTTCAGCGCCAGGACGAAACATGTTGGACTCTACGAAAAGGGAAAGATTAGAGTCCAAGTTATCTTAAATTAGGAATGTTTTCTTTAGGGTCAAAAATTATGATGAGTTGTGATTAGACAGGAGTCATGCGCAGGTCCCGGGTATAAATATCAAAGCCTGGCTATTGTAAAAAATAACAATCAATCCAATATACAAATTATTTACTTTTTTGGCTCTGGCCACCCCTTAGGAGTAGGAGTAGAGTAGATCTCGGCAAGTTCTTTAGCAAGTATAGCTACATCGATCTAGTCAACCTCCACTGCTTGTTGTAAGTACCATCATGACTTATACCTCTGTTCGTACGGCTGCATCGATCCAGTCGACCTCCACTGCGACTCTGGTATAAGTTAGTTATTGATTCTTGTCTAGTTCAAGTTTGGCTGCATCGATCCGATCGACCCCCACTATATGAACTAGATCAAGGTCAAGTTATCGGCTCTACCTTAGGATGGCAGTCTTTGGTAGATTCATTAAGTTACCGATATTGCTTATTGCCTTCATTATTTATCTAATTACAGCAATATCACTCTGCCTAATTGGGATTGATCTAGATTGGCCTTATACTTTGTTTAGCCTATCGTTTGTTAATCTAAATTGATCTAATCTATACCTTAAACGATGAGTTATGTTTTATCGACTGTTTTATGTCAATCCTGATCGTGCATAGCGTGTGGTTAAGGCGTGTTGCGTCTTGAGTAGATTTATTGGCTAGCGAGAACCGTTCCATGGCCTGTTATCATGGCCTGTGTGATTTTGCCTCACATCCCACTGTGGAGTGGGGACTGTTATTTGGTAGATCTATTCTTAATAAGGCATGACTTTAACTATGCGCTATGCCTGAATCGACTATTTTAGCCGATGTCAAGTGCTTCCACGAATAGTTCGCATCATGAGACCGTTGAAGTAAAGATAGGTTGAAAGATATGTTAGCCCCATGATCTTATTATTGTATTACGGGCTGCATGATTCTGCATCATGCCTCACTGATATTAGTAATGAGTTAGGGTCATCGAGTCTATTGTTATTTCTACGACCTGCATGATTCTGCCTCATGCCCCACTGGTCATAGCGATAGATGAGATCTAACATGTTCACTAGATTTATCTTTATCAAATGGTTAAGTGATGTTGAATTGTTTCTTTATATAAAAAGAGGTTCAGTTACTTGTAATCATTAGCTTAGCATAAATCAATCATTGTTGACATCTTATTGCCATTGATTAATATTTGTTCAAATAACGACATTTACCATGAATGATAACCGATTCTTCTTATACAACCCAATGAGCTTTAACCAATTTATTCTCATGAATATGCTGGAATCGACTGTTTAGTCGATCTCCTTTCATATCAGCTCTCAAAGCCGCACATTCGTCACTGTCTGGCAACACCAGCAAGTTTCACCCTTAATTACTGATGAACTTTCTCTCCTTGTCAATTACAGGGTCAAATGGACTGGCACATCTCGGGAGGAGTGCGTAGGATCGACCACCCCTGCGCTGAAGCTAGGCGGATCTACAGCTCCATCGAGCAGACCCTTCTGGCTTGCTGCGTGTATCCTCAGCACAGGACAAAAATTCTATGTCGACGAGCATATAGCATCCAGAATTGTATCAAGTAGAAAGGCAGCGGGCATCGACTCCATCTTCTCAACTAAACTTGAGCACAAGAACAAGACCTCTAATGCTCCCAACCGTCTCCCTGGAAGTCATACTCAGGCTCAGAACCTGTCAAACAATTATCAATACAATTTGTACTGGCCACTGGCTCCCACCCTATGCTTTGCGTTTGCTTTGTGGTACTGGCATGCAAGGGTAGAGCAAAAGACCTATTTGTGGCTGTAGCTTCCTATGTGAGTATGTCAAGTTTTAATAATAATTCATTAAGTTTTAACCCATCTCATTCACACATTCTCCCATCCCATCACACACATCTCACCACTCTCACACTCTCTAGGCGACAAGGACGACTCCCGCTCATACCTTGCCTCATCGGCCAAAGCTAGAAACCAACACAAGAACCCAGGGGGAGAGAAAGAAAGGACTCCACTCACTAATAAAGGGAAGCGTAGGTCATACGAATGTCCATATCCGAGGACACGGCTATACGTATAGATCGATCAACTCTGCAGAGCGTGTACACCTGGAACCACAACATCACCATCATCGGCGGTGCCCCGCCTAGGCTGATATCGGTCTACCTTCCAACTGCTACGATGCCACCCTACCACTCAGCCCTGGGACACCCTAGAGCCCACCGAAATGCTAAGTCTATGAGACAGTACCAGGCCCTAGAGGTCACTATGCTATCTTAGGAGGGTGTGGGCCACATGCCCGTACCTCCTACACTATCCACTTCCAACCTAGTAGTAGTGGCACCATCCTAGCTAGTCAGCATCTGTCCCCCGCCCATTCAGGAACGAGTGGCGTGCATGTAGGGTCCTATGATCTGGTTCTCTCGACATACCAGCCCTTAGGGGGATGGGACAGTATATCTTCTCAAAGGGGATAACCAACACCCCGTGCCTTGATGGCACTTCCATCCCGGGGCTTCATCCCACAAAGATACTCCACCCTAGGATCTCCTCAACTCACATGCACCCACCACAGGTACCTCTCGTAGGGGATGCCTAGGTCGCACCCCCGGTAAGGCTCGTCCAATGACTCGCGTAAGATCTTGCCCGATCGACTCAACCCTCACCACACACCCAAAACGCACACCAAGATCTCCCCAGTTGTTACCACATTACCGGCACCAAGTGCCTTAACCACTCACGTACAATCCTCCACCAAGCATCACATCATAGATATAATGCATAGTAGAAGCAGTAGCAAATAAGTAAGTGAGCGTCTAACCTAACAATGGGTGTGCAAGGGTATAGGTTGTGACAAGGTAATGGCTCACAAGCAATTCTACCATGCAACCTATCATAGATTATTTGCATAAAAGTAAAGCACTAGCATCTACATTATAGCATGTCTAATAGGATTCTATGAGGTTGCGTGGGACGTGGCACCTGGTAGGTCATCTCCAAGCTCCTTAGTGTAGTTGGGGTCATGCCCCTCAGTCTGTGGCTCCTCCGGGTCTATCAAACGAGACATACTGCCGCGATAAGCGACTACTATAGATGATCACAAAGAAGCAACATAAATTCAAAAGATTCAAATGCACTCAAACACAAGAATATGACGTAGAGCTCATTTAAAAAAAATTAGACACCAGTTTTATATTTTTCTGAGGTCGGATGAATTTTTTTAAGTTTAAATCATTTTCTAAAAAAAGAATAGGAAAATCTAGGGCTTGACACATGGCAGCACGGGATTGGGCGCGGGGGACACGATCACTGACAGGTGGGACCGGGTCAATGGTCAGCGTTGACCGGTCAACGGTCAACGTTGACTGGGCTCATACTAGGTTTAGCGGGCTGGATAATGGGCTGGGTTGGGCCAGTCTGGGCCGTGCTGGGCCCGAACACATGTCAAACGCACTGGCGGCCACGTGGTGCGTGCGGACCTCTACCAGGCTCCGTCCTTGGGGTCAGCTCATGGTGGACTGGTGCTCGGCGCTCCGTGGTCCATAGACTTGGTCCACGGTGGACCGGGTCCATGAGAGGGGCTAGTGTGGTGATGCTCGGTGCACTGGGTGCACACGGGGGTCAGGTGAGGGCGCAACTACCTCGTCCTCTCTTCTATTTCTCACGGCAGCACGTGATATAGTGGCCTAGCGGGGTGGCTAAGGGGCTCTATCGCTTCGTGGGGTCACGGTGATTGCACTGAGGGGCTAAAGGTGGGGCCTTGAGACTCTGAGCACCCGTCGATGGTGACTCTGTGGTTCTCGGTGGTGCAGGGTCAGCGGCGAGGTGCTCTGGGTGATGGTAAGACTTCGGGGGAAAGCTCCATTAGATTCCCCACGCCATAGAGGACACGGCTAGGGCTCCAGGGCGGCGTTAAGGGCTTTAGGTGAGGCAGACACGGCGACAACGGCTCAGCGGTGATGGCAGGGCGGCGGTGAGGTGGCCATGGCCTCAATTGGAGCCAAGGTGGCTCCTTTCCTTTGAATGGAGTCACCGATGAGCCAAAGGACTCGACGACGGTGACCTGTAGGCATGGTGGGGTCCGCACCATGGCGAAGGCACACGCGGAGCTTCACCGAGCTCGCGGCTATGGCGAAACAAGGCAAGGCGGGGGCTTTTCATCCAACCATCTACACAGTGAGGTGCACGAGGTTATGGTGAACATCATTGGCCCCTCCTTGTGACATGAGGTAGTCGGAATCATCGGGATCATCCTTGACACGGCGATGCTCCGACATGTGGCCGCGCCGGTGAGGTGAACATGGCTATGACATCCAGGCTTTCTACGGCCAAAAGGTGGGCGCTTTGGGGCTACTCGTCAAGGTGAGTCCATCCACGGTGCTTTGGGAACCTCTACTGGCTTGGCGTGGCCGAAACATATCCGACATGGCGGCGGCATGGGCGCACAGCGATCCGACAAGGCGAACACGACCAGCAGCCCTTAGGGCTCCTAAGCTATCGCGATTGGGGCTTTGTGCTCCCCATAGGGAGGCATAACCTACCATGGTGATGGGTCCACCGCTACCACTCTGGATCTACCGGAATGGGGCTTCACCGCGGCGGGGAATGGTCGCGGCGAGCGTGTGCTCGTGCAGAGCACCGACGTAGGCGTACTCGAGCTCAGAGGGCTCGGCCTTGCTATGTTGTGGTCATTTGGTTTGTGTGTGTGTGTGCGATGCTAAGCAATGGTGAAAGGTAGTGCCTTTGGCCCTCCCAAGGGGGAGCACATAGTGGTGGCCATGGCGGTCATGCCGGCAAGGTAGAGCGGGGGTCTCGGGGCTCACCGGTGGTGGCGGTGCTGCTAGGATAGCGGCACAGTGGTGAGACGGGGAGGTGACGAGGCAGTGCAGTGCCGTGCCAAGCAGCTACACCAATGTAGTCGATCGAGGTGGCATCACTGGCTCCAGTAGCATATCCACGGCAGCGATCAGCTCCGGCAGGCTGTGCTCCCTTCCCTTCCTTCTCCTCCTCCCTTCCTCTCCTACCCTTCTAGCTTGGTGTGGTTTGTGGGATGCCACCGAGTGGTGGTAGGGTGGATGGGAAAGGGACTAGGGCACCGGAGGGGGTTTTATAGCCCGAGCTCACCCATGGTGGGTGGTGGATGGTGGGGAGCAGTGCGGAGACTCATGTAGGGCGATCGAGTGGCCTAGGTTAGGGTTCTGGGGTTCAACGAGAGTGTGGGGGTGCCTTGGCGCTCCCATTTTTGGCAGGCATGGCTGTTTGAGGCATGGGCCATGACGCTTGTGTCATCATCTTGTCGTGGCACGAGATGGGGGAGGTGGGGTGGCATGGATTGGTGATGTGGCGAGCATCCACCCACGTACGGGCAAGGGGTAGGGGCACGGACAGCTAGCACAGCGAGTGGTGGGGCGCGGTGCTCTGCTTTGCCTAAGGCTGAGAGGGGAGCGAGGGTAGGGGATGATAGGCGGGGCCTTCCTAGCAGCGGCAACGCATGAAGGCGGGGCACGGACTTGGGATGCTATAGGGCCACGTGGTTGCACGCAAGAGTGCTGGCACGGGAGGCTGGCGATGGGCCACTGCTAGGTCGCGCTTGTTGCTGGGCTGCTTTGCTCTTTCTATTTCCCTCCCCTTTTCTAATCCCTTTTCTATTTTGATTTCTACACTACACCTAGGGCTCCTATGCATGTATACATGTGTTGCCAACATATATACATCCTAGTGGGGTCCACTCGAAGTCATCTAGGGTATTAGGATCCGAGCCAAGGGTTGGCAACACACACACAACAAGTTATTTATAAAGGTTAAGTTGATTTTATTTCATCATACAAAATCATGAAGAAGCAACTCACAAGTTGAATTAAAATGCATATTCTCAACCATGCTAGTTTCGGTTCTACTTGTGCAACTACATGGGTGGTTTCCTAGTATGCACACTCATTATGCATGGGATTTGTTAGAAAAAATTTTAAGTTTAGATTTTTTTATTGGAAAACCTGGGTTGTGACAGTCCTCCCCACTCACAGGAATCTTGTCCAGAGATTAAAGGTGAGACATACCTTTCAAAGAGGTAGGGGTAAAGCATCCGAAGTTCTAACTCTTTCTCCCAAGTGGCTTCTTGTTCAGTGTGGTTGCTCCACTGAACCTTGCACATGGGTATGATCGTGCTTCTAGTTTCCTTCTCGGCACTATCAAGTATCCATATCGGGTGCTCCTTGTACTCTAGAGTGTCCTGTATATCGAGTGCCTCTGTAGGTACTTGCTCATTTGGTAGCTTCAAGCATTTGCGTAGTTGAGATACATGGAACACTGGGTGCACTCCGGTCAATTCCTTATGTAGTTCGAACTCGTAGGCTAGCTTGCCAACTGTTTGACAAATTTGGTAAGGCCCAACATACCTTGGTGCCAACTTTCCTTTCACATGGAACCTGATGGTGCCTCAAAGTGGGGAGACTTTGAGATAAACATAGTCCCCAACTTCGAACTCAAGGTCTCTTCGCCTTTTATCTACGTAACTCTTCTGTTGGCTTTGAGCAATTCTTAGATTCTTTCTCACTTAGGCAACTCCTTCCTTGGCATCCTTGATCTTTGTGGGGCCAAAGAATGATCTCTCTCTAACTTCGGACCACATCAGAGGGGTCCTACACTTCCTCCCATACAAGGCCTCAAATGGTGACATCTTAAGACTAGCATGGTAACTGCTGTTGTAAGAAAACTCTGCATGTGGCAAACTATTCTCTCAATCAGACCCATATTTTGGAACACAAGCTCGGAGCATATCCTCCAAGATCTAGTTCACTCTCTCTGTCTGGCCATTCGTTTGAGGGTGGTAAGTGGTGCTGTAATCTAGTTGAGTCCTGATTGCCTTGTGTTTACACCAAAATTTGGGGAGAAGAACGTGGGAACTCGAAGCTTCCAAGATTGTGTCATCAAGAAATCGATTGCATAAGGATCAATATCAGTTGATTCAGATGAGGCACTGGAATTGGCTTTCTTCGAATGATGTTCGCAGATAACGACAATGAGCTACGGTTGACGTCGGGAAATACATGTTGGACTCTACAAAAAGGGAAAGATTAGGGTCCAAGTTATCTTAAGTTAGGAATGTTTTCTTTTATACCAAAGATTGTAATGAGTCATACTTGAGTAGGATTCATGCTTAGGTTCTGGGTATAAATATTGGACTCTGGCTATTGTAAGAGACATCCAATCAATCAATACAAGAAGGGCTGCATCGGTCCAACCGACCTCCGGCTTGTCTGTAAGTACCGTCATGGCTTATACTTCTGTTTGTATGGACTGCATCGGTTAAGTTCGACCTCCACTACGAACTCTAGTATAAGCTAGTTATCGACTCTTATCTAGTTCAAGTATGGCTGCATCGGTTAAGTTCGACCTCCACTGCTCGAATTAGATTAAGGTCAAGTTATCGGCTCTATCTAAGGGTGGCGTCCTTTGGGTAGATTCATTAAGTTACTGATCTTGCTGATGTTCTTATTGTTATTAATTTTTAGCAACATCAATCTGCCCGATCGAGATTGATCTAGATCGGCCTCACATCCTTTTAGTCCATCGTTTGCTTTGTTACAATATGATATTTCTTACTTTGAGCGACGGGTTATGTTTCATCGGCTATTCTACTTCAATCTTGATCGTGCATAGTACGCGGTTAAGGCACGTATGATCTTGAGGAGGTTTGTTGGCTAGTTAAATCTGGTCTATAGTTCGCTATTATGGCTGTAACAATCCGGTCGATCCCCACTGATGGCACTTTAGATTGAAGGATGCTAGTTGGTAGATTTGCTCTCGATCAGGCGTGACCTTGGCTGTTTGCTATGCCTGCATCGGCTAAATAGCTGATCGCCTATGCTTTAACGCCTACAATGTGTCTCCATGATTCTGTCAAATGTGAATAGATCTGTTTACTTTAAGGGTTTGATTTGTTGTCTTTATTACGACTGCCATCGATCCGGTCGAACCCCACTGTTAGAGATAACAAGTTAAATCTGATGAGTTCATAGATTTGTCCATGTTAAATAGTCGATTGTTCACATGCTTTAGTCCTTTTCACCTGAATTGGCTATTTTAGCCGATTCGCTCGAGCTTTCACACATATAGCATGTCTTTCGAAAAGCTTGTCAATGTATAGATGGTTTTATGGATTCTTCGGTTTTAGTTTGTTATTGTCATAATAGCTGCCATCGATCCGGTCGAACCTCACTGTTGATGGTAATAGATTAGATTCAGAGCATTTGTAAGTCCATTTGTACAAGACAGTCGATTTGTTTGAATGCTATATCCTTTCACATTAGATTCATCAGCTCAATGCTTCATACTGGTAATACCCACCTAGTTGATGATCTTACTTAGATCTGTGTGCATTGTACTTGTCAACAAAAAATCAATCGCGACCCACGAGCTTCACAGTCCGTAAACAGCTGATTTCTTCGCGTATCGGCTGTTTAGTCGATTTTCCCGTCTGGCTGCTCCCGAAGCGGCACACTTGGAATTGTTTAGGCAAAGACCGGCATGTTCTACCTTAAATTACTGATAAACTTTCTCTCTTTGTCAATTGCAGGTGAAATTGACTGGCATGCCTCGGGAGGAATTCACAGGGTCGACGGGTCCTGCGATTGAAGCCAAGCGGATCTTCAGGCTCAACCTAAGCAGATACTTCCGGTTTGCTGTGTGCTCGGCACATCGACACGTTTTTGCGCCGACACACACGTTCTGGCATGCCCGGTGGGACCCCACAATCATTATGGTGACTTACAACAATAGTGACATCCTTATGGTGCCTTATGAAGACTTACCTGATGAGGATAAAGATGTCATCGGTAAAGCTATAGAATAATTTCAGAACAAGTGTTTGTTATCCTACACCAAGACACGTGACAATAAAGTTGTTCAGAAATATCCACTACTAAGAGTTCTGTTGCATGGGCAGTCAGATGTAGACGAAGCTGAAGATAGACGTTTCTTCATAGAGGCTATAAATAAATCTATTCATGATGCCATATGGAACCATAATACAGTTTTCTTGAACACATTTCACAACACCATGAAAGAGGTGTTTCATGGACATCCAATTGATTAGGTTGGACCAGTTTACTACAATATTCCGCATCCATTGACTCAGGGGACTAATCAAGCCGGTACTAGACATCAAGAAGCAGCACCAGCTGGTAATGATAATGTCCAAGCAGTTCAAAGCTCATCTGAGCAAGTTCAAGGTGCTATTGCTAATCAGATATAGTATAATCCTAGATCATCGATGCAGTATGTGCAACAGCCGACGAGGCAAGGTCAGAACTAGATGGTTAATTTTAGCACATCAGGCCAAATACCATCGTCGGCTCAAAAAATAGCACCATCAGTTCAAAGGATTCGTTGAGATATAGATCCTAACATCTATAACCAGAGACTTCAAACAGCAAACCAGCAAAGGACCCAGCAGATAGAGATTCCATAAGGATATCATTATGGCACAGATTACAATACCCTTCACATGATTCCAAATCTAGGGTATCAAGGTACCCAAAATTTTAATTTACAGATGGGTCAGCAATTGCAGAGAAATCCAAATTCAAATGTTGATGAGTTGTTACTTAGAGTGATCGAGATGATGAAGAATCAGGTCGGTTTGAAGCCAAAAGGGCAAACCTTCTCGTACAAAGGCCCATATCCAGAGTGGTATGATTTGGTCGCTCTTTATGCAAATTACAGGCTCCTGGAGTTTGCTAAGTTCACTGGCCAACATAGCACAAGCACAATAGAACATGTCAGTCGCTATCTTACACAGCTTGGCGAAGCATCCATTGAAGAGGCCCATCGAGTTCGTTTCTTCTCCTTGTCTCTGTTAGGGCTAGACTTTACTTAGTTTTCATCGCTGCTAGTTAACTCCATTGCTAATTGGGCTGACCTAGAGAAGAAGTTTCATACATATTTTTACGCTGGGACAGGAGAAAAGAAAATTACTGATTTGACGACTATAAGGCAGAGAACTAATGAATCAGGTACCGAGTTTCTTCAGAGGTTCTGAGAGACTAGAAATTTGTGCTTCTCATTAAACTTGACTGATGATCAGCTAGCTGCTTTGGCTGTTCAAGGAATGTTGCCAACATGGAGAGAGAAGCTGCTGGGGCAAGAGTTTGACAACTTGGGTCAGTTGGCTCAACGAGTGGCAGCGCTCAATAGCCAATTCCAGAATATGCGTAGAGATACCCAATTCTAGAAGAGTGCTGCAATTGCCAAAACCTATAATCCATATTCAGTTGATGACGGCTATGAAGACGTTGAAGAAGAAGAGGTTGCCATGACTGAATGGAATTGGGGTAAGAAGACAGTAATGGTGACAAATCTTTCAGGAAAAGGAGTTGAAGAGGGCTATGATTTCGACGTCACAAAATCGGACAAGCTCTTCGATTTCTTGCTTGAGAAGGGATAGATTAAGTTGTCAGACAACCATATTATGTTGCCTCCCGATTAGTTGAAGAATAATATGTTCTATAAATTTTATAACGTCACTTCTTATTCTACTAATGAGTGCAGAGTTTTCTGACAACATATATACAGAGGGCTATTTAGCAAGGAAGGCTGAAATTTGATACACCTCAGAAGATGAAAGTCGATGATAATCCTTTCTCAAGAGATTAGAACATGGTCAATGCTAGGCTGCTCAAAGGAAAGACTAAGGTCCTGACATCAACTAGATCAAGAGAAACTAGAACAGTTGATCCCGAGATGCAAATATCGGCTGATGAATATAGAGAGATTAGAAAGCGTCGTGACCAACAAAAGAGCCGATATGAGCAGGGAGAGACATCAAGGGATGGGGCGACAAGGCTGCGTGTTACATCTTGAATTTTATTGAATAAATGGCAGCGGCAGAAGAAAAAGGATTATCAGCGTTGGTTAGAAGAGAAAGAATACCAGCGTCAATAAGAAAAAGAGAGGTATGAAAGAAAGCAAGCTAAATCACATTGGAATTGTCCTTTCTTCAGACATTGTTGAAATGAAGGTTTGAAGTTGCCTACTAGAAATAATTACCCAGAGTGCAGCGAGCAATATTGGGAGTTTAGGCAATCTCAAGCCAACCGCTGGTTTATCCATGCTCAAGATAAGTATCATCATAATAATATGGTCGGCGCTTAAAAAATAGAAGTGCTCATGATCGGCTTGGGAAGTGAATTGTTGATCAAAACTAGGCTGATTATGAAGAAGAAAGTGATGAAGAAGAATATGTTTGGTAGGAAGGCCAATGGTGTCCAGGAGGTTTGATAAGAAGCCAGAAAAGAAGGGTGCAATTCCTAAGGAACAGAGAGCTAGAACAGGCTCATGTATCTGGTAGACCTCAAGTGTGGCGTGCTAAACAAATAGCTGATAGAGGGCAACCATCGACTAATATTCAAATGGCTTTTCTATTGCCATCGGAATTTAGAGCTCCAGTAGACCAAGAAGTCTATTTGGATTTTGATGAATCGGGGTATGAGGAAATAGTTGCCAAGTTGACAGTGATACAACAGGCTATATTCGATAAGCCAGTCAAGCATCGGCACTTAAAGGTTTTGTTGATGGGAAGCCGATGAGCAAGATGTTGGTGGATGGAGGTGCTTCTGTCAATCTTACGTCTTACACCACTTTTCATAAACTTGGCAAGGGACCAGGAGATTTGATTGAGACTGATATGATGCTTAAAGATTTTGGGGGTAATGCGTCCAAGACCCGGGGGGCAATGAACGTCGAATTGACAATCAGAAGTAAGACTTTGCTCACCACATTCTTCGTCATTGATGGAAAAGGTTCATACAGTCTACTCCTTGGTCATGACTGGATTCATGCAAATTGTTGTGTACCATCAACCATGCATCAATGTTTGATTCAGTGGCATAGAGATGATGTTGAGCTAGTTTGTCGCTGATGAATCTATGAGTATCACGATAGCCGATCCAGTATATTGGGGATTAGAAGACTTCGAGTGTTTTTCTGGCAAGCTATGGGAAGGAGGTTTCATTAAGATCAATGATGAAATCCAACAGCCGATCCAAGCAATTGGCTTTGAGAGTTTGTTTTAATGGATAACCCAATAGGTGGTACAGGTGATAAGCTATGGCATGGCTTCACGTCGGCCGGTGAATTAAAGGAAATAGACATTGGTCTTGAAGATAGGCCGAGGCCGACGTATGTGAGCGCTAAGTCGAATCTTGAGTACGAGTCGGAGTTGATAGATTTATTAAAGGAAATTTAAAGATTGTTTTGCTTAATGAGATGCCTGGCCTAGATCGGTCAATTGTTTAATCTTTGGTCTGAAGAGTTCTAGTGCAACCTATCAAAAGCGATCGATGGAAAATGTATGAAGGAACATTATCCTAACATTTGGATCAACACTTGACAGCTGATTTGTTCAATCATCGGCTCTAATAGCCGGTACCAGAAGGGTATCGCCTTTAGCTCAAAATTAACCCAAAAAAGGGAAAAGCTGATACGAGATGTATTGCCTATAGAACAAAAAACAAACACAGAAAAAATCATGATGTGTACAGAGACATTGCAGAAGTACGCTAAGATACGATCATCGAAAAAATAGAGACTTTATTGATTAGTTTGCCCTAAATACAAACAAATCAAAAACATTGTTTATCACATCCTAAGCGGATGTGATGTCCACAATGGCCTCTGCTGCATCAACGAACTCCTCGTGCTCCTCAGGGCCAACGCCCATCAGGAAACCAGTCTCCATGGTGTGGAGCTTGTACTCGGTCTTGACCTGCACCACGGCCAGTGCCACCGATGTGCCATGACGAACGCCATGAAGGGCGATCTCCTGGACGTGGGCCAGGACGTCATGGAGGTGGGCGTTGATGAGGGGGCCCCGGGCATTGATGGCTGCCATAGCCACGTTCGTCGCCAGTGCACCGTCAGGGCTGGTGATCACAAAAACAAAAGAGCTATCAAGATAAGGAAAGTGGAAATCAAAATAAAGGTGTTCTTAGAGTCTATCTTACCCGCCACCATGATGTCGGACTCGGCTAGCCGTGCCCGAGCAGCGCTGGCCTCTTCCTCGGGGAGTGAAGGGTGGCTTGAGAGACCCCAAGGCAGATCTCAAGCTGGCCGTTTTCCTGAGTTGCCTCGGAATAACGGTCCTGGGCTGCCCTCCACTCCCGTAGGAAACACCGGGCGTCATCGCCGTTGTAGGAATCGGAGGAGTCTGACGATGAGTTTGGCATAGAGGCAGCATCAGATACGGCATTGGAGGGCTCACTGGCCCTGGGAAAAGTGTGAAGGCTGTCATTCAAGATGAACCTATAAACAAGTTAGAAGAGTTCAGCGCCATGAGCAAAAGATGTCGATCTCACCTCATACGATGAAGGCGCTGGCTCACCTACATGTCCTCCTCCAGAACCTCCTCCGTCATGCATTTGCCTCGGTTGTCCTTGCCGGCCATAGGGTTGATTGGATCTATAAGAAGGGGGAAGAAAACTGCTAGAGAGCTTGCAAGGGCGGAGAAGTGCAAAGGAAAAGGAACAGTTGCGAGTATAGATGTGTTCGAGGTCGGAGCCCTCGGCTGGTATTTGTAGCCATGAACCGAGGTGGTGGACATCTTGGGACGTGCAAAAGGCAACCGCAATTAATAGGAGGCAAAGCACCACCGCACAAATGCCAAAGAGAATGCGGCTAAGGACAGAAGGTTGAGGGGTTCTCTTAATAGAGGCCGTGTTTTCAGACTTAATCGGATTGAGGTTAGAAGTCTGGAATCGAGTATTTTCAAATCGGTTGTTTAGCCGAGACTAGAAATACAATAAGGCGACAGAAAATATGATTATCACTGGATCTACACAAAACACATGTTGATTTGTAGATTACAAGTTTAGAACATCCTGGATTGCTTTCAATGCTTCTAGCTGGATATTATCGACTTCTGCGATTTGGTGCTTGTCTTCTTCGGCTGATCTAGGAATATCCTCAAGACTGCTGCAGATGGCCCTACCTTCTCTGACCTTGGCCAGCAGTTATTGTTTCTTCTGCTTAACGGCATCAGGTATTTAAGCCAGATTGGACTTGTGGCGATCAATGGTAGCCTTCACATTCTCCCGTTCCTTCTCAAGTTCTGCACTCCTGGCTTCCCGTTGGATCAGCTCTGGATCGATCCTGAGAGAGGAGTTCTTCAAATCATCGATCAGCTGTGTCAGCTCTTTGGCCTCTTGCCTATTGGAGTTCTTCTTGGCCAGTAAAGCTTCATGGTTAGACAGTCTCCTCTGAGCCTTTTTCACCATTGGAGCTTGATTTTCAATGACGGACAAAGATGACAAAACCTTGGTAAGAACCGGGAATGAATTATCCTTAAAGACCAAGGAGACTCTTTGCATTAAATCCACATCTTGGACCAAATCGGCTATATTCTTCTCAAGCATTGCCAATATATCGCTTAGCCGATTTTTGGTCTCTTCTGATAGAGCTTCTTTAGAAGAGGCGGCTGATGAGATGATTTCATCTTCATCTAGATACTCCTCAAGATTAAAAGAGTAGCCTGGAGCTAGAAAATTAAGTACCTATATATAATAAAATCTTGTTAAAAGGACTGAATCAGTTGATAATAAGATAAATGATGAAGTAAGTAGGGTACCTTCTTGGAGATAGCTTCCATCTGAGAAGAAGGAACGGTTGATGATGCACCAATGATATTTGGTTGAATTGACTCTAAACTCTCAATATTGGCATCTACAAACATCAAGGAAGATTTTTAGTTCATGATTGTTGCAGAAGGATAAAATAGATATATGATTTTCTTACTATCAGTTGTATCCTGAACTGGGGAATCGACAGTCTGGGTGTCGACAACAGCAGGATTATTTTCAATGCTAACCGAATCATTTTCAATAGGAAGACTGTTAGACTCCTGCTCTTGCATGAATGTATCCTCAGGGAGTGTCTAGCATAGTAAATGGTAAGAGAAAGGTGAAAATTGAATAAAATTAAGAATTTTGAGGAGATACCTTGGCAACATCAGGGATTGAAGTGGAAAGGTTCTCATCTTCTACAGTCTTAGAAGCATCGGTTGGCTCAACCGAAATCGGCTCCTCCTGAGGAACAGCCAATGAAGGTTCAGTTGATGACGAAATAAACACCTAGGACAACAGTTCCACACCCAGAGCCGATTGGGATGCAATGATTGATAACTATGAAAAAGGGGAATTAGAAGTTGAATATCATTTTGAGGAAAAGATGAATTGTTTACCTGGGTAGTTGATGGTCTCGTTCTATGAAGTCTTTTCCCAGTAATAGTTTTCTAGGTTGTGCCTTGGGATGCCTTGTGTTTTGAGGATTGATACGTCACAATGGTAGAGGCAGCTTGAGTTTTCATCAGTTTCTTTAGTGCGGGTGCAATTGATCCCATTCTTGAGGTTGGGCATGGTGGATGATACTCTATAAGATGCCCCTTACTGTCCAAGCTTGGGGGGATCAAATTCAGTGTCCTAAAAAGGTCTGTTAGAACAGCTGGTAGGGGAATTCAATCGAATAATTTTTCTAAAAAAGGATGGTAAATTACCTCATTGTCGAAAGCAAACTCTCCATCTAGAGCTATGCACCTAGGATGGACTGACCCATAGAAGAGATGGGAGTGTCATTCTTGCCACCAGGAGTCAAAAAGGTTAGAAGACAAGTTGACTCTTGTCCAGTCGTGCAAGCAAAAGGAAGGAAGATCTGATCCTAGTTGAAAGACTCTGGAGGCTTCCATTATTTGACTGATACCCTCTCTTGGCTTCAGCATATTCTTGAAGAACAGTTGAGGAGGCAATTGACCAAGACCAAACTGACGAGCTACAAAAGAAGGGTTGTAAAACTCAGAGGTTGGAAAGTTGCCTGGAAGGAAGGAACCTATAGACATCTTGCCATGGCCATGACAAAATTTGGCTGGAAGAACACAAGGTTTGATGAAGGAATTGAAGATTGCAGCCGTCGTTTCGTCTGAGCAGCCTGATTTAAATTGAAATTTGAATGGGAAGACCAACTCATTGTTCTCATCCTCATCATAGAGTAACCAAGTTAGGATATCTGTTTCAAACCCTCTATAAAATTTCTTAAAGAGATGGCCAACATCAATAGCAATTGTTATGGCTGATGTAGCTTCACCATAGTTCATTCACTGATGGGTTCTTCCTTCTTTGCCTCTGTATTCCTCATCAAAGTTAGAGGAAGGGAAGCTCAAATTCTAGAGATTTGGCCTTACAATCTTATGCATATACAAGTTTAACCACATTTGTATTAGCCACCAAGGGCCGTTGATGGTGTGCATTGCTTCATTCTTCAGCAGTTGGCCGGCCACCTAATGCATCAAATGGTAAGCTGATCCCAACAAATATTTGCCAAGAGGAATTTTAGCGCCTACTGCCAGATGCTCTGCCATGAATTTATGATTGTAAGTCAGACCACAAGATGAACCACAGAAGATGAATCTTTCTAACCACATGTTCAGGAAGGCAACATATTCTCTTTCGCCAACAGTTGACCCATCTCCAATATGGTTCAGAATGTAGCTTGCCCATCCTATGCAGTCTGATATTTTGGCTAATTTCTTGGATCCGGCACTTAAAAAGTCATAAGATTGCATTGATCCTGTTATTCTAAGGCTGATCAACATATAAACATCGGCCAAAGTGATGGTCATTGGGTCGTGACAAAAAACAAAAGCATTTAGGGTGTTAGACCAGAAATAAGATGCATAAATCAGGAGTGAATCATTCCACTCCATCTCAGACAATGAGAGTGTCAAGCATTGATTCAATTTCTAAACCTCCCAACCTCCAGCCTTTTTCTTATATACCCCACAGAACCAGTCTCTCCATCCCCTAGGCATTTTGGGCCAATTTCTGAAGGGAGTTTTGGTGTTCCAGGAAAACAAATCCACTACATATTGTTTGAAGGGGATTTGATTGGTTTCTTAACGGATAAAATCAGATGGATCAGGGTCACCCATTGGCCCAAGAAAATAGACATTGGGAGCAACAGCCGATGGAATCAAGATGTTGTTCCTCATTTCCTAGAAATCAGATTAAATAAATTTGAGAAGAAAGGAAATGCAGGGTAGCGGCCGGTACTTGGAGAATAGGAACTTGAAAGCATACCTCAAGGACATGGTCGCTGGTCACCATTGCAGCCAAAATAGATTTGAATCTGAGGAAGATTGCTTGAATAAAAGCTTGATAGGGCAGAGGATTTGCTAGGGTTTAGACTTTGGCGATGGCGGCATCGGCTGTTAAGAATTGCTCGAGAAAGAATGGGAAAGCAAATGGGCTGAGTGAGTTGGAAATGATATTGTTGGAATATTATATAAGACTTGGACCGAGAAATCAGGAGTCACGCGTATATCTCGGAATAAAACGGTTGCGACGTGGTAAACAGGTAAATAGGAATTTTGGAATAAAATCATTTTTATCCCAAAATTGGGGGGCATGTGTTTACACCAAAATTTGGGGAGAAGAACACGGGAACTCAAAGCTTCCAAGATTGTGTCATCACATAATCGATTGCATAAGGATCGATATTAGCTGATTCAGATGCGGCACTGGAATCGGCTCTCTTTGAATGACATCAGCAGATAACGACAATGAGCTACGGTTGACGTCGGGAAATACATGTCGGACTCTACAAAAAGGGAAAGATTAGGGTCCAAGTTATCATAAGTTAGGAATGTTTTCTTTTATACCAAAGATTATAATGAGTCATACTTAAGTAGGATTCATGCTTAGGTTCCGGGTATAAATATTGGACCCCAGCTATTGTAAGAGACATCCAATCAATCAATACAAATTACTTTTTTTAGCTTTACGCCAACCCTTAGGAGTAGGAGTAGTGTAGATCTCGGTGAGTTCTTCAACAAGCAGGGCTGCATCGGTCCGACCGACCTCCGGCTTGTCTGTAAGTACCATCATGGCTTATACTTCTGTTTGTACGGCTGCATCGGTTAAGTTCGATTGTGTCTTAGCTTCTCCAGCACTACTCTCAGATGCTGCTCATGTTCTTCTGTAGTGGCCGAATAGACAAGAATGTCATCGATGAATACCACCACGAACTTATCTAGCTCCTCCATGAACACCATGTTCATCATATTCATGAAGTAGGCTGGGGCATTAGTGAGTCCAAAGGACACAACGGTGAACTCATACTGCCCATACCTAGTGACAAAGGCTATCTTGGGAATGTCCTCAGTCCCGATCTTCATCTGAAGGTACCCAGATCAGAGATCAATCTTGGAAAAGAACTTGGCATTCCTCAGCTGGTCAAGCAGATCATCTATCCTTGGTAGTGGGTACTTATTCTTGATAGTCATGGCATTCAAGTTCTAGTAGTCAATGCACATCCTCATGGAACCATCCTTCTTCACAAATAAGATGGGGGAACCCTAGGGTGAAGCACTGGGCCTGATGAACCCTTTGTCAGACAACACCCTGAGCTGTTTCTTGAGTTCCTCTAGCTCATCAACCAACATGCGGTTGGGCCTCTTAGCAATTGGTCCCGTACCAAGCAGAAGGTCGATCACAAACTCCACATCCCGATTAGGTGGCATACCTAGCAGCTCTTCGGGGAACACATCAGGGTACTCACATACTACGGGCACCTCCTCGATTGACTTGGCTTCCAAGGCACACAACATGGAAACCATCCTCTCAAGGTTAGGCTCACATCGGATTACGTGACCACTCAGATGTGTTATCTCCACATACCGTGGTGAGCAAGATATTACTCCCTTGTGTTGAGTCAGCCAATCCTTCTCCAATATGACATCTAGTCCATCAGAGCAAAGCAAGCTATGATCAGCTAGAAAAGGGTAACCCTTAATGATGATGCTCACTCCCTAACATCTCTTCGTGCATATAATGCGACCCAAGGGTGAACTAGTGTCTATAGGCTCCTTGCGTGGAGTCACTGGTATGCTATGCTCGCGTGCAAACTTGGTGGATATGTAAGAATAGTAAGCACCTGAGTCAAACAATACCAAAGTTGTAGCTCCATGCACAATGAACATACCGTACACCACATCGGGGGCGTTCTGGGCGTCGTCCATGGTCAGATGGGTGAGACGACCACGGGTGGTTCTAGCAACGTTCTTGTACGGCATACCCTAAATAGAAGCCTATCTCACTGAGGTTAGAGTAGGTGACATAGCGTTCTTCACAGGGCAGTCAGCGACCTTGTGGCCTGGCTAACCATAGCCGAAGCAAGTGAAGGGCACGCTACCTATGGTGGTGGGCACAGCGGTCTTCCACGTTCTAGGGCTCTGAGCAGGGTGGCTCTGAGTAGGGTGGTGGTAGTTGGCGGTGTGGGTGCCACCTCCATGGCTCAAAGCAGGTGTGGCTCCCTAGACAGCACGAGGGTGAGGCTGTGAGGGCATGTGAGCACACGGCCTCTGAGATGCCGGGGTATGAGAGGTGCTCTCGGACTAGCGCTTCTTCTCCTTATAGAGGGCATCGGCCTCCAGATGATCCCTCTCCATCTCCATGACTTTTTTGATCATCTCCCGAAGGGTGTAGCAGGTATCACTCAAAAGGGCCACCTTGAGGTGTGTGTTTAGACCCTTCTTGAAGAAGTACATCTTCTTCTTCTCAGAGTCTGTCTCACTAGGAGTGTACCTCATCATGCGAGTGAAGTGGTTGGCGTACTCCTAGATCTTCTGGGACCCCTAGGAAATGTTTTGAAACTCTTCCACTTTGGCATCCATCACGCCCTCAGGCACATGGTGCTCACGGAAGGCTTCGGTGAACTCCTCCCATGAGATGTGCGTGGGATCAGAATGGGTGTCATAGTAGCTATCCCACCACACACGTGTTGTGCCAGTGAGCTGGTGGGCTATGACCTCAACACACTCCTCGTCAGAGCAAGTGGTTAGGTCCAACTTCTTCTTCATCTCACGTAGCCAGTCCTCGGCGGTGATGGGGTCATCGTCTGAGCTATTGAAGGTAGGGGGCCTCAACTTGAGGAATCCCTCTAGCTTCCTCTAGAAGTAGTTGGGTGGACCTCCATTGTGGCGCAATAGCCCCTTAGCCAGTGTCTCCATGAGACACGTCTGGCGGTCCATCACCTCTGATAGAAGTGGTGGTGGTGGTGGAGCATTGTCGCCCCTAGGTGGAGCATTCTCGTCCCCAGGCTAGGCTATGCCTAGCTCCTCCAGGATGGGCTCCTCCTCATGCTGTTCCTTAGTAGGCGGTACCTCCTCCTCATGGTTGAGGGGAGTGCGGGCGGCAGCGCATCCTCCTCCATGGCCACGACCACGACCACGGCTAGTGGGCACGAGGGATAGAGAGTGGCAGTTCAAACACTATGAGCGGTGACACGACATCTTTGCTTCAAACGTTAGGTTTACAAGTTGTTATCAAGTGGTTAGGTGTTTCATTAGCAATTTAATTAGTAATTTAATTCTAGCCATACACTCAAATAAAGAAGCAAGAACAACCATAAGAAGCATTAAGATCCAAGCATTCATTACATGAGTTTATTACATGGTGATGTCTCCAGCAGCTACACTAGAAGACTCACGGGAAATCACACTACACGCAGGTAGGCGCCAAAAGAGGGACATTCTACTCTACTCCTAACAGTGAGTCATGTCTCATAGCCACGTAGGGCTCATCATCAACACTACAACTACTACATTATTAGAGCATCACTAGGAAACTAACTCTGAATAGGTGGTGGTGAAGTGCTAGCATCCATCTCCTAGAGCTCTGCATCGGTGCGGTGCATCCTCAAGATATACTCTAGGGCCTCCTCTAACTGCTCGGTCTTTGGGGCCTTAGGGTAGTCGTCGAACAGGCATGCCTTCAGATTGAGCTTAGTGGGATCAACCCAGAAGGACTCCTTGTGTGGCCTCTTGCATGACTCAGGTGGTAGAAACTTCTACATCTCCTTAAACTCCTTGACTCGCCTGATGTCGGCGTCAACCCATGCCTGGCTTATCCTATCTACCATGTCCTTCTGGAACTCCATGTACTTCATGTACGCAATAAGGTGGTGTTGGCTCAAGGCAAAGCTTGACGGCCCTTCCTCACCAAGTGAGGTGGCTGGAGTTGGCCAAAATGGCTCTGACACCAACTGAAACGATCCTGATTTCCTTGAAGGGAAATCCACCGATTTGAAGTATAACATAATAGTCCCAAGTGATCACCCCATCACATTATCAAATAATAGTCGATATCACAGTCATACATCAAATACCTATCTTAAAGAGCGTACAAATAGAAAGGTTTACTCATTATTACATCGCCACATGGCAGAATCACTCAGAGCATACAACATCCAGAACAGCATCAAGTAGAAAGGTAGCAGGCGTCGACTCCATCTTCTCAACCAAACTTGAGCACAAGAACAAGACCTCTAATCCTCCCAACCGTCTCCCTGGTAGTTGTACTCAGGCTCAGAACCTGTCAAACAATTATCAATACGATTTGTACTGGCCACTGGCTCCCACCCTATGCTTTGTGTTTGCTTTGTGGTAGTGGAATGCAAGGGTAGAGCAAAACACCTATTGTGGTTGTAGCTTCCTATACGAGTATGTCAAGTTTTAATAATAATTCATCAAGTTTTAACCCATCTCATTCACATGTTCTCCCATCCCATCACACACATCTCACCACTCTCACACTCTCTAGGCGATAAGGATGACTCCTGCTCATACCATGCCTCATCGACCAACTTTGGAAACCAACACAAGAACCCAGGGGGAGAGAAAGAAAGGACTCCAGTCACTAATCAAGGGAAGCAGAGGTCATAGGAATATCCATATCCGAGGATGCGGCTATACATATAGATCGATCAACTCTACAGAGCGTGTACACCTAGACCTCATGATCACCATCATCGGTGGTGCCCCGCCTAGGCTGATACCGGGCTACCTTCCAGCCGGTATGATGCCACCCTACCACTTAGCCCTAGGCCACCCTAGAGTCCACAAAAACACTAAGACTATGAGACATTGTATCGGGCCCCAGAGGAAGCTACGCTGTCTTAGGAGGGTGTGGGCCGCATGCCCGTACCTCCCTACACTGTCCACTTCCAACCTAGTAGTAGTGGCACCATCCTAGCTGGTCAGCATCCGTGCCCCACCCATTCAGGAACGAGTGGTGTGCACATAGGGTCCTATGATCCAGTTCTCTCGACATACCAATCCTTAGGGGGACCGGACAGGATATCTTCTCAAAAGGGATAACCAACACCCCGTGCCTCGATGGCACCTCCATCCCGGGGCTTCATCCCACAAAGACACTCCACCCTGGGATCTCCTCATCTCACATGCACCTGCCACTGGTACCTCTCGTAGGGGATGCCCAGGTTGCACCCCCCGGCAAGACTCATCCAATGACTCATCATAAGATCCTACCCGATCGACTCAACCCTCACCACACATCTAAAACACACGCCAAGATCTCCCCGATTGTTACCACATTACCGGCACCAAGTGCCTTAACCACTCACATACAATCCTCCACCAAGCATCACATCACAGATATAATGCATAGTAGAAGCAGTAGCAAGTAAGTGAGCATCTAACCTAACAGCGGGTGTGCAGGGGTATAGGTTGCGACAAGGTAATGTCTCACAAGCAATTCTACCATGCAACCTATCACAGATCATTTGCATAAAAGTAAAGCACTAGCATCTACATTGTAGCATGTCTAATATAATTCTATGAGATTGGGTGGGAAGTGGCACCTGGTAGGTCATCTCCAAGCTACTCAGTGTAGTCGGGGTCATGCTCCTCAGTCTGCGGCTCCTCCGAGTCTATCAAACGAGATATATAGCCACGATAAGCGACTCCTATAGATGATCACAAAGAAGCAATAGAAATTCAAAAGATCCAAATACACTCAAACACAAGCCTATGATGTAGAGCTCATTTTTAGAAAAATTTGGACACTGATTTCATATTTTTCTGAGGTTGGATTAGTTTTCTATGAATTTTCTAAGTTTAAATCATTTTCTAAAAAAAAGAATACAAAAAACCAGGGCTGGACATGTGGCTGCACGGGATTGGGCGTGGGGACACGGTCACTGACAGGTGGGACCAGGTCAATGGTCAGCATTGATCGGTCAACGGTCAATGTTGACTGGGCTCGGACTGGGCTTAGCGGGCCGGATAATGGGCCAGGATGGGCATGTCTGGGCCGGGCTAGTCTTAGACACGTGTCAAATGCACAGATGGCCACATGGCATGCATGGGCCTCTACCAGGCTTGGTCCTCAGGGGTCGGCTCATGGTGGACTGGTGCTCAGCGCTCCGTGATCCATAGACTTGGTCCACGATAGACCGGGTCCATGCACGGGTCTAGTACGGGCGGTCCTCGATGCACTAGGTGCACGCGGGGGTCAAGCAAGGGCACGACTACCTCCTCCTATCTTTTATTTCTCATAGCAGCACCCTTCGCCGGCGGTGAGCTCGCTCGGCCATGCAATACGGCATCCTAGCGGGGCGGCTAAGGGGCTCTATGGCTCCACAGGGTCACGGTGATTGCACCGAGGGGCTAAAGGTGGGGCCTTGAGGCTCTGAGCACCTGTCAATGGTGACTCGGTGGTTCTCGGTGGTGCGGGGTCGATGGTGAGGTGCTTTGGGTGATGGTAAGGCTCCGGGGGAAAGCTCCATTAGCTTCCCCACACCATGGAGGACACGGCTAGGGCTCTAGGGGTGCTGCTAAGGGCTTTAGGTGAGGCGACCATGGCGGTAGCAGCTCGATAGTGATGGCGGGCAGCGGCGATATGGCCATGGCCTCAATTGGAGCCAAGGTGGCTCCTTTCCTTCAATTGAAGTCACCGGTGAGCCAAAGGACTCGACGGCGGTGACCAATAGGCACGGCGGTGAAGGCACACGATGTAGCTTTGGCGAGCTTGCAGCTATGACAAAACAAGGCAAGGTAGGGGCTTTTCGTCCAACCATCTACATAGCGAGGTGCGCGAGGTTACGGCGAACATCATCGGTCCCTCCTCATGACGTGAGGTAGCCAAAATCAACGGGATCATCCTCGACACGGTGGCACTCCGATGTGCGGCCGCACCAGCGAGGCAAACACGACTATGGCATCCAGGCTTTTTATGACCAAAAGGTGGGCGCTTTGGGGGCTACTCGTCAAGGCGAGTCCATCCGCGGTGGTTTGGGAACCGCTACCAGCCTAGCGTGGCCGGAATGTCTCTAGCACGGCGGTGGCATGGGCACGTGGTGGTCTAGCGAGGCGAACATGACCAATGGCCCTCGGGGATCCTAAGCTAGCGCGGTTGGGGCTTTGTGCTCCTCGCAAGATGGCACAACCTACCATGGTGATGGGTCCACCGCTACCGCTTTGGATCTACCAGAACAGGGCTTCACAGAAGCGGGGCGTGGCCATGATGAGCGTGTGCTCATGCAGAGCACTGGCATAGGTGTACCCAAGCTCAGAGGGCTCAACATCACCACGTTGTGGCCATTTGGTGCGCACATGCATGTGCGGTGCTAAGCAACGGTGAAAGGCGACGCCTTTAGCCCTCCTAAGGGGAAACACGGCAGCAGCCATGGCGGTCATGCTGGCAAGGTAGAGCAGGGGTCTCGGGGCTCACCGGTGGTGGTGGTGGTGCTAGGATAGCGGTGCCATGGTGAGATGGGGTAGTGACGAGGCGGTGTAGTGTCGTGCTGAGCAGCTACGCTAATGTAGTCGATCGGGGCGGTGTCTCTGGCTCCAGCAGCGTCTCCATAGTGGCGATCAGCTCCGACGGGCGGTGCGCCCTTCCCTTCCTTCTTCTCCCTTCCTCTCCTTCCCTTCTATCTTGGTGCGGTTTGTGGGTTGCCACTGAGTGGCAGTGGGGTGGATGGGAGAGGGGCTAGGGCACCGGAGGGGGTTTCATAGCCTGAGCTCACCCATTGCGGGCGGCGAACGATGGGGAGCAGTGCGGGGACACGTGTAGGGTGATTGGGTGGCCTGGATTAGAGTTCTGGGGTTCGGCGGGGGTGCGGGGTGCCTTAGCGCTCCCATTTTCACTTGGCGGTCGGTCAAGGGCGCCGTACGAAGGTGGCAGGTAGGCTGTGAGAGGCGTGGGCCATGGCACTTGCATCGTCATCTCATCACAGCGCGAGATGGGGCAAGAGGGGTAGCGTGGATTGGTGATGTGGCGAGCATCCACGTGCATGCGGGCAAGGGGTAGGGGCACAGATGGCTGGCACTGTGAGCGGCCGAGCACGGTGCTTTGCTTTGCCTAAACAGAGAGGGGAGCGAGGGTAGGGGATGTGAGCGTGGCCCCCACTGGCTGCTGCGGCTGATGATGAAGGTGGGGGGCACAGCCTACTGGCGGGGGTGTACACGTGGGACACCTTCTTTGGGCCTGTCAGTGATCGCACGCGTGAGTGAGTGCGTCTTGCAGGAGTGGGCACTGGGCTGCTTATTTGGTTCTTTGGGTTGCTTTGCTCTTTCTATTTCCCTCCCCTTTTCTAATCCCTTTTCTATTTCTATTTCTATTTCTATTTCTATTTCTATTTCTATTTCTATTTCTATTTCTATTTCTATTTCTATTTCTATTTCTATTTCTATTTCTATTTCTATTTCTATTTCTATTTCTATTTCTATTTCTATTTCTATTTCTATTTCTATTTCTATTTCTATTTCTACACCTAGGGCTCCTATGCATGTATACATGTGTTGCCAACATATATACATCCTAGTGGGGTCCACTAGAAGTCATCTAAGGTATTAGGATCCAAACCAAGGGTTGGCAACACACACACAACAAGTTATTTATAAAGGTTAAGTTGATTTTATTTCATCACACAAAATCATGAAGAAGCAACTCACAAGTTGAATTAAAATGCATATGCTCAACCATGCTTGTTTGGGTTCTACTTGTGCAACTACATGGGTGGTTTTCTAGTATGCACACTCACCATGCATGTGTTTTGTTAGAAAAAATTTTAAGTTCAGATTTTTGGTTATTGAAAAACCTGGGTTGTCACACGCTGTTCATGTTGTTTCTCTTCATTAAATTAACTAGTGTATGCAAGCAATGCTCGCTCTAGTATTTGTGTTCATGCTACTTAATTTAACTAGTATTTGAAAATTGCCGACTTTCCCAATAGGTGGACGTGGGTGTGACAGCGTCCCGAGGCTCATTGGCCCAGGAGCCGGGTTCTTCGTCCACGGTCGCGCTCGAAAAGCGGCCCCGGGAACCATCTCCCGATGGGGGTAGCCACTAGTGATGATTCTATCCCCTGCTGCACTAGACAGTCCAGTAAGTCATTTGCCTTCTCAATTAGATCGCTCTCCCCTTATCCTGTGGGCTTGAACTTGGCTTGCATTATGCAGAGAGTCGTCCCGTCGTTGCACGCCTTCGCTGATCCCGACTGTCCCCGCACAGTCTTACGGTGATGAATCGTCAGACGATGAAGAATACCTTTAGTTAAAGGAGTCTTACCACAAGGTCACAAACTTGTACTCAGGGGCTAGTCTAGATGCCGACAAGCTGCGTGATGAGCTGAAGGCCGCGCACGCCGCAATTGGCGGCGCCTAGGTGTGAGAAAAGAAGGCGGCCACTGGGGCGTAGGTCCAGAACCTGCTTGTCGACTCTTCTGCCGCCTGTGACGCTGCCTTCCCCATGTAGACAGTGGACAATCCAGTCACTATAGAGAAGCACCTTTGAGCCCTGCCAGCCCGCATTTGGGTCGTGGTATTCAAATCCATCCATCAAGGGGCTACCACAGCGCTGGCCGCTGCCTAGCTTCAGTTTGGCATAGCGGTGAAAGTCCTAGTGGTGCAGCAGGCTTTTTCACCAGGACCGGATGGTGAAGATGATATGGATGATCTATTCATGAGTGTCGAGCTGGTTGTCAACACCATCTTAGTGAAGGTGAACGTGGAGGAGATTCTGCAGGCCCGCCATGACCCTTGATCTGTGGGGCGTATCAATTCACTCTTCGCAACCACTCAAGGGTTGCTTTGTGCCTCAGTTTGTTGAACCAAACACATATAGTAGTCATGAGTGGCAACAAGAACTATGCAGCAAGGAGTTCATCTCAATAAGTATCGCCTCGATCTAATGCATAATGGATGAGTCATAGCTATTGAATTTTACTATGAACGCAAGAAAGTCTATCGGCTGTATATTTGATCTCGTAGGACATAATATAAAGGGTCATCAGTTTTGAATGTCATAGCAATCAGTCCACCAATTGACTATTGTGACTGATTGGATTGGAGTCAAATAAGTGCAGAAAAGACCTATCACAACCGCACTAGGCATTCAAGCCTGAAACGTGTCATGGTGGTCAAAAGCTCTTTTTCTTGATTCCTTCTTGTGTCCAGTATTCCTGCCTCATTCACTTCGCTCTCGTCAACCGTGCAAGGTCTATATGAAAGGAGCGTCCCCCCTTCCCTCATCCGATAACATTGCATCAATCTTCTAGCTCCCCCTACCCTCACCTATTTGTATTTTCCCAATCGCGTTCCCCGTTGGTTTTAGGATCTAGATAAAGGTAATGTGCTTCTTATCAAACTGTACTATTTGTATGAACTTATTATTGTGTCTGCAAACCTCATTGCATCCCCCTTCCCTCGATTGTCATTTATTGTAACTGAAATCATGTTTATAGATGGCAACGAGTTACCATACCATGGATGTGTACTCTACAACAAACGATGTGTTTTGGCAGCCAAGTGTGGAGCCAGGAGAATAGAACATGTTGCTTGTGACTTGGGGGCATCGTGTACATGACCGAGCTGCGTGATGCCTAATCATCGAAGCTGATATTCGTGAGGTTGTTGGGCAACAACGCATTACCAGAGTTGTTGAAGACCATGATTCTGGAGAAATCTTTATGCTTTGCAGCACTGTTGCGGATACCCATCGGCTCTCTAACTATAGTGTAGATGTTAGTGGAGATTGCATCATTTTGAACAGGGTTCACTGTCTCAACTTGATCAGAAGTCCTTATGACCTCAACTATCTCAACAAGACTAAACTGATTCACTGACTTTGAGATTTTGTGTGCTTTGAGTCCTGTTCATTCCTATTCGTTGTCCTATATCAGTAGTACTAGTAGTAGTAGTAGCAGTAGCAGCAGTAGTATTAGTAGTATTAGTAGTATTAGTAGTAGCTAGTACCATGACTAGTTTTGATCTGTGGGATAGCAAGAAGACATGTAGTGTATGTGTTGAGCTCATGTAGTATGAACCCTTGCTAATATATGTTGTGTTATTCACATGTTTGTGTCAAACTTTGTTAAACTTGCAAGAACCTTGAACCGAGGAGCAAGTATAGCCTTAATGTAATGCAGAACAGAAGAGCCATTGGTGTTGAAATGTTACCGAACAAGAAAGAAAGTCCACCTACCATTTTTTGAACGCCTCGGATAGTGAAGATGCTATAGTTGATGAAGTTTCCTCAGTTGGTTTCTGTTTGTTTTTTTATTACCTTGGTGTCTGGTCTGATGGCACGAAGTCATGTATTTTATGCATTGAGCAAAAGTATGAGAAGGCAGCCACACGTTCCTGGCTGTTTAGATCTGTAGTGGGAATGGGAGAGCTCCAGGAAGGAAGGAAAACAAACGGAGTTGCGGACGAGATCACGGCGGTTAGAGCGATGGAGCGGAGAAAGCAACGGAGCAGAGATTTACTCAAAGATTCTGAATTTTGACTAAATATATATAGAGAAGTATTGATGATTATGATGCGTAATAAGTATCATTACATTGATTATAAAATATATTTACATAATAAGCCGAATTGAAGATCTAAAGATTCTGTGTCAATCTTTGTTGAACTTGTAAGAACCTTGCAGCGAGGAGCAAGTCTCGCGTCAGTGTAACACAGAACAGAGGAGCCATTAGTGTTGAAATATTACTGCGCACGTAAGAAAGTCTGGCCTCTGTACATTTGAACGCGTCTGACAGTATCCTCCGTAGTTTTTCCTCATTTTCTTATGATGCTTGTTACTGTGTCGTTTACAATTTTAAGTTTGACTAACTATATAGGAAATAGTAACAACATCTATGACATAAAAGATCACACCAATTTGAACATAATCTAATTCACCAATGCAGTCACACCAATTGAGTACAATCCAAAACATCACAAAAGATCTCGCCGAATCATGCAAATAGAACAACATTTTATATCGAAAAGACAATGAGCTTAATCAAGTATCTTGATCCATGAAATGCGAGAGGAATCTTCGCACTACCGGGTCAAGATGCCTACACAAATCACATCGGCACATCGGGCAGGTGGATCTCTGGCTGAACCACTTGCTGATGCACTTGCGGTGGAATGCGTGGCCATAGCAGGGCATATCCACAGCATGGCCGGCCACAGGATTAGATGTTTCATCCTCTAGGAAGATGTTGTAGTCCTAGCAGCCCACTGGTGCTACCTCTGCGCAGAGCGTCAAGAGCGCCTCAGATGCGATGAACTTGACTTGTTCATCGACCTCAAGCACAATCGTTGCATGGGCGATGCAGCCATCCTGGCAGGCCTCGCGTGCCTAGACCATGAGTTCTAGAACCTCGGGCTCAGGAAGGATGTCCTCCCACTGCTCGTCGATGAGGTTGAGTCCTTGCAGCCACGAGACTATCCACATGAAGCCATGGAGGACATCACAGACACCTTTGAAAGCTCTAGTTTGGTTTTGGTGAATTGATGAAACCCTAAGTGCTAACCTGATTTATCAAAGTGATTATGACATAGGTGGCACATTCCAAGTGGTGAAGCAAATGAAGATCATGACATGATGATGGTGATGGCATGGTAATGATCAAATGCTTGGACTTGGAAAAGAACAAAGAAAAACAAAAGCTCAAGGCAAAGGTGAAATTGATAGGGTTTTTTTTCATTTTGGTGATCGAGACACTTAGTGAGTGTGATCACATTTAGGATCGATAGCCATACTATTAAGAGGGGTGAAACTCGTATCAAAATGCGGTTATCAAAGTGCCACTAGATGCTCTAACTCATTGCATATGCATTTAGGATCCAGTGGAGTTCTAACACTCGTGAAAACATTTGTGAAAATATGCTAACACATGTGCATAAGGTGATACACTTGGTTGTTGGCACATTGGACCAAGGGTGAAGGCATTGGAGTTGATGTGTATCAACTCGGTGAAGAAACGGAGGCAAAAGGAGGTCACTGTGAGTGACCGGACGCTGGCCTCAACTGGACCAGTGCGTTCAGTTAGTGGAAGCAGTGAAGGCACAGGCATCGGTCTTTGATCGAACGCTGGGTCACTTCGTAACCAGACGTGGAGTGGGTGCGTCTGGTCCCACTGACGTGGTGGCGCAGAGAAGAAGAGAAGGACCGGACGCTGTTGCTGTGTCCGATCATGACCGACCGGACACGTTCGGTCATAGTTGAGCAGCTCTGGGAGCTCTTTGGACTCGACCGGACGCTGCCCCTCCTACGTCCGGTCGTGATTGAACTGACGCGTCCAGTCACGAATGGAACCTTACTTGAAACAACCGGACGCCAGTGATGGTGCGTTCGGTCACTTTGAGCAGTGCGTCTGGTCACAACTTAAGTGCACTACTGAACATTGAGATCGAGCGATCAGCATTTGAAGCAGGGGACACATGGCAAAAATCTAAGGACTAGACGATGGGGTCCTACGTCCGGTCAAACCGACCGGTAAATCCGGTCGCCTCGATTTTCATAGGACTGAGGAGCCAATGGCTCTATTTCATGGGGGCTTCTATTTAAGCCCCATGGCTGGCTCAAGCTCACTATCTTGGCCATTTGCATTGACATAGCAACCTTGTTAGCTTAGCCAAAATCCTCCCACTCATCTCCATCATTGATGCATCATCTTTATGAGATTGGGAGTAAATCCAAGTGCATTGCTTGAGTGTTTGCATCTAGATGCACTTGGTGTTCGTGTTTCACTGTGGAATTCGCTTGTTACTCTTGGTGGTTGCCGCCACCTAGATGGCTTAGAGCAGCGAGGATCATCGAGCGGAGGTTGGTGATTGTCTCTGGCTCCGATCGTGGTGATTGTGAGGGGTTCTTGACCTTTCCCCGGTGGAGAGCCAAAAGGTACTCTAGTAAATTACTCATGGCTTCTATGATCCTCATCTTGTGTTGGTTGTGCGGCACCCTATTGAGGGTTTGGCATGTGATGCCAATTAGCGCGTGAACCTTCAAGTGAGTGAATCGTCACAACGAGGACTAGCTTGCCGACAAGCAAGTGACCCTCGGTAAAAAAATCATTATGTCAACATTTGATTTTGAGGTGATTGGTATTCATTACTGTGATTGATTGGTTCATTCCTCGACTTGACAGTAGAACCATCTTGCTCTCTCTCTTTATAATACCGCAAACTAGTTGTCAAGCTCTTTAGTGTAGCTAGTCATGAGAGCTTGTTAGTTTGGTTAGTGTGGCTCTTTAGTTAACATTTGAGAGCATACTAACTTAGTGGAGTGACATAGCCATTGTGTGGATAGAGACTAGAGAAACTAGAATTGTGGTAGGTGGCTTGCATTTTTAGTAGGCTAGCGCAACACTCGCTTCGCCTCATATTTGTCTAACCGGTTTGCTAAATGTTGTTGAAGAAATTTTAATAGGCTATTCACCCCTCCTCTAGCCATTAGGACCTTTCAAATGGTATCAGAGCCATGGTCACCATGATTTGAGGTTTAACAACCTTCGGTTTCAAAAATGGCTAAAATCAACAACACCAAGAAGTCACCCCAATTTGATGGCACAAATTATCCATATTGGAAGTCAAAGATGACCACACATATCAAGTCAATCAATAGAAGGGTATGGAAGGTGGTAGAAACCAAAATCGAGATTGTCGAGCCAGAGAATCCAACCGCGGCCAAAGAAGTGCTTCTCCAAAACAATGATATTACTTTAAGTGCCATTCATGATGCAATTAATGAGAGAACATTTGAGCAAATCAAGAACATTGAGATGGCTCATGAGGCTTGGAAGAAGTTAGAAGAATCATTTGAGGACACCAAGGCAATGAAGGGTGCAAAGGCATACATTCTCAAGGAGAAATTTGCTAGCTTCAAGATGAAGGAAGATGAGAGTGTGCCGGACATGTTCCATCGGATGGAAGTGCTTGTCAATGATCTCAAAGCACTTGGTGAGAAGGTGGAGGACAAGGACTTCTCTCATAAGTTCTTGAAATGCTTACCCACAAGATTTGGCATGTTGGTCACCTTGCTAGTGAGGACCGATTTGGACATAATGACACCAAACCAAATCTTGGGAGATATCATGACTGATGATGCTTATAGAGATGATAATGAGAAGGAAGATAAGAGGGAGAAGAAGGATGACAAGAAGAAGAGTGTGGCATTCAAGGCCACATCATCCAAGGGAAAAGCAAAGCAAGAATCATCAAGTGAAGATGAAGACTTGAGCTTTGATGAGATGGATGATGAGAAGATGGCTCTCTTTGTCAAGAGATTTGGCAAGTTCATGATGAAGAAGGGCTACCGAGCTAGAAGAAAGAAGTCTTCATCCAAGAACAAGGAAGAGTCAAGAAGGTGCTTCAATTGTGGAAGCAAAGATCATCTTGTTGCTCAATGCCCATACAATAGTGACAATGATAATGACAAGAAGAACAAGAAGAAGGACAAGAAGGAAAAGAAAGTGAAGAAGGACAAGATGACCTTCAAGAAGAAGAAGGGTGGTTCATATGTGGTCACTTGGGATAGTGTTGCTTCCTCAAGTGATGATGATGATAGTGATGATGACAAGACCATCAAGAAGAAGGCACTTGCAAGTATTGCTATCAATGAGAAGCCTTCTCTCTTCGACACTCCATGCTGCATGGCTAAGGCCACTAAGGTACAAACTTGTGATGATGGCAGTGATAAGGAACATGATAATGAAAATGAAAATGAAAGTGATAGTGATGATGATGAACCAACTAAGGATGAACTACTTGACATGCTAGATGATGCTAAAGAACACTTTGACATTAAGAGAAGGGAGTGCAAAAGATTGCATAAGGAAATAAAAGCTCTTAAGCAAGCCCTTGATGAGCTCAAGGCATCTCATGATGGGCTAGAGGAAGCCCATGAGTGTAACACCCTAGGTGTTAGCCTTGCATAAATTGACTTGCATAGCATGAGCATGAGCATGAGCATCAAGCATTCATAAACAAGCATTTACAATTGAAACATTGGATTGAAACATATGAAACATGCTTTGTTATTTTATGTTTCCTTGTATGTATGCTTATGATCATGAGTGAATATATGTAAATGGTTGATGTTAGTCACTAAAACATCTTAGCTACACTTAGGATGACTAGTGGAACATTGTTCATGTAGATCACTTTGTCTAAACTAAGCTTCTAAGTGATGCTATGCATGTTGACCTGAAAAGTGAAATGTGTAACCAAGGTATGAAATGATTGTGTGACCCTAGGAATAGCTTAAACATGTTTGGAATGTCTTTATGAACAACTTTGGTATTCATGACTAGGGCTAATTTGGTCACCAAGTCATAGTTAAGTGTATACCATCATTTAAATGTAGTAGGTTTGACCTAGTTTGAACCATATGATAGAGACTTTGCATGTATGTGGTCACTAAAGCAAAGTTGTAGTAATTGTCATAGTGAACAACTTTTATGTTTGGGTCATTGACTAGTTTAGCTCCTAGCATGCTTGAATTTGGATCACAAAAATCAGCAAACTCACCTTTTCAACACTTAGCAATTTTGCTAAGTCCTGGTTAACTGACAGTGCTGACAGGCCGACCTTTGGGATGATTTAACTCGGTCTCGGTTGGGAGTTGGAACATAATCCTTTAAGAACAATTGGAGCTGGTACATAGGTCTAAAAGTTTCATTTAGATTGTTTGCACTATGGAGCTACGGTTTAGCAGTATGATTGCTTTGAAATCGCGTCGTCAGTCGGTTTCGAGGAACTGAACAAACTGAATCGATCGGTTTAGTGGCCGACCGGCTCAGAGCCGAGCCACCGCATGGTGGCCAGCGGACGCCGCGCGTCGCCGGCGCCCCGCCGCGTGTGGCCAAGGCAGGCCAGTGCGCGCCTTAACCTCTCCCACACCCACCCGCACTCAGCCACGCACGCCATTCGCCTTGCCTCGGTTTCCTTCTCGCCCGCAGCAGCAGCCGTCCCAGCGTAGAGAGTCCGCTGTCACCCTTGTCGACGACAGCTCGCCCTCGCCGTTCCTCCATCCCACTACAGCTTCACTGCCACCCCAGAAACCCACTGCGTCCACCCATGCCCGTTGATAGCACCCGGTAAGCCACAACACCGTGTGCAAGCTCGCCGAAGCCCCACCGCTGACTCCGTCGTCGTGGCCACGCCGCCACGGTCCACCTCTTGCTAAGATAGTTTGTGCAATAGGTCCACCATAGCTTGTAGATGCTCGTCTGAGCTTGTATTTGTGCCACCGAGGTCGTCACCGGCGTACCGGCGTCGTCCCGCCTCGCCGAGCCGCCATGGCCGCCACCGTCGTCACTAGCGTCGACGATAGGGCCGGCTAAGTGGTGCAATCGATGCGCTAGGTCGAGTAGGTCATACCGTGAAGATGTCACCGCCGGCAACCTTGCCGTCGGCGAGCTTTGGCCGTGCAACCATCGCACAGCGCTGCTGCCCTGTCTCGGTATCGCTGACACGTGGGGTCCTCTGTCAGCGGGTCCCACCAGTCAGTGGCAGTTAGAGAGTAGGATAGTTCATTTGATTCAGGGTTTAATGTTGTTTTGCAATATTTAGATCTCCAGTTTGGTAGCTTCAAACATTGTAAAATAAATTTGGTAGTGTTCCTTAGGAAGTGAAGTATTTAAGAAAAATATGATCTTGACACTTACAGTAGAAATTTTAAAAGATTTAAATGGAGATTTGAAATGTGTTTTTGAATGCATGCAAACTTATTTATTTTATATCTAGAGTTCCTATGCTCCAAAAATTATGAATTTTTTGTGGTAAGCTATTCTTGACATGTATGAGCTCTGGTAAAAATTTGAGGATCAGTACATGCATAGATTTGTAGTTATAGATTTTTCTTTTATAAATAGGTAATCCTTGTATGAATTTTTATAAATTATTTAGGAATCCAATATTCATGAAATTTGTTGGAGGTTATCCTAGTACTATAGGGATGCTAAGAAAAATATAAAATCTATTGCTTGACACTTTTCACTATGGTTTTCTATTTATGCTATTTTAAGCCTTTCTGCCTTGTCATTTTTGCATAGAATGTTTTACTTGATAAAATGGCATAAAACTTTTATAGTAATCTTTTGGTAGCATTAGTAAGGCACTGTAAATTTTTGAGAATTTATGAAGTACATCTAGTATATGTTGGTTATTTAACCTAAGTATCTAAATAAAATAATAAAGGCATTTAAAGAAATAGTTTGGACTTCACCATTAGGTTTTCTTGAGTGTATTTGGTATGTTTAAAATGTTGGTAGACTTTGTGTTGTCAAAATTTGAATGATTACATGAAGTAGAAGTATTGTTACTTTGTAATGCGAATTGGAAGGATTCCGGATAGATTCTGGAGTTTGATAAGTTGCATGATAAAAATGATGATTACTTTAAAATAGTTAATAACAAAGTTGTAGATAACTTCATCATATGTCTTGTGTTAAAATTTCAGGACCATAGGTCAAACGGTTTAGAAGTTACAACTGTTTAAATTTAGCTTTTCCGAATTTGCTTGTTCTCTGGAATTTCTGGACAGCACTGATATGATTGTCTATTTTGGCTAAGATAAGTTGTGATTTAGCTTTTGTGAATTAAATAATAGTTGTAGATAATTTTATAAGCTTTCCAGAAAGTCTAGGATCACTGCATTTGGATAATTAGAACTCCAGTAATGAGTAAAACAAGTAGCTGTTGTTTGTGAAATAGTAGATGCATTGTTGAAATAATTAATTACCTAATCAAGAAGAGATATGCACCTACTCAGTAGAACATGATGCACTTGTTAACATATATGCATTCGCAATATCTTATGCCATATTCATGCATCTAGGATTAGAGGAAGAAATAACGTTGCTAGAATTCGACGAAGCAGAGGAAGGGGACCAGTAGGAGAATCCTCAAGTCGCAGCTCCCGAAGGCGAGGAGCAGAATCCTGAAGAGCTTCTAGAGTGTCCTGACCACCGCCCTACTTCCTTTCTGCGAGGCAAGCCCCGGAGCATTATAAGTCTCCTAATATTTTACAAATGATTACTTAAGTACTTATGATTGATGCATTAGGTTATAAGAGTTGATTGGAACCCCTCGATGCATATGAATTCCTTGTCCAGATATTACACCTTTAACCAGTATAGGTCCAGGATCGAATATATGCTTAGCCATGCTTAGACCGGTAGAAGTCAGGTGATTTCCTATCACCTGTGAGATATAGGTGGATACCGGAGTACGGTTGGCTATATTTGCTATCGTGGAACAGAACCATGGGGTAAAAGAAAATCGAGGCCGGGCGGAGTCTATGCGTAGGATGACTCATGAGATTCCGTCTGTGCCGATCAAGGACCTTACCGTTGTTGGAACTTCTGACAAGATTGAATGCATGCCTATCACTTAGCTAGCCAGATAACTCGTTCCGACCGCAAAGCCGAGTAGCTCAACTCAGGTCGGGTCCCGTTCTGTTGTGCGCTCCTTGCGGGGGGCGATCAGACTGAGCCCAAGGGCAGGCTAGTCCTGAACGTCCTGGCATCTGGTGTCCCAGATTGTGCGGCGCTGTACGGATCCATGAAATGTGTACCTGAGTTGTACCAAAGGTGACATAAGGCTGCCTTCGCGCGGTATGCCTGGGTTTGTGTTAGGAATAAATTCCTAGCTGGTTGAAATCAATTCGAATCGCCGTCTCTCCCGGATAGTGAGAAACTTGGCTAGCTCCAATATCGTAGTAACTGTGTTATGGAATATGATGGTTCAGATGAATATGGAATTACAATACCTGCTATGGTTACTATTGTATGCTTTTAAATGGATATACCACATGTTTGGCACAGGATAGTTGCTAATCTAGAGATGGATAGTTATAATTAACCTGATATTGGAACCATAATTGTATAACTAAGTTAATCGCTTTTATGTAAAATGTTGTCAAGCTATCTCCACTTATACAGCCTTGAATAATCCTTGGAGTCATTTTATTTCTGGTTTATGATGGGTAAGTCTAGCTGAGTACCTTCTCGTACTCAGGGTTTTATTTACCATTGTTGCAGATGGCACTGTGTATCATGGTTATTGCAAGAGTTGCTTCTATCCTGCTGTGGATGAGGAGTAAGCCTTGGGCAGGCTTCTTATTAATCCTTCTACATGCTTTTGTGGACTGTGATCCTACTTGGCACTGTACTAAACTATGTTGGAAACTTTACTTTCAAACTTAATTTGCTTCCGCTTTTCTCTATCAAACTCAGTTTGTAATAACTGGTTTCATACTCTGATGATGAAAATGTATCTGTGAACTTTATGTAATATGTGGCATGTATGTTGAATCATGTACGATCTTGGTTGTTATAAATCGTTTATTGAGACCCGTCGTGGTACTCGATGGACTACCGGGTTTATATGGGTTCAAGTATGACAGTGCGATCGCTTGCGGGCCGCCATTGTACTTGTACTCTTATAAATTGGTCGGTTCTGCGACAATGAGAAGCTTGGCAAGGCTCACAAGAAGCTTGAAAAAGCTCATTCCTCTTTGCTTGATGAGCAAAATAAGAAGAAGCATGTTGAGACTTGTAATGTAGGCTTAACTTGTGATATAATTGATGAATCATTATATAAGCCTATCATTGTTGCTCCCACTAACCCTTCTTGTAGCACTTCTACTTCCACCTCATCTAGTAGTGATGGTTTCACTTGTGACGCCTCACTAATGGTTGAGAATGAGACCCTTAAGAAGGAGGTCAATAAGCTCACTCACACATTGGCTAAGGCCTATGGTGGTGAGGACCGCTTGCTTATGTGCTTGGGTAGCCAAAGAGCTTCTCTCTACAAAGAGGGATTAGGCTATACCCCCAAGAAAGGCAAGGCGGCCTTTGCTCCTCACAAGACTAGTTTTGTGAAGAACAACGGTCGATTTTGCACTAGTTGCAAGCAAGATGGTCATAAAGAGCATGAGTGCAAGAACAAGAGCAAAAATGCTAATATATCCTCAATTAAGATTGATTCTTTCTATGTGCTTACTAAGGGTATAAGTGGTGTGAAAGCTAAGTTCATCGGTACACCATGGATGGGCTCAAAGAAGAAAGCCATTTGGGTGCCAAAGAGCTTGGTCACTAACCTTAAAGGATCCAAGCAAGTTTGAGTACCTAAAAAGAATTGATCTTCTTTTGTAGGTCAACTACAAAGCTGTAGGAAGGCATTGTGTTCTTGATAGTGGGTGCACTCAACATATGACCAGTGATGCAAGAATGTTCAACTCAATCAACACCAATGGCAATGATGGTTATGATAGTATCACATTTAGTGACAATGGCAAAGGCAAGGTCAAAGGGCTTGGTAAGATTACAATATCCAATGATATGAGCATATCCAATGTATTTCTAGTAGAGAGCTTGAACTTCAACTTACTATCCGTGGCTCAATTGTGTGATCTTGAATTCAAATGCATATTTGGGGTAGATGATGTAGAGATCATAAGTGTAGATGGCTCTAACTTGATCTTCAAAGGTTTTAGATATGAGAATCTATACTTGGTTGATTTCAATGCTAGTGAAGCTAAATTATCTACATGTTTGTTCACTAAGTCTAGCATGGGTTGGTTATGGTATAGAAGGCTTGGTCATGTTGGAATGAAACAATTGAATAGATTGGTTAAGCATGACTTGGTTAGAGGCTTGAAAGATGTTGTGTTTGAGAAGGATAAGCTTTGTTGCTCTTGTCAAGCCGGCAAACAAGTTGGAAACACCCATCCTAAGAAAAGCATGATGAGCACTAGTAAAGCATTTGAGTTATTGCACATGGATTTGTTTGGGACAACACAATACACTAGCATCGGTGGAAACAAATATGACTTTGTAATAGTGGATGATTATACTAGATACACTTGGGTATTCTTTCTAGTGGACAAAAGTGATGTGTTTACAACATTCAAATCATTTGTCAAGGGCATTCTCAATGAGTTTGAAACAACCATCAAGAGAGTTAGAAGTGACAATGATAGTGAGTTCAAGAACACTAGAATTGATGAGTTGTGTGATGAATTTGGAATTAGACATCAATTCTTGGCCAAGTACACTCCACAATTAAATGGCCTTGTCGAGAGGAAGAATAGAACACTCATTCATATGGCAAGGTCTATGCTTAGTGAATACAATGTGAGTCAATCTTTTTGGGCCAAAGCTATCAACATGGCTTGCTATTGTAGTAACCGCCTCTATTGTCACCCATTGAAAGAGAAGACACCATATGAGCTCTTGAATGGTAGAAAGCCTAACATTGCATATTTTTTGGTCTTTGGTTGCAAATGCTATATCTTGAAGAGAGGCAGTAGATTGGGCAAGTTTGACAAGAAATATGATGAAGGATTCCTACTTGGATACTCAACTACTAGCAAAGCATATACAGTTTGGAATTTGGATAGTGGTACTCTTGAGGAAGTTCATGACGTTGAATTTGATGAAACCAAGGGTTCACATGAAGAAAATGAGAACTTAGAAGATGTTAGAGGCATTCAACTTTCAAATGCCATGAAGAACATGGATGTTGGTGAATTGAGGCCTAGGCAAGTGAATGATGATGAAGATGATCAAGTGCAAGTGCTCTCTAACTCAAATTTGCAAGATGATGCAACTCAAGCTAGTACAAGTGGCTCTCATGACAATGAACAAAATCAAGTGGCTAGCACATCATCTCAACCCAATGATCAAGCAAGTGCAAGCAATCAACTTCCAATCCTCCAACCAACTAATATTGCAAAGAATCATCCATTGGACACTATCATTGGTGATATTTTAAGAGGTGTGCAAACTAGATCAAGATTGGCTTTATTTTGTGAGAATTTCTCATTTATGTCATCCATTGAACCAAAGAAGATAGATAAAGCATTGAAGGATGTTGATTGGGTGAATGCTATGCACGAAGAATTGAATAACTTCACAAGAAATCAAGTATGGGAATTAGTAGAGAGACCGAAGGGACATAATGTAATTGGAACCAAATGGGTCTTTAGAAATAAGCAAGATCAAGATGGGATAGTAGTAAGGAACAAAGCAAGAATGGTAGCACAAGGATATACACAAGTTGAAGGTCTTGACTTTGGAGAAACATATGCCCCGGTTGCTAGATTGGAAGCAATTAGAATCTTACTAGCTTATGCTTGTGCTCACAACATCAAACTCTATCAAATGGATATCAAGAGTGCATTTCTCAATGGTTACATCATTGAAGAAGTGTATGTTGAGCAACCTCCTAGTTTTGAAGATGATGAGAAGCCCGACCATGTGTACAAGTTGAAAAAGGCATTGTATGGCTTGAAGCAAGCACCTATAGCATGGTATGAGAGATTGAGGGACTTCCTACTCTCTAAAGGGTTCATGATGCGCAAGGTTGACACCACTCTTTTCATCAAGAAGATTGGAAAAGATTTATTTGTGTTGCAAATCTATGTTGATGACATCATATTTGGATCAACTAATCAAGACTTTTGTGAAGAATTTGGAAAGATGATGGCTAATGAGTTTGAGATGTCCATGATTAGAGAGTTAAGTTACTTCCTTGGTCTTCAAACCAAGCAATTGAAGAATAGTACATTTGTGAGTCAAGGCAAGTATATCAAGGATATGATCAAGAAGTTTGGCATGAGCAATAGCAAAGCCATTAGTACACCAATGGGAACAAATGGCAACTTGGATAGTGATGCAAGTGGCAATATGGTGGATCAAAAATTGTATCGATCTATGATTGGAAGACTACTCTATGTGACCGCATCAAGGCTAGATGTCATGTTTAGTGTATGCATGTGTGCAAGATTTGAAGCCTCGCCAAGAGAAAATCATTTGAAGGCTACAAAGAGAATATTGAGATACTTGAAGCATACACAAAATATTGGTTTGTGGTATCCCAAAGGAGCAAAGTTTGAGCTAGTTGGTTACTCCGACTCGGATTATGCGAGATGCAAGGTTGAAAGGAAGAGCACCTCGGGAATATGTCAATTGTTGGGAAGATCACTTGTTTCATGGTCATCAAAGAAGCAAAATAGTATTGCATTATCAACCGCCGAAGCCGAATACATATCCACCGGTAGTTGTTGTGCACAAATACTTTGGATGAAGGCCACCTTAAATGACTTTGGAATCAAGTTCAAGAAAGTGCCATTGCTATGTGACAATGAGAGTGCAATCAAGTTAACCAACAATCCGGTTCAACATGCAAGAACAAAGCACATTGTTGTCCGCCACCATTTCATAAGAGATCACCAACAAAAAGGAGACATTTGCATTGAGAGTGTAGGCACCGAAGATCAACTTGCCAATATATTTACCAAGCCATTAGATGAGAAAAGGTTTTACAAACTAAGGAATGAATTGAACATATTAGATTTCTCAAATATGTGTTGATGCACCCCCCACTCATATGATATGCCTCTCCTTCGAGCAATCCAAGGTAAAAGTTGATTGGCATGGCATACATCCTTGATAAGGACATGTTTAGTACATCTAGACATCTTTCACATTTGATAGGCTCATTCATGAAAATCAAATGATTTTGATGTTTGTATGGTACCACTATTGCTTCTATGCTTAAATTAGTCTAGTGGTAGCATATGCCATGTTTGTGGGCTTGTAAACCTCGTGTTTGATCTAGAAAATGAGCTATAAGTGTTTAACTCAATATGGTACAAGATAACCCTTATTTGGAGGTGTGAAGAAGCTTGTCCTTGGATCAAACCGAGTCAAATTTCTTTGGCAAGTATTCTAGATTGAACCAAATTTGGGAAAATGATCCTTATCCCATTGATAGACATTGATAATCTCAACCTATCTACATTTTGAACCTTTGTGGTCATTGATGACAAAGGGGGAGAAAGAGTGAAACAAAGATGTAAGTGATAGGGAGAGATTTTGACATAGGGAGAGAGATATGACAAAGGAAAAGGATTAATTAAAATTTAAGTACACAAGTAGGGGGAGCAAGCTCATAAACTTGGTGAATGCATTTGAATGTGCATTTCATATGTTTGCTTGCATGGCACAAGTTTTAAATTTCAATATCCATGCTTGTGTGGTGTATGCTAGTTGTAGGTTTGAATGATGAAATGAAAAACTAGCATGCATAGGTAAAGTAACTAGACTCATGCTCACATTATGAAAACTAGATCCTTACTTCTAATGTTGATCTCACGGGGTATTCTAGTTTTTTGTATATGTCTAGTTACTAATGGTGCTAAGGATGGTATATTGGTGCACTCCGATTGATATCACGCTTCAAAGGTCCATCTTTTATACCTTAGCATCATTTGGTAGACATTGTCTCCTATATTTCCTATCTAAGCATATGTGCAAGCTTCAATCCAAACTCTTAGCACATATGAAGGGGGAGCAATTGCTACCATATGGGATTCATGAAACTTGTCCATATCCTTTTACACATGGTAAATATGTTTGGGCAAGCAACATGGATTTAATTAAATTTCAATTCATATCTTTGTATAAGGGTTGTCATCAATTACCAAAAAGGGGGAGATTAAAAGCTCTAGTTTGGTTTTGTTGAATTGATGAAACCCTAAGTGCTAACCTAGTTTATCAAAGTGATTAAGAGATAGGTGGCACATTCCAAGTGGTGAAGCAAATGAAGATCATGACATAATGATGGTGATGGCATAGTGATGATGAAATGCTTGGACTTGGAAAAGAAGAAAGAAAAACAAAAGCTCAAGGCAAAGGTGAAATTGATATGAGTTTTTTTTGTTTTGGTGATCGAGACACTTAGTGAGTGTGATCACATTTAGGATCGATAACCATACTATTAAGAGGGTTGAAACTCGTATCGAAATGCAGTTATCAAAGTGCCACTAGATGCTCTAACTCATTGCATATGCATTTAGGATCTAGTGGAGTGCTAACACCCTTGAAAACATTTGTGAAAATATGCTAACACATGTGCACAAGGTGATACACTTGGTGGTTGACACATTGGAGCAAGGGTGAAGAAGTTGGAGTTGATGTGGATCAACTCGGTGAAGAAACGGAGGCGAAAGGATGTAACACCCCAAAATTTGCCTCTTTCGAAAATAGGATTAAAATGATTTGATTCTGTATTTTTGTGCTCATGAAATATAGGAAAATAAAATTTTTCATTAAATTAAAATTTATCATAAGGTTTAGCAACATGTTTGAGCATACATGCCTTTACATTTGATTTATTTGGTTGAGTGGTTTTTATTGAAGATTTCAAATGGGTTAAATTGCTTTTGCAAATGAAATTAAAAAAATAGCTTTGAAGTAAAAGAAAAGAATGAAAAAGAGAATTAGAAAATAAGAGGATTTAAAAGTGGTAAAATTTATTTTTGAGAACTTACCAAAATTTCTTATTAAGTTGAAAAGTGTATTTAAAACTCCATTCAAATTTGGTTTGATTCATATTTGAATTGGATTTGAAATAAGAAAAGAAAAGGGATTTGAAAAAAAAATGAAGAAAACTCTCTCTCACTCTCTTTAGGCCCGGCTTCACCCTTTCTCACTCAGGTCTTTCCCGAGCCGGCCCAGTTCCCATTTCTTCCCGTGGCCTGCCCTTCTCCTCCCGCTTGGGCCTGTGCCCCGCATTCCTTTGCTTCAGCGTAGCTAGCACGGACGTCGCCACCTCCCTTCTCTTCTTTTCTGCTGACAGCCCGTCCCCGCCCGCCAGTTGTCTTCTCCAGCTCGTCTATGCCTCGGACTCTTCCACCACCGCCGTGTCCGACTCTGTGCCGCCTACGCAGCCCCGTTGCCTTGCTGTCCAAGTCGCCTCCACCCTATATTAACCGGATGCCCGCGCCCGTGCCTCCCCAATCCAAGCTCTAGGGTCGCAGCTGCTTTTGCCGAGCCACCACAGCTGCGCCGCCACCTAGCGCCGCACGACCTTCTTCTCCCATCCTCTGCTCACGCCGATACAAAGCCACCGCCGGTGATTTCATCGGTAAAGTCACCTCCGACCCCAATCTCTTCTCCGTTAGCATCGCATCATCTCGCCGCTCATCCCTTGCTGTTTGTTTTTAGGAATCAGTTGACATTTGGGGGCTCGCCGGAGCTCCGTCCATCATTGTCCGCCTCTGATCGGCTCCCTCCCCCTTCGGCCTACTCCCGTCGATGTGGGACTCTCCATCGATTCCACGGTGAGGTCCTCTGTCTTTTGGTCTAGTTTCTGATGCGAGCTCGCGCTGGCAATGCCTCGCCGTGCCCAAGCCATGGCACACGCACGCGCGACTCCGGCGAGCAAGTAGCCCGGCCATGCATGCTCTGTTTTGCTTGTTAGCTTGTTGACATCATCATGACATCATCATGACATCACTCGCATTTATGGCCGTTTTCCTTTGGAAAATAAATCTAGACATACAACTCCGAATACACCATTGTGGACATGGTCCATGGTGGACTGCTCTCACAGCACCTCCACCGGTTCACGGCCCGCAGACTCGGTCCACATCATAGTGCACACACACTTTGCGTTCTAACCCCTGTACTTTTCCATAATCGATCTATTGTTTTGTGAGTCTTGTATATCTTTCAAGCTAGCCCCTGTCATCTACGGTTATTTCTGTTTTAGCCCAGTCAGCAACCGCAGTCAGCCCAAGCCACGCACGTTTTGCAGTTAAGACCCTCTATTTTCGGTGAATTAACCCGCAATCCAGTCCAGTTCAAATTAAATACAATTTAGTCCTGTTTTTATTCGAGGTCCCTGTGTTTTCCAAAAATAGTACCCGCAATCCTGTAACCATGTAAATTCATATTTTTAATTGTTTTAATTCAAAAATAAGTTCAGTTTATTTACAGAAATGCCATTGCACCTTATTTCATGTGTAACTTCTCCGTTTTAACTCCAATTTGACCCGTTTAACTTGCGTTAGGTTCGAAATTTCATAATCTACATGTTAGATATGTTTTAAACTTTTGAAATACGAGGTTAGATTTAATTATTATGTTAATAAAGGAAATCTTGTTTAATTCATATCTTCTGCGTTTTAGCTCCATTTTGACCCATTCAAGTTGCATTAGATTCATTGCAATGAGATCTACGCGTTAGTAACAATGTTTATTATGACACTATTTCTGGAATTTCATTGTTTTAACTCTAATTTAAATAATAATTATGCAACTGGATTTTATAAATAAAATATGATTTGTTTTACTTTGGTTTTATAACTCAAATTTAAATTTGACTTAATTCAATTTATATATGCTTTTATATAGTTAAAACATATGAAGCTTATAGTTTATATTTTCTCTTATGAGTAAATCTTTTGGTAGATGTATCTTTTTCATCGTAGCTCCAATTAGAGTGCTTTTCGCGTCTGTGTGTTCGTAGCGAGGCGTAGATTCGTTTTACAAACTTTTCAACTTGATTTTATGTTTGGGGTACTGTTGTAATTTAGATCTATTGTTTGCTTCACGTATGATTGTATGGATGCTTGTGTGGTGCTTTATGATTACGTCCAGTCGGTGAGATATACGTGGTGACCATCAAGAAGAAGGACGTTGAAGATTAAAGCTTACCGAAGGATCGGTGTTTTAAGGCAAGTATAGCATGGGACCATCCTTGTTACCTATTCACCTTTAATCATTTAATTCATATTGCATGTGTCTACCTTGTTGCTAATAAGGATATCCTAGATATTTGATATCTTGTACCTTGACGCCTATGGGATATGCATTGGGTAGCTTTGCTAGTGCTCAACTACAACCATGATCTTGTAACTTGACTAATGGTATATGCAATAAACATTTAAAAGATGCTTTTTAGCAACATGGAAACAAGAGGGCTAGAGCATTGGGCTATTTTATGGTGCTCTAGATTCCTCTCCCTAAGGACTTATCTGTAAGTGATCATTCGGGACTTACAGTACAGCTGTGAGGGCTATATGGCTCTAGCTTTAGCTCAGTATGAGGACCTTTTCTAGCTTGTTAGAGGTTACCTTTATGGCGCAAGAGGGGCTCCGGTTTGTATGATCTCGGCCTACCAAGAGGGTGCACTTTTGTTTCTTTGTATTTTGTTAGTCACTCCTTGGAGGGGGGTTCATGCTTACTAATAGGGAAACCTTAGCGGCCCTAACTTGTTAGACGAACCTTTGAAAGCCTTCATAGTGAACCCTGTCGACCTTCCTTGGTAGTGGGTCAAGAGGTTGGCCGCCTCGGGCGAAAGGGTAAATCACGACTCACAGTGAAAGTGTACAACCTCTGCAGAGTGTAAAACTGGTATATCAGCCGTGCTCACGGTCACGAGCGGCCTTGGAACCCTTACAGAATAGATGATCACTAATGGTTAATGATGATGAACATGGATGATACTAATAATGAATATGCTCATTAATAATTATTGTTTATGATATTCATTATTCATGTTTACCTGATCATGTGTTTATGGGCTTGTGATAAACTTGTTGCTACTCCTATGCTAAAATTGTGACCATTAAAAACTAATCGCAGTTAAACCCGTGTCAGCCTATTCAGCCTCATGAACCCCATGTTATATTTGTTGAGTACGATATGTACTCACGCTTGCTTTATTTTTCACATATTTGGATAAAAATCCCGGATGGGTACCAGATTGCTAGAGTTTGGAGAAATTAGGCTTGTGATCAACCAGTCAGTTGCCCCTGTGGAACTGGAGTCTTCACCCATAGATCAGAGTTGTCTTTCCGCTGTTTGCTATCTAAGGTTATATTCTTTATGCTAAGTGTGTTATATATTGAGCATTGTCTTTTGATATTACCCTTATTTGTAGCTATATGTGAGATTTGACTTCCTGGGTTCACATATGGTGTGTATCTGGTTTTGTTCTTAAAACCGGGTGCTACAAAGGAGGTCAATGTGAGTGACCGGACGCTGGCCTCAACTAGACCGGTGCGTCCGATCAGTGGAAGCAGTGAAGGTGCAGGCGTCGGTCTTCGACCGGACGCTGGGTCACTTCGTGATCGGACACGGAGTGGGTGAGTCTGGTCCCGCTAACGTGGCAACGCAGAGAAGAGGAGAAGGACTGGACACTGTTGCTGCGTTCGATCGTGACCGACCGGACGTGTCCGGTCACAGTTGAGCAGCTCTAGGAGCTCTCTAGACTCAACCGGACGCTGCCCCTCCTACGTCCGGTCGTGATCGAACTGACGCGTCCAATCGTGAATGGAACCTTACTGGAAACAATCAGACGCTAGTGATGGTGCATTCGGTCACTTTGAGCAGCGCATCCGGTCACAACTTAAGTGCACTGTTGACCATTGAGATTGGGCGTTCAACATTTGAAGCAGGGGGCACATGGCAAAAATCTGAGGACCGAACGATGGGGTCCTGTGTCCCATCAAACCGATCGGTGCGTCCGGTCGCCTCAATTTTTAGTGGACTGAGGAGCCAACGGCTCTATTTCATGGGGGCTTCTATTTAAGCCCCATGACCAGCTCAAGCTCACTCTCTTGGCCATTTGCATTGACATAGTAACCTTCTGAGCTTATCCAAAGCCCTCCCACTCATCTCCATCATTGATTCATCATCTTTGTGAGATTGGGAGTAAATCCAAGCGCATTGCTTGAGTGTTTGCATCTAGAGGCACTTGGTGTTCGTGTTTCGTTGTGGGATTCGCTTGTTACTCTTGGTGGTTGCCGCCACCTAAATGACTTGGAGCAGTGAGGATCGTCGAGCGGAGGTTGGTGATTGTCTCCGGCTGTGATTGTGGTGATTGTGAGGGGTTCTTGACCTTTCCTCGACGGAGAGCCAAAAGGTACTCTAGTAAATTACTCGTGGCTTGTGTGATCCTCATCTTGTGTTGGTTGTGAGGCATCCTATTGAGGGTTTGACGTGTGATGCCAATTAGCGCGTGAACCTCTAAGTGAGTAAATCGCCACAACGAGGACTAGCTTGCCGGCAAGCAAGTGAACCTCGGTAAAAAATCATTGTGTCAACAATTAATTCCAAGGTGATTGGTATTCATTGGTATTCATTATTGTGATTGATTGGTTCATTCCTTGACTCGACGGTATAACCATCTTGCTCTCTCTCTTTAAGATACCGCAAACTAGTTGTCAAGCTCTTTAGTGTAGCTAGTCATGAGAGCTTGTTAGTTTGGTTAGTGTGGCTCTTTAGTTAGCATTTGAGAGCATACTGACTTAGTGTAGTGACATAGCCATTGTGTGGATAGAGACTATAGAAACTAGAATTGTGGTAGGTGGCTTGCATTTTTAGTAGGCTAGCGCAACACTCGCTTCGTCTCATATTTGTCTAACCAGTTTGCTAAGTGTTGTTGTACAAATTTTAATAGGCTATTCACCCCCCTCTAGCCATTAGGACCTTTCAACCTTCCTGGTCGCCGAGGATGCCCATGGCATGATTTGCCTTGAAGGTCCTGGTGGTGCTGCCTCCTTCATACAGGACCTGCATCGGCTGCCAATCATCGTTGGCTTTAAGGGTCTTGGTCACCATGCATTCTAGGGTCATAGAGAATGTTGCTTTAATGCCGCTCTTGCCAGATGTTTCCTTGATGATGAAGAGTTTCTTCCACGTCGTTCTCGACTTGATGCGGTATTTGAAAGTGGAAAACTAGGTATCAGGATCTTCGGCGGAGCTCATGGCGATGGCTACTCTTTGGGTCAAGTGGCTTAGTTTGTAGCTATGATTTGAATTGGTTTGGAGTTAGAGCAAGGATGATTCAAAGGGAACCCGGTGTTAAATAACTGTAGGATGAACAGGAGCAATTGGAAGTGGAAGTGGAATCGCTTTGAATGTAGAGGACCTTAGATGGTTGCCAGTAAAAACACCATCCTAAATTCTAGGGGATGGTCGATCAGTTTCTAATAAGCCATCCTCTGAGTCTACCCCTCGACTATTGTGAATGCTTGGATTGGAGTCAAATAAGTGCAGAAAAGACCTATCACAACCGTAGTAGGCATTCAAGCCTGAAGCATGTCATGGTGGTCAAAAGCTCTTTTTCTCAAGGAGCAAGTCTAGCCTCAATCTAATGCAGAATAGAGGAGCCATTGGTGTTGAAATGTTACTGAACAAGCAAGAAAGTCTGACTGTCGTATATTTGAACGTGTCGAACAATCTAGATGTTGTAGTGGATGAAGTTTCCTCATTTGGTTCCTCTTTGTTTTTTGTTGCCTTGGTGTCCGGCATAATGTCACAAAGTCATGTATTGTATGTGTTGAGCTCATTACGATGAACCATATGAAGTCTTTTATATGCATGTCTGTGTTAATCTTTGTTGAACTTGCATGAACCTTGCAGCGAGGAGCAAGTCTCGCCTTAGTCTAATGCAGAACAGAGGAGCCATTGGTGTTGAAATATTATTGCACATGTAAGAAAGTTCAACCTCTGTACATTTCAACATGTTTGATAGTATCCTCCGTAGGTTTTCCTTGTTTTCCTGTGATGCTTGTTATTGTGTCGTTTACAATTTTAAGTTTGATTGTTTACCTATGATATAGAAAAGAGGAGCCTTTGGTGTTGAAATGATGTTTACCTATTTGTTGTAGACCGTGTGCACACCTCATTGTCCAAGCAATGTAAATTTGACTGGCCTGGACGCCTGGATTGTACCCCACTTTTGTGACTGCTTGGATTGGATCGCACTGTATACTTCATAGGATTATAGAAGGTCCGCCCATTTGAAATATTCACTACCCGAATAGTAATGAACGACGTGAGGTGGTCAGTCGTCCGAGGGCTCTTCGGGCTACATTATGATGGACTCGGAGGATGATCATTGGCACGGGTATGCAATTCCTGTCCCCAAGAGCAGGAAGCCGATGATACGCTCTAGCCGCTATGGCTGGCTGGTGTGCCCCCTTTGCCCACAGAGTGTGTCCCATGGTTGGAAATAGGATTTCACTAGGAAGCATGTCCTCACTTGGGCCAACCTCCGCCCACATGGGATGTACGCCATCGATAAGAAGATTGCCCGACATCGTGCACTAGCGAGGAACCAGGGCTGGATGGACTGAAGGGATCGTTTGGTCGCACCGATTCTACGTGGTGGAGAGGTTTGCTGGGTTCAACCCAACTAGGTTTACCTTGCAGATGTTTGTTCATGCCTGTTGGTACCCTTGTTGCATCTAGCTTAGAGCTATGGGATGGCACTGCTCATTAGTAGTATCAAGTCATGTTAACGTATGTAGTTAGGACTAGAATGATGTCTGATGCTGTTGTTGCATGACTTGCTTTGAGCATTGGGATGTCGCTGCTCATTACTACTATGAAGTTATGTTAACCATCTGTAGTTAGAACTACGTAGTATGTCTTGGTAGTAGTTGGATGACATTGAGTAGTGGGATGGCACTCCTCTCCTCTTATTTGCATGTATTTGATAAAATTTGTTGAACTTGCAAGAACAATGTAGCGAAGATTTCATCTCAACAAGTCTCGCCTTGATCTAATGGATAATGGATGAGACAGAACTGTTGAATTTTCCTACGATCGAAGAAAGTCCCCCCACTGTATATTTGATCTCGTAGGACAAGTATAAAGTGTCATCAGTTTTGAATGTCGTAGCAATCAGTCTGCCCCTCGACTATTGTGACTGCTTGGATTGGATTCAAATAAGTGCAAAAAAGACCTATCACTACCACACCAGACATTCAAGTCTAAAGCGTGTCATGGTGGTCAAAAGCTCTTTTTCTCGATGAGAAAGTCTGTCCTCAATCTAATGTAGAACAGAGGAGCCATTGGTGTTGAAATATTACTGAACAAGCAAGAAAGTTCGCCTACAGTATATTTGAATGACTCAGATAGTCAAGATGTTGTAGTGGATGAAGTTTCCTCGGTTGGTTTCTATTTTTTTCTTGCCTTGGTGTCTGTCCTGATGGCATGAAGTCATGTATTATATGTGTTGAGCTCGTGTATGATGATCCCTTACTAATATATGAAGTCTTTATATGCATGTTTGTGTTAATCTTTGTTGAACTTGCAAGAACCTTGCAGCAAGGAGCAAGTCTCGCCTCAGTATAATGCAGAACAGAGGAGCCATTGGTGTTGAAATGTTATTGCACCCGTAAGAAAGTCTGACCTCTGTACATTTGAACGTGTCTGACAATATCCTCTATAGTTTTCCTCATTTTCCTGTGATGCTTGTTACTGTGTCGTTTACAATTTTAAGTTTGACAAACTCAATAGGAAAGAGTAACAACATCTATGACATAAAACACAAAGGGAAGATACATAAGGAAGAGTAGCAACATAAGGAAAGAGTAACAACATGTATGTCCCAACTTTCAACTACCAACATAAGGAAGATACATCAAATGCAACATGACATACATCAAATGAAACTTTATTTACTCCTCTGCTAATTTTTCGGAGAACAAGGGGACATAGGGAAGACAGTAAAGTCTACTGATGAACTCCTTTGGCAGGATGCTATGTCTACCACACCAAATGGCAAGGGCAGGGATGACATGAACTTTTCTGTTGTCCAAGTTATATGCGATAATGCTTCTTCCTCCCCCAGCAAAGAAAATCAAATTCAATTCTGGGTGAACTGCAATCACTGTGTAGCCCTCATCAACTTCCAAGTAATTAAATTGAATCTTAGTGTCACACCTGGTTTTCTGAAGAATACAAAGCGCTAACTATATGTGTGCCAGGATGTCCACACGACACATATAGTGACAAATATAAAGAATATCAAGAATAATGCTTTATTATATTTTAAAACATAGTTACATTAGAACTTACATCTATTACAAAGCACAATGGAAACTATACTTAATCTTCTCTTTGGGTCTCCATACTGCACAGGGACGGTTGACTGGGGGAAACACTCGCCTAGTACTCATGGACTCCGCAAGAAACTGTTCACTTGATACACCATCCGGGATTTTTATTGGTGACAATGACAAGCGTCAGCTCACCATGCTCAGCAAGTATAACATGAGGTTATGCAAGGCTCAAGAAGGCTTGACTCGGTTGTACTGCAGTAAGCATTTTTAGTTGGTCATACTTTATTTATTAAGCCTGAGTTATCATCATCAGGATTAATCATATCCCAAACCATCCATAGAACCATCTATCTGGAAAAGGATCCAGGCCGCTCGTGTCCGTGAACATGGCTAATATATCAGTTTTAAACAACTCTGCAGAGTTTGTAAACTTTCACCATGAGTCATGATTCCCATATGCCAGGGGTCATGACTCCCATATCACCTCCTCCAAGGAAGTGCGGCAGGGTCTCACTACGAGGCCTTTCCAAAGACCCCTCTAACAAGTTAGTGGCCGCGAGGTTTTAGTAGCTAGGCGAATGGAGGCCCCCTTCAAGACTGGCACACCTTGACCGTAGCCCAGCACACATCCTAATAGGCAAGAAGCCATTCTGCAATCTAGGCCCCCCTCTTGCGCCTTTTGGTAACCACTAACAAGCTAGAAAAATCTAGTTACTTAGCCAAGACCAGAGCCATGTAGTCCTCATGGTTGTACTATAAATCCTAGGTGTTCGCTTTAAGATTCAGTCCTTATGGAGGGCAGACTAGAGCACACAAAAAGGCCTAATGCTCTAGCCCCCTTCTGTCCTTGTTGCTCAAAAGCATCATTTTAACCATTGATTCCATAAGTCGTTAATCAAAATTAACATTGTAATATTTGGTGATTGCAAGCTAAGCAAAGCTACCCATATGCATGAACCCAAGGTAACAAGGAAGAGAGTACAAAAGTACTAGGTAAAGTCCTTAGTGGTTCATCATATTAGACACATGCATATGAAATTGATTATAAGGTTATTAGGTAACAAGGGAACTCATGTTACACTTGCCTCCAGTTGTTGCTCAAACTTCTCAAACCTTTCTTCTAGATCATCCATTCCTTGCATAGCTTCTTCTATCGATACCAATCAACTAGCACATGCACCTGAAAATAACCCTAAAACAATACACCAAGCATTACAAAAACAAGTTATAAAGATTTTGAAAGCATATGGCTTGTTCTATGATTGCGAGAGCGCAAAAACAAACCAGAACAGGAGCCAGGATTAAAAGATGTTAGAGTTGAAAGGTATAGATGGAAAGGATTGAATTCATATGAGCAAGGTGGAGTTTGGACTAGAAGAGACATATTTATCAGAACAAAATGGTTGGATATGCCTATAGGTTACTTGGGAGGATATCATGATCAACAAGTGCACTAAGGTGGATGCTAGATCAAAGGGAAACACGATTATGACGATTTGTGCATCGGTTGAGCATACCCGGTGGCCGACAGCGGCGGGTAGCAGCGGCTGTGGCCATGAAAAGGTAGAGACACATTGAACTTGTTGGCATAGAACTTGGTAGGATCATCTACAACTAGGAAATGCACGATCATGGTAGAGAGCTCAGTGATTCATGTAGCGGTTTAGCGGGGAACGTGGCGAATTGCCAACGCATCCAGGACATGCACGTCGGGGAACAGCGGTAGTTATGATGAATGGTCGCATGGTTATCAAATAACCAAAAGGAGATCCATTTTGTAGGGTTGCTAGGTACTGTATAAAGTATGTTGTGGCAAAAAGGCGTGATATTTCGACCATCGGATAGCCGGGGAACAAGATTGCGAGATGGCATTGCGTGGTTGTTGACATGGCAGGAGCAGCGACACGGTGATGCTTATATCTTGGGTGTTGTGGTTCATAAGACCTAGAAAACTTGCAGAGATGTGTGTAAGTATATGATACACACTGTGGTCGAAGGGCTTGACCAATGGAGCAGCGAATCATCGGAAACACGCATGCCAACCGGCATCAGCGCGACTGCAGGGCAGCAGGGACAGCGAGCACAAGATAGGAACATATCTCTTTCATATTTGATCCTATAGCCATGAAACTTTGCAGAGGCATGTGCAACTCTATGGATGATAGTCTAGCCAAAGGATGCATCCTGGGATTCACTGGATCAGCGGGAACATCGTTGCCAAAAAAACAGGGTGACTGCTGTTTGGACAGCAGGGGTAGTAGGCACTTGGGTCTCGGTATCTCGGCCATCGGGGATTGCATAGTCGAACCAACTTGTGGGATCATGTTCAGGGATGTCATGAAGGTTCAAGGACTTGATGATTTGGACAGTGGATTAGCGGGGAACTCCAAAACCACTCAGAGCTGCAATCTGACAAGACAGCAGGAACAGCGGGCACGGAGATGACGATATCTCTAGTTTCTCAAAAACCTATGGCAAAACCATCTTACAGAGGCGTGTTCAAGGATGTTAAATACAACTTGACCAAGGGGTTTGATGATCGGAGTAACGAAACAGTGAGGAACACCGATTCCGTCAACAGCAGCAAATCTGGCCGCGAGGACAGCAACGCATACATCGGGTTAACTTCGCCGGGGATCATCCATACATCATCTAAGGTACTTGATATGCAGAGGAGAACATGAAAACAAGATACGAGAGATGTTGGACTGTTCTCACCAAGGGGAAGGGTGTGGGGGAGCGAGGAGATGCATCGACAACGGCCGGTGATGACGATGTAGTAAAATGGGGCATCCTTCTCGCGTTGCGGTTGATCGGGGCAGCCATGGGGAAGGAGGAGGAGCTGTATGGGCGTCCCTCCTCTGTTTCTCATGTGAGAAATGAAGGGGGAGGTGTCAGGGGGGTAGTGGAGGTATATATGAAGGGGAAGTGATGGGAGACGAAGGGGTAGGAAGGCAAAGGGTCATGGCTAGATATTTTCTCAAGATGGAGAGGGCTTTTAGGGGTGACGTGGGAGAGGGGACAGGAAGATATAGAGGGCTGGTTGGACTTGATTTTGGACCACAAGGTAGAGGAGGATGGTTGGGCTTTGACCCATGGCGAGAGCTAAGGCAAAGTTTGGACCGGATTTGGCCCGATGCGAAGATAGAGTTATAGGGCAGGTTGATTGTGGTTTTTTGGGTTGTGGTCTTTGATCAAGAGGAGAAAAGGTAGATTTGAAAGAGCCCATGATGATGTTAACCAAGGTGAGGAAAGGAGAGAAAAGAATAAGCCCATTAGAAAGAGAGAACAAAGTTAGGGCTGCCATTGGGTTGATAAGAGATTGAGAAGAAATGAGATTAACTTGGGTATGTGACATGTGAGTGATTTTACTCGAACGTGATGGTAGAATTGCATGAGAGAGATGACATACAATGATTGGCCATCAAGCATAAACTTACGGCTTTGGAGAAGACTCGGCCGGAAAGAATTAGAAGCTCTAAAATGGGGAGAAAAGAGAGAAAGAGAGACCTGGTTAAGATAGGACTAGTTAGGGTTTTGACAAGATGAAAGTAGAAGACCTACCAAGGTTTTTGGAATAAGGATCAAGGTGAATGGTTTCCAAAGGATATGATCATGGTTTTGAGGTTATGGAAACTTTGGTCAAGGATCTTGTGAGATTTGATTTGGATCAAACCCTATGCGTGTTTGAAAACAATTAAACTCATTTTTCTTTCAAAACACTATGCAAAGGCATGAAGTGCAACATATTATTAAATTAAATTCCAAAATTTTTTGAAACTCACATTTTCCAACATCTAAATTGTGGACAACTTAAGTAAAGTTGGATATTTTAAAAATTAGTAAAGATCTTTTGTTTTGTTTTTAGTGTGTTTTCTAGTCTCATCCCAAAATGGAATTTTGGTGTGACACTTAGTATTTCCAAACACCTTCATCGCGCTAACAGTATGCTTCAATGTCCAATTATTAGTACCGTAGTCTTCAAGGATCTAGATTGAAAGCTTGCACATTTTGCGACCCTGAGCAGTACATACACACAAGTGACCCTGAGCTTGATGGATGGAGGGTGAAGAACCACTAGGCATAGGAATTTTCCTCCATGTGTCTCCCTCCACATCCATAGCAAGTATCTAAAAGTAACCCTCCGGCGAGTCCTCGATAATGTGCAGACAACGGTTAAGAAACACAGTTGCCGATTTTGAATCTATCACATCAGTACCCTCACCCCATTTAGATACCTTAGAGAACCATGCGAGTGCGAGGAGGCTGTCGGATTGAACCCCAATCGAGCCTCACCAACAGAATGGATGCTAGGAGACAGTTCCTTCAACATCTTGGTTGCTGGATTGCATATGACATAGCGGTATGATCCATCAGCCCCCTGACCCTAGCATAGGATGAGGCCATTGTAGCAATCTAAGACAACTACATTGTCCAAGGTGAAGGGCAAGAACTCCAAGGAGGGGCATTCACCGGTGACACTGGTGAAGTGTCGATTATCGTTCTCACTATCATAGTAGAAGCCGGCCAGAGTCTAGGGTAGTACCTTATGGATGTTGGGGTCCGAGATGAGGCAAATCCAGGAGTGACAGACATATTTGCAGCAGAACAAGGAGTATGTGGGCAGGCAGTGGAGGATCTCAACAACGACATCGTCCGTGAGGCTGGCCAGTGCATTCCTCTTGTTGGGGGCCTCCTCCATTTTGTCTATGTGTAGTAGGATGAGAGCTTGCTCAGTAATGAGATCACTGAAGAGGAAAATAATCCAACAAAGATCCAACAGTGAAGTCCACAACTCATACCAAAGTGCAACTTTAACAACCATTAACAATTTTCATGGTACGACCTCATCTAAATTTAGAGTAGCACCACATAGATATATATAACTCAAATTAGAGTAGCAGTTAATTGAGCTGTAACCATTACAATGTTAGCTAAATCAAGTCTAACCGTCACACTTATAATCAGTAGACGAGCTCGGCTTATTCTACATGAGATAGACAAAGATTAAGAGGACGACAATTACAATAGTTTTGAAGGAGAAAGAGGGTGGAGCATCTGTTGGTTTTTGAAGATAGAAGTGATCATCATGAGCTAGGGGTGGATTTGAGTTGATTCTTAAGTTGATGGCAGTAATTCCATTTTCATAGGAGTTGTACTTTTTATAAGAAGCACCAGGAAACCTATGACCTTGGTCTTGGCAAACTCCTGACTAACGGCCATTGAACAAGACATAGTAGGGACTCATCTCAAATCTGCACAACCCAAATAGTATGCCTTAGTTTTCACAAGTAGAATGTCAGTGAACAAGTGGTAGTGATCATCATTGGGATCAGTAGCAACATGTGCAACTTAAACATTAGTGGCCTTAGTCATGTGAATGATGAACACAAAGCATTGATTTGCTTTCAATGCCTTCCTCTTGTTTGGAACCAAATGGATAACTTGGTTATCAACAAGGAGAAGACACAGAAAGCAAACATATAAGCTGCATCCTAATACATCCAACAACCATGTAGACATCATTGGCATAGAAATGTGGCCTCAAATATGTTACAAGTTCAAAATACCATAAGGACTCACTAGTGCCATTAGAGCATATAGAACAGAAATGTAGAATCAAGCAAACACTGGACAAAAAAATAGTTTCAGACAGAAGTGAAGAGCCTATTTTTTGCCTACACAGATAGGTATAATCAAGCAAGCACTTGACAATTAACAGGCCTAGTTGCACACAGGCATTTACAGTAAGAACACTGAACATATGCTGAAAATCAAAACACCAGCAGAAAACCAACCAGTGCCACCACCTAGTTCTTTTCATCATCATTGGCCTAACTAGATCTCCAATGCTATAATGTTTCTTGTATACCTCATGTTCAAGCAAGGACCAAAATAGTGAAGCGAACAGGAAAAGGCGAGAAAGGAGACCTGTGGATCGGATCTGTCATCTCTGTCGTGGCACACAATGGACACGGACGCCAATGCCATCACGTTCCACCAGGAAGCACCGCTGCCTAGCCTCCAAAAGGATGCATGTGCCACCACAGCACACCGAGGATCCTTTGCTACCCCTGCCGCCATGGCTACCGCAAGTCCAACATGCATAGATTTGTTTCTAGTTGCAAGGGATGTCCAATATATAGGTCAACCTGTTGCATCCACATAGAGAATATATCACTATAACAACACCAAAGACATGTCAACACAACCAGGTGTCTAGTGCAATGGTAAAGACGGTCCATTCATTGCTTCGGGTCCCGGGTTCGACTCCCAGGTATCATGGTTTTTTTGAATTTATTAACCCCGATGGCACACAAGGTACAAGTGACACGAAAGTCGTTGGGTCCTACATGTCAGATGGAGATGGAGAAAGGTCCCATAGTTACACATGACACATAAGCCATCGAGTCCCATAGGTCAGATGGATAAGAGTCCCACAGGTACACGTCCTGGTGGCACACAAGGTACAAGCCGTTGGGTCCCACATGAAGGACGGAGAAAGGACCGAGCAGAGACTTTATGATGAACTGCAAGCATCACGGATGAGTAACTGCAGGTCCCACAGGTACACATCGGATGGAGAAAGGGTCGTGTGGAAATTTATGATGAAGTGTCGTTCGTTACAGTTCGACACCTGTTCCTCATAGATGTGTTATTAGTTCAATGATGAACCCTGGTCATCACAGTTCTAAAGAAGATCGTCACAGATAAGCAGGAACAGTCGCGTGAGCGATCTGTAACGAAACCCGATGCCGTTCTATGACATTTTTTGTGATGATATATGATTTCGTCATAGATAGGGAGGGTTTGAGGATCGTCACCAATGATCTATGATGAAACGTAAATATTCATCATAGAAAGCGATCTTCTATGATAGTTTCGGATTCGTCATTAAGATTTTCATCATAGAAGTGGACATTTCTACTAGTAAATTTACTTACAACTGTCCCTATCACTGTTGTCAGCCTTGTGGTCAATGTCTTAGTTATAATCTTATATATGACATTCAAGAGGCATATAGGCCTAAATTGTTTGACATGAGTACGTGGTTTAACCTTGGGCAACAATATAATAACTCCATAGTTTAGTCTCCATAACTCTAGCTGGCCATCATGTAATATATCTAGCATTTCTTTAATATCTTCTCTAATGTCAATCCAAAAGGCTTTGAAAAATTCCACAGAAAAACCATTGGGCCCAGGTGTTGTATTGTTCTTCATTTCTTTGATCACAACATCCAGTTCAGCTAAAGTAAAAGGTCTAGTGAGAAATTCATTTTCATCCTGATGGATTTGCTGACTGTTAGGCCAGAGATCCATCGCTAAATGCATATCTGCTACCTCTTTGCTACCAAATAAGCACTTATAGTAATCAGTAATATGGGCTTTGAGTTCTTCTGGCTCTACCATTTCTTGAACATTCATTTCCAGCATAGCAATGTGCAATTTTCGCCTCCCGCCATTTGCACATTTATGAAAATAACTCGAATTTGGGTCTCCTGCCAAAACCATTTCTCACCCCCTCTTCTTTAACATTGTATCTCTTCATCAAAAAGCAATTGATTTAGGGATCTCTCCAAATTATATCTCTCTTCCCATTTAGCTTGAGATAGATCTCTATTATCAGACCATTCATCCAAAATAGCTATTCTATTCAGTGTTCCCGCTTAACCTTCTTCTAATGACTATCAAAATTCTACCCCTAGCCTTTAATAGCTCTTCTTAGTTTACTAGAAATAATATGCCAATGGTCCAATGGATCATTCTTAATTCTAATTGGCCATTCGTCCCTTACCCAATCCTTAAATCCAACTTTTTGTAGCCAATGGCCATTAAACCTAAAGTAGTGTTGCTGCCTTGTCAAACTATTACTAGTGTCAACTAGCAAAGGATTGTGATCAAAGCCAAGCCTAGGAGCAATCATAACAGAAACAAAGTTATATTTGTCTTCCCAAGAATTTGAGACCAGAACTCTATCTAGAACACACATAATAGGAGGGATTTGTTTGTTTGTCCAAGTGAATCTACTGCTAGACCTATGAAGTTCTTAAGAGATGTAATATTGATCATGTCATTGAAAGCTTCCATCAACTGGACATTCACATTCCTAGAAGATTTCTCCACTTTTCAGACTAGGTTGAAATCCCCCTAATAACATGGGACCATCAAGACATTGCACTTTAGCTTGAATCTCCTCTAGAAACTCTAGCTTCCTATCATCATGAGCAAGACCATATATATTAAATAAAGTCCATTAGAAACCATCTACTTTCATAGTAAGGTTGAAACTCTGGTAGAAATTCCCCCCATCTTCACTAGTAATAGTAACCAACTCCTTGTCTACACCCATAAGCAAACCACCTGAATGTCCAGTGCAAGGTAGCCAGGACCAGGACATGTCTTTTTTACCAGCAAACCTCTCTAACTCTCTCTAGCTAAGAGAAGATTTAATAGTCTCTTGTAAACAAATATAGTCAAAAGCATGCTTGTTGACTAACTCTAATAATAATTTCCTTCTCCCAGCATTGCCCAAACCTTGAACATTCCAAAAAATAATCTTCATCCATGATCGATAGAGATTGGGTGAGGCACAATGTTAGCATTGTTCCCCTGCAACTCTAAATCAAGATTCTCTAACATAGAAGAACTCTCATTTCCAGAAAGAACTCTAACTTCTGTCTCACTTACATTCTCAGAACTCATAGATAGTTTCTGCTTTGTTTTTTGCAAAGCAAGAATGGCTTCCTCCTTAGCTTGGATAAGAGTGATATTAGCTAGTCTAGTAGTTTCTTCCTGGCCCAAAGAGAAGCCACACACCCTAGCCATAATGTCTAAAGAGCAAGGTTTAGTAGGGGAAGAAGGAGGAGAACAAGAGGTAGTACCTTTGATATCAGCTTTCCTAGCCATTTCTTTATATTGCATGAAGTCACCTTTCTCCTAGATCCTTGACCTATGCCCGGTTATCTTTGGCATATTGGCATTAAGACTAGCTTCATTGTGACCAGTGGCCCCAACATCTAATTCCTTCTCCTCTTCCTGGACTGAAACTACAATGTCCCGTCTGCTCCTTTTGTTGGATCCTTCTGAGTCACATCTCTAACCTCAACTGTTGAACAGAGACTGGCTGTCATCATAGGTATAGCTTCTCCACATTCATCAATCACAGAGCTCACTATAGCCTTCTCCACTTTAGGTGAATTAGGATCATTCACTACCATAGGAGATTTCCCCTCCTATAGATTCAAATATCAGACATTTTAAGCTTCCTTTGACAATCATGCATAATTCCATTTAGCTCTTGAGTAGAACTCTCCAACCCATCCACCACCATAGCACTGTTATCTGAGTCACCCATATTAGCATTCTTGCCCTGGTAATTCAAGGGTTCAGACCCATCTTTCTGATTTGACTCTTTGGGTGGTGGAATCTAGGATTCCAACCACCCATGACTTTTCTAAGACTCAGGGTCTTCCTCATCAGTGACATCATCCTCATCATCATTAAGATCTTCATCTCGTTTTATAGGGGGATGTTTCTGCATTTTGTCAGAATAATACCAAGTGATCCTCCTGCCCTGCTTGTTAATAAAAACTTTAGAAGTCCCCCTATCTGATTGGGGTCCCTACAAGACATTTGACCCACATAGATTTCCACTATAAGGATGGGAGATGCACCTCCTCTGGATCTCCAACCAAACAAGCTAGTTCCATAACAGCAAACTATGTTCTAGCTAACTTTGGAATACCAATAGCTCTCACCCAGACAATTTGGAGAACTTGAAAAGCTTCATGATCCATGTCAGTCTCATCCACAACTGCCACAATATCTTCTACAACTGCCACAATATCTAAAGTGATGAATTTGATCTTCATTTTAATAAGCAAATTCAAGGAAACTTTGTAAGGGAGGTTAACCAAGAACTCACTCCCAAAAATATGATTAACCACCTAGTTAGATTTGGAGTCCATTAGATATTGTAACTTAGTCTTAATCCTCTATTTGGTGCCCCTTCCCTCTAAAACTGATACAATAGCTCTAATTGGGCCAACTTCATAAGACTTCACTTCAAATTTGGTTTTAGGTAAGTCTAATGCATAAAATATTTGTTAGGCATACCATAAGCACAGATGAGTAGGCCTTTGTTGGATCTCATCAAAGGACACTAATTTGATTCATGACCCACATCTCTATAGCTTTATCAAAATGGGGGCTTCTTACATGTAGACTGATGGGGACCATAATCATTGCAGTTGAAGCACTTCATAGGTAGACCAGAATATTGACCTAAACCATAATCCCAATTCTGCTGAGCATTGCACCCCCTTCTACGGTCCTTGATCTTGTGGCGCAGATCTTCCTCTGTCATCTGACGAACATCACACTCATCAGATTGATCACTGGCTCGCTTATGATTCTAGAACTCCCTTTGCTCCTAACCTCTGAAAGATTATCGATTATGACATAGATCTCTATCACTATGTTCCTGAGGAGCTCTCTACACACGCCCTTCCTAGCTCTGAAACGAGTCTCACCCATTGTGTTTGGGCCCCTGGAAACCATCACTATCTTTGTGGCCCTCCTTGAAGCACTTGTTGAAACGCTCACCATCATGAGCATTTCTGAATTGATCTCCATCTCTGCCCTCTCGTCCTTGGAACTGATGCTTCTCCATGGGAGTTTTAGTTACTTCTACAAAGGATCTCCTGTCCGTCGTGGATGGAGGAACATGGCAGAGATACTTTTCCTAGGCTCCAAATCTTCTAATATCACTCACGCTCGTAGGGAATCTCTCAGCGGTAGGATCCCAAACCCTAGCGGCGGCAACCCAGACCCATCGAGACAAGCGTGGCTTTACCGAGCGACTGGTTGGGGGGAGTAGGAGTGAGAGAAAAGATACTCAATGGATGGGCCAAAGTGGGCCAACCCAGTGATTTATTTCCCTTTTTTGGCCTTAGTTAAATTTTCCTCCTCCCCAAACCTCTCAAACTGTAGGACTCTCCAATGGCCCTCAAGCCAAAGAGTTGCTTTCCTTCTGTAACAATGGCGACTGCAATTCCTAGATGATTTGCTCTGTTGACCTCGTAGCTCCATTATTACCATTTTCCACCCCCAATTTGTTGTTCCAAGAAAAATGAATTGGCAAATTGCCAACCACAATTGAGTCAGACTGCAGCAATTGGAGGAAGATTAAAAAGATGAATTTTCTCAATTGGATCAGAATTGTTCGGTTGAGAGTGCTTTGGGAGCCCAAATGCCATAGTTGGAGTTTTTTGTCCTGAGCTCAATGGTGGGAAACAATCTGAGTTCAACCAATCCTCTAAATCCACCTTTAGCCATTCAAAGTTATCATGAATCAAGATCAAGGAAGCAAGCTTCGATTGGAACTCGAACTCTCTTTGGCCGACTAAACGTGCCTCAGCTCTCATTGAACCTGGATATTAAGACAATGACCTCTTGAAATTCTGAGGAGAAATCACATATGGGGAAATGCCAGGGTGAGCCTGCAATTCCCCATCTCACATCGGCAAGCACCCTTCAGCAGTCCGCGATGGCCTACAGAAATCACCGGAGGTGAACCCTGTAGAGACGTACTCTGTCTCCCGCAACTTCCAGACCCTTCTAACCAAAGTGAACAAGGAACCTTGCGCGGGGGAGGACAAGCAAGAAAATACCATGGTCAAACAATGCGGCATCAAGCCCCGAGTCGAATCTCCTACTTAGAGGCAAGGATGACCCGCTAGATCGTTGCCGACGATCACTGAAGTGGGCACGCTGTTTCTGCCTCCTCAGGTGTTGGTGTCGACGCAAAAACATGACGTGGCGATGCGCCGGACATGCTGCAAGCTGAAACGACCCGGAGATCTGCTTGGCTTCAAAATAGGACCAGTCGATCCTGAAAATCCTAAAGGCGTGCCAGTCAATTTGACCTGCAATTGACAACGAGAGAAAGCTTATCAGTAATTTAGGGTGGAACATGCCGGTGTTACCCAGACAGTTCCAAGTGTGCTGCTTTGAGAGCAGCCAAACAGGGGAATCGACTAAATAGTCGATACAAGGAGAAATTGACTGTTAAGGACTGTGATGCTCATGGGTCATGATTGATTTATGATAACAAGTGTGATACACCCAGATATAAGCAATATAAAGCAACATCGTCAGCTAGATGGATATAACTAGTGTAAAGCATTGAGCCGATAAGTTTAATGAGAAAAGATATAACATGCGAACAAATCAACTGTCTAGTATAAATGAATCTACAAGCACTCTGAATCAAATCTGTTATCATCAACAGTGAGGTTTGACCGGATCAATATAGCTATGATAATGATAACAAACTAAAGTCAAAGAATATATAAAACCATCTGTATGTTGATAGGTTCATGGACAACATGCTATATGTGTGAAAGCACAGGCGAATCGGCTAAAATAGCCGATGCATGCATAGCAAACAAACAGAGTACATATCTCGATCATGAACAAAACCACTAATCAATGATCTCTGATCTAAAGTCTTACTAGTGAGGTTCGACCGGATCGATGCAGCTAAGGTAGTGTCATTAGATTAGATCTCATTAACTAGTGAGTTTATTCAAGATTAAAATATGCCTTTGAATGCATACTATGATTGATTGGAATAGAGATAAAACAACCGATCTAGCAGAATTAAGCCATCAATTATGAGATTCAAAGTGTGACCAGACTAGAAGACGACCAATTATGATGTTATGATGCCAATCTATCTCTATCTCAATTAGATGATTTGTTATGATTAGTGAAACATTAATTATAACAAGATCTATAACTGGTGAATCAACTAAAAACAGCAAGAAAAATCTTACTAATCTTAGCAGATTCGATAACTGGTGATATTGTATTAAACAAGTTATTTAACACAAGATTGATAACTTTGATCTATATTATGATTCATATGAGATCAATCAGCTGATGCAGCCTTACAAATAATGATACAGATCGATAACTAACTTAAATTATACTCGTAAAAGATAAATCAGCTGATGCAGCTTTACAAGTATGATACAAGCCGTGATGGTACTCATAGACAAGCCGGAGGTTGACCGGATCGATGCAGCCCTTCTTGTTGAAGAACTCATCGAGATCTATAGTACTCCTACTCCTAAGGGTTGGCATGAAGCCGAAAAAAGATTCTATTGATTGATTGGTTGTTCTTTACAATAGTCAGGGTCCAATATTTATACCCGGAACCTAAACATGAATCCTACTCAAATATGACTCATTACAATTCTGGGAGTAAAAGAAAACATTCCTAACTTAAGATAACTTGGACCCTAATCTTTTCCTTTTGTAGAGTTCGACATGTTTTCCGCAAAGCCATCCGTACGTAGTCCATTGACGTTGTCTACTGATGTCATCTATAAAATAGCCGATTACGACACTGCATCAAAACCAGCTGATATCGATTCACACCTAATCGATTTCTTGATGATACAATCTTAGAATCTTCGAGTTCTCATGTTCTTCTTTCTAATTTTTGGTGTAAACACATGCCCCCCAATTTTGGGATAAAAATAATTTTATTCCAAAATTACCACGTCTGTACCCCCGATGGGACCATAGTCATGGGTAGAGAACCTTGATCTAGGGCCTACTATCTGTCACCTTCACCAAAGTCCTTGCCTACTTATGAGCCCACACTTCAAAGCTTCACGAGAGCACTATTGCTTCACGGGCGCTTGGATTCAATCTTCTAGACCGACTATAAATGCCTATCCGATTCTGGCGAGAGCAACCCAACAACTCAGTTATGTTTCTCTTCTGCTTGCCTCCTCAAGTGCCCCGCCTTGTCGAGCAAGAGAATCAGCTGCTGCGGTTAGAATAATTCTTGTGATATCACCTGAGTCTTCCCACCATTAGCGCAGAGCTATTCTAGTGTTTGCAAGGGTTCAAATGTGTGGACACCTTCCCCTTGTTTGTTCTATCAAATGCTCATGCCAAGAAATCGGTGGGATATATGGGAATCCTCTTAGCAGGCCAGTCTCCTTTCTCCCCTGATGCTACTTCTATCAGTGGGCTGATATGACTTGGTCCATGATGCCCTTCGGCCTTGTGGGGATCTGAACTCCCTTCAATCCAATGAAGTCTTAGTGGGTCGAACGCCGATTAATGTAAACTTTTTGTATCAATCCCACGGTATCTGTAATTATGGGAAGCAATAAGTCTGAATTCGTTGTGCTTCCATGAACCATTCCCTAAATTTCTGAAGTGTTGATCCGTTTCCACAACTGACATCAATTCCATAACCCCAATGAAGTCTATCTTCTCATCTCTCGGGTTATATATACAGGCCATGGCTGTGGATCGAGAAAACAACTTGTTTCATCCCAAACCTTCTGTGTCTTTGGTGCGATGTGCTTTCTAATAGACTCAAAGATATGGAGAATGGCAAGAGGTCTACCAAAGAGGCCCTCGATGAGTCTATGCCACCACACCAGCGTCTTCGCCACTAGGAGTAAGGATGATCATTGTCCTACAACCCTTTTTGTTTGGATTGATCTGATCTTTTCATTTGCAGAGCTAACCTGAACTATGGCCTACTTCCTGGCAGAATCCATGGCCCTAGCGGCGCACGGGTGGTAGTCACAATGGGGCTTTCAATCATGCCCGCTGATCCTCATGGTGACACCGTTTGTCGGCTCCTTCAAGAGAGGGATGAGGCTCAGGCTTGGTACTCCAATGCAACCCGTGATCTTGGGCGGATGGACTTTCATCTAAACGCGTTGTAGGACACTCTCACCATCTCGGAACATAGGGCCACCTCCACTCAAGTGGGGCTGGCAAAGGCTGAGGCCAGAATCATGGGTGAGATATCCACCACAATTCTCTATTCTTTTAGTTTTGCCTTCAAGATCTTAATTATCCCTTCCTTGAATCCTTTTTAGACTTATCGGCCCAATTGGAAAGCCTTCGATCAGCTGCAGAGTATGCGGCAGGATTTGTCAACGCTAGGGGTGCTGGGCCGGTGGTTCACCTGTATGATGTCCCAAACCGCGTTAGAGAAGTTGCCCTTCATGGTGTTCATCATGGCGCTGCCATAGCATTGGCTGTTGCGCAAGCCCGCTCTGGTCACAAGCTTCGACTTCTTCCCCATGGTTTCCCAGCCACCGACCACGAGGACCAGCTGGTCAAAGACTTCTTCGCCAACTCCATAGCAGGTTGCTTGAACAAAGTGTTTCCTAGCTCTTAGTTTGTAATAGGAGAAGCTAGCAAACAATCTCTTCATTTGAAGTGACTCCCCGTTTTGCCCTATCCTCATGTTTTGCAAAAGCGTGAAGCCGATCACAATCAAAACCTTGTAATCATCGACTGTTAAGCTCTTTGAACTTCTAATATGCTGCAATGCAACTCTGATTTTTTCCAAGGAAGAATGGTTGTAGGCCCACACACCAGTTTGTAAGGAGAGTAGTTATCCGACCTATTGTGTCTCTCCTCAAGGCTCAGTAGAATAGCTGTTTTAGATTAGCTGATTTTGATTTCTGATTCAATGTGACTCGATTAAATCTGAAAACGGCTCTCATGGTAAAACCTTTCAAATTCCTTCTTGGTCATCAATCATCGCATTTTCCCTCGATACTGGCAAAACGGTGCTTCCTCTTCCATTAATTGGGCTTGCCTTTGCATATTTCGAGATATTAACCATCCCGTCTCCGTGGCAATAAATACCAGCCAAGGGCTCTAGCCTCAAACACACATATCTCGCAACTACTTCTATTCTCTACGCTTCTCCGCCTTCACAAACCCTGTAGTAGTTCCCTTTTCCTTCAATGATTTAGGCCAGCATCCATGGCAGGAGAGGATCACTACGGCAAGCGTGTAGTGGAAGATCTCCTAGAGGAGGAGGTCCGGTCGGCAGCGGCTCCACCGCATGAGGTAAGACTGAACGCTCCCATCTATAGAAAGAATCATCTACTAATGCATCTATAGGCTCATCCTCAATGATAGACACCGGCCACTTCCTCCCAGGACCAGCGAGCCTTCTACCACCGCATCTGCTGCTGTCGTGCCGGACTCATCGTCGGACTCCTCTGACTCCTACAATGGCGACGACACCCGGCATTTCCTCCGGGAGTGGAGGGCGGCCAAGGACCGTTACTCTGAGGCAACTCGAGAGAACGGTCAGCTTGAGAGCCGCCTCGAGGCTTCTCAAGTTGCCCTCCTCACCACCGAGGAAGAAGCCAATGCTACTCGGGAGTGGCTGGTCGAGTCCGACGCCATGGTGGCAGGTAAGATGAACTCCAAGAAAACCCTTATTTCAATTTTCACTGTCTTTGTCTTGATAGCCCCTTCGTTTCTGTGATTGCCAGGCCTGATGGTGCAGTTGGAGAACCTCCAACAGGCGACAAACGCGGCTACGATGGCCGTCAATGCTTGGGTCCCTCTCCTCAACAACCGCCTGCACGATGTCTCGGTGCATGTCTAGGAGATCGCCCTCCACGGTGTTCACCGAGGCGTGGCGGTGGCTCTGTCCACAGCGCAGGTCTAGACCGGGCATGATCTCCGCACCATGGAGTCAGGCTTCTCAATGGCCGATGACCCTCACTTGCACGAGGATCTGATCGAGGACTTTGAAGACGCTGCAGCGGCCATCATGGACATCACCTCAGCCCAGGATGTTATAAATAGGTTGTTTGATTAGCTTGTACCTAGGACAAATTGATCAATGAATGAAATCTTTGTTTTCCTATGATCACGTCTCAGCAAATTATCTGCAATTTCTTTGTATACATCATGATTTCTTTGTGTTTGTTTTTGCTCTATAGGCGATACATATTGTATTGGCTTTAACCCCTTCGGGTCTATTTTTTGAACTAGAGGCGATACCCTTCTAGTACCAGCTATTAGAGCCGATGACTAAACAAATCGGCTGTAAAGTATTAATCAAAACGCTAGGATAATATTTCTTTAGACACTTTCCATTAATCGCTCTGTTAAACTCCTCTTCTCCTCCTAGTGTTTCCAAAATATAAGCATTGCTAGGCGCACAACGTTTAATCCGATAAGGACCTTCCCAATTAGGTGACCATTTGTCGAATTTGCTATCTCTTGATCCGATCGACAATTTCACCTTCCAAACCAAGTCTCCCTCAGAATGTTTGCTCTTGACCTTCTTATTGTAATACTTCGCAATCCTAAGCTTATTGGCTTCGATATTCTCAAGAGCACGCAATTGATAGCAACTTAAGTCTTTTAAGTCATCTATCATAAGATTCTTGTAAACTTCGGCTAATAAATCATTTTGCAAAGTGACATGCCTCGATCCAGTTTGAATCTCCCAAGGAAGGACTACATTATGACCATACACAAGTTCATAAGGTGACTCTTTAATCGATCTATGATAGGCCATCCTATATGCCCATAATGCCTCATTAAGCTTTAAATACCACTTTCTTGGCTGCTCTTCGATCTTTTTCTTAATCAATTTAATCAAAATTTGATTGGACGCCTCTGCCTAGCCATTAGCCTGAGCATAGTAAAGAGATGAATTTAATAACTTAATTCCCATATTGGCAGCAAAATCTCTGAACTCTTCTGATGTGAACATTGTCCCCTGATCAGTAATAATTGTTTGAGGAATTCCAAAACGATATACAATATGTTCTTTAACAAAATCAACCATATTCTTTGAGGTTACCATCTTTAAAGGAATTGTCTCAACCCACTTGGTAAAGTAATCTGATGCTACCAATATAAACTTATGTCCTTTACTTGAAGGTGGAAAAATCTGGCCAATTAAATCAATTCCCCAACCTCGAAACGACCATGGTTTGATTATTGAATTCATAGCCAATGCAGGTGATTTCTGAATATTACCAAAACATTGACAATCCTGACACCCCTTATAATATTCAAAATAATCTTCTAGTATTGTTGGCCAAAAATATCCAGTTCTACGAATAATCCATTTCATCTTATAAGATGATTGATGAGCTCCACATATCCCTTCATGTACTTCACCCATCAACACTATAGCTTCTTCTTGATTTAAGCATTTAAGCAACACCCCATTGACTATCTTGTAATATAGCTGATCATCTAGCAAAACATACTTAGTCAATTTATACCTTAGTTTCCTGGTAACCTTCTGTGATGGATTCTTAAGGTAATCGGCTATTTCAACTCTCCAATCATTAGTCAAGGTTTCACTGCTTAAGATCTCTTGAAACACTCAATAACCTGATGCACTCTGAGCTAACCGATTAGCCTCTTGATTCTGTGCTCTTAGAATATGCTGAAGAGAAATATGAGGAAACTCCTTGAGTAACCTCTGGCATTCATTATAGTATCCCTTTAGAATATCACCTTTACATTCATATAGATTGATCAACTGATTAATAACTAACTATGAATTTCCAAATACTTCAATTGACTTGGCCTTTACTTCATGAAGAAGTTGAACTCCCTTAAGAATAGCTTCATTTTCTGCTTGATTGTTGGTAGTCATTGGTTTAGTTGGAAAAGCAAACCCAAAACTTACCCCCCGAGGTGAAACAATAACAATACCAATGCCACCACCTTGCTTGCATGATGATCCATCAAAGAACAATGTCCAAGGTATCAGTTCTACATAGCCAATACTTGGTTTATGATGCTGAGTAATAAAATTGGCTATTACTTGCCCCTTGACTGCTTTAGCCGATTCGCACCTCAAGTCAAAATCTGATAATGCAAGAATCCACTTTCCCATTCTTCCATTTAATATTAACATTGATAACATATGCTTGATCACATCAGCCTTAGACACAACTGTACACTCAGCCGATAACAAGTAATGTCGCAACTTAGTGCAAGAGAAATATAAGCATAAGCATAATTTTTCAATAGGAGAATATCTTGTTTCTAGATCCAAAAGCCTTCTACTTAAATAGAAAACAACTCGTTCTTTTCCTTTAAACTCTTGCATTAAGGCCGATCCAATTGTTTGGTTATCGGCCGACATGTACAACTTAAAAGGTTTACCTTGCAAAGGAGGGACCAGACAGATGGACACTTCATATATTCTTTTATCTCCTCAAACACCTTTTATTGTACGTCACCCCATTTAAATTCTTGATTATTTTTCAACTTCAACAAAGGAGAAAATGGCAGAACCCTTTTTGACAAATTTGAAATAAATCTTCCGATAAAATTAATTTTACTAAGCAAAGATTGTAACTCTGTTTTAGTAGTCGAGGGTACTGCCTCATCAATTGCTTTTATAATTTTTTGACCAATTTCAATTCCTCTCTAGTGGATCATAAAACCCAAAAATTGTTCAGCTGATACTCCAAAGGCACACTTATTAGGATTCATCTTTAAACCATGTTTTCTTGTGCACTCCAAAGTCTCCCGCAAATCAGCTAGATGTTCTTTCTACCCTTTGGATTTTACCACCACATCATCAATGTAGATTTCAACAATCCTGCCGATCAACTTATGAAAAATATAATTCATTGCCCTCTAATAAGTTGCACCAGCATTCTTCAAGCCAAAGGTCATCACAACCCATTCAAACAAGCCGATTATGCCAGGGCACCTAAAAGCTATTTTTGCTATGTCTTCCTCAGCCATAAAAATTTGATTATATCCCGCATAGCCATCCATAAAACTAATAACCTTGTGCCCGACTGCTGCATCTACCAACATATCGGCTATTGGCATCGGATAACCATCCATGGGTATAGCCTTGTTCAGATTTCTAAAATCGATGCAAACCCTTAACTTCCCATTTTTCTTATACACAGGAACAACACTTGATATCCACTCTGCATAATGGCACGGTCGAATAAATTTTTCTTCTAGTAATCTTTCAGTCTCCTTTTTGATATCATCAAGAACATTTGGGTTAAATATCCTCGGAGCTTGTTTAAATGGCCGATATCCAGGTTTGATTGGCAACTGATGTTCAATAATTGATCGATCTAAACCAGGCATCTCATAATATTTTCAAGCAAAACAATCTTTAAATTCCTTTAATAATCTATCAACTCTCGCTTATACTCAGGATCCAACTTAGTACTTAGATACGTCAGCCTAGGCCTATCTCCAAGACCAATATCTATCTCCTCTAACTCATCAGCCGATGTAAAGCCATGTCCTAATTTACCATCTATACCATCTATTGGATTATCCATCAAAACAAACTCTTAGAGCCGACTGCTTGGATCGGCTGTTGGCTTTCATCATTGATCTCAATGAAACCTCCGTCCCATCGCTTGCCAGAAAACCACTCGAAATCTTCTAGTTCCCAGTACATTGGGTCAGCTGTTGCTATGCTCACAGAATCATTAGCATGAACCAGCTCAACATCATCTCCATGCCACTGAATCAAGCATTGATGCATAGTTGATGGTACACAATAATTTGCATGAATCCAATCACAACCAAGGAGTAAACTGTATGAACCCTTTCCATTGATGACAAATAATGTAGTGAGCAAAGTATTACTTCCAATTGTCAATTCAACGTTTATTGCCCCCTGGTCTTGGATGCATTGCCCCCAAAATCGTTAAGCATCATGTCAGTCTCAATCAAATCTCCTGGTCCCTTACCAAGCTTGCAAAAAGTGGTATAAGGCATAAGATTAACATAAGCACCTCCATCCACCAATATTTTGCTCATCGGCTTCCCATCAACAAAACCTTTCACATATAAAGCCTTTAAGTGCCGATACTTGACTGACTTATCAAATATAGCTTACTGGATCACTGTCAACTTGGCAACTATCTCCTCATATTCCGATACATCAAAATCTAAATAGACTTCTTGATCTACAGGAGCTCTAAATTCTGACAGCAAAAGAAAAATCATTTGAATATTAGCCGATAGTTGACCCTTATCGGCTATTTGTTTAGCACGCCATACTTGAGGTTTACCAGGTTTCTGAGCCTGTTCTAGCTCTCTATTCCTTAGGCGTTGTACCCTCCTTTTCTGGCTTCTTATTAAACCTCCTGAACACCATTGCCCTTTCTGCCAAACATACTCTTCCTCATCACCTTCTTCTTCATAATCAGCCCAATTTTGATCAATAACTCGCTTCCCAAGCCGATCATGAACACTTCTATTTTTAAGCGCCGATCCATATTGTCATGATGATACTCAATTCGAGCATGGATAGATCGGTGGTTGGCTTGAGATTGCCTAAACTCCCAATATTATTCACTACACTCCTAATATTCTCTTCTAACCAACGTTGATAATCCTTTTCCTTCTGCCATTGCCATTTATTCAACAAAATTTGAGATGTAATACGCGGCCTCATCGCCCCATTTCTTGATGTCTCTCCCTACTCATATCAGCTCTTCTGTTGGTCATGACGTATTTTAATTTCTCTATATTCATCAGCCGATATTTGCATCTCTGGATCAACTGTTCTAGTTTCTTTGGCCCTAGTTGATGTTAGAACTTTAGTTTTTCCTCTGAGCAACTTAGCATCAACCATATTCTAATCTCTTGGGAAAGGATTATCATCAACTTTCATCTTTCGAGGTGTATCAAATTTAAGCTTCCTTTGCTAAATAGCCCTCTGTATATGTTGCCGAAAAATTCTACACTCATTAGTAGAAAGAGAAGTAGTGTTATGAAATTTGCAGAACTTCTTATTCTTCAACTGATCAGGAGGTAACATAACATGATTGGCGGGCAATTTGATCTGTCCTCTCTCAAGCAAGAAATCAAAGAGCTTGTCTGATTTTGTGACATCAAAATCATAACTTGCTTCAACTCCTTTTCCCCAAAGATTTGGCACCATTACTGTCTTCTTACCCCAATTCCATTCAGCTGCAACAATCTCTTCTTCTTCATCATCCTCACCATCATCATCAACTAAATATGGATTATAAGCTTCAGCAATTGCGTCATTCTTCTAGAATCGGGTATCTCTGCGCATATTCTAGAATTGGCTATTAAGTGCTGCCACCCGTTGAGCCAACTGACCTAAATTGTCAAACTCTTGCCCAAGTAGTTTTACTCTTCATGTTGGCAACATTCCTTGAACAGCCAAAGCAGCAAGTTGATCATCAGTTAGATTCAATGAAAAGCACAAATTTCTTGTTTCTCGGAACCTTTGAAGAAACTCAGCACCTGATTCATTAGTTATTTGCCTTATGGTCATCAAATCTGTGATTTTCTCTTCTCCTATCCCAGTATAGAAATATGTATAAAATTTCTTCTCTAGGTCAGTCCAACTGGCAATAGAATTAACTAGTACCGATGAAAACTAGGTGAAAGTTGGTCCTGATAGGGACAAAGAGAAGAAACGAACTCGATGAGCTTCTTCAATGGATGCTTCTCCCAATTGAGTAAGATACCAACTGACATATTCTATTGTGCTAGTACTATCTTGACCAGTGACCTTAGCAAATTCTGGAAGCCTGTAATTTGTAGGAAGAGCAACCAAATCATACCACTCTAGATATGGACACTTGTACAAAAAGGTCTGCCCTTTTGGTTTTAAACCAAACTGATTCTTCATCATCTCGGTTACTCTAAGCAACAACTCATAAGCATTTCAATTTGGATTTCTTTGCAATTGCTGACCCATCTGCGGATTAAAATTTTGGGTACCTTGATAGCCTGGATTTGGAATCATATGAAGGGTATTATAATCTGTACCATAATGACATCCTTATGGAATCTCCATTTGTTGAGTCTTTTACTGATTTGTTGCTTGAAGTCTCTGATTGTAAATGTTGGGATCTGTATCTCTACGAATCCGTTGCACTGGTGGTGCTATTTTTTGAGCTGATGGTGGTATTTGGCTTGATGTGCCAAAATTAACCATTTGATTTTGAACTTGCCCCGTTGGCCGATGCACATACTACACTGATGATCCATGATTATTCTGCATTTTATTAGTAGTAGCACCCTGAACTTGCTCAGATGAGCTCTGAACTACCTAGACATCATCATTGCCAGCTAGTGCTGCTTCTTGATGGCTAGTACCGGCTTGATTAGTCCCTTGAGTCGATGGATGTGGAATGTTATAATAAGTCGGTCCAATCTGATCAATTGGATATCCATGAAACATCTCCTTCATGATATTGTGGAATGTGTTCAAGAAAGCTGTATTATGATTCAACATGGCATCATGAATAGATTTGTTGACAACATCTACAAAGAAATGCCTATTATTAGGTTCATCTGTATCTGACTGCCCATGCATCAAAACTCTTGGTAGTGGATATTTCTGAACAACTTTATTATCACGTGTCTTGGTGTAGGACAACAAATATTTGTTCTAAAACTCTTCTATAGCTTTACTAATGATATTTCTATCCTCATCAGGTAAGTCTTCATAAGGTACCATAAGAATGTCTCTGTTGTTGTGAGCTGCCATGATGATTGGGTGTCCCACCAGGCGTGCCAGAATACGTGTCGGCACAATAAATGTGTGTCGATGCGCCTAACACGCTGCAAGCCGAAACAACCCAGAGATCTGCTTGGCTTCAAAACAGGACCAGTCGATCCTGAAAATCCCAAGGGTGCGCTAGTCCATTTGACCTACAATTGATAAGGAGAGAAAGCTTATCAGTAATTTAGGGTGGAACATGACGGTGTTGCCCAAATAGTTCTAAGTGTGCTGCTTCGAGAGCAGCCAAACAGGAGAATCGACTAAATAGCCGATACAAGGAGAAATCGACTGTTAAGGACCATGATGCTCGTGGGTCATGATTGATTTATGATAACAAGTACGATACACCCAGATATAAATAATATAAAGCAACATCGTCAGCTAGATGGATATAACCAGTGTAAAGCATTGAGCCAATAAGTTTAATGAGAAAAGATATAACATGCGAACAAATCGACTATCTAGTACAAATGAATCTACAAGCACTCTGAATCAAATCTGTTATCATCAACAGTGAGGTTCGACCAGATCAATACAGCTATGATAATGACAACAAACTAAAGTCAAAGAATCTATAAAACCATCTGTATGTTGATAGGTTCATGGACAACATGCTATATGTGTAAAAGCACAGGCGAATCAGCTAAAATAGCTGATGCATGCATAGCAAACAAACAGAGTACCTATCTCGATCATGGACAAAACCACTAATCGATGATCTCTGATCTAAAGTCTTACCAGTGAGGTTTGACCTGATCAATGCAGCTATGGTAGTGTCATTAGATTAGATCTCATTAACTAGTGAGTTTATTCAAGATTGAAATATGCCTTTGAATGCATACTATGCTTGATTGGGATAGAGATAAAACAACCGATCTAGCAGAATTAAGCCATCAATTATGAGATTCAAAGTGTGATCAGACTAGAAGATGACCAATTATGATGTTATGATGCCAATCTATCTCTATCTCAATAAGATGATTTGTTATGATTAATGAAACATTAATTATAACAAGATCGATAACTAGTGAATCAACCAAAAACAGTAAGGAAAATCTTACTAATCTTAGCAAATTTGATAACTGGTGATATTGTATTAAACAACAAGTTATTTAACACAAGATCGATCACTTTGATCTATATTATGATTTGTAAGAGATCAATCAGCTGATGCAGCCTTACAAATAATGATACAGATCGATAACTAACTTATATTATACTCGTAAAAGATCAATCGGCTAATGCAGCTTTATAAGTATGATACAAGTCGTGACGGTACTCACAGACAAGCCGAAGGTCGACCGGATCGATGTAGCCCTACTTGTTGAAGAACTCATCGAGATCTATAGTACTCCTACTCCTAAGGATTGATGTGAAGCCAAAAAAAGGATTGTATTGATTGATTGGTTGTTCTTTACAATAGCCGGGGTTCAATATTTATACCCGGAACCTAAACATGAATCCATCAATTAGGAGGGGTAATGTAGAAACATATTTATGCTTTATTCGTTATCCAAATAAATTTTTTGTAATAGGAGATGTTGATAATAATGAAGATGTATATTTGAGTGGTATTTAATTTTTCTAAAAATGTTATAAAATGAGTTATGCAAATTATCAATGATAATAAGAGGATGTCGGTAAATAAATGCAAATTTAGGTCTACTTTAGATCATGTTTCTTAATGACATATATGGTTAATATAATTAGAGGCATGAGTTAGTTTATATTTTTTACACAATAATAGAAGTTAGTTTATATTGTTTATCCCAAAAAGACTTTAGTTTATATTGTTTTACATAATAACAGAAGTGGATAAGTATTTAGAAAATAGAATAGACCCAATAGCTATTATTATTATTATCAATGGTGATTAGGTTATGCCTAATTGATGGTAAAATGTTTCTAATTTTTATGATAATTTTTTGGATCTATCTTTTGTTTTCCTATCAAGTCTTGAGGACCCCTAGTTAAAATTTTTAGTATTTATGTTTTTTCTCTAGTGTGATATGTATTTAGATAAAATCTATTCTTAAGATATATAAACTCTTAATACTGCACTTTTTGTGACTTCGTAAATCTATACTTTATCTTTTAACTTTGAATGAAGCTTTTGCAAATTTTTCACATGTTAATTAAAAATTCTAGTATTCTTTACCTTTTATTCAAAAATTATTTTTTTTATTAAAAAGAGTCTAGGTCCTAGCAGTATTATTTTCCACATAAGTTGAAATCCGGTTTGCATCCCAACACCAAACATGTTGAATTTGTTATATCACAGGATTATATATGTGTAGAATTATTTATATATCATAGAGTGCATAAAATTAAATTAATAATATTGATATGACACAATGTTTCAGTAAAAGGTATAACTTATTTAAAAAATAACTTATGAAATTTATTGTCATAGAGTGTTAATATAAAGCATTTTTGTTAGGTGGTTTGTTAAGTGAACATTTTTTCATGTTTCATACAGTGTTAAAATAAATATTTATCCTAATATATACATGTTTATTTGATATACAAGATGGAACATAACATTATAGTTATTTTATTTTACGATTATAGAAATATATATGTATCATACTTTAAGGATATTGATTTATTTTTTTACTAATATATATTACTATTTACATGTAGATTTCAATGATTTTTGTTTATTTTTTGTAATGCCTAAGGTACATACAAATATAAAGGTAATACCTTATATTATCTTTCACGGTGACATATATGGATAGTTTAAATGCAAATTTAGAATATTACTTTGCTTTATCTTTCATAAAGATAAATATGGGATAATTTATAAAATCATAGGAGGTATTTTTAATTATCTCTCATATTGGTAGATGTGAGTAATTTAGATACAAAGTTAGAGGGTTATTTTAGATTATCTTTCATAATGACAAAACTAGATAATTTAGACATAATGTTAGGGAGCTATTTTAAATTATGTTTCATAATAGCCGTGGTGGGTAATTTAGATCCAAATTTAGGGGCTATTTTGAATTATCTTTTGTAATGATAGAGGTGGGTAATTTACATGCAAAATAAGGGGTTATTTTATGTATTTTCATAATAGCAGTGGTGGATAATTTTGAATAAACTATAATACATCCAATGGCTCTTATTGGTTATGATGATTAGAGATTACCAAATCAAAGGTCAAATGTTTTTTATTATTGTGAGAATTTCTTGGATTTGTCTTTTTTTCTAGCGCGTCTGGTGAGAATTAACGTGGTGCCTACGTTGAGGCCTCTAATTAGTAATAGTAAGATTGATTCATTGAGTGGCATATTATAGGGCGGGATATATATGATGCATGATGCCAGGAGCCACGCTTGTTACTGCGGCCTACATTGACAAAGCAGTCATGGAAGAAGAACATGTGGAGGATGGAGGCACCCATCCGCTTCTCCTTCCGCATGGCGACCACCATACCTAACCACATGATGGTGGATAGCTTTGGCAAGATGTCTCCCTAACAGAATTTGGCCCATCTCCTTCCGCTTCTCCTTTGAATCTGTCCAACAGTTTCAAGATGTCTCCCTACCTGAGGCCAAATCCATAGCTAGGAACGCACGATGCATAGGGTGACCTCAGCGCATAATCAAGCTAGGATATAGAGTTTTATATTTTAGGCAAAATTTGCACCAGGACACTGAAAGCAAACATTGAAAATGAAGCGATTTGCTGGTAGACATTTTTGTTGTTGCCAAATTTGCTGGAGGACACCGAACATATTAAAATATTCATTTCTAGCTCGGGAGGTGAGAGAAGAGCGGTGAAATGTCCTTTTCAAAAATTATCAAAAATTATTTGTCTACTATCAGGGAGATTAGGCAAGATCACTCACTAGATTAGAGATTGGTTTCTAGTTTGCCCAAGATTAATATTAAAAGACATATCACACAAAAAACAACTAGCTCTTTGCTTGTGTTATGTTGATAAATTGGTAAAGCCATGCAATGTGAACTTTTCATTGGATTTGTTCATGTAGATGACACTAGCTCTAGTCACATTTATTGAGCGGGATATTTTCTTAGAGGTGGATGAAGATGATATAATAGAGACATTCATGTCCTTTAGAAAGCGGTGACTATGATTAAGTCTCTTTTATGCCTATATTTCAAACAACCAATATTGCATTTGAACTATTTACATTGTATTGGTAAATTTAAGATCTATTATGTTATTTAGTGCCTGCATAATGAATTATGTTGTGAACTTTACAATTGTTTACCGAATTGGTAAATGGTCTCTTACCGAATTGCATGTGAATTTTTTTGTGTGGCATATCCTCTGCAAAAATCCTAGATCTGCCACTAGACACCACTTGGCCACGCTCTAGGCTACCCAGCAACTGTCGAGCTCGTGTCGGACTCCATCGAGCTGGCCCACTTCCACGCCATGCTGCTCTTCGACGCCGACCCCGAGCAGGCTGCAGGAGTTCAGCCTGCTGGCCAAAATAGATCTCAGATTTAGATTTGGAAACAACCAGAGGGTAGCTTGGCCCTTGGCTGCTTGGATTGAAAGGAAATGCAATGGCTTGGTTTTTACAATGACACTCCCTAGCCCTTTATAGGCAAAAGGGACTCCCACTTGCTACAGCATATTCTAACCACTAAAGTGGATGCTGAGCATAATCCTAATACTAGGCTTGGAAGCCAAGGAAAATAAAAGTGCAAGAAAAGTAAGATACAAGTGTTTTAGCACTAGGCTTATCTATCAATTCTCCCCCTAAGCCTTGTGCCGAGCACTAGAGGTGATCTGTTGTAGCCCAATCCTCTCCCTCATCTCCTAGAACTTAGACTTTCCTAGTGACTTGGTGAGAATGTCAGCTAGCTGATTAGTAGTGGCAATGTGGCTGGCCATGATGCTCCCATCCTCCAAGCAATCCCTAATGAAGTGATACTTGATGCGAATGTGCTTGCTTCTTTCATGGAAGACAAGATTCTTGGCCAGAGGTAGAGCAGACCTGATGTCCACTTTCAGCTCAACCACATTCACCTTCCTGCCAAGGAGTTCTGCTAGCATCCTTGATAGCCATAGCGCCTGAGTTGCTGTAGTGGTGGTGGCGATGTACTCCACTTCACAACTTGAGAGAGCCACCACCTTCTGCTTGAGGGACTGCCAGCTGACCAAGCAATCACCGAGGAAAAACATCATCTTGGTTGAGCACTTACTGGTGTCCACATCGCCAGCGAGGTTGCGGTCATTGTAGCCGATGAACTATGTCATGTCAGGGGCCCTTCCGTAGTGAAGACCATAGTAAGGGGTGCCTGCCACATAGCGTAGGATTCGCTTGATGGCATGTAGATGCTCCATCGTCGGCCGCTCCATGAACCGGCTCATGTACCCGATGGCGAACGCGATGTCCGGTCGGGTATGGACTAGGTAGCGCAAGCTCCTGATGAGCCGCCAATAATGAGTTGGATCAACCTCCTCTGCCATGTTCTCCTGACTCAGGTTGAGCTTCTCCTCCATCAGGGTGTGGGCCGAATTGCAGCCTGTCATGCCACCAAGCTCGAGGATGCTCTTGGCATAGTGGGTTTGCTAGAGGGCGATCCCGCTGGCATCCTAGCACACTTCAACGCCGAGGTAGAAGTAGAGGAGGCCGAGGTCACTCATGTCAAATGCCTTCTTCATCTATGCCTTGAACACCTCCACCTTCTGCTCTTCAGCGCCAGTGATGATGAGGTCATTGACGTAGACGTCGACCAGTAGGACATTGCGTCCGCTGCCCCATCGGTACACCACCGTCTCATGCGCGCTCTGCTTGAAGCCCATCTTGTTGAGTGTGGCATCAAGCTTTGTGTTCTAGGCACGCTGTGCTTGCCACAGGCCATAGAGTGCCTTGCACAGGTGGTACACCTTCCCCTCTTCACCAGTGATGACATAGCCAGGTGGATGGCGCACGTAGACCTCCTCCTTGAGATTACTATTGAGGAAGGCACGCTTCACGTCCATGTGGTGAACTTGCCACCCCCTCTTGAGCCACCAGCATGAGGAGGACATGGACTGACTCCATGCGTGCCATGGAGGCGAAGGCATTATCATAGTCGATCCCCTCTTGCTGGATGAAACCGCGCGCTACCAGCCGCGCCTTGTGCTTGATTACCACACCCATCTCATCCTTCTTGAGCTTTAACACCCACTTTAGGGTGATGGGGCAGTGGCCATCAGGCAGTGGCACTAGCTCCTAGGTGCGGTTCTACTCAATGGACTTGAGCCCTTCTCAATCGCCGCCCACCACGCTAGATCACCCTACGCTTTAGCATAAGTGGTCGGCTCACCGGCATGCTTTAGATGTAGCTGGGCGAAGAGCTGCATGGACTAGCCTGGTGGTGACTGCTCTTCAAGGATGTTCACCACTGTATGGTACTGGAGGGGCTCATCATCATAGTAGGCATCTAGGCAATCTTCATCATCCTCTAGTGGCGTCGTGTACTCGACCTCCTGCTGCCCTGCGTGCGCTAGTGTCATAGCAGGCAAGGTAGAAGACATTGAGGAGGCTAGCTGGTGCACTAGAGAGTTCAGCTATGGTGCTAGAGAGGTGGGCTATGGTGCTAGAGAAGTCAGCAATGCTACCAATGAACTCCTGACTGCCACCGATGGACTGCCGACCACCGCCGATGGATTGTTGACCTCTGCCGATGGGCTTACAAGCTCCCTCAGATTTGGTGATGGCGACCGCGATGGGGCTGGTGAAGTGGTCAGCGCTGGTGATGAAGACCCAATCACCGATAGGATGCACCAGGTGTTCCCTCAGCACCTCCCGCCCAAGCATACTCGATGGTGAAGCCGTGGAGCATGGCAGCCAACCCATCTTCCACCTCCATGTCCCATGCCCAGCCATATCCTTCATCAAACATGACATCGCGTGCCATGCGTGCACGCCATGTCACTGGGTCGAGCATGCACTAGGCCTTAGCCCCCTCTACGTAGCCGATGAAGACCCCTAGTAGCTACGATCATCGAGCTTGCTGACGTGGTTCAGCTCCTTGATGAAGGTGAGGCATCTGAAGACGTGTAGGTAGTTGACCGCCGGCTTGCGCCCGTGCCAGGCTTCATAAGAAGTCTTGTCATCGAGTGCACTGGTCGGTGAGCAGTTGAGTAGGTGTACGGCGGTCATCATGGCCTCGCCCTAGTGGATCACCGACACGCCACGCTGCTTGAGGAGGGCACGTGCCGCTACCACTACCGTCTGATTGTGGTGCTCGACCACACCATTTTGCTATGGTAAGTAGGGCGCAGAGTAGTGGCGCTGAATCCCCTTGTCGGGGCAGTACGCCGCAAACTCGGCTGCTGTGAACTCGCCACCGTTGTCCATGTGGAGTACCCAGAGCTTGCGACCACACCCCTCCGTGGCTCCTTGGTGGCGCTTGATGGTGTTTGCAGCTACCGCCTTAGAATCGAGCAACACAGCCCACATGTAGCGGGTGGCGTCATCGACGAGCAGTAGGAAGTAGCACCGACCTCTAGGAGTGGTCGATGACTCTGGACTGCCTCATCATCATGGTCAGTTACCATTAGATTAACAGCTACAATGCACGTCTCTATTTTCAAACAGATTCTCATCTAGGCCCTTATTGTCCATGAATCATAGGCTTTCCCTTAAACCCAAGCTGGCTAAGTGTTCTCTAAACACGTTGGGTGGTAAGCCTTTTGTAAGCGGATCCGCAAGCATCTTTTCTGTACTTATATGCTCAAGACTAATTATATGATCCCAGACTTTGTCTTTCACAACATAATACTTTATGTCAATGTGTTTGGCAGCACCACTTGACTTATTGTTATGAGCATAACATACTGCTAGATTATTATCATAGTATAACTTGAGTGGCTTATGTATATCGTCTACCACTTTCAACCGGGCATGAACTTCTTCAACCAATTTACCTGCCCTGTGGCCTCATAACATGCTACAAACTTAGCATACATCGTAGACGATGTAGTGATGGTTTGCTTTGAGCTTTTTCACGATATACCTCCTCCTGGGAGAGTGAATATATATCCTAACATGGATTTCCTATCATCTCCTGCATAATCTAAATCTGTATACCCCTCTATGTGTAGGGAATCAGATCTTCTGTATGTTAGCATGAGACCTTTTGTGCCTTGCAAGTAACGCAAAACTTTCTTTACTAGTCACCAGTGTTCTATTCCTGGATTACTCTGATATCTGCCAAGTAACCCGGTAACAAATGCTAAGTCAGGGCGTGTACACACTTGAGCATACTGTAAACTTCCGATAGCTGAAGCATATGGAACCGCTTTCATTTGATCGATCTCATATTGGTTGCTAGGACATTGAAATTCTCCAAATCTATCACCCTTGACTATGGGAGCAGGTGAAGGCTTACAATTTTGCATACTATATTTCTTTAGAACATTTTCTAAGTATGCCTTTTGTGATAGTCCTAAAACCCCCTTTTCTCTATCTCGGTGAATCTCTATTCCTAGAATGAACGAAGCTTCACCGAGATCCTTCATATCAAACTTCGAGGACAAGAACTTCTTCATTTCTAGTAGTAGATTAACATCACTTCTAGCAAGTAAGATGTCATCCACATACAAGATCAGGAAAATGTATTTCCCATTCTTGAACTTTACATAAACGCAATTGTTCTCTACATTTCCTTGAAACCAAAACTTTCTTATTGTACTATCAAACTTTAAATACCGCTGTCTTGATGCTTGCTTTAATCCATAAATGGATTTCTTTAGGCGGCATCACATACGTTCTTTTCCTTCCACAACAAAACCTTTTGGTTGTGCCATATAAACATTTTCCTCCAAATCCCCATTTAGGAACGTCGTCTTTACATCCATCTGATGTAATTCTAAATCGTAATGTGCTACAAGCGCCATTATAATTCTAAAAGAATCCTTACATGAGATTGGTGAAAATATCTCATTGTAATCTATGCCTTCTCTTTGCGTGAAGCCTTTCGCCACAAGTCATGATTTAAATCTTTCTACGTTCCCTTTGGAGTTATGTTTAGTTTTGTAGACCCATTTATAGCCTACTGTCTTGGCTCCTTTAGGAATTGTTTCTAAGTCCCAAACACTGTTGGTATTCATTGATTTCATTTCATCTTGCATGGCTTCAAGCCACTTTGATGAGTGAACGCTTCTCATGGCTTCTTCAAATGAGGTGGGATCACCCTCCATTTGAAATTCTTCACATTCATAGACTTTGTAGTCATCAGGAATGGTTGATCTCTTAACTCTTTGAGACCTTCTAGGAGCCTCGTTAGTTGACGCTTGTTCTATATAAGGTTGTTGTTGCTCTTCCTCATGTGTGAAAATAGGTTCTATGGGATCCTGAACGACAGGTTCCTCATGTTCATTCATTGTTGCCACAGGAGAACGAACAACAGGTGCTGTTACTACAGTGTCATGCACTGTTGGTACAGCAACAACGGGTAGCATGAAGAATGATTCCTAGACCATTGGAGTGGGCATGTATACCCGCTTCTCTTCAAAATTAATTTCTTGCGCTACCATGCTCCCCTTGACCATATCATCCTCCAAGAACACAACGTGTCTCGTTTCTACAAACTTCGTATGTTTGTCAGGACAATAGAAGCGATAACATTTTGGCTTTTCTAGATAGCCAATGAAATAGCAACTGACAGTCTTGGAGTCTAGCTTCCCTATGTTTGGATTAAAGACTTTAACCTCAGCTGGACAACCCCACACACGTAAATAATTAAGTGAGCGTTCCTTTTCTGTCCATAACTCATATGGTGTTTTGAGCACCAACTTGCTTGGCACTCGATTAAGAATATGAATGGCGGTTTTTAACGTCTCCATCCAAAAACTTATCGGTAGAGTAGAGTAACTTATCATACTTCTCACCATATCCATTAAGGTACGGTTGCGTCTTTCAGCTAGTCCATTCTGCTGAGGCTCTCCCGGTGTAGAGTGTTGGGCAACTATGCCATTTTCCTGTAACAACCTTGCAAAAGGTCCAGGAACTTGGCCATATGGGGTGTGTCGACCATAGTACTCTCCCCCACGGTCAGATCTTACTACTTTAATCTTTAAGTTGTGCTGATTTTCTACTTCAGCCTTAAAAATCTTAAATTTATCCAATGCTTCTGATCTTTCTTTAATTGGATAAATATAGCCAGAACAAGAATAATCATCTATGAATGTTATAAATGAATCATAACCATCCACACTCTTCATAGGAAAAGGACCACAGATGTCTGTGTGAACTATTTCTAAAATTCATGCACTTCGTTTGGCACCTTTCTTTATTTTCTTAACATACTTTCTTTTTATGCAATCAATGCATTGTTCTAAATCTGAAAATTCTAAAGGCGGGAGAATTGATTTCTTAATCAATCGCTCTATTTTCCCCCTCGAAATATGGCGTAAACTACAGTGCTATAATTTCGATGATACATCATGAACTCTCTTCCACTTATTTGTTGCATTCATAGACGATGAAGCATTCTCATTCTCAGTGCTCACAACATTCACATTCTCAGAAAGTGATAACAAATAAATCTTATCTTGTCAGAAGGCAAGACCAACACACTTATTATTAAACACATTCTAACATTTGCCATTACCAAAATGGCAATCATATCCATCATCGTCTAGTCGTGAAACACTTATCAAGTTTCTACGCAAAGAGGGTACATAAAGAATATCTGAAAGCTGAAGTATAAAACCATCATCTAATTCTAGAGAGAGATCTTCAATGGCTTCAACTTTAGCTTCAAGTCCATTTGCAACTTTAATTCTTCTTTCTCCTCTTTGCAGGGTCCTCCTCGTATGGAATCCCTGTAATGAATTTGCAACATGAATAGTTGCACCTGAATCAATCCACCAAGTAGATTTTGCATAACTCAAATACAAGGACTCATCTATGAATGTAATAAAGTCCTCACCTCTCTTCAAAAGGCTCTTCAGAAAATCTAGACAGTCCCTCTGGTAATGTCCATGCTTCTTGCACCATTTGCACTGATCCTTTTCAACTTGGGCATTGTTGTTCTTCTGATGGTGGTCATTCTAAGGAGCTTTCCCTTGAGGTTTGACATTCTTGTTAAAGTTCTTCTTCTTGTTGTCCTTCACAAGGTTAGTAGAGTCACCCTGTGAGCTTTTTAGGCTCTCCTTTTCTTGCACACACATTATAATGACCTTCTAAATATCCCATTTATCGGGCTGCATGTTGTAATTTACAACAAAAGTTTCATATTCTTTAGGCAAGGAAGCAAAAACCAAATGAATCAGGAATTTATCCGTGAGCCCCAAATCCATTGTCTTCAGCTTGGGAGCCATGTTGCTCATCTTCAGTATGTGCTCTCTTATCCCTCCACCAGAGTATTTCTCATTGAATAATTTCTTTATCAGGGTACTAGCATAAGCCTTTGAAGAGCCAGTAAACTGACTCTCCACTTTCTTGAGATACTCTGTGGCGGTGTCACAATCTAGGATATACCCCCTTATTGCATCTGAATTAGTGGACTTAGCCACCGTCAAGCACTTGCGGTTTGAAATGTCCTATTTCTTATGTTCGAGATCATATTTCATTCTTACTACTACATGATCTCGCTGCCGAGCAGTGAAATCAGCATCAATTTCATTTTCTTCCCTCACCAGGTCCACTGACTCGGTAGGACACGGAGAGGTAAGCGCTAGGTCATTTTTGGACAGCGCAAGTGCTAATTCGTACTTTCTCGCCATACATGATAGTTGCCCCCTTCAAGAGGCGGTATGTGCGAGATAAATGCCATAGAGTTGACTCCTGAAAACACCGTCAGAGATAGTGAGAAAATATGACTTAATAATTGCATGCCTTAATTTAACGTTGGTCAAAATTAAAACATACAATATATAACATTCTTCTACACTAATTCTACATCACTGTTGGCCAGAAATAGAATTAATGCATGGAAAAACTCATAAAAATATTATAATATTACTATTATCAACGTTGGTCAGAAAAATATTAATATTATAATCTACAGAATAAAAAATAACTGCTATTCAAATTAAATCCTCACATTGGTTCGAATTTAATTAGAAGATAATAAACATTAAACTTTGCAGCAGAAACATGAAAAAATAATTTATCTACTTTTCAGAAGCATTTTATTGTACTCATCTACTCTCTGAAAAAATTATCCCGTTGGTTCAAATTTTGATAGAGATTTAAACTAGACAAAAATCATCAAAAAAATTGCTTATGAAAAAGAATAAACAAATTCGTAATCGTTACTGTGCATTCGGGCCGAAATTCATTCGCGCGCCGCGCGCTGTCGCGGCCCAGCAGCGAAATCCGACCCTGTTAGTCGCGCGCGCCACGCTGTCCCTGCGCCCAGGCCGCAACCTTGGCCTGGGCTAGGAATTACTTCGCCCGCCTAGGTTGAAAGCTGGCCCAAGCGCCCGAAGCCGTCCATCGCGATCCGACGGCCGAGGGTCGTTCTCGGCAAAACAAAAAACCGGGCGCGCGCGGTTCTCCCGAACACTAACTTTATTTGCTCTTGTCCCTTCTCTCTCTACGTCGCGGTGGCCGGCTTTCTCTCCCTTTCTCACCCAAAACCACAGCGGCCGGAGAGAAAAAGGAACGGCGCCGCCGCCGTAGGCCCCCTAGCCGGCGCGCGCGTTCGCCCTTGGGTGAGCGCGCCGCCGTCGAGCAGTCCTGTGACGGTGCCCTAGCCGGTGCTCGCGCGCGTGGCGCTTTCTTCCCCCATGCAGGCGAGGCGCACGGCGGGTCCTTCTTCCAGCATGTGGCGGTGTCGACGGTGATGAAGAAACCAGGTAGGTTCCTCCCCCTCTACGTCCGTTTCCCTTCTAGGGTTAAGGTTAGGGTTAGAGTTTCGATCCGATTCGCAAATCGAATCCCCCCTTCTACTTTCTCGATTTGGTCTACCCCAAAAGCTAGATCTACGTCTAGTAAGGCTCTGATACCATTGATAGATTATTAGGATCGACTGACAGCAGATCTAGCGTGTATGAACTTGAATTTAGGATACGATAAACCCTAGAATATGAACTAGTGCTAGAAAACGGAGAGAGAGGGATGCGGTGTTAGCAAACCATTGGTCGCCTTAGAGGTAGACGAGCTGGCCATGGTGTCGGTGTCGGTGACGTGGTGAAGGCGTAGAGTAGCAGTGGAGTCCGGCGATGGTGTGGACGTCGCAGTAGAGGCGCGGCCGCAGAGGCGGCGGTGAAGACGCGGCGGTGGTGGCTTCCTGTCGCTGGCAGCGCCCTCTCTCTAGATCGGCTTAGGGTTCGGATGTAGGTGGTGTTTGTGGCGGCTCAGGTGAACCTCGTGCCCTGTGCCCCGGCCCCACCTCCTTTTTATGGCGCTGTGCGATGGGGCCCACCAACCATAGATAGGGTTGGGCGCCCCCGATCAGGGCGTGGATCAGGGGTCCAATTAGCCGTTGGACCAAGTTGGTAGAGATCAACCTAACAAGATCATCATCAACAGTAGGAGGCAGCCGTACCTCTGCACGCAAGATGCATCTACTTGAGCCCTGCGCTTCGTTCGTGAACACCTGCGTCGGTCTGTGTCCACTGCCCGCTCCACCGAGCTCCATCGTGTCAAGCCGACGGGAGGGATGCACGAAAGCCGCGGCCAGCCCGAAGAGCGGGAACAGGAGGACGAGGTCAGCCGACTCAACACTCACGCCAAGCAGCGGCTGATCCACGAACGCCCGGCGAGCTGCTGGAGCACTAGGACGCGTCGGCGACGGCGCATGCATGTAGGTGCAGGTGTGCTTGCACATACGTGCTCACGTGCAAGCTAACAAGCCAGGAGATGCGTGCATGCATGCGTGCTTGCACATACGTGCTCACGTGCAAGAGGGCTGCCCGACAGCACGCCAAGATGAAGATCCATCTCAGCAGCATAGGGAAGCTCGGCCGCCGCCGGGTCATGGGCTCCCGCTGGCCCGCTAGGCCCGCTGTAGGGGCCCCTATATGTAGATATGAATTGTAACGCATTGCTACTATCATTATAGGGTGCGAGTCCTATGCGCCATATATAATCAGCCTATAGGCTCAATGTAATATATATCTACAGTTTGGGGGGCAATACCTTTTCTAAAAATTTCTAATAAGTTGCTTCCTTGACGATCCAAGATGACGACTAGGTGTTGCAACGGCCTGGTGTACGTGATGATCATGTGGTTGTTGCTCATTATACTCTCTGCATCGCTTGCACAATGTAAGAAGTGTAATTTACAATCCTTTGTTCTCGTTCCATTGCGTTCATATGTGCATGTGGGAAAAAATCTGGACCTGCGAGGGTATGACCTAGGTATTGCATTAAGAAGAAGACATTCTCACGCAGATTCAGAAAACCCCTGAATCCCTGCCCCACCCTTACACAGCGGCACCGTCGTCCTGTGAGAACGGACTGGTCCTTAGACCTGTGCTTTAGCGTGGGACAGACGAGGGGAATTTTTTAAACCCAACCTAAAATTCGCCCCCACGGCAAGATCAGGGTCAATTTTTGCATTTTAAGATCGTGCCCTGCTGATCGAGACTATCGAGACTGCTACTGTTGCTTTAATGGACAGCCATCTTTGTGTTACGCTATAATGGACGACTGTAAAGCGAACTGCCCCGACTGCAACCCCAAATGTCCTGCTGCCGCAGCCGTCAGTCCTACAGAGCGTCAACTGATGAATTCTTCCTTACACTATTAGGATGTTGTGTGCTCTTAGAATCGAAACGGAATAAACATGTATACAAAACTATAATTATCTGAATAAATCTTCTTGTGACCTTCTACCATTCATTTTGCTTTATCTATTATTTGTTTTCAGATAGAGGCTGACACATAGATTCTTTTTTTTCGAAACTGCTGACACAAAGATTCTAGAAAATAAGGCCAGTTCCTCGCTCTCTCCTTCATTTGGTATTCAGCACCCGAGAGCCACCCGGCAGCCCACGGGTTCTATTCAGGCCCTCCTCGCACCTCCCCTATTTTTTTCCTGTTTGACTGATTTCGTCTTTCACATCCGTTAGTTTTCTTTTTGACCAGATTATTTTTCGCCTTTCTCGTCGTGTTTGGCGGCTAATTTTTTTTAATGCGAATAGTACTCGTCCTCTGTCTTTGGGACTTTACCGCGGTTTGGAAGGATCACGCTGACGCCACACCCTGCATCAATCGGCCCCGTGCGCACCACGATTTACTGGCCGGTGGCAACAGGCTGCACCGCTACAAGATCGGCCTGACGCCAATGGTGCACGCACTTTGATCAGCAGCACGCTTCATCGCAAGGTCTGGTCACGTAGATTATTTTTAAATTTTACTTTGGTATAGTCAATCGATTTGGATTTTACGACTTGATGTAGCCACAAATCCTAGGTTTCATAATATATCTTACAATAAAAAAGAGATTGCAATGGAGTTTATGACCGATAAACTTTTTGATGACTTTGATGCAATAATCCATACACCGATAGTACTATTAACTTAATACACGTGAGTTCCTTCAGCATTTTTTTATTTGCCATGATATTTTAAGTATCGATAAAATCAACAGATTTTTATATTATACAAAATTGATGTATGCATAGTTAGTGCTAATTTTAGTGGTATACTCGGTATATGATTGGTCTCTATAAATATTTTGAAATCATATTATATTATATATTTTTCGAACTTGCTAGCGCCCGGACGTCTGATCCAGGGTGCTAGCCTCGGACGGTACCCGCTTAGTGAGCAACCACCCTAGCACATCGGGCTTGCGAGCAAGCACCCCAACAGCGGGCCCGCGCCACCACAGACGTCGCCTGCGCCGCCAACCGCTTCCCACACACATTTATATGCAACACCTGATCTAATTTTGAAATATCCATATATAACAGTTGCAACGTACAAAACAAGATAGATGACACACTTGAAATATGTGTCTGAAACACTTGTAAAAACACCTAAAACACACTTGAAGACCATTCCAAACATATGCAACATCCAGATAAAACATGCAATAGACGTAGAAAAACACTTGAAACATACGCTTGCAACATGCATTATATGCAACATCCAGATATATACTTTTATAACATCTTGATGAAAACACTTGCAACATACATTTATTACAGATGAAACATTTGGAACATACACTTGAAACATACGTGCATAGCCATTGCAACATATGTAACATCCCGATCTACTTTTGCAATATCCCGATCTACTTTGATACGAAACACTTGCAACATACCGCTAAAATATCTGAAACACCTGAACATAAGTTTGCAACATCCGCTTTCAGCGCAACATCTTCTTACTGCTTGGGAATGAAGGCTCATCGGCGTTGTGGTGTTCACCGGTGTAGAGATCGCCGGTGGTGCGGAGCTCACCGCCTTGGTGGAGAAGGCCGCGACATGTCCGGTGCAGAAGGCCGTAAAGGATCTGGCGCGAGCTATCACCACTCCTGTGGAGAAGGGCGTCCACACAATGGAGAAAGCCGCGACGGATGGGAGGCACGGCGGAGATGGAGGAAGACGGGTGGCCGCGCTCGGACACGGTGGAGATGCCGATCACGGCGCTGCAGAATGGAAGCGTCTGAGTGTTGGAAACCTTCTGGAGAACGAAAGCGCTCGAGTGTTGGAGAGGATACAATTGTTGGGCCGTTGTACTGGTGTCACGGCCTGTGAACGGGAGTGCCCGCAAGCACAGCATTTTTGTTTTTTCGTTTGTTTGGCCACCACCATATATAATTTCTGGCTCCGCCGCTGCATGACGCGATTCGCAGAGGCCGGCGAGCCGTGGCAAAAGTGCAGCTGCGTGGAGGTATGTGAGGCCCCGCTTTGCGCAGAGGCCGATGAGTGTGGCAACGCAGAGGCGGTCCTCGCAGAGGCAAGTTAGCATGTGGTGCTGCGGAGGCTGGCAAGCCGCAACAGGAGTGCAACAACACGAAGGCGGTCCTCGCAAAGGTGAGCGCGCTTTGCATGTGGCAGTGGAGAGGCCAACGAGCTGCGGCAGGAGCGCAGCTGTGAGCACGCAAGGAGTGATAGAAACGACGTCGCCCCTTCCAACAAGGTATCCGATGGTTTCTTCTGCTTCGTTAGATGTGAAGACTCGATTTCTATTTAAAAACGGTTTCTACGTTTTTGCATGTCTACTCGTTAAATCGCTTATCACATCAGCAAAATGGTTATATGACAGGGTAATTAATGCACATGGAAACTACGAGGGTGTGTTTGTTTGCCTCGACCGGGCTGGTCCGTGCAGAGGAATAGAGTCAGGGTATTCCTAGGCATGTCAGACTCGTGTAACGTCTCTTATTTGGTGGACTTATATTTGTTGGGTCTAGCTTTCTGCAGGTGTTGTTTGTTTGTCTGGATCTATTGTGGGTCCAACACCTCAGCCACCCATGTCCGCCACTCACGTTTGTCCATTTATCGCCGAGATGAGGATCGGAGCGAGCCACGCCCTGGATAAACGAAACCCCACGGCCAAGCTCTACGGTGCTTTAAGTACCGTGCGATCTAGACCCGTGTGCGGCGCGTCGAGGCAAATAAACACGCCCGATTTCAACAGCTTAGTCAGGTTGTGGCCCGCGTCTAGGCAAACAAACACGACCTGATAGTTTCTGCATGTGACTATGTGAGTACCCTTATGAATCGCTTCACGTAAATGTTGGTGTCGTTGTTTAGTGTAATTCTAAAAAAATGTAAATGCTGGCAATGTTTCACAAATCACGAGGCTTGGTTGATCATCATCAGTAGTAAAGTACGCTTGAAGTGTATCGCGTATTCCGCGTGCTTCTTCGGCTATCCTTATCCTCAGTTCACCTTGCTGCAGTTGAGCCTGACCTCCGTCGGCGTTCCGGGCGACGGCTTCAGGTCGCCCATCTTTATCATCGCGGTCACGAAGTCGGCGGAGAACAGTGCGGCGTTGCTGCTGTACTGCATCACCAGCGCATCCTGCGAGCCGCCATTGAAGAGCTCCTGGTCCGAGTGCAGCAGCCCCTCCTGCGCCACCAGGTTCTGGTAGTAGGCGTTGTCGAACGCGTCCTGGGTCCGCACGTCCAAGGGGGCAACGAGACTGTCGCCGCCCGACCGCGGGCACCCCCGCCGCCGCTGCCTCGCGAAGGTGGCGTTGATGTTGCGCTCGCCGTAGATGCGGCTGCGGAAGAACTGGCACTGCGCTCGCCCGACGGTGTGCGCGCCCGACAGCGCCGTCATGTCGCGCGGCGAGAGGTTCTTGCTGCCGAACAGGTCTTTGAGTGTGGAGAGGCTGGACCCGGGGCCTGGGAGGTTGGAGTTGGCCACGCTCTGGCTCGCCGTCCGCGAGTCCCTGCGGCCGAGCGGCACGCTCCACGTCGGCCCTCCTAGCTGCATGCATGGATGTGCAAGCAATGCACCAATATGATCCGAGTCAGACAGTGCACGTACTGGCACAAATGAAGGAGGTGCAGTGTGGCATAGGCACACTGTACGAACCAGGTTGACTCCATCACGCGCGGCGAGCGCGACGATGTCGGCGCAGGAGACGGTGGCCTTGCAGGACGCTTCCACCTGCGCCTTGATGGCGTCGATCACCTCGTACCCACGGACAGACTTGAAGTTGGGGCCGGCGTTCTTCTCCCCGGTGAAGGACGGCGTGTCGTCCAGGAGGATCGAGCCGTCGCACCCCTGGCATGTGGCATGACAACAAATAGATTAAAACACATTGATTGATTGATTCAGTGGCACATTGTAGCGCAGGATATGATGGTGGTGCACGACAATGTCAGGTACCACGCTTGTTACTGCGCGCGGCCTACATTGACGAAGCAGTCGTGGAAGAACATGCGGAGGATGGAGGCGCCCATCCGCTTCTCCTTCCCCACGGCGGCCGCCATCCCTGACCGCACGATGGCGGACAGCTGCGGGCACGTGTTGTTGTAGAAGTTGGGCGAGAGCTGCTGAGCCGCGGCGCAGCCAAGAACGGCGAGGACGATGGCAAGGGCAAGGAAGGCTGTCGACCTGGAGAAGACGGCCATGTCTGATATGTTTGTAGTATGTTTGCCCGATAGATGTGATGACGAGCTGCATTGGACGGTCTGCAATTTATAGTGCGAGACGCATGAGAGGAAGTTTCGTCACGGAATGTCTGAATAGTTGGAAGCGCCTGCGTCTCGCTAATATCACCCACTTAAACTAATGAAATAAAAATTCCACAAATATGTAACGACTGAGAACCAACTGGGGTCAACACCGATTTCTTGTCTGATGAGTACTCCTTAACGGAAAGCAACAGTAGTTTAATAAGGTCTTAAACTGAATGGAGAGACAATTTGTTATATGTGATGTTTGTTAGCATCTTTGATTGGCTCCATAGTTTTTGCAGTGCAATAAATAGAGAATTAAGGATAAGGCAGTGAAATAAATAGAAAATTAAGGATAAGGCGAGGACGCTCATCATCATCATCCGTGGGTGTGATGGAATTAACAAGCACGTGTAAGAACTATGTGACTTTTTTGTCTGTATACAGTATACATACTCTCCATACACATGCTTGTAATTTGCAAATTGTCATTGACAACTCAGGAACACACATTACCATCTATCGAGAATCGAGATATAGTTGTGTGTTCCTTTCCCTCTTTCGAAACTCAACGATAGGTGCCGATTCATGATTTTGATATGTTTGTGTTTGCTTATCAATAATCTTGGAAAGCTTTTGAAGCTGTTTGACAGCAAATCGCATAGCTGTAATGAATGAAGACCCAGTTCTGATTATAGCATATGTAATGCTAAATGATCAAGCGGCAATAATTCGATCAGCTGGCCAAGCGATGGTTTTAACCTAAAATGTTCCCATATATGCAACAGCAGCATTTGTTTCTGTTAAGCTAGATTTCAAAGATGCCCACCGCTTCGAAAAGTTTATAATAAGGCTGTCACATATCCGTATGGAGAGACAGTGGGTGCCAATGAACTAGCTTAACAAACTATTTGTTTAGTTCCATGCATTACGTGATGGTGATGATAGGAGCAACTGACTCGTGTTTGCTCATGTATCATCTAAGTAGCAATCAATCACCGAGGCGATGCCTGATGAGATGATTGATGATATGTATGTCCATTGGGTGGCATTCCATTGGATCATGTGATGCCAATAATTCCTGGGATTCAACCATCATCTGTACTGTACTTAATATAAACTATAGGGGAGCTGGAAAGACCACTTATGCAGGTGGTGGAAGCGTGAGCGTTTTCGACATTCAAATCGTGTTGCCCCAGGTTACAACTGCTGCCAACACCTTGTTTGTGATCATCTCGATCGATTATTAGTATGTTGCTAACAAACAGCCACACTAAATATAGAAGACCGTGGTGGTGGGCCGGTAGTGGGGAACTGTACCAGTTGCAATAGGGGAAGTGCAGATAGAGGACCAGGAGTATAAATAACTAGGAGAGTTTCCTGCGCGCTACTGTGGGATTTTAAAAAACTTTATCATTGAAAGAAGCAAAATATTTTAGATGAAGGATTATGGAGAGCACGTAGAGAATTTGGAGTTTGCTGGGAGAGCATGATATGGTGCATTATTTTTTCAAATGAAGGAAGCTCGCCATGGGGTTAACGACAACTTGGAAACTACATAATAGAAACCGATACTCCCATAAACAAAATGGACAAATATCACTTAAGCAGGAATTTCTAAACAATATTTTAGAGAAATTGGCTTGGGGAGTTGACTCGCAACCTTCCCACACTCTTGCTCTCCTAGTCTGACTCTTCTAGTCTCCCTCTATTGGTGTGATCTCCAATAAATATATTACTAACTTAAAATAAGATAGGTTTTAATTATTTTAACTATATAAGAAAATTGTTATTATTTTGTTCTCTATAGATAGCACAAACACAAATCTTTGAAATCTTGAGCTGCATAAACTACATCAACGTGAAGATAGCCGATCATAATGGTAAAGAAAAGATATATTGTTTCTTCAAAAAAAAAAAAGACAACCTGTAGAAATGGTTCCGGGAAGGATCCAACTGCATGATGAGAAAAATATAAGAACATAAGTTAGAAAATGACAAACTTAACTGATGGGAAGATATGGACCTTCTGCCTTTGCGATGGCAGCTAATTCATGTTCATTGTTTGAACTAATAAAAAACATTAATAAGAACAGCTAATTGAGAAACACCAGATCAATTGGGGGTGTATCTTTTTTTTCTTTTGAAGCAATCTGGAGGGGGTATTCTAAACGACATATGCATGTAATAAAATCTGAATAATCAGTCATGTCTTAAAAATTTTAAACAGCTAGCGGTGTTTGATATCATTGACTAACCTGCTTATTGACTTAAAAGAGAGAAGTAGGAAATCCCATGTGTACCGGCAGCAGATGGCTTATGCATAGACAAGTCGATAATACACCATAAGTTGATTTGTTAAGAGAGAGAGAGAGAGAGAGAGAGAAAGAGAGATATGAATCACTGATGTCTATCAAGGCTTTGCGATTGGGCAAGGGGAGGTGATCATCATTTCCTTGTTGTTGCAGTGCTTCATAAATAATTGGGTGGAATGACTGGAGAGAGGGGAAGGGACATGACGGTTCGTGCTTCACATGACTCACCACCGGCTGGATATCAAACATTACACATGGACGGATAGATATGTTTGGAAACTCGTGATCCAATGGCAAAAATTAAAAGTGATCACGTGGTTTAACGTGGTTGTAGATAAAAATCAGAGTCAATGACTGTGAGTGGGTTCCATCTATATAGGTTATATAGATTAAGGAGAGTGTGGAGGAACATGTGCCAAATAAGAATTCAAGGTGTATAGAGAAAATCAAGAAGGGACACTTTATAGAAAACTTAAAATTACATCAATTATGGATTGCTAAATGTTTCTTATCTAGATTCTAAATTCTTGAAAGTTGTGCACAAGGTTTTCGTTATCGGAAATAAAAATTTAGCGGAGGTCATAGATAAATAGGATAAGCAGGATATATCGGAAATATCGGACCAAATTCAAAAAAAAATCAAATTGTTTTGAAAAAAATTCGTAGAATTTAACTTGAAACTATTCCTAAGCTATTAAACATCACTTATTCACAGATAAAAACAAGAATAAAACATTATAAGTGTGGGACCGTCATGCGATAGAATTTGGGTTGTTTGTGTGGGAGCAGGAAAGAAGGGAAAAATTTGGCCGATATCAAATTTTATCGGACCTTGTGGATATAACGGAAATTTCCGTGAATTTCGGCCGATAAAAAAAACCTTGGTTGTGCATACCACCAGATAAGGATTGTCAAAAGTTTTACACCACAAATGTTTTGAAGTGTGGAAGCTTGGAGGAAATGACTCCCATTTGTTTGCCCCATATAAAGTTTGCGCATATATGAAGGTCTATATGTACAAGCTACTTCATATAAAGACCTGATGATCGAGCAAAAATCGAGCCAGGTCTGCAAAAAGGCTGACTATTTTCGGGCTTAAAATTTGTGCCCAGGCCCACCTATGGGTAGGTTCGGGCCTCACATTTTTGGCTGGGATTGGGCCTAGGCGGGCTGCCGTGAGGTTTTAGAGACAAATTTAAAAATAATAATATGACTCAGGCTCATGTCGAGAAATTTTTTTCTAGGCTGCCCAGACGCTATCCAATAAGGATAGCAGGCCAGGCCAAGCCCAACGAGCTCAAATAATCAAGCCAGTTTTGCTCAGGTCTAGTGATATACTACAAAGACAGAAAGATACATTTTAATTTGGCTCTATTATAAAAAAAATTCTAGTCTATATACATAATCACTAACACATCCCTTGGAAACGATCCTTAGAAAAGACCCCAAAGAATGATAGAATGTAAACCATGGACACTACAGCCTTGCATTGGGCAGGTCAATCCTTGTAAAAGAGAGATGTGGTAGGACTTTTGATAGTTTAGGGAAAAAATACATCATACATGGCATCATATTAATGAAACTTTGAAACATTTTACTTTAACTATAGTGCATTTGTACAACTTGTGTGCCACACATTTGTATGACTTTTGAAATTTATTAAGAGCAATGCTATTTTTATGACATAGTGATCTACATACAAAGTTATCATCATTGTGCTCCTAAACTTGCCATCTAGGCCTAGGCGGAGGCAAAGTTCTTAGTACTAGTGCGGTTGTGCCGACTACTGACTCATGAATGTGGGGATCGTACCACTTGGTAATACTTGTTTGCATACTGAGAGAAAAAAATGAAGGGGGAACCTTCTTACAACAAACTTATAGAGTATAGTAATAATTAAGGATAAGTGGTAAGCATTACAAATTATTATGTGAATTATGGATTATTGAAAATTATGTATACCATATACTAAATGATGGCCCGAATGCTTTTGCACAATACATTCAAAAAAGACAGTTCTATGTGAATGTTCAACATATTACACTCAAAGAACATTTTACACAAATGTTTCCTTGTTTATAAACGAAAATGTATACACATCTTCGAGCATGTACATTTGTTGTCTAAACCATTTAGATTCCTCTCCTTGTATCTTTCTTGCTTGCGATTGTCTCACTCGATTAATCAGTCATAATTATTTTATTAGTGTGTTCAACAAATGGCCACACTTATGGTGGTAGCAAGTGTGGAAAGATGAATGAACTATATGCTTGAAACCATACTATTACAGAGGAAGTTGTTGTAAGAGAAGTTGTAGATGAAAATTAAGGAATATCAATGTTTCAGACATTACCTTTATTAGGAATATGTTATATGTGAATGTTTCGCATAATAGACAATACGATCAAAAAAATTTTGCTCAAATGTTTCAAACACATTTATTTTCACTTCTTGGAAATTTTCATTCATCCTTGCTTACGGCTGCAAATGGTTGGGTGCATTACTGCTCAAATTGTTTGTATTTCTCTACTTTTCTCTTTCTTGCTTATGATCCTCTCACTCAACTCCTCAACTACACTTATTTATTAGAATGTTTAAGGAACAGCCACACCTATGTTGGTGGCAGTGCGTGAGATGGGATAATCATGTGTTTTATACCATATTGTCATAGAAGAAGCTTGCTTTAAGATTTGCCAATTGCTGATGATAGAATGTTTCACAAATTATATGAAAAAATGTTTATGTGAATGTTTCATAAATTAGATTCTACATGTTTTTATGTCATTAGAGAAATTAACTTCCAAGAAGTAGACCAAGGTAATAAGAAAAGGTCTAGGCATATCTCCTTAAAACATAAAATGCAAGAAAAAAAACTAGAATTACCATTGGTGATACCGGTGTTTGCATCTTCTTCTCTAACAGAGTCCATGTTTATGATATCATTAGAATCAATAGAGTCCAACTTTTGCGATCCTTGGCCACTAATTTTGATTTGGAATGGAATCTTGTTTGACTTGCCAATCCCTTCTTCTCGGTGAGCCCTTAAAACTTTTGCTTTTTGGGTGGACTTTAATCACCTACCTTAACATGAGTTGAAGGCAGAGCATGTTGCTTTATCGCTTCGAATTGCTTGTTGTTCGTTTCTTTATTTCCACCTTGACTACCATCCACGGTTGTTTGCACCTTGCCTGTGGTCATATCACTTAATTTCTCTTTGGAAATGAACAATCCTTCAAACATTCACTTCTTGGGTGGGATTAATATCCTGCCTCAACATGAGTTAAACGCTAGGCATTTTGCTACTCTATCGCTTTGGCTTTCTATCGACATAATATCGTCAGCAGTCCTCCAAGAGGTATCCCACGAAGGTAGATTGATCAGCAAAGGTGCGTGTAATCAAGAACAAGAAGGCAATAGTGACACAAGAGTTAGACAGGTTCGGGCCGTCTGCACGACGTAATACCCTACTCCTGTGGTCTATTGGTTTGTATTGGCTATCGTATGATATTGCATGTGATTAGATGCCTTAGACAAAGCCTAGGATCCGTATGGGGATGTCGACTAGGGAACCCCTGCCTCTCCTTATATGCTCTAGAGGGGTAGGGTTACAAGGAAAGTATCATATTTGGTATTATACATCTAATAAATCACATCTTCTTGTAGCATTGCGGTGCACGTCGACCAGTGCCGTGCGCCGCATGCCTTGATCTTGTGGGCTGGGCCACCTCTGATGGTGCGGCCCATGTCTTGTCCTGTGGGTACCGGGGGTCATACCCCCATAGTTAGTCCCCAAGCACCTTGTATTCGCTGAGCAACACCGTCTTGAGCTTGTCCGAGCTGTCCAAATTGTTGTTGATCATCAGGAACAGGTGTCCGACTAGTTTAACTAGGAGCCAAGCTGTTGAAGCGAGAATCCAAGCAGTTGAACAGGTGTCCGAGCAGTTGAACTGTCATCCGAGCTGTTGTGCGAGCAGTGGGAACGGCGTCCGAGCAGTTCAACTGTGAGCAAGCCTAGACTTACTCCAAGCTGAGGTTTGTCAGAAGGATGTAAGAGGCTCAAGATAAAATTTGAAAATTCTTCCCCTTAGGAGAAGTGTAGCCACTTAGACTCCGTCAATGAGGATGGTAAATCAAGAAATAAGCACTACATTCACCGCCAGATGAAGTGTAGCCACTTAGTCCCCGAGCCTGCTGGAAGATGAAGAATGAATCTTGTAGTAGGGTCAAAGAAAATAAGCCTGAAAGTTTGCCGATGTCATCTGACATGCACGTATCAAGACCCCTGACGTGCTACCCAAGATCAGCACCCTGATCCAAACAGTATGGAGCAGCTTGATAGTACACCGATGAGACGTAGCAAGATCCGACCACCAAGAGAGTCCCCAGGTTTGCTGGCGATGCTTGCACGAAGAATCCGAACACCGAGGATTCCGCAGCTTAGCTAGCGAGCCCCAGCGTGGCTGACGATGAAGCGACGAACAATCCAAACACCGTGGAGTCCTCAACTTAGCTGGCGAGCCCCTAGCATAGCTGACGATGAAGCCCATGCGATGAGCAGTCCAACCAACTGGTCGGCGGCAAAGTGAACGCCGAGCAGGAGTGAGTGCCGAGCAGTCCGACTAGTTGGTCCGACCACCCAGACGATGATCATCTTGTCTAGTCCCTGAGCGTAAGCTCATTGACCGAGTCGTGTCCTGCGAAACAAATGTGTTGAATGGGTAGTATATGATGTAAAAATAAAATATATAAACTCTAGAGAAGAATCAACAATGGTGATGAAATAGCATATGCGGCTAGGTGATCAGTTGGTGTGAACACTTAGTGTTATTCTGAAGATGTATTTATATTTAATATAAACCGTCCGACCAGTTAGTGTGTAGATGAGTCTCCAGTCCTAGCTAGCCTGTTAATCATGACACGGAGTGCGGAGCCCATGTGCGTGTAGGAAGAGCAGGGCGTCACTAAGAAGGCGCTGCCGACCACCCCAAATGCAGAGGGCAAGCGCTCGTGCACGTGTAGGGAGAAACCGGAGACAGAGCCGTCTCTAGGAACATCTAAGCATCAACATGGCTATTCGGGGATTTGCCTTAGGCTTAGCTGTATGTCATCTTTAAGATGGTATACATGAAAGAAAATGGTTTGGAGAACAAACATGGAAAAAATAGCTCAGAGAAACATCATGGCGATATATGAAGATTGGAGAATATTTAGAAGAATATTAAAGCGTGACTTAGCTTTAGACGGAATGTCTTGTCGGCGGCGTATGGCGTTATCTGGTCGGCGTTGACAAAATTGCCCGGCCCTCGAGCTTTCTGAACTATCGTCATGGCGGCGATCACGGTTGTCACGGCGCCGTTCTTCGCAGCGATCATCATTGCGACGCAGTAGGTGGTCGGAGTAAATAGTCCAGGCGACGTCATCCTTATATTAGTGGTCGGCGAGAGGATAGATGTCTCAAATTTGGTCGGCGAAATTGTCCCTTAGGGCATCCTGATGGATGGTGGTCGTAACCCCTGGAGTTTCCTGATCGACCTCCGATAGATTAGAATCGGAGGGTGGTCGGCGTTGAACCAGAGTGGTCAGAGCCGATTCTACGAGGGAGAGGTAGTCAATGAGCCTCTAGCCAACCTGATCGATGGATGCGATCAGATCATCGTTGTCGATCTGCTTCCTCGGATAGTGGGGGAGCAGGCGGCGAGTTGTTGGTAAAGATGACATCGGAGGTGGTTCTGAGATCGGATCTGCTGTTGCAGGTGCTGGTGTTGTCGATGTAGAATCGATCTGCACTGGCTCGATGATCTCTCCGTCTTCGTCAGCATTGATGACCCAGGAGATCGATCCGACGGTGAAGATTTGGTCGGGCTTCGGAGAGGACGAAGAGCCTGCAAAATATACCATCTTGTTCGTCATGGAAATAGCACACACACCCCTACCTGGCGCGCCAACTGTCGATAAAATATCATCGGTAGTCCTCCGAGGGGTATCCCACGAAGGTAGATTGATTGGCAGAGGTGCGCGTAATCAAGAACAAGAAGACAACAGAGACATAAGAGTTAGACAGGTTCGGGCCGTCTGCACGACGTAATACAATACTCCTATGGTCTGTTGGTTTGTATTGGCTATCGTATAATATTGTGTGTGATCAGATGCCTTAGGCTAAGCCTAGGATCCGTATGGGAATGTCGACTAGGAGACCTCTGCCTCTCCTTATATGCTCTGGAGGGGTAGGGTTATAAGGAAAGTATCCTATTTGGTATTATACAATATCTAATAAATCACATCTTCTTGTAGACTTGCGGTGCACGCCGACCAGTGCCATGCGCCGCACGCCTTGATCTTGTGGGCTGGGCCACCTCTGATGGTGCGGCCCATGTCTTGTCCTGTGGGTACCGGGGGTCATACCCCCATAGTTAGTCCCCAAGCACCTTGTATTCGCTGAGCAACACCGTCTTGAGCTTGTCCGAGCTGTCCAAATTGTTGTTGATCATCAGGAACAGGTGTCCGACTAGTTTAACTAGGAGCCAAGCTGTTGAAGCGAGAATCCAAGCAGTTGAACAGGTGTCCGAGCAGTTGAACTGTCATCCGAGCTGTTGTGCGAGCAGTGGGAACGGCGTCCGAGCAGTTCAACTGTGAGCAAGCCTAGACTTACTCCAAGCTGAGGTTTGTCAGAAGGATGTAAGAGGCTCAAGATAAAATTTGAAAATTCTTCCCCTTAGGAGAAGTGTAGCCACTTAGACTCCGTCAATGAGGATGGTAAATCAAGAAATAAGCACTACATTCACCGCCAGATGAAGTGTAGCCACTTAGTCCCCGAGCCTGCTGGAAGATGAAGAATGAATCTTGTAGTAGGGTCAAAGAAAATAAGCCTGAAAGTTTGCCGATGTCATCTGACATGCACGTATCAAGACCCCTGACGTGCTACCCAAGATCAGCACCCTGATCCAAACAGTATGGAGCAGCTTGATAGTACACCGATGAGACGTAGCAAGATCCGACCACCAAGAGAGTCCCCAGGTTTGCTGGCGATGCTTGCACGAAGAATCCGAACACCGAGGATTCCGCAGCTTAGCTAGCGAGCCCCAGCGTGGCTGACGATGAAGCGACGAACAATCCAAACACCGTGGAGTCCTCAACTTAGCTGGCGAGCCCCTAGCATAGCTGACGATGAAGCCCATGCGATGAGCAGTCCAACCAACTGGTCGGCGGCAAAGTGAACGCCGAGCAGGAGTGAGTGCCGAGCAGTCCGACTAGTTGGTCCGACCACCCAGACGATGATCATCTTGTCTAGTCCCTGAGCGTAAGCTCATTGACCGAGTCGTGTCCTGCGAAACAAATGTGTTGAATGGGTAGTATATGATGTAAAAATAAAATATATAAACTCTAGAGAAGAATCAACAATGGTGATGAAATAGCATATGCGGCTAGGTGATCAGTTGGTGTGAACACTTAGTGTTATTCTGAAGATGTATTTATATTTAATATAAACCGTCCGACCAGTTAGTGTGTAGATGAGTCTCCAGTCCTAGCTAGCCTGTTAATCATGACACGGAGTGCGGAGCCCATGTGCGTGTAGGAAGAGCAGGGCGTCACTAAGAAGGCGCTGCCGACCACCCCAAATGCAGAGGGCAAGCGCTCGTGCACGTGTAGGGAGAAACCGGAGACAGAGCCGTCTCTAGGAACATCTAAGCATCAACATGGCTATTCGGGGATTTGCCTTAGGCTTAGCTGTATGTCATCTTTAAGATGGTATACATGAAAGAAAATGGTTTGGAGAACAAACATGGAAAAAATAGCTCAGAGAAACATCATGGCGATATATGAAGATTGGAGAATATTTAGAAGAATATTAAAGCGTGACTTAGCTTTAGACGGAATGTCTTGTCGGCGGCGTATGGCGTTATCTGGTCGGCGTTGACAAAATTGCCCGGCCCTCGAGCTTTCTGAACTATCGTCATGGCGGCGATCGCGGTTGTCACGGCGCCGTTCTTCGCGGCGATCATCATTGCGACGCAGTAGGTGGTCGGAGTAAATAGTCCAGGCGACGTCATCCTTATATTAGTGGTCGGCGAGAGGATAGATGTCTCCAATTTGGTCGGCGAAATTGTCCCTTAGGGCATCCTGATGGATGGTGGTCGTAACCCCTGGAGTTTCCTGATCGACCTCCGATAGATTAGAATCGGAGGGTGGTCGGCGTTGAACCAGAGTGGTCAGAGCCGATTCTACGAGGGAGAGGTAGTCAATGAGCCTCTAGCCAACCTGATCGATGGATGCGATCAGATCATCGTTGTCGATCTGCTTCCTCGGATAGTGGGGGAGCAGGCGGCGAGTTGTTGGTAAAGATGACATCGGAGGTGGTTCTGAGATCGGATCTGCTGTTGCAGGTGCTGGTGTTGTCGATGTAGAATCGATCTGCACTGGCTCGATGATCTCTCCGTCTTCGTCAGCATTGATGACCCAGGAGATCGATCCGACGGTGAAGATTTGGTCGGGCTTCGGAGAGGACGAAGAGCCTGCAAAATATACCATCTTGTTCGTCATGGAAATAGCACACACACCCCTACCTGGCGCGCCAACTGTCGATAAAATATCATCGGTAGTCCTCCGAGGGGTATCCCATGAAGGTAGATTGATTGGCAGAGGTGCGCGTAATCAAGAACAAGAAGGCAACAGAGACATAAGAGTTAGACAGGTTCGGGCCGTCTGCACGACGTAATACAATACTCCTATGGTCTGTTGGTTTGTATTGGCTATCGTATAATATTGTGTGTGATCAGATGCCTTAGGCTAAGCCTAGGATCCGTATGGGAATGTCGACTAGGAGACCTCTGCCTCTCCTTATATGCTCTGGAGGGGTAGGGTTATAAGGAAAGTATCCTATTTGGTATTATACAATATCTAATAAATCACATCTTCTTGTAGACTTGCGGTGCACGCCGACCAGTGCCATGCGCCGCACGCCTTGATCTTGTGGGCTGGGCCACCTCTGATGGTGCGGCCCATGTCTTGTCCTGTGGGTACCGGGGGTCATACCCCCATAGTTAGTCCCCAAGCACCTTGTATTCGCTGAGCAACACCGTCTTGAGCTTGTCCGAGCTGTCCAAATTGTTGTTGATCATCAGGAACAGGTGTCCGACTAGTTTAACTAGGAGCCAAGCTGTTGAAGCGAGAATCCAAGCAGTTGAACAGGTGTCCGAGCAGTTGAACTGTCATCCGAGCTGTTGTGCGAGCAGTGGGAACGGCGTCCGAGCAGTTCAACTGTGAGCAAGCCTAGACTTACTCCAAGCTGAGGTTTGTCAGAAGGATGTAAGAGGCTCAAGATAAAATTTGAAAATTCTTCCCCTTAGGAGAAGTGTAGCCACTTAGACTCCGTCAATGAGGATGGTAAATCAAGAAATAAGCACTACATTCACCGCCAGATGAAGTGTAGCCACTTAGTCCCCGAGCCTGCTGGAAGATGAAGAATGAATCTTGTAGTAGGGTCAAAGAAAATAAGCCTAAAAGTTTGCCGATGTCATCTGACATGCACGTATCAAGACCCCTGACGTGCTACCCAAGATCAGCACCCTGATCCAAACAGTATGGAGCAGCTTGATAGTACACCGATGAGACGTAGCAAGATCCGACCACCAAGAGAGTCCCCAGGTTTGCTGGCGATGCTTGCACGAAGAATCCGAACACCGAGGATTCCGCAGCTTAGCTAGCGAGCCCCAGCGTGGCTGACGATGAAGCGACGAACAATCCAAACACCGTGGAGTCCTCAACTTAGCTGGCGAGCCCCTAGCATAGCTGACGATGAAGCCCATGCGATGAGCAGTCCAACCAACTGGTCGGCGGCAAAGTGAACGCTGAGCAGGAGTGAGTGCCGAGCAGTCCGACTAGTTGGTCCGACCACCCAGACGATGATCATCTTGTCTAGTCCCTGAGCGTAAGCTCATTGACCGAGTCGTGTCCTGCGAAACAAATGTGTTGAATGGGTAGTATATGATGTAAAAATAAAATATATAAACTCTAGAGAAGAATCAACAATGGTGATGAAATAGCATATGCGGCTAGGTGATCAGTTGGTGTGAACACTTAGTGTTATTCTGAAGATGTATTTATATTTAATATAAACCGTCCGACCAGTTAGTGTGTAGATGAGTCTCCAGTCCTAGCTAGCCTGTTAATCATGACACGGAGTGCGGAGCCCATGTGCGTGTAGGAAGAGCAGGGCGTCACTAAGAAGGCGCTGCCGACCACCCCAAATGCAGAGGGCAAGCGCTCGTGCACGTGTAGGGAGAAACCGGAGACAGAGCCGTCTCTAGGAACATCTAAGCATCAACATGGCTATTCGGGGATTTGCCTTAGGCTTAGCTGTATGTCATCTTTAAGATGGTATACATGAAAGAAAATGGTTTGGAGAACAAACATGGAAAAAATAGCTCAGAGAAACATCATGGCGATATATGAAGATTGGAGAATATTTAGAAGAATATTAAAGCGTGACTTAGCTTTAGACGGAATGTCTTGTCGGCGGCGTATGGCGTTATCTGGTCGGCGTTGACAAAATTGCCCGGCCCTCGAGCTTTCTGAACTATCGTCATGGCGGCGATCACGGTTGTCACGGCGCCGTTCTTCGCAGCGATCATCATTGCGACGCAGTAGGTGGTCGGAGTAAATAGTCCAGGCGACGTCATCCTTATATTAGTGGTCGGCGAGAGGATAGATGTCTCAAATTTGGTCGGCGAAATTGTCCCTTAGGGCATCCTGATGGATGGTGGTCGTAACCCCTGGAGTTTCCTGATCGACCTCCGATAGATTAGAATCGGAGGGTGGTCGGCGTTGAACCAGAGTGGTCAGAGCCGATTCTACGAGGGAGAGGTAGTCAATGAGCCTCTAGCCAACCTGATCGATGGATGCGATCAGATCATCGTTGTCGATCTGCTTCCTCGGATAGTGGGGGAGCAGGCGGCGAGTTGTTGGTAAAGATGACATCGGAGGTGGTTCTGAGATCGGATCTGCTGTTGCAGGTGCTGGTGTTGTCGATGTAGAATCGATCTGCACTGGCTCGATGATCTCTCCGTCTTCGTCAGCATTGATGACCCAGGAGATCGATCCGACGGTGAAGATTTGGTCGGGCTTCGGAGAGGACGAAGAGCCTGCAAAATATACCATCTTGTTCGTCATGGAAATAGCACACACACCCCTACCTGGCGCGCCAACTGTCGATAAAATATCATCGGTAGTCCTCCGAGGGGTATCCCACGAAGGTAGATTGATTGGCAGAGGTGCGCGTAATCAAGAACAAGAAGACAACAGAGACATAAGAGTTAGACAGGTTCGGGCCGTCTGCACGACGTAATACAATACTCCTATGGTCTGTTGGTTTGTATTGGCTATCGTATAATATTGTGTGTGATCAGATGCCTTAGGCTAAGCCTAGGATCCGTATGGGAATGTCGACTAGGAGACCTCTGCCTCTCCTTATATGCTCTGGAGGGGTAGGGTTATAAGGAAAGTATCCTATTTGGTATTATACAATATCTAATAAATCACATCTTCTTGTAGACTTGCGGTGCACGCCGACCAGTGCCATGCGCCGCACGCCTTGATCTTGTGGGCTGGGCCACCTCTGATGGTGCGGCCCATGTCTTGTCCTGTGGGTACCGGGGGTCATACCCCAACACTTTCTCATTGTTTCTTTCTTCATTACCAACCTGACTACCAACCTTAGTTGCTTGCGCCTCACTTAGATCACTTATTTTCTCTAACATACTTCTCTGTGACAAATAGCACTGGTGGTAGCGTTGAATGAGGTGATAGGGGATATTGGTTCAAAGAAGCATGACAATTCTAGAAATGTAGGAAATTTAGAAGAACCAAAGAACAATTACGATTGTCGGTGGCTTTGTGACCGTTGGTGGCTTTTGTGATCGTTGAGAACACTTTTTTGAAATAGAAACTAATAAAACTTATAGATAGGTGATGAACTGTACCAAATATTTTGTTGCGTGAAATTTAATTGCTAAAGAGTATCGCGACAAAATAAATAGAAGGTGGATTTGAACTGCTGGAATCAAAATCATGAACACACAATGGTGATTGTGAAATATTTGACTTGGTTTCAAAAACTCAAAGTAAAATACCATCCTCATTCCACCTTCTAGAGACAAAATTATGCGCTTTGGCTCTCTTATTGCTAACAATTATATATAGTTGCGCATTTAATTCTATTCGACGCGCTAGCAACGTAGCCTTTGCCTCAATTTTATTCTGGCAAGCTGTGTAGAAGTAAATTTGTATTGAGAGCACTAATGGCAGCAAAAAACAATTGATTTTGCATAAAACGGTTGGTTTTACTCAATTGTGTCTCAGCAGTAGTAATCTTAATTATTGACACCATAAATGGCCTAAATTAAGAAGAGTGTGGCGTTAACATGTGTGATAAGCACTCAAGGTACACAGAGAAAATGAAGAAGGGACACATTATAGAAAACTTAAAATTGCATCAATTATGGATTGCAAAATGTTTCTCATTTGGACTCTAAATTCTTGAAAATTGTGCATACCACTAGATAAGGATTATTTTCCAATGTTTCACACCGCAAATGTTTTAAAGTGTGAAAGCATGAAGAAAATTACCCTCACTTTTTTGTCTTATATAGAGTTTGCGCACATAGGAAGGGTGTGTATGTACATGCTATGTTATATACCACAAAGACACAAAGATACATTTTAATTTGGCTTTGTAATGTTAAAATCCCTTTTTCTAGTCTATATACATAATCATGAACACATACCTTGGAAGAGATCCTCAGAAAAGACCACCATGGAACGATTGAAATGTAAACCATGGAACAATGCTTTGTATTGGACAGGTCATTCCTTGTAAAAAAAGTGTGGTAGGACTTTTGATAGTTTAGGAAAAAACACGTCATACATGGCATCAAATTAATGAAACTTTGAAACATTTTGCTTTAACTACAGTGCATTTGTACAACCAGTGCATGACACGCACATTTGATAGTTAAGGGCAATGTTGTTTTTATGATCCACTGATCTACATCCAAAGCTAATCATTATTGTGCTCAGGGCCCTGTTTGGGACCGCCTCTTGCGGAAAGAAGTCATGCAAGGGTACCAAATGCTGTCAACGAAATCTGGTCGGTAGTCTACCGAGGGGTATGCCTACGGTAGTAGATAAATCGGTGGAGGTGCGTGTGATTACGAACTAGATGGTAATACAAGCACCAAGACACAAGATTTAGACAGGTTCAGCCGTTAGTATGATGTAATACCTACATCCTGTGTTTCGATGTATTGCATTGAGATATATGGAGATACCTGACTAGGGGACCCCTGCCCCTCCTTATATGCTCTGGAGGGGTAGGGTTGTAAGAAAAATATCATATTTGGTATTATACAATATCTTATTGTAGCCTTGCGGTGCATGCCGACCAGTGTTGTGCGCCGCATGCCTTGATCTTGTAGGCTGGGCCACCTCTGATGGTGCGGCTCATGTCTTGTCTTATGGATACCGAGGGTATATCCCCCACAGCTAGTCCCCGAGCGTCTTGTATCCTTTGAGCAACGCTGTCTTGAACAAATTCGAGCACTTCGACGTGAAGCCGATTAGTTTAACCGGTGATCCGAGTAGTGGAAGTCAAAGCCGACCAGTTTAACTGGTGGCCTGGGCGGCGAAAGACGAAGTCGACCAGTTTAACTGGTGACCTGGACAGTGAAAGTCGAAGCCAACTAGTTTATCTGGTGACTTGGGCGGTCAAAGTCGAAGCCGACTAGTTTAACTGGTGACTTAGGTGGTGAAAGTCAATGTCGACCTATTTAACTGGTTAAGAGATCTCGGACTTAGCCAAGTAAGGCTTGCCAGAAGAATGTAAGGGGCTCAAGATAAAATTTAAAAATTCTTCCACTTAGAAGAAGTGTAGCCACTTAGACTCTGTTAATAAGGAGGGTAAATCCAGAAATAAGCACTACATTCACCGCCAGGTGAAGTGTAGCCACTTAGTCCCCGAGCATGCTGGAAGATGAAGAATAAATCTTGTAGCAGGGTCAAAGAAAAGAAGTCTAAAAGCTTGCCGACGTCATCTGACATGTGCGTATCAAGACCCAGACGTGCTGCCTAAGATCAGCACCCTGATCCGAACAGCATGGAGCAGCTTCATAGCACACCGATAAGACGTAGCAAGACCTGACCACCAAGGGAGTCCCCAGCTTAGCTGGCGACGCTTGCACGAAGAATCCGAACAACGAGGAGTCCCGAGCGTAGCTGGCGAGCCCCCAACGTAGATGATGATGAAGCCCATGCGATGAGCAGTCCAACCAACTGGTCGGCAGCGAAGTGAACGTCGAGCAGGAGTGAGTGCCGAGCAGTCCAACCAGTTGGTTGGCGGTGAGTCTATCCAATAGGTGGTCCGACCACCAAGACGATGATCATCTTGTCCAGTCCCTGAGCGTAAGCTCATTGACCGAGCCATGCCCCTGCGAAATAAATGGGTAGTACATGATATAAAAATAAAATATATGAACTCAATGCTGATGAAATAGTGTATGCAGCTCGGCAATCAGTTGGTGTGAACACTTAGTATTATTCTGAAGATGTGTTTATATTTAAAATAAACCATCCGACCAGTTAGTATGTAGCTGAGTCTCTAGCCCTAGCTAGCCGGTTAACCATAACGCGGAGCGCGGAGCCCATGTGCGTGTAGGAAGAGCAGGGCGTCGCTAAGGAGCCTCTGCCGACCACCCCTAATGCAGAGGGCAGGCGCTCGTGCACGTGTAGGGAGAAGTCGGAGACAGGGCCGTCTCTGGGAACATCCAAGCATCAACATGACTATTCGAGGATTTGTCCTAGGCTTAGTTGTATGTCATCTTTAAGATGGTATACATGAAAGAAAATCGTTTGGAGAACAAATATGGAGAAAATAGCTCGAAGAAACATCATGGAGATATATGAAGTTTGGAGAATATTTAGAAAAATATTAAAGTGTGACTTAGCTTTAGACAGAATGTCTGGTCGGCGTCGACAAAATTGCCCGGCCTCGAGCTTTCTGGCCTACCGTCATGGCGGTGGTCGTGGTCGTTATAACGTCGTTCTTCGCGGCAATCATTGCGATGCAGCATGCGATCGGAACGAGTAGTCCGGGCGGCTCGTTTAGCGGCTCGCTTGACGGCTCGAGTGACTCACTTAGTGGCTCGCTTGGTGGCTTGGGCGGCTCGCTTAGCGGCTCGATGCAGTTGGATGAGTACGCGGAGACGTAGCCGAATAGGTGTACTCACGGCCTGATGGAGTCAATCCGCATGGTGAGGCAAAACCTTTGAGCGTGTCCGACTAGGGCGAGGCGCAGCCCAAGATCTTCTGCTTGTCTGACGTGTGCGAAAGCCATAATTAGCTTGTATGGCCGTGTAGATCATCACGGTCGTGCCTGGCTTGCTAGCCGCTTGTGCGTGCAGCCGTGCGTTGTGATGCATGTTCATGCATCTTGATCTCTTCTTTCTTGCTTATTCCTCCAAGCTTGGTCCCGCCGATCTGGCTGATCTCCGATGAGATCCGTGCTGCCGATGTGGGACAACATGGAACGATGATGAACGCAGTTAGATTCATGAAATAATCATGCGTATATGTAGATATCCATATATTTATTATATCATAGGATATTAGATTGAAGATCAAAGATTGACTTAGCTTTGTTCGGTTGCGTGTGTTGCATATATATTGCAGACCGTACATCCCTCTTATTTGCTTGTCGTCAGAGATGGAGATACACGCAAGTGTGTGCGTGTATGCTCCTTGTTTGATTGCCTTGCTGCATGGTGTGCTGCCTAGGAAGTCTCGTCTGATCGGGGCTTCGGGGCATTATGAGTCTCGACGTGTGGTCGCGACGATCCAGCAAGCAACGAATGATGCTACAGCAAAGGCCCATCGACATGTCGATCAAAAATCCTCACGCTATAACACGTTGACGAAGGATGCCCGCCGTGGGAGGCCGAGTCGTGGCGGATGACGTTGATGAAGAAAATTCCCATATGGTTCGCCATAGGATCAGCACGTACATCTTCTACCTAGCGCATCTCTGTCGATGAAATCTGGTCGGTAATCTACCGAGGGGTATGCCTACGGTAGTAGATGAATCAGTGAAGGCACTATGGGAAACAGGGCCTTTGCCGAGGGCTAAAAGTCAGGCACTCGGCAAAGAGCTATTTTGCCGAGTGCCGCACTCGGCAACGATATACATGCGGCACTGACACTCGGCAAATCCAGACACTCGGCTAATGCCCTTTTTGCCAAGTGTCAGGCCCTCGGCAAACCTTGGCGCTCGGCAAAAAACGGCGTCAGATAACAGCCGCCGCCTGCCGTCCAGGTTTGCCGAGTGCCGGCGGGTAGGCACTCGGCAAACCACTTCTTTGCCGAGTGCCAGACCCTGACACTCGGCAAAGAATAACGGCAAACTATTTTTTTCGCACTTTTAAACTCCAACATTTTTCTCGAGTCCTCCTACAGTACATGAGACTCCGTGTTAAAATTTGATACATTTTTATGACTTTTTGCTATATTTAGTTAATTTATTTCATTTAATTGAATTTTTTCGGAAAATGCAAATTTGAACTGCACGTGCATCGAATAATGAAATTTAATGATTCAAAAAATGATATTCATGGTATTAAGTGTAGTGTGAGGCCGTATCCAGGAACGGACCCGAAATTTCGAACATCTTATTCACGAAACATGACGTGATAACTACGGACCAAACCTTTTTAAATTCTATTAAATGCAAGCGAAGTCGAAAATCATAAAACTTCGACGAGATTTCATGATTTTTGGTATATGCTTGGATTTTATAGAATTTAAAAAGGTTTGGTGCATGAAGTTCGTGATCATATTTCGTGAACAAGATGTTCGAAATTTCTGGTCCTGCTCCTCGGATATGCCTCCTCACACTACACTCAATATCATGAATATCATTTTTTGAATCATTAAATTCTATTATTCGATGCACGTGCAGTTCAAATTTGCATTTTCCAAAAAAATTCAACTAAATGAAATAAATTAACTAAATATAGCAAACAGTTCGTGAAATGTACCAAATTTTGACAAGGAGTACCAAGTACTGTAAGAGGACTATAGAAAAAGTTTGGAGGTCAAAATACAAAAAAAAATTAGTTTGTCGAGTGTCATCTTTTGACACTCGGCAAACATGCTCTTTGCCGAGTGCCAGCTGCCAGGCACTCGGCAAAGTGTTTCCTTTGCCGAGTGTCCGTGGGGACACTCGGTAAAGAGCGTGCCAAATTTTTTTAAAAATGTTTGCCGAGTGCCGCTCCACCCAGCACTCGGCAAAGTGGTATTTTTTTTAAAAAAATACGATGCAGTGCGGTTTAGGGTTTAGATTTAAAAAAAAAGGAAAACACGTTTGCCGAGTGCCCCGATCTGGCACTCGGCAAACCGGCCCATCCACACTTAACCGTTACCTCCCTCCCTCCCACACGCGCACACACGCACACACGCGCCATGATCCCATCTCGCCCGTGCACGCCTGGCATGGTGTACCACCGCCCGGCTGCCGCCTCCACCGCCGCCTCGCAGACGACGGCGCGCCCCCGCCGGCGTGCCCCCACCGCCTTCGCCCGCCCTGCCCTACCGATGCACCCCCGCCTGCCCCACCCCACCGACGCACCCCCACCGCTCCGCCACCCACGCACGGCGGCGCGCCTCCGCCTGGCGTGTGCCCCACCTTCACTCAGAGGCCCACTCACCGGTGGCGCCTCCGTCGACCGCCCGGACACCATGCCCACCGGCGCCACCGCCGCTCAACCAGCATGCCCCTGCACGGCCGCCTGGCGGCGCCTTGCCCGGCCCTCTCGCGCGACGACCCGGCCGTCTGGGCGCGCCCGACCTTGCCAGGCCATCCTCTCCCCGTCCCCGGTGCGCCTCGGCCGACCCCGATGCCCTGATGCCCTCCCAGCCCCCGACACCATAGGTGAGTAGTAGAGTAGCAGTGGTAGTATGTTTTAGTAGAAGTAGAGCTCGATAGAGTAGTAGTAGTAGGTGGTTGTGGTGGTGGTGGTAGTAGTACAGTAGGTGGTTGTGGTGGTAGTAGTAGTAATAGGTGGTGGTGGTGGTGGTTGTAGTAGTAGAAGAGTAGAGTGGCGGTGGTGGTGGTGGTTGTAGTAGTAGAAGAGTAGAGTGGCGACGGCGGTGGTGGTGGTGGATGAATGTGACTTGACAATGATATGTTGAATTGAATGCATATGTATATGTCGTTGTCGGCCATCGTGCCGTATGTTTTTTTGCAGGTTTTGGATACCTCACCGTGCAGGGGAGGTTCTACTGAAATTTTGAACTAAGATAGTATTTTGTTCTTTTTTTGCAAAGAAGAGCCGTCGTAGCTGAGCCAGAGTATCTCGGTGACCCCGATCATCTTCCTCACCGCTGCAGGTCTGCCTGCACCACGTCGCCTCACCACTGCACCGACCCGCCATGGCCTCGCTAGCCTGACTCTACCGCCACCCTAGGTATAGCCCCTCTTTCCGTATCATGGTCGTAGATCGTGTAACCCAGTTAGGCGTCTCCCGTTTGAAAGAGATACGGTTGGAGGTATGCAGATCTTTGCATATCTACGACCGTATCTATTTTGGATTGTCCACATTTTTTTTAACAGCCCGTGGATGCGTAGATGGGTTACTTTTCGTGGTCTGTTCTGATCCGAGATAGAGTTTTGGCATCACCTCCCTGTTGTTCTCCGGATACACACTCTCCTTGGCAAGATGTGTATTTGGAGAACAGCGGGGAGGTGCTGCCGAAATTCTATCTCGGATAGGAGTAGACCATGGAGACTAACCTCATCTACGCATCCGTGGGTGGGATTAGGACCTATCCTCACCTATTAGACAGTAGGAACACCATGTAGATGCAATTGATGGTTACTTTGCTCGGTGATATATATGTTAGAGGATGGATGACCATCAGTGGATGTACACGGGCCGGAGAAGTCAGAGTGATTACACCAATGAATGGATGAACAAGACCAATGCTTTCTTGAACCGTGTATTTGGCAAGGCAGCTAAATCCCCGAGTCTAGTTTTATGTCCTTGCAGCAAATGTGCAAACAGGAAAAGGGTAAACAAGGACAACATGGGTAAACATCTTTTGAAGAATGGATTTACGCCAGACTGTACCCGTGGGTCCACCATGGTGAAGCCCATCGTATGAGAGAGGAGGTGGTGAGACCACATGTCGAGGCTTAGGATGCTGATGCTGGGGTAGCAGACATGTTAGATGACGCTCACTAAGCACAGTTCGCTGAAGGACGTGAGGAGGAGATGGAGGCAGCCGCACAGGCGTTCTACGACATGATGGGCTCGGCACAGAAACCCCTTCATGATCGAACAATGGTTTCTCAACTGGATGCCATTGGACGCGTAATGGGGTTGAAGTCCGAGTTAAACCTAAGTCGAGAAGGCTTCGATAAGATGTTGGCCGTGATTGGCACCCTGCTTCCGGTGGGCCACGTTCTGCCAAAGAGCTTGTACGAGTCACTGAAACTCCTTCGTGCGCTTAAGATGCCGTATGAGTAGATACATGCTTGTCCGAATGGCTGTGTCCTATTTAGGAAAGAACACAAGGATGCAAAGTACTGTCCAAAGTGTAAATCCTCCAGGTACCTGGAGGTAGACTCTGGTGATGGCCAGAAGAGGCAGCTTATGATCCCCGTGAAAATCCTACAGCACCTTCCGTTCCTACCAAGGATCTAACGGCTATACATGACCGAGGAATCCATGAAACAGATGACACGGCACAAAAAGGGCAAACGATACAATGTTGGCAAGATGGTACATCCATCCGATGGTGAAGCATGGACCCGCTTTGACGACAAACATCGTGAGAAAGCCGATGAGGCTCATAATGTACGTGTTGCGCTGGCAACAGATGGGTTCAATCCTTATGGACTGATGTCGGCCCCATACACTTGTTGGCCCATGTTCATTATCCCCCTCAATCTTCCCCCCGGCGTCTCCTTTCAACGACAGAACGTATTCTTGTCGTTGATTATTCCTGGACACCCGGGGAGTAATATGGGAGTGTTCATGGAGCCTATGATCGATGAATTGGTCCGTGCTTGGGAGGAAGGGGTATGGACATAGGACCGAGCTACAAAGACAAGCTTCAAAATGCACGTTTGGTACCACTACTCCATGCATGACTTCCTGGCGTATGGGTTATTCTACGCCTGGTGTGTTCATGGGAAGTTCCCATGCCCAATATGCAAGGAAGGTCTGAGGTTCATTTGGTTGCAGAAGGATGGCAAGTATTCATCGTTCGACAAACATCGTCAATTCCTTCCTCTTGACCATCCATTCAGACAAGACATCAAGAATTTTATGAAAGGTGTCGTAGTGTTAAACCCTACACCACGGATGATGACTGGTGCCGAGGTTCATGCTCAGATAGATGGTCTCGTGGCCAATCAAGAAGGTGGTTTTGTGGGATATGGTGAGCAACATATGTGGACTCATAAGTCAGGCTTGATGAGGCTCCCCTATTTTGATGACCTTCTTCTGCCACATAACATTGATGTAATGCACACTGAAAAGAATGTCGCCGAGGCACTTTGGGCAACACTCATGGACACTGAAAAGTCTAAGGACAACCCTAAGGCTAGAGTGGACCTAGCAACATTATGCGATAGACCAAATCAAGAGATGCAGCCTCCTAGAGGCGGCAAGAATTGGAGAAGGCCTCAGGCCGATTTCGCCTTGACCAGCAAACAAAGGAGGGAAGTACTTGAATGGATCCAGACGCTAATGTTCCCAGATGGGTATGCAGCAAATCTAAAGAGGGGAGTGAACTTATCTACTAATGAGGACATCACTCCTTCAGATGTACCAGCTGATCCTCCAACCATCATGTAAGGTCCAATGACCCGGGCTCGAATGCGTCAACTCAATTTAGAGGTGAGCTCGTTCTTAAGCGATCCTTTTCATACTTTTGAGAATAGACTACTACCTAATGATGTTATCTTGCTTAGGAACATTGGAGAGGGTCAAGAGGGACTAAGAGGATGTGGAGGAGGTGATGATGACCAGCAAGGACGTCCAACACGAACCGGAGGCCCAGTCCAACATGATTTCGAGTCTGCCTCGGCCTTCAGGACCAGTCTGCCTTAAACTGGTCACCCAGGACACATCCGGACTCCGTTTTTGACGATCCACATATGGATGGAAAGCTAATTTGATAAGGAAGCCAATCCAAGTGGTCTCACGTCAAAAGTTGTTCGGAATCAACAGGAATCATGGTCACAAGACAGCGTCCAGAATCTGCCAGGGTGCTGCGACACCGTCTTTTGGTCCGTTGGACCATGTATCGTGTTTGGGCCCATTAGGGGCTCGTCCAGGGGTCTTGCATCACCCTAGAGTCTTCATAAATAGCCGCCGCTCCTCCATTAGGGTTTGGGTTTTACTTAGATTATTCTGTGAAGAACAGTTTCACCGTTCATCGGTTTGTGAGACCCCAACTTCGTGAGATAATCATTCATCTGCAATTTGGTTGCGTTCTTTCTTGTTCTTGCTTGTGTTCTTCGTTGCGCAGGCAGGGATTAGCCTTCTTGGCAAGGTCAACCTGGTCCATGACTTGGTTGATAACCAGAGGAGCTGTGGTGCTAAGATTGCAGGGTTCGATCTTTTGATCTGAAGCCGGATCGGTGTGTCATTCTCCGCCACAACGATAGTTACCATCACCTGACGGAAGATCAGGATCCCCGTTCCCATTAAGTGGTAATCAGAGCTAAGGTATACCGTCAGGTTCACTTTTATTTCATAGTTTGAGTGTTTCGCATTCGTCCCATAGTCCAGTGCCATACTTGTTTTTCCTGTCCTAGAACCTTCCACGCCATAGCCTTTGCATATTTCAGTTTCAGAGTCCGTCGTGTTGATTTTGTGTCCTGGTCGAGATCTTGTTGCTGGTTAGGTCGTGTTAGAGTCCAGTTCATGTGTTTTCCCCTATCATTTCCATCAAATCTTTGCTGTTGTGACAAGATCCTGTTTTCGTGGTCACAAGGTTTTTGTCAATTTTGATCCAGTTTTTTGAAAATTCCACAGGCCATGTCTTTCACTTGTTTGATCTCATATTTTCTGTGGTTACTTCTTTTGTGCTCCTAAGTAAAGGAAAAATATCAAAAAAATAAAATAAAAAAGTCAAAATTTCTCAAAAAAACAACAACAGCCCAAAAATAGAAAAAAAAGAGAGGGGCAAAAGAGGAACAATTTGGTGACCATCGAGCATGTGTCATTATTGATGGAGGTAGCTGCAACAATTTGGTGAGTTCTGATTTGGTCAAGAAGCTTGGCTTGACCACACGCCCACACCCACGTCCACACCATATTCAGTGGTTAAATGATTCTGGTAAAGCAAAGGTAACACAAACTTGCAGAGTTTCATTTTCCATTGGTTCTTATGCTGATTCTGTTGATTGTGATGTGGTACCTATGCAAGCTTGTTCACTCTTATTGGGTCATCCTTGGGAACATGATAATGATGCTACACACCACGGTAGAAGTAATAAATACACTTTTGTGCATAAAGAAAAGAAAATTACTTTGGTACCTTTGACTCCTGCTCAAATTGTACAAGCTGATAGAGAACGCGCTGCTAGTTTGAATGATGTCCAATCTGAAAATCAGCAAGTTGCTAATTCTATTTTTCCACCTAAAAAGGATAAGTCTACATCTATTTCTAAGGCTGAGGGGATTAAATTGAAGGGTGATGTTATGCTTGCAACAAAATGTGACTTTGCTGAAATTTCTAATGATGATATTTGCTATGCTTTGGTATGCAAACGAGCTATGTTTTTGCTTGATGATATTGTTAGCTCGGTGCCTCCTGTTGTTACTAACCTTTTGTAGGAGTATGAGGACATTTTTCCAGCTGAGATACCCCCGGGGCTGCCACCTATGAGAGGGATAGAGCATCAAATCGATTTGATTCCAGGAGCAACCTTGCCCAACTGTGCTGCTTATCGAACCAATCTAGAGGAGACTAAGGAAATTCAGCGACAAGTCCAAGACCTTTTGGACCGCGGGTATGTACGTGAAAGACTTAGTCCTTGTGCCGTTCCTGTACTTTTGGTTCCTAAGAAAGATGGAAGTTGGCGTATGTGTGTTGATTGTAGAGCCATCAATAATATTACTATTCGGTATCGTCATCCTATTCCTAGGCTAGACGACATGCTTGATGAGTTGTGTGGTTCCATAATTTTCACTAAGATTGACTTGCGAAGTGGCTACCACCAAATTAGAATGAAACTTGGAGATGAATGGAAAACCGCGTTTAAAACCAAATTCGGGTTGTATGAGTGGTTAGTAATGCCTTTTGGTTTGACAAATGCACCTAGCACTTTCATGCGTTTAATGAATGAGGTTTTAAGAGCTTTTATTGGATATTTTGTGGTAGTTTGCTTTGATGATATATTGATTTACAGCAAGTCTTTTAATGAACATATGGATCACTTACGTGCTGTTTTTAATGCTTTACGTGATGCACGTCTATTTGGTAACCTTGAGAAGTGCATCTTTTGCACGGATCGAGTTTCTTTTCTTGGCTATGTTGTAACTCCACAGGGAATTGAGGTGGATGAGATGAAAATTGAAGCCATAAAGAGCTGGCCGGTACCCCAAACCATCACACAAGTGAGGAGTTTTCTTAGTCTTGCAGGATTCTACCGCCGCTTCGTCCAAGATTTCAGCACCATTGCTGCCCCATTGCATGGGTTGATGAAGAAATGGGTGGTGTTTCATTGGAGAGAGGTACAAGAGGAGTCCTTTGACACTTTGAAGGACAAGCTCACACACGCACCATTGCTGCAACTTCCAAATTTTGGTAAGACTTTTGAGCTAGAATGTGATGCTAGTGGAGTTGGCATTTGTGGTGTTTTGATGCAAGATGATAAACCTGTTGTTTACTTTAGTGAAAAATTGCATGGTCCTGTTCTTAATTATTCCACGTATGATAAAGAATTGTATGCACTTGTTCGTTCTTTAGAGATGTGGCGTAATTATTTGTGGCCTAAAGAATTTGTTATTCATTCTGATCATGAATCGCTTAAGTATCTTCGCTCTCAAAATAATCTGAATCATAGCCATGCTAAATGAGTTGAATTTATTGAATCTTTTCCCTATATTATCAAACATAAGAAAGGGAAGGATAATGTGATTGCTGATGCTTTGTCTAGAAGATATACATTGCTGTCCCAACTTGATTGTCGGATTTTTGGTCTTCAATTAATAAAAGAACAATATGCGCTTGATCCTGATTTTAAGGATGTGTTGCTTAATTGTAGAGAGGGACGTACATGGAATAAGTTTATGATCAATGATGGGTTTTTGTTTAGAGCTAACCGCCTATGCATTCTAGTTGGTTCCGTTCATCTTTTGTTGTTGCAGGAGGCACATGGAGACGGATTGATGGGAGATTTTGGTGACAAGAAGACGGAGGAGGTGCTGTCCACATACTTCTTTTGGCCTAGGATGAGGCGTGATGTGGAGCAGTACATGGCTCGGTGCACCACATGTCAAAAAGCTAAGTCGTGGTTGAACCCACATGGTTTGTATATGCCTCTTCCTGTTCCTTCTACTCCTTGGGCTGATATATCTATGGACTTTGTATTGGGTTTGCCAAGGACTAAGAGGGGGAGGGATAGTATTTTTGTGGTGGTTGATCGTTTTTCTAAGATAGCACATTTTATTCCTTGTCATAAGAGCGACGATGCTATTCATATTGCTCACCTTTTCTTTCAAGAAATCGTTCGCTTGCATGGTATGCCTTCTACTATTGTTTCAGATTGCGATGCAAAATTCTTGAGTCATTTTTGGCGCACGTTGTGGAATAAATTGGGGACCAAGCTGCTGTTTTCTACAACATGTCATCCCCAAACTGATGGGCAAACTGAGGTTGTGAATAGAACATTGTCTACCATGTTGAGAGCAATTTTGAAGCACAATTTGAAGATGTGGAAAGAGTGTTTGCCGCATGTGGAGTTTGCATATAACAGGGTGGAACATTCAACCACCGAGGTAAGTCCTTTTTAGGTAGTGTATGGTTTTAACCCCCGTGCTCCTATTGATCTTTTGCCTTTACCTACCACTGAGAGAATACATAGTGATGCTAGAGAGCATGCTGATTTTATTCGTAAGTTGCATGAAACAACTAAAGTAAATATTGAAAGAATGAATGAAAAGTATAGAATTGCTGGTAGTAAAGGTAGAAAAGAGATTAAACTTGAACCGGGTGATTTGGTTTGGTTACATTTGAGAAAAGATAGATTTCCTAAGCTGCGTAAGTCTAAATTAATGCCAAGAGCAGCTGGTCCTTATAAGATTATTGAGAAAATAAATGATAATGCATACAAACTTGAGTTGCCACCCGAGTTCGGGGTTAGTCCCACATTTAACATTGCAGATTTGAAACCTTATTTGGGAGAAGAAGATGAGCTTGAGTCAAGGACGACTCCAATTCAAGAGGGGGAGGATTATGAGGACATCACTCCTTCGGATGTACTAGCTGATCCTCCAACCGTCATGCAAGGTCCAATGACCCGGGCTCGAATGCGTCATCTCAATTTAGAGGTGAGCTCGTTCTTAAGCGATCCTTTTCATACTTTTGAGAATAGACTACTACCTAATGATGTTATCTTGCTTAGGAACATTGGAGAGGGTCAAGAGGGAATAAGAGGACGTGGAGGAGGTGATGATGACCAGCAAGGACGTCCAACACGAACCAGAGGCCCAGTCCAACATGATTTCGAGTCTGCCTCGGCCTCCAGGACTAGTCTGCCTTAAACTGGTCACCCAGGACACATTCAGACTCTGTTTTCGACGATCCACATATGGATAGAAAGATAATTTGATAAGGAAGCCAATTCAAGAGGTCTCACATCAAAAGTTATTCAGAATCAATAGGAATCGTGGTCACAAGATAGCATCCAGAATCTGCTAGGGTGCTACGAAACCGTCTTTTGGTCCGTTGGACTATGTATCGTGTTTGGGCCCATTAGGGACGCGTCCAGGGGTCTTGCACAACCCTAGAGTCTTCATAAATAGCCGCCGCTCCTCCATTAGGGTTTGGGTTTTGTTTAGATTATTCTATGAAGAACAGTTTCATAGTTCATCGGTTTGTGAGATCCCAACTTCGTGAGATAATCATTCATCTGCAATTTGGTTGCGTTCTTTCTTGTTCTTACTTGTGTTCTTCATTACGCAGGTAGGGATTAGCCTTCTTGGCGAGGTCATCCTGGTCCGTGACTTGGTTGATAACCAGAGGAGTTGTGGTGCTAAGATTGCAGGGTTCGATCTTTCGATCTGAAGCCAGATCGGTGTGTCATTCTCCGCCACAACGATAGTTACCATCACCTGACGGAAGATTGGGATCCCCATTCCCATTATCAACTCTGCGAGTCAACGGGATGAAGAGTCATGACTACCACATATGGATTGAGCTGCTTCTTCCGGCGATGGTTCGATGCTATGTCCCTAAGCATGTCTGGCTAGTGCTACCAGAGTTGAGCTATTTCTTTCGCCAGCTTTGTGCCAAGGAGCTATCTCGGACCGTCATTGATGACTTGGAAAAAGGGGCACCTGTGTTGCTCTGTAAGTTGGAGAAGATCTTTCCACCTGGCTTCTTCTTGTCGATGCAGCATTTGATTGTGCACCTCCCGTATGAGGCACGAATGGGGGGTTCCGTGTAGGCCCGTTGGTGCTATCCAATCGAGAGATGTCTAAAGACACTTTGCAAAAAATGTAGAAATAAAGCCAAAATTGAGGATTCCATTGCAGAGGCATATATTCTGGAGGAGGTGTCAAACTTCACAGAAAAATACTACACTGAGAACCTTCCTAGCGTGCATAATCTACCCCCTCGTTACAATGCTGGCGAAAATGAATCAAACCTCAGCCTTTTCCAAGGGCAACTCGGAAGCGCAAGTGCATCGACCACTAAGCACTTGAGTAATGAAGAGTGGTGTAGTATCATGCTATATGTGTTGACCAACCTTGTCGAGGTGCAGCCGTATGTGAGGTTAGTTCTCAATGAACTTGTTTTAGTATGCCGTCACTATTCTGCATCCAACTCCCTTGTTTCTCGTTGGTACAGGGAATTTCTTCATGAATCCTGGCATCAATCAAGGGATCCTACCCCACAGGAAAATGATACCCTTCTTTCACAGGGTGTGGGACCAGGGAGGCCCGGTTTCATTTCTTGGTTCAAAAATATGGTACCGTCCAATTTAGCTTGTACTTAGTTCAACATTCGAAGTTGCTCGTATGTTCAAATAATATAACGATCTATCCTGCTTGTGCTTGCAGGCCCAAACAGATGCGTCTATAAGTGATGAGTTGAGACAGGTTGCAATGGTTGTGCCTTAAGGGTTAGGTCATTTACCAGTTATGATGTGAATGGATATCGCTTTCACACAGCAAGCTACGAGCAGAATCGGCCTAATAAAAAAACCGCAAATAGTGGAGTTTTTATGCCCGGCATTGATGGCCTCGACTATTATGGAAGAATTGAAGAAATATATGAACTTTCATTTTATGGTGCCAAACCTTTTAATCATGTCATATTCAAATGCCATTGGTTTGATCCTCAAGTAACGAGACAGACCCCTAATCTTGGGCTAGTCGAAATTCAACAGGATTCTGTCTATCCAGGAGACGATGTTTATATTGTGGCTCAATAGGCCACGTAGGTTTATTATACGTCATACGTGTGCCAAACCAAAGGGCATCTTAAGGGTTGGGATATCATGCACAAGGTCTTGCCACATGGTAAACTACCTGTCCCAAACGATGAAGCTTACAACTTCAACCCACACACATATGACAGAGAGTTCTTTCAAGAAGAGGGGCTAGAAGGGAGGTTTGAGATAGATTTAACCGAAGCCATCGGAATGGAACTAGACAATGAAAGGGTTGATGATGAGGACGCTAGAGATGAGGTGCAAAATGTGAAGGACTTTGAAATGCTTGAGCGATTACGTTTAGGCAATGACAATGAAGACAACATTCCTCCTTCAGATAGTGTTGATTATTTGGGCAATGACAATGTTGATAGTGATGATGAGACCTATGATCCAGCTAATCCCAATCATGAAGATTATTTCTAATACATGTAATACTATGTTTTTATAATTATCTTTTGTTTATTTTGCATCTATTTCTATTTCTAATTACATCTTGTTTATTCTTTTTAATTACAGGTGATTGAACAAAGATGGCGGGCCAAAGCGACCGTCATAGGGACGTGTCCTCGCTTTACCAAACACCACGCACTATAGATGCCGCTGAAGGTGAGGGGCTGTCGGACAGGAGGAGGAGGAGGAGCAGCCGCCGCCGCCTTCTACAACACAGCATGAGGAGGACGAGGAGGAGGTGAGGCCCAAGGACGACAACGAGCTGGTTTGGTAGACGGACGAGGAGGAGGGGGCACATTAGGGGGAGGGGCGCATGAGGAGGATGGTATGGGTTCCACTTCCTCTGGTTCGTCCAACGTCTACTTGCGAGGTCCGGCGAGCCTCCCTCTGGTTCCGCTTCCTCACCAACGCCCAATGATTCGCCCCGAAGGGCAAAAGTAACTTTAGATTTAATCACCACCACTTCATATGATATGTTGAAAATCGATAGAGAAGCTAATAATTTTTCTTAATCACTTGTGCTGAAACTGGATGATTGTGTCGGGTGGTGGTCACGGATGCCTGGTCAATGGCGTCCTAGGTCTTCTGTGCAGGCAACACTACACTGGCCCGATTGACTACGCCAGTAGGATGGAGTTGGCCTGGACGTTTGACCACTATGCCACCGCCCCCGATGTGGGTTACCCCAACAAGGCGGAGCGGGTGAAGGCGGAGTTTTGGGTAAGTCTCTCTCGCACTACACTGCTCAATACATCGCATTCATTGGACTTTTCTTGAAACAATGAATGGATACATCGCGTCTGTATGCAGACTTATTGCAGATGCGAAGAGGGATCTGAGGCCAGGGTAGATTTGGTGGCTACCAAAGCCTGTAAAAAACTCGTCACCGACATGCATCATGAGGTGCGCATCTAGGCCATCATAACCTACTATGGGTCGAAACATGGAGAGAAGGTCAGCAAAGAAGAAGCAAGAAAGATGACGCTGACCCAGGACCAGTACCTTGAGGTAGATAAAGAACATTAATATTAATTCATTTTGAGATTAAGTTGGTTTAATTTGATCTTTTTATATGTCAAATACTTGATGATGTGTAGATGTGTCCCTGGTGGTGCTCCTCGTATCCCGAGTGCTGGGCGATGATCGTGGACAAGTGGTTCACGCCCGGGAGGGCCGAGACGCATGATGCTGCCTGGGAGCGGCGTTTGCAGATGCAAGGTCCAGCACACCATCAAGGCAACCGCAACCTCACCGAATACAAACAATTATGGGTACGCGAATTCATTTATCTATTCTAACGCTCAATTATGCCTGATTTCTAATAATCTTGCTGTCTTTCTTGCAGTCAGAGGCACATGGTGGCCAGCAATGCTTCGACTTCTAGGCATGGTGTATGTCCCACAAGGGCAAGGCGACGTCCAGCGTCTCCTACAACCCAGAGGACCCACCCAAGGCGTACACCAACCCGAGCGTCCACACCAGCATCAGTGAGTACACATCGGTGGCAAGGTCGGTCCATGGGCCAGAGTACGACTCGAGCACTGAGGACTTTGATGTAGAATCGTCATGAGGGTGGGTGGAGGCAAGAAGCATGGGCGGTACTGGCTTGGTGATGGCGTCATCGACTCAACCTCTACTCCCTCTCTCTCCCAGATCCGAGCACGGAGCATGAGCGCAAGCCCAGTCATACGGCCACGGCCAAGCGCTTCACAGCAACGGGTCGACGCACTCGAGGTTATTCTTGTTTTACTCGTCGTACATTGATCTTTACACACCTTAATTAGCTTTGCATTAGTGAAACATTGGAGTGAAATATTGCAGGCCCGGCTAGAAGAAGAAGCAAGGCAACATCAGGACCTAGCGGCCCAGCTGTAGTCCGAGCGAGCTGCGCGAGAGGCCCAGGCGCAGAGGATGGCGGAAATGATGCAATTCATGCAGACTCTTGGGCAACATACGGGTCTAGCTGTGCCACCTAGGCTGTTCGCTCCACCTCTGACTCCTGCAGCTGTAGCTACTCCTGTGAGTTTTTGCTTGTGCTTTGCTTGTATGACCTAGATTAGCTATCCAAGTAATCTTGTCTAACGCATGCAATCTCTTCTCCTTTGTGCAGCCTCAGTCGGAGGGTTCAAATAATCCAGCTCATGTGCCTCCGACTGATCCAACTTTTCCTTCACTAGGCACTCAGTTTCCACCTTGGTGATGAGTAGCATTAGTTGTATTTGCATTTGTTGTTCACTTGGTGATGGATTTCTGATATACTTCTCATGCACTAGTGGTATATTTGGATAATTGTGATATATGTGATAGATGTTTGGATTGATGTATGTGATATATTGTGATGAATGTGATATATGCGATGGATGTGATAAATATGTGATGTATGTTTGGATGGATGTGAGATATATGTGATAATTTGTGTTTGTCGTGATGGAATGTAAAAAATGAATAAAAAAACTAGTTTTGGTCAGTTTGCCGAGTGCAATGGTCACTGCACTCGGCAAAGCTAGAAAAAGGGGCGCCAACCCGTTTCCCAGCTTTGCCGAGTGCCATGACCATGGCACTCGGCAAAGAATTGTTTAAAAAAAATAAAAAACTTTGACGAGTGTCACCCATCCGGCACTCGGCAAAGAATTTTTTTAAAAAAAATAAAAAACTTTGCCGAGAGCCACCCGTCCGGCGCTCGGCAAAGAAATTTTTTAAAAAAAAATAAAAAACTTTGCCGAGTGCTATCCCGGGCGGCTCTCGGCAAAGAATTTTAAAAAAATAAAAATAAAAAACTTTGCCGAGTGCCAGCCCGGGCGGCGCTCGGCAAAGAATTTAAAAAAATGAAAAACTTTGCCGAGTGTCGTCCGGGTTGGCACTCGGCAAAGCCGCCGTCACCGTTTCCTGCACCGTGATGGCTCGTTTTCTTTGCTGAGTGCTGTCTCGGCACTCGGTAAAAGCCTTGCCGAGTGCCCGACAAATGGCTCTCGGCAAAGGCTGCTTTGCCGGCCATTTTTTTTCCCAAGTGTCCTTTGCCGAGTGCGGCACTCGGCAAAGCCTTTGTCGAGTGTATTTAGGGCTTTGCCGAGTGCCGCAGGCACTCCGCAAAACGCCTGAATCCAGTAGTGAGGTGCGTGTGATTACAAACTAGATGGTAATACAAGCACCAAGACACAAGATTTAGACAGGTTCGGCCGTAAGTAGATGAATCATGTGTTCTTATGTATTGCATTGCGATATATGGAGATGTCGACTAGGGGGCCCCTGCCCCTCCTTATATGCTCTGGAGAGGTAGGGTTATCCTATTTGGTATTATATAATATCTTATTGTAGCCTTGTGGTGCATGCCGACCAGTGTTGTGCGCCACATGCCTTGATCTTGTGCGCTGGGCCACCTCTGATGGTGCGCCCCATGTCTTGTCTTATGGATACCGGGGGGTATATCCCCCACAAACGCCGTGATTCTCTAGCAACTTATTTTTCCCGTGATTCTTTCCCTACCTCATTTCACGTGAACGTTGAATCGACTCCCAATGAACAGCGGGAAAATCCACATGATTCTCTCCTATATCGCTTGGCTTCACCTTCCTCGCTAGAGTCTAGTGTCTACCTCCCCTTGCTCAATGCTACGCCTGGTCCCTTGGGCCATACATCCGCCTCTCTCTCTCTCATCCCCATCACCGGATCCGCCTCCTCCATCTCCAGCAGTGACGAGATGGGTTATGCTTGTGAGACAGCGGCGGCGGCGGATCCGCCTCCTTCTCCAGTGGTGACGGGGCAAGTGATGCCTATGAGATGGGGGTGAAGGCGGATCCACCTCCTTCTTTGGCGATGGTGAGGTGAGGTGGGTGATGCGTGCAAGATGGGGGTAGCAGCGGATCCACCTCCTTCTTCTCTGGTGGTAGCTTTAGCAAGTCCGTTGGGCTTAGGTAGTTGTGGGAGGAATTAGAGTACCAAATACCAGGCTTTTCCTTGCTTTGTTTCTCATCAAAGTTGGCTGTGAATTGAAGCGTGGGCAATATAAGTTGTTCTAAACAGGGCCTAGGCCTCTAAGTTGTTCCAAACAGGGCCTATGTAACACCCCAGTGTTAAGCAATGCATTTGGCATTTGTATTTCATGAGCACAAGCATCATCCAAGCATTCATGAGCATGAGCATATAAAGTTTCATTTTATTCACTTTCTCTTTATCACATGTGATGTTGCTCATATACTTAATTATGCTTGTGATCATTGTAACACCCCAGGTGTTTGTCACCAGTTAAGCAATGGGTTTGAGCTCAAACATGACAGATCAAGTGGTGTTGAAGAAGTCAAAGTCAAATGTATGAAATCGAGCTCAACTTGAATTTGGATAAAATGCCTTGTTTACATGATAACCCTTTTCAAAATATATATATATATATTTGAGCGATGTTAATGAAACTGGTTTCATGTGTCTCACATCACCCTCTATCTATAGTGATCACTGGAAAAGTTTCATGAAGTTTGGAATCAAAAAGTCACATGAAATGATAAGTCATACCTTTGCATGAATTGCTTTATCAAGTGGATGGAAACCTATGAAGTCAACCAAACCTTGGTACCTTGCTCAAACAACTCTACTTGCATTTCATAAACATGAGCATCGTTCATTCATTCATGAGATTAGATTGTTTGGAACATGCTTGTAAAACATTGCAACATATGTTTATATTCATGTGTGTTGTTTTATGAAATGAATAGTGTACAACACTTAAGTGCAACATGTGCAACTCACTGTTGAAACATGTTACGTACTTTAGTGAAACATGGTTAGTTATTACTATGCAACCAACTCATGAAACATATGAAACATGGCTTTGAAACAAAAGTAACATTTCACTTGTTTTCCTGGTTTCAATTCATATGATGCTTGAATGTGGTGACCCACCAAAACACCCTAGCTACATTTATAATGTCATTAGGAACAATGTTCATAAAGGTCATTAGTCCAAATTAGGTTTCTAAGCCCTAGTTGACTCATGTTGACCCTAGAACTAGTTTTGTTTGACTATTTAAAAAGTGCAGCTTGGAGTGTTTGCATGGAGGAGCACCCTTAAGCAAAGTTGTAGTAAACTTGCTAAGGAACAAAAGTTGTTTTATGGTCATCTCATGAAAATGATCAGAACACCCTCAAAAGTGGCCCACATGGCAGAATTGGGGCTGTTTTAGACTTAGCAAATTTCGCTAAGTGTTAAGCTGTTTTACAGTTTCGGGGTTCATACTTTGGAACAATGTAACTCCCAATCTAGGTCGATCCAGCTCTAACTCATGTTGACAAAGTTGTAGTTCCCATGTAGCTCTACATCTTGTATTACTGAAATTGTGGCAAAGGACGAACAGATTTGGAGTTATGGATCGTTGAAAAATGCAGTTTCAGTCGACTTGAAACTGAAACTCAGGATTCAGTTTCAGGTAGCCTACTTTGCAGCCTTTTATCTCTCAAAATAGGCCAAATCAATCCTAGGTCCCTTAATCAAAGTTGTTGTACTCATGTAGCTCTATCATACGGTCTAATTAGTTGATCAAATTACTAATCGTTTCGAGAGTTATGGAGGGGAGAAAATCGAACTTCAGTCGTAAGTTTGAGGTGGTATTACATTTTTGAATCTTCAGAACAGCAGCAATGTCCGATCGCACAGGGTTTCGACGCCGCGTGGCTCCCTCGGCTCGCTTCGCTCGACACCTCGCTCGCTGCATGCGCGCCAACTCGCACTCGCTCGTGTTTTAGAGGCCGAGCCCGAGCCCTTGCTCCCTGTGTTCTCCATTCTCCCCCTCCCTCTTGTTCTGTCTCTGTCTCTCGCCCGCCATGGCCGCCGCGAGCTCGAGTTTGGCCGCCGCCGTTCTCCCACCTCCGAGCGCTTCGCAGCCCAACAGCCACCGCCACTACCTTCTCCTTGCCTTCCTCCATCTCGCGCGCATGCTCGCCCAAGCTATTGGCCTCCGGAACAACGCCGCCGCCTTGCCTTGCAAGACGGCTGCATGCCACCGGCGTGTGTGGCCAAGGCGCCACGGCCCATCTCTGGACAAGACGTGGACACACACGGGTGCGCACGACTCCCCTGGCCATTCCACGCCACTCCACCGCCGACGACGAGCAGCCTCCGGCCGCAACAGCAAGCTCCGACGACCTCCCTGTTCAAAATCCCGTCAAGGACCTCCTACAAAAATTCGACGAAAGTCAGGGTTCTAACTACGAAGTCAGTGACTCAGATGAATAGTGCCGATAAGGGCCTATTTGTAGTAATTTGCTGAATCTTTGGAAATTCATAGTAATTCATAGGAAATTCGTAAAATAGCAAAAATGAGGACTTTTGGAATCCTTGTGAAATTGTCTATGTAGTAGATCTATAATATGGCATGTTTTAGTTTAAAGTTTTAGCTGTAAAAATAGATTTATGCAGCTAGGTTTTTAATGCTAGTTGTATTTGTTTGTTTTTTATATCTGTAGTTGTAGGGCTCCAAATGAAGTGAAATTTTTTGTGGCATGCTACTCATGTTATGTTTGATGTGTGATAAAAATTTCATGAGTATTGGATGAAGTATGAGTGAGTTATTGGTTTATCTTGCCCTCACATGATTTCTTGCTTTAGCAAATTGTCTTTTTCATAGAGGGTGCTATACATTTTAAAATGGAGTGAAATTTGGACAGTAGACTATTGAGAGGATATGTGAGCCACTGTAATTTTTGTAGAATTTATTGTATACTTTTGGTATATGTTCCTTAAGTCACCTTGTTATCTAAAATAAATTAAGAAATGCATTAAAAGAATTTATTTGGTCATGGACCCTAGGTTTTCTGGTGTTCTTTAGTCATGTGTGACATGTTGGTAAAGTTGGTTTTTTCTAATTATGTGTTTGCAACATAAGTTAATATTTAATTTCTTGCAAATGTGGTTTATGGACAGATCTGGGAACTTAGCAAAGTTCTTCATGATAATGTGCTTTGTTGTGAAACTTGTTTATATAAAAGTTGTAGATAATTCATGTATCTAGCTGCTGTTAAAATTTGGTGGTATTTGGCCTTGTAGTTTGTGAGTTATGCCTGTTTAAAGTTGGGTTCCAGAAATGGCTGCTCTCTGTTTTGTATGAACCAGTTTCTGTAAATGTATAATTTCGACCTACTTAACTTGGGAATCATGCTGAGATGATTAAAGATGAAATGTAGATAATTTCCTAAGCTTTCCAGAATGTCTTGTTTCATATCATTTGGATTTATAAAACTCCAGATATGATTGATTTATGAAGCTGCTGTTTGCAAGTCTAGAAATTGGCATATTCCGGTTATAGTTGTTGCTTCACCTTGACTTGCTTTGCATGTTGCTAGGTGTGGTTCACGTCCTTAGTAATTAAGTTAAATACACCTGAGATCTTGGAAAACTTGTGTCATGCTTGGTGTTGTCGTCTTCTTTGCCATCTTAGCATGATAGGTTGTGTGATGTTAGTTAAATAGCTACTGGTCTATGTCTTGCATAATCTTGTGTTACCGTTCATCACATTCATGCACATGCATCTTGCATCTCATCTAGGTGCGCTAGATGAACCACATGAAGGATGTGATGTTGGAGCCGAACCGAAGATGGTGTTTGATGGATCTATCCCGAAGGTGGAAGGACTGGACAAGTGCTAGGACACGAGATGTCGCCAAGACGGTGCAAGCTAACCGAATCGACTTGTGTCGGATCCCGTGCAAGCCCCGGAGCATTCTAAGTCTCCCATGTTTTTACAAATATCTTGAGTATCTTTTATTGTTGATGATGCATTAAGTATAGGAATTGGTTGGAACCAATTGTTGCATTATATCCCTACCTTGTCCAGATAAAACTCTGTGAATCCTAATTAAGTGTAGGATCGAATGATGCTTAGCTATGCATAGACCGGTAGAAGTCGGGTGATTTCTGTCACCGCGAGATGTAGGATGAGCTCTGGTCATGGTTGGCTATAATTGCTATCGTGGGAAAAGAACCATGTGTTAATAATGAATGGAGACCGGACGGGATGACGGTAGTGAAAGCAACAAGGCATGGAGGTCTTGGGTGTGAATCTATCCCCTCGTCGTGTCGTTTAAGGACCGATCGCAGACGTCCTCATGTCATGTTGAGCGCAGCCTAACACTTAGCTGGCCGGATAAGTCGTTCGACCATGAAGCCTAGTAGCTCGACTCAGGCCGGGACGCCAGCAAAGCGATGGCGGCATTCGGAGGTAGTAAGGATGTGCGGAGAGCCATTGGCATAAGTCCAAGGCGGGTTAGAGTCCCGAACAACCTTGGCAGAGTGGTTCTCTCGAGAATGTCGATCTGTTCGGACTCGTGGACTCTGAATCGTACTAAAGGTGACTCGTTTGCGACTCGACGGGGAAGCAGGGTTTGTGTTTAGGAATACCCCTCAACCTGGATAGGAATCGATTGAATCGCCGTCTCTCCCGGATAGTGAGAACTTGGTGAGCGGTGCAACGTAGATTCACTAAATTTAAAGATATGGTTAAATGATGATGATGATGATGATGATGATGATGATAATGACAATGAGCCATGAAATACTGATATGGTTATTATTGTTTGCAACTTAATCAAGTGATTGATTAGTACAGGTGCTAATATAGATGGTAGGTAATGGCTAAAAGTCACCGCTAGTACTGGTGAATAATGCTAATGGTTACTCAAGCTTTTATGCAAAAAGGTTGTCCAAACCGAGATCCACTAAATTAAGCTATGCATGATCCTTGGTGTCATTTGTTTTGGTTTTCGACGGGTAAGTCTGGCTGAGTACATTTGAGTACTCAGGGTTTATCCCACCATGTTGCAGGTGGAGTTCTCGGCCTGTTGAAGATGGTGGCTAACCACCGATGGGCTCGGTGATTCTATAGTTACTTCTCATCTATATGCTTTTGTCGGATGATGTCACTTATGCTAGCAATATATTTGGAACTTATATTAATGTAATCATTTGAAAGCTATGTTGTTTTCACTAAGCGGTTTTGAAACCTAAACTTGTACTTTTATTTGTGAACCCATATGTAATATTATTTCTGCTGCAACCCTGTGTATGTGATGTGTATTTGCTTAATCACACGATCTTGGTTGTGATGTTGATTTATCGAGGTCTTTCGGGACACTCGGCGGACTACCGGGTTTATATGAGTGAAGGTATGTGTGTGTCAACGTGTTAGCGGGGACAGCCATACTTGATCTTGTATAAATTGGGCGGTTCTGTTACAGCTGGCATCAGAGCAAGATTAAGCATAATACTGTCATGTACATTGTTTTAAAAACAAAGTTTTGGTTTTAAAAAGCCTATTTTAACTAAAACTTTAGCTACAGGCAAATTTGTCAAAACTAATTTGCAAAACTATGCTAGCGACATCCTCCTTTATGCCCAGTTAAGGACTATTAGGTGGCTATCTAAGTACTAACATGGGGGTTTTTACTTTCGTCGTCCATACGGTGTGTTATTGTATGGATGCCATTCGCTTGAATGGTAGTGTATGGATCAATTGTCTCTACGCTCAGGTAAGTGTGAGTTGTGAGAGCATGACCGTCCAACTATTGGTCTAGGGGAGAGTTAGCTGTGGTTACTGGAATATTTACATGGTACACCCATGTATATATGAAGGTACTTAATTGTGGGTATATTTATCGGGTAGCTATGGATATCGAAGTATATACATCTGGGGATGTATATATGGAGAGTATCTTAGTTTACTGCTTTCATTGTGTGCTTATTTATCTCTTGTGGGGATGGGCTGCAATGAATTTGCCTGCAGGTACGCTAACCACAAATGCGTAGATTGAATGTAGTGACGACTAGCTATATATATCGAGAGAGTACGTGTTATGCCACCGACATAGAACGTGATTGCCACCTTTAATTTGGCAATTTTGTGAGGACGAATAGGACGAGCATGCATCACGATTGTGCTTGTGCATAAATATGTCCCTCACATTGTTCTAATACTAAGTAACTTGTGATCAATGTGATGTTGCTATCTTCCTGTGTGTGAAGCTAGACAAAATGCCTTGTTCCATTTTGCTTGAATAGGAAGTTCTTGAGAAAAGTGTGTGCTTAGCCTTGCTAGAAATAATTGTGGTTACATGTTTAAACCTATAAATGTCCTATAGTTTAGCCAAGTGGTGGGTATGTTGTTCTTACAAGCTTTTGCAAATGCTTTAGGCCTCACTTAAGTACTTGGGATTCTTATGACTAAAATTAATTTATTGTTGGTCTAAGGTAACAATGTTTAGAGCTGCTAGAATAACATGTTTGTGTGCTCTCTTGTTAAGTAGAACAAAGGCAAGTTTTGTTTTGCTTGTGGGACGTTGGCTGCTAGAACAATTTCTGTAGTAGTGATGTTTTCGTGGTCATAACGGTGTTTTCTATAGTTATGGAGAATACCAAAGTCGTAGCTAACTTTCGTATCTTGCTTGTCCAAAAATTTCATGACCCCAGGCCTTATGGTTTAGGAGTTATGAATTTTAGAAGTTTGTTGTTAGGTTTTGCTTATGTTCTGAACAGATCTGAATATTTGGTTTGTTTTACCTATGTGCATATAGAATTATTTCTTGGAAATAGTAGAAGAAGTATAGTAATTTTTCTAAGCTTTCCAAAATGTCTAATAGCACTGCTTTTGGTGATCTAAATCTCTAGTTATGAGCTTGCAAAATGGAATGACAGAATCTGTCCAAATCTGGGCAGAGATGTCTTCTTTGTCTTGTTTGGTCTTGTTAGCTGTAGGATTATCTTCATATGATAATAAGAAAGTTATAGACAACTTAATAAGCTTTACCTAAAGTCTAGGATCACCTTTGTTTGATGCTCACAACTTCAGTTATGCTTGAAACCTGTGCTTCACCTGCATCTTGTTGTTCAGCTTTTACGTGCATATACTAAGTGGATGCTTTAGCTTGCTTTGGTTTTGGGCCAAGCTTGTAGTTAAATCTTGTATGGAAAATGCTTGTTATGTGTGTGAGCCTTGTGCTTAGTAATTGTGCTTAAGCTAATTTGATTGAATCTCTCAAATGCTTGCTTGAAACTATGATGTGGTAGGTATGCTTGTTATCTAATTAGTGCCATAGTTGTCACCTCGTTTGTCCTCGGTAAGCATATGAGTGTAAAATAGCTTTATCTTAGAACAACGCTCAAGTTACGTAATCGCACGGTTGTCACCTCCAATTAGATTCTCTCTTAGGAACCTGAGCCTGTACATGTGGTTGCTAGCCTTGAACGTTGTGCTACGAAGACTTTATCTATGTCTTTGCTTGACCTTAGGCCCAAGCTTAGTTCCCTTGAATGCTTGCATGTGTCATGGTTGTCTCGCTCCTATGTGGGAGGACCTTGCTCAAAAATCCTTATCGGACTTTATTGCTCTTTCTCCCACTGATGAGCTAGTGAAACGCTAATCGCTATCTACCCTGGCTTTGGAACATTTTCCGCGCTGATTATGTCATTGCTTTATCAACTCAATCCCTAGTCAGTGCATTGGCTATGTCCCTTGAATCTCACTTATTCTGCCTCCAACCCTTTCGAGTCTCTGGATGTTTATCAGTCTTGATCTTATGATGCTACTCGACAAGACCAAATCTCATGTTAATCTTTATCTGGTAATCACTTGGGTGGACACGAGGCATATATGAAAATTTGGCAGGAGTCCCCTGCTGAATTGTCTTCGGCAATTAAGCTATGTTCTCTTGCGCTATATTTTGATCTTTGGATCACCTCCTTGTTGACTGCTAACCTTGTGACTACCATTGTTTGCTATCCCTCCTTTTCATGGTGCTTGCTCCTGTGCAACCAAAATTTTGCCACGTGAAAATTCTTTTGGGTTGTATGTTCAGTAATGGTGCCACGATTAGCGATCTACGGTGCCGTGACGAAACCGAGAGCCTCCTGTGGGTGCACACACAAGGCTGTGCTGCTCGGCACGCGCTGGTATCGGGGTTTCTAGTCATGATCCATTATAGAACTGCACCGATGTGTTATTTTCAAGTGAGCTCTTCCTTGGTTATCTCTCCATATCTTATCGAAGATCCATATATCTGATCGAAAGTAGTAGAGCTTCCTTTTAAAGTCACAAAAAGGATAACCTTTGAAGAACAGGTCACCGACATAAACATTAATAGACTACAAGAGGTGGTAGACAAGTGACTCCACTTGGTTGTCTAAGTATTGACGTCCGTCACCTAGTGAACAACTTATGTCATCATTGTTGGATCAGAAAGGCACACAACACTTAATGTTGGATAAGTTGTTAGTTAAATAAGAATCGAACGTCACATTATGATTATGACCTGGCTATCCAAGTCTTGATCATTATGTGCATGTGGATCGCACAGTCGATATCAACATCTCTAGTGTGACTCCTTATCCGCAGACTTCAGTGGCGACCGTCTGTTGTGCCTCGATTGCAATTATTGTGGTCAAGAGTAAGAAATTGGAACTTTGAGTGTTGAGAGACAACTAATTAGTTACTAGTAGGAAGCTTAACCTCCAGCAAGGTGACAACTTTTTGCTAATTATGAAGGCTATGTCTCACAGAGCAATGTTAAGCTAAGGAACGACAAGCCGTTAGCAATGCAACTACTGCCTTTGTTTTCCAAAACCTGTGCTATCAAGTCAATTCCATCTTGGACAATTACAGATAGTACAAGATGTGGTATCGGCTATGTAGGAGCTAGTGAAAGCACGTCGCCCCTAATTTGGCCAAACATCTTTGTGCCCTAGGTGCCACTAACACATGTGTCCAGGACTCTATTGAATGAAGTGTCAAGGATATATAGGAATGGTTCCTTGTCTCCGTAGGACCGGTCCCTCCATGTAGAGTATGCTTTGTGTTCCGAAAACATAGCCACAAGTCCAATGCTTGTGCATCGTCAAGTTGGTGTCTAACTCAAACGACTTAAGTTGTTTCCTAAGAACCACATATGGAAAACCTTAGTCTACATCCTCAGAGAAAAGAGCTGCTGCTGCTATACAAAGAGATCGAGAGTATAGAACACACACCACAACGTATGAAGCAAAGAAAAGGGAGAAACACGAAATCTGTCCAGATTTTGTGGCACGAAACCGGTTATCTTCAAGCCGGCGATTAGTGACTCAAACGAAGTTGTGATTGGAGATATTGACTGACATTAGAAATGAAGCTCCAATGTCAATAGTAGTTCAACAAAGATAGTTTTGATATAGTGCAAGTCAACTCAACGTACTGAGCAAATGCACCATGAAGGAGAATCATACTCATAATGCATGGTCGTGAACTATTTCCCTAGTTTGAAGAAATACTTGCAACTTTTATTGTACTCTAGGCCTCTCTATCCATCGTCCTTGGCAATGTTTTCCCATGCTACCTTGTCATTTGGCACCTTCGATGTGTTTTTACCCAAGAGGTTGCATCAAATTTAACCTTGATTCCTATGGCTACTTCGATTCTAAGGTTCCCTTAGCTAATGAGCATCGAAATTGTTGGGTAGACAAAGTCACTATCACATTCATCTTCACTCAACAGACTCGAGATAATACGGTGTTGTTATCGAGAGAAAACCTTTGCACACATGGAACATTATGTAGCTTTCGATCGGTTGACATCGAGTGATTGCACCGCTTATAGCCGGCTTGATATTGGTTAGCCGATTCTCATACCCTCAAAGGATGTTTACCCGTCTATGATCAAATCCTTTACGGAAAGTTGTGCTCAAGCCACTTTAGTAGAGATCTCGCTTTTCAAACCTTGTGAACAAATATAGCCTTTGTTGCAAGGAATATCCGATCAACAATTGCGGTCTAGTGCAAAGTCCATATGGTGCGTGCTATATTCACTAGGAAAGTAGATGTTACAAGTATTTAGTTTATGCTTGTATCACTCTTCGTACATCAAGGATGAAGTACGCAGGACAGTGCTATCTTGGATTCCTTCCAATGTAACAATGCTTTATGGACGCCAACGAAAGAAATTCTTCAAACAACAACTTACGACGAAGAGCAAGTATCAGAAAGTGTCGTGACCAAATTAGCCTCTATGATACTTCGAAGTTAAGTGGCCTAATGCCATCACCGATGTTGGAAAGCTGGATGACAAGTTTATCTTCCCTTAAAAGTCTTTCGCACCGAATCTCGGGACGCGATTCCTTTAAGGGGGAGGGCTGTAACACCCTGTGTGTTTGTCACCGATTAAGCAATGGGTTTGAGCTCAAACATGATGAGATCAAGTGGTGTTGAAGAAGTCAAAGTCAAATGTATGAAATCGAGCTCAACTTGAATTTGGATAAAACGCCTTGTTTACATGATAACCCTTTTCAAAATATATATATATATTTGAGCGATGTTAATGAAACTGGTTTCATGTGTCTCACATCACCCTCTATCTATAGTGATCCTTTGGAAAAGTTTCATGAAGTTTGGAATCAAAAGTCACATGAAATGATAAGTCATACCTTTGCATGAATTGCTTTATCAAGTGGATGGAAACCTATGAAGTCAACCAAACCTTGGTACCTTGCTCAAACAACTCTACTTGCATTTCATAAACATGAGCATCGTTCATTCATTCATGAGATTAGATTGTTTGGAACATGCTGTAAAAAACATTGCAACATATGTTTATATTCATGTGTGTTGTTTTGTGAAATGAATAGTGTACAACACTTAAGTGCAACATGTGCAACTCACTGTTGAAACATGTTACGTACTTTAGTGAAACATGGTTAGTTATTACTATGCAACCAACTCATGAAACATATGAAACATGGCTTTGAAACAAAAGTAACATTTCACTTGTTTTCCTGGTTTCAATTCATATGATGCTTGAATGTGGTGACCCACCAAAACACCCTAGCTACATTTATAATGTCATTAGGAACAATGTTCATAAAGGTCATTAGTCCAAATTAGGTTTCTAAGCCCTAGTTGACTCATGTTGACCCTAGAACTAGTTTTGTTTGACTATTTAAAAAGTGCAGCTTGGAGTGTTTGCATGGAGGAGCACCCTTAAGCAAAGTTGTAGTAAACTTGCTAAGGAACAAAAGTTGTTTTATGGTCATCTCATGAAAATGATCAGAACACCCTCAAAAGTGGCCCACATGGCAGAATTGGGGCTGTTTTAGACTTAGCAAATTTCGCTAAGTGTTAAGCTGTTTTACAGTTTCGGGGTTCATACTTTGGAACAATGTAACTCCCAATCTAGGTCGATCCAGCTCTAACTCATGTTGACAAAGTTGTAGTTCCCATGTAGCTCTACATCTTGTATTACTGAAATTGTGGCAAAGGACGAACAGATTTGGAGTTATGGATCGTTGAAAATGCAGTTTCAGTCGACTTGAAACTGAAACTCAGGATTCAGTTTCAGGTAGCCTACTTTGCAGCCTTTTATCTCTCAAAATAGGCCAAATCAATCCTAGGTCCCTTAATCAAAGTTGTTGTACTCATGTAGCTCTATCATACGGTCTAATTAGTTGATCAAATTACTAATCGTTTCGAGAGTTATGGAGGGGAGAAAATCGAACTTCAGTCGTAAGTTTGAGGTGGTATTACATTTTGAATCTTCAGAACAGCAGCAATGTCCGATCGCACAGGGTTTCGACGCCGCGTGGCTCCCTCGGCTCGCTTCGCTCGACACCTCGCTCGCTGCATGCGCGCCAACTCGTACTCGCTCGTGTTTTAGAGGCCGAGCCCGAGCCCTTGCTCCCTGTGTTCTCCATTCTCCCCTCCCTCTTGTTTGTCTCTCTCTCTCTCGCCCGCCATGGCCACCGCGAGCTCGAGTTTGGCCGCCGCCGTTCTCCCACCTCCGAGCGCTTCGCAGCCCAACAGCCACCGCCACTACCTTCTCCTTGCCTTCCTCCATCTCGCGCGCATGCTCGCCCAAGCTATTGGCCTCCGGAACAACGCCGCCGCCTTGCCGCACGGCTGCATGCCACCGGCGTGTGTGGCCAAGGCGCCACGGCCCATCTCTGGACAAGACGTGGACACACACGGGTGCGCACGACTCCCCTGGCCATTCCACGCCACTCCACCGCCGACGACGAGCAGCCTCCGGCCGCAACAGCAAGCTCCGACGACCTCCCTGTTCAAAATCCCGTCAAGGACCTCCTACAAAAATTCGACGAAAGTCAGGGTTCTAACTGCGAAGTCAGTGACTCAGATGAATAGTGCCGATAAGGGCCTATTTGTAGTAATTTGCTGAATCTTTGGAAATTCATAGTAATTCATAGGAAATTCGTAAAATAGCAAATGAGGACTTTTTGGAATCCTTGTGAAATTGTCTATGTAGTAGATCTATAATATGGCATGTTTTAGTTTAAAGTTTTAGCTGTAAAAATAGATTTATGCAGCTAGGTTTTTAATGCTAGTTGTATTTGTCTTTTTTATATCTGTAGTTGTAGGGCTCCAAATGAAGTGAAATTTTTGTGGCATGCTACTCATGTTATGTTTGATGTGTGATAAAAATTTCATGAGTATTGGATGAAGTATGAGTGAGTTATTGGTTTATCTTGCCCTCACATGATTTCTTGCTTTAGCAAATTGTCTTTTTCATAGAGGGTGCTATACATTTTAAAATGGAGTGAAATTTGGACAGTAGACTATTGAGAGGATATGTGAGCCACTGTAATTTTTGTAGAATTTATTGTATACTTTTGGTATATGTTCCTTAAGTCACCTTGTTATCTAAAATAAATTAAGAAATGCATTAAAAGAATTTATTTGGTCATGGACCCTAGGTTTTCTGGTGTTCTTTAGTCATGTGTGATATGTTGGTAAAGTTGGTTTTTTCTAATTATGTGTTTGCAACATAAGTTAATATTTAATTTCTTGCAAATGTGGTTTATGGACAGATCTGGGAACTTAGCAAAGTTCTTCATGATAATGTGCTTTGTTGTGAAACTTGTTTATATAAAAGTTGTAGATAATTCATGTATCTAGCTGCTGTTAAAATTTGGTGGTATTTGGCCTTGTATTTTGTGAGTTATGCCTGTTTAAAGTTGGGTTCTAGAAATGGCTGCTCTCTGTTTTGTATGAACCAGTTTCTATAAATGTATAATTTCGACCTACTTAACTTGGGAATCATGCTGAGATGATTAAAGATGAAATGTAGATAATTTCCTAAGCTTTCCAGAATGTCTTGTTTCATATCATTTGGATTTATAAAACTCCAGATATGATTGATTTATGAAGCCGCTGTTTGCAAGTCTAGAAATTGGCATATTCCGGTTATAGTTGTTGCTTCACCTTGACTTGCTTTGCATGTTGCTAGGTGTGGTTCACGTCCTTAGTAATTAAGTTAAATACACCTGAGATCTTGGAAAACTTGTGTCATGCTTGGTGTTGTCGTCTTCTTTGCCATCTTAGCATGATAGGTTGTGTGATGTTAGTTAAATAGCTACTGGTCTATGTCTTGCATAATCTTGTGTTACCGTTCATCACATTCATGCACATGCATCTTGCATCTCATCTAGGTGCGCTAGATGAACCACATGAAGGATGTGATGTTGGAGCCGAACCCGAAGATGGTGTTTGATGGATCTATCCCGAAGGTGGAAGGACTGGACAAGTGCTAGGACCTGAGATGTCGCCAAGACGGTGCAAGCTAACTGAACTGACTTGTGTCGGATCCCAGGCAAGCCCCGGAGCATTCTAAGTCTCCCATGTTTTTACAAATATCTTGAGTATCTTTTATTGTTGATGATGCATTAAGTATAGGAATTGGTTGGAACCAATTGTTGCATTATATCCCTACCTTGTCCAGATAAAATCCTGTGAATCCTAATTAAGTGTAGGATCGAATGATGCTTAGCTATGCATAGACCGGTAGAAGTCGGGTGATTTCCTGTCACCTGCGAGATGTAGGATGAGCTCTGGTCATGGTTGGCTATAATTGCTATCGTGGGAAAAGAACCATGTGTTAATAATGAATGGAGACCGGACGGGATGACGGTAGTGCAGCAACAAGGCATGGAGGTCTTGGGTGTGAATCTATCCCCGTCTGTGTCGTTTAAGGACCGATACGCTGTACGTCCTCATGTCATGTTGAACGCAGCCTAACACTTAGCTGGCCGGATAAGTCGTTCCGACCGCGAAGCCTAGTAGCTCGACTCAGGCCGGGGACGCGAGCAGTGGCAGCATTCTGGAGGTAGTAAGGATGTGCGGAGAGCCATTGGCATAAGTCCAAGGCGGGTTAGAGTCCCGAACAACCTTGGCAGAGTGGTTCTCTGAGAATGTTGATCTGTTCGGACTCGCGACTCCTGAATCGTACCAAAGGTGACTCGTTTGCGACCCTGACGGGGGAAGCAGGGTTTGTGTTTAGGAATACCCCTCCAGCTGGATAGGAATCGATTCGAATCGCCGTCTCTCCCGGATAGTGAGAACTTGACTGAGCAGCGGCAACGTAGATTCACTAAATTTAAAGATATGGTTAAATGATGATGATGATGATGATGATGATGATAATGACAATGAGCCATGAAATACCTGATATGGTTATTATTGTTTGCAACTTAATCAAGTGATTGATTAGTACAGGTGCTAATATAGATGGTAGGTAATGGCTAAAAGTCACTGCTAGTACAGGTGAATAATGCTAATGGTTACTCAAGCTTTTATGCAAAAAGGTTGTCCAGCCAGATCCACTAAATTAAGCTATGCATGATCCTTGGTGTCATTTGTTTTGGTTTTCGACGGGTAAGTCTGGCTGAGTACATTTGAGTACTCAGGGTTTATCTCACCATGTTGCAGGTGGAGTTCTCGGCCTGTTGAAGATGGTGGCTAACCACCGATGGGCTCGGTGATTCTATAGTTACTTCTCATCTATATGCTTTTGTCGGATGATGTCACTTATGCTAGCAATATATTTGGAACTTATATTAATGTAATCATTTGAAAGCTATGTTGTTTTCACTAAGCGGTTTTGAAACCTAAACTTGTACTTTTATTTGTGAACCCATATGTAATATTATTTCCGCTGCAACCCTGTGTATGTGATGTGTATTTGCTTAATCACACGATCTTGGTTGTGATGTTGATTTACCGAGGTCTTTCGGGACACTCGGCGGACTATCGGGTTTATATGAGTGAAGGTATGTGTGTGTCAACATGTTAGCGGGGACAGCCATACTTGATCTTGTATAAATTGGGCGGTTCTGTTACGATCATATGTGACCAATGCATGAGATGGTTGTGAGGTCACCAAAATACCTTAGACACACCTAGAATGATAATTGGAACAATGTTTATATTCATGACTTGAGCCAATTTTGCTTCTAAGTGTTGGTTTACTTTGTAATGCCATTTTCATGACGCTAGTTTGACCAAAGTTGAACAGTAGCTTAGAGTGTTTACATGGCTATGTGACCCAAATAAAAGTTATAGTTCACATCATGGGTAACAAACTTTGTTTAAGGGTCATGAGCTAAATCAGTGTCTAACATGGTCAAATAGAGCTCACAAGTATCAACAAAATGTTGTTTTGTGACAAAAATTTCTAAGTGTAGAATGCTGATTTCAGTTTCAATGTAGCCCACTTTAGGGCTTTGTAGTTTGAAAACCATGGCGATTTAGACAAAACTCCTTTAATCAATCTTGTAGTACTCGTGTAGCTCTACACTTTGTATTAATGAAATTTTCACCAACTCGCCACGGATTAGCAGCTTTGATGGTTTGAAGATGCGCTGTCAGTCGCCTGAATCGGACTTAGCCGATTCAAATTTCAGCCGCATCATGGCCGACCGGCGCAGGCCGCGCGTGCCACATGGTGGCTGCCCGCCCCTACGGTCCCACCAGTCAAGCCGATGTGGGCAAAAAGCACGCCATTCCCTCCCGCTCTCTCACACGCACGCACTCCCTCTGCCTTGCCTCTCTCGCTCGCCCTCACGCTCACCGAAACAAGCAGAGCACCATAGCAGCATCAACGTCGTGCCTCTGCCGATAGTGTTCGCCTTCCACAAAGCCCCACTGCTCAATCCTTTGCACCCATAGCTCCACCATCACCTCCTCCACCTCGCCGACCCGCCATCGCCTTAGCTCGAGCCAAGGTAAAGGCCTACGGGCCGTTGCCGTCGCCGCCATGGCCACGAAGCACCGCCGAGCTCCGAGCTCGCCGTGGCCAACCCTATCCACCGCTCCTCCTACCTCTCTCTCTCTCTTGGTTCATCTTCGCTGTAAACCCTAGAAGCCACTGCCGTAGGTTGTAGAGCTGCTATCGCGTCGTCGGTGCCGGAACACGAGCCGTGCCACCGTGAGCCGAGAGCGCCGCCGCCATACACATCAACGTGGCCACGCCTGTCCAGTCATTGTTCTCTCTCGCAGTAGGCGTTAGGGTTTAGCCTTAGGATGGGGACACTTGTGGGGAAGATAGATGCATGCTTGCGGCCCCTTTCCCACCGGAACATCACCGTGCCACCACCGTGCTCGCATCGCCGTGCTGCCATGCACGCGGCCAAGCATCACCGCCGCTTCACCGTGACTTGATCCGTGCCATAGAGTTTAGCTAGGTTTTGTAGATGTCATAGCAGCGCTCGCCTGAGCATGCCATCGCCGAAGATGGTCGGAGCACCACCACACACCGCCGCCAAGCCGCCATGCTCGCCGGCGAGGTAGCTCCGGTGACCCTCCGAGCAAACCTAGGGTACCCGTAGATGCCCGTGATGATGGGGAACACACCGTCGGCGAGTTCTCGCCGGTCAGAGCACCGCCTCGGCTCTGTGCGTCTATCAAGTGTGACCGGTTTGACCATGGGCCCCTGCTGTTAGTCGCAACGGGTGTATAGACCGGGTGCACCTAACTGTAGCACCCGAGTAAATTTGATTTCCTTTATTTATTTCATAGATTTTGTTGCTAACTTCCAAAAATTATATCTGGAGCTAGGAGTATCCAAATAGGGTGAACCAAATTTTGTTAGATTCATATTTAAGTGTACTATTTGATAAAAATGTGAAATCTACTACTTAGGATATTTTTCTAGAGAATTAAATTGAGCAAAATAAGTGCTTTTAAATTAGTTTATATCTTGTAAAATGCATTTCTTGAGCTAGGAAGATGATAAAATTGTGGTTCCAATTATGTTGGTCTTGTGTTGACTTGCTCTAGCCAGGAAAATATTAAACCTACAGTAAGCATACTTAAAATATGGTCTTACTATTTAATCTTAATTAATTACTAATTTCTAATGAAATTGAATAGGGTAAAGATACATAACATATGGTCATGCAAATTTTTACACAGTCTTCTTGTGCTAAGAGGAAAGTAATAAAAATATTAAATATGTTTCTTGACACTTTTCATTAGGCTAAACAATTTTTACAAAAATAAACCTATATAACTTGTCATTTTAGTAGAGGTGGCTATACTTATCCAAATGACATGAACCTTATACAGAAGACTATTAGGATCATATGTAGGCTACTGTAATTTTCTAAGAATTTATTGGGCATTGAAAATATTTATCCTTTAAATCCCCTTATTATCTAAGGAAAATAATAAATAAATATAAATAAATTAGTTAGGCTTAACCATGATGTTTTCTATGGTGTGTGTGATGCATATAATCTGTTAATACTATTAGTGAGTCTTAGAAGTATTTGTTTATAGGCAACTGGTTAATTATTGCTTTATAATTTAACTAGATGACTGCATGTGTAGTTTCTGTTGTGGTGATGATTTCATGATGATAATGATCTTTTCTGTAAAACTTGTTAATAACAAAGTTGTAGATAACTTACTTATATACCTGGTATTAAATTTTTATAGTCATAGGTCTTATGGTTTAAGAATTATGGCTGTTAGAAGTCTACTGTCAGAAATGATTGCTTTCTGGATAGATCTAAAAGATTGAATTGTTGGACCTAGATAATTGCTGAATCACTTTGAGATGATTAAAATAAAGTGGTAGCCAATTTCATAAGCTTTCCAGAAAGTCGACAACCATATTAATTAGATGTGTATAACTCCATTTATGGTCAAAACAAATGGCTGCTTCCTTGTAGTCCAAATAATGATCTACATAAGTGTTTGTTTAGTTACTAGAGAAGAGATATAGACCTACTCAGTAAGAGAAAATGTAACTTGTTATCACCTTAAGGCAATGCTATTGAGAACACTTAGGAGGATGCATTTCATCACACTATATCCTATGCTACTTGTCATTATATATGCATCCATGATATCTTATTCTGTGCTCATGCATATAGGATTGTCCGAAGGGATAACTATGTTGGAGTTCGAAGAAGAGCCAGAGGAACAACATGAGGCACCTCAGGCCGTAGCTCCATAAGGAGAGGATCAAACTCTTGAAGACTTACCCAAGTGACCAGACCACAGGCCAACTTCTTTTATCAAAGGCAAGCCCTGGAGCATTCTAAGTCTCCCATGTTTTACAAAATATCACTTTAGTCCTTTTATGTTTGATGCATTAGGTTATAAGAGTTGATTGGAAACACTTGATGCGTAGCACCACCTTGTCCAAATATATATACATTTAACCCTATGTAGGTCTAGAATCGAATATATGCTTAGCCATGCTTAGACCGGTAGAAGTCGGGTGATTTCCTGTCACCTACGAGATATAGGTGGATACCGAAGCACGGTTGGCTATATTTGCTATCGTGGAAAAGAACCATGGAGTAATGTAACTGGAGGTCAGATAGAGTCTATGCGTAGGTTGACTCATGTGATTCCGTCTATGCCGATTAAGGACCATACCGTTGTTAGAACATTTGTTGAGATTGAACGCATGCCTCTCACTTAGCTGGCCAGATAACTCATTTCGACCGCGAAGCCGAGTAGCTCAACTCAAGCCGAGCCCTATTCTGTGAAAGTACGTGCTCTGGATGGTAGTAAGGATGTGCAGGGAGCCAGACGTGAGCCCAAGGGCAGGGTAGTCCTAATTGTCCTGGCAGCTGATCGTCCCTGATTGTGCGGTGCTGATCGACCCACGAAATGTGTACCTGAGTTGTACCAAAGGTGACCTAAGGTGACCATTGATCTGGTCTACCTAGGTTTGTGTGAGGAATAAATTCCTAGCTTGTTGAAATCGATTCGAATCGCCATCTCTCCCGGACAATGAGAAACTTGGCTAGCTCTAGCATCGTAATAACTGTATTATGGAATATGATGGTTATGATGAACATGGAATTATTACAATGGCTGTGGTTGCTACTGTATGCTACTGAATAATATACCACATATTTGGCACAGGTTAGTCGCTAATCTAGAAATGAATAGCTATAATTAAATTGACGACTGAATTATAAATGTACAACTAAATTAGTCGCTTTTTATACAAATGTTGTCAAACTAACTCCACTTATAAATCTTTGCATCATCCTTGGAGTCACTTTATTTTTGGTTTATGACGGGTAAGTCTAACTGAGTATCTTCTTGTACTCAGGGTTTATTTGCCATTGTTGTAGATAATATGATGTATCATGGCTACTGTAAGAACTGCTTCTGTCCCACCGTGGACGAGGAGTAGAGCCCTGGGCAAGGTGTCTCTCATTAATTCCTCTCTTATGTTTTTGTGGAAATATGATCATGAGCTGACACCGTATTTGAATAGTGATGACAGATGTTGGTTTCAAACTTTATTTGATTCCGTTACTATTTTACTTAAACTTGGTTTGTAATAACTTTTAATCGTACTCTGATATATGGAATGGTACTTGTGAACTTTATGTAACGTGTGACATGTATATTGAATCATGTATGATCTTGGTTGTATGTTGGTTGAATCGAGACCCTTCATGGTACTCGATGGACTACCGGGTTTATATGAGCTCAAGTATGACAGTGCGACCACTTGCGGGCTGCTATTGTACTTGTGCTCTTATAAATTGGACGGTTCTGCTACAGCCTAGGCCTTGGGGGAGGCAAAGTTCTCAATACTTGTGTCCACTACCAAGCCATGAATGGGGGGCGCATGCTTCTTGGTTATATGCATATTCATTCTCTTAACTATGAACACATAAAAGGGGTGACGGACGAGTCTACACAAAATCTGGGTTGTTTGACCACTAAGAGAAAAAATTGAAGAAGGGGTATCTTCTTACAACAAATTAGAAAGTATAGTAATTGTGGATATGTGGTAAGCATTACAGAATATTATGTGAACCATAGATTATTAGAAATTTGGTATACATATACTGTCGGTGCAGAAAGTGACCAACAAGTAAATATTTGTAGTTTTGTCATACATTGTGATAGGACGTAGCCAAGCACTCAATGACACAGGGTTTGGTTCAGGCCACATGCCCTATGTCCAGATTAAGTCGGTCAGTGACTTTATTCCTAAGCCTAGGTGCTCGAAGTTTGCAGTGGGGTTACAAATGAGAAGGAGAAAGGTGGGGGATACAAGAGGTCCGGTTGGAAGGGCCGAGAGTGACGGGAGCCCCACTATGAGCTAAGTGTTCAAGTGTATGCTTGGGGTTCCAACCTGGCGGTTCTGTGGTCGTGTACTAGTGAACTTGATCAATCTGATGAATCTGGATCAACTTGAATCTACCTAAGGGAGTGCATCCCCTTTTATAGATGAAGGGGACGGCCTTACAAGTCTTGCCGCCTACGCCGGTGGGTACAAGATGATGGTAGGCACCATCAACACTATTGGATGTCAGGTGCACGTGGGAGGTTGCGTCATCTTGTTCGGGTATGGCAGATGTCAGTACCTGCTATACTGTTGATGCCTAGAGGCATGTGAGGAGTTTCACCATGTTCATCCGGTATGGTAAAAGCCAGCGCCCACAACACTATCGATGCCCAGAGGCATGTGGGGGGGCCTCACCGTATGGGACTTAATGGCGCCCACAATACTGTAGGGAAAAATATCAGTGCCTACAACACTGTTTGGGCTCTATTGTACCAGGGAGGTTGCAGAGTACTATTTCTATAGGTGTACAGAGTATGGTCCCTGGTATTCAGGTTTGACTTGTGCGCCCTGCCTTACTTTCTTCGTATGTTTCCTGTTCCTCACCGAGCGGGTGTCCCCTGTCGGTTGGTCCCAGTCGGCTCTAATTGCGCTAGTCGGAGAAAAGCAGTGAGTAGGGTTTTGGCGTACCCTGGTCGGAGATGTGGGATCGAAGTCGGAAGTAGTGCTTTGGCTAGGCCTCCCGGTCAGAGAGGTCATCCGGAGGCGGGCTAGAGACCGAAATGAGCACTCCGGTTGGAGAGGTGGGCTGGAGTCGGAAAATAGGCGCCGCTCCTCCTCGGCCAGACCTTCCGGTCGGTGATTGGATTGCCCTTTTGGCCTATTGTTTTAGATACTTGGGCCGACCCATGAGTTCTGCGTTGTCTACTTGGGTCGAACCTCTATTGGAAAGCCGGTCCGCGAGGGACCTCGGGTTTATGAACCCGACAGGAGCCCTCGGGCGATTCGGGCAAAATCATCTGGAGGATTTTTGTCTTAACGGCGGGTGGGCGCGAGCGCACTCGTGGGTGTAGCCCCCGAGCCCCTGGGCGAATCAGGTAGAATCGTCTAGGGGGGTTTTGTGTTTACCAGCGGGGGAAGTTTCGTTTTGTTGGCGGGTGCGCGCGAGCGCACCCGTGGGTGTAGCCCTCGAGCCCTCGGGCGATTCGAGCATAATCGTCAAGGGGTTTTTTCAACGGGCGTGTGTGCGTGTTTTTTAGTCGAGACGGAGTCGTCAACCAAGGTGTCGTTGCGCAGCTAAGGCATTTTAGTTTTTAGGGATCGGGTGAGACGGAGCTCGCAGATCCTGGCGTCGGTGCGCGTCGTGGGATCGGGCGAGGTAGTTAGTTTTTAGGGATCGGACGAGATGGAGCTCGTGGGTCTTGGTGTCGATGCACACCGTGGGATCGGGCGAGTCACAGTCATGGATCCTGGCCTCGGTGCAAACCACGCAGCCGAGGTAGTTAGTCAGTTAGTTTAGGGATCGGGTGTGCCGGAGCTCATAGATCCTGATAGGGCGAGTTCGGGGTCGCCGACCCAGGCGTTTTTTGGTGTGCAGTCGAAGCGTAGCCGATGGATGGGACGAGTTCGGGGTCGCAGACCTAGGCGTTTGGTGTGAAGTCGAAGCGTAGCCGATGGATGGGGCGAGTTTAGTGTCGTAGACCCAGGTTTTTTTGGGTGTCTTGAGCCCCCGATCCCTATTGGGCTTTTGGTAGGGGTCAGTTTGAGTTGTGTGCATTACCCCATCCTCGGTTTCTCACAACCAGAGGGGCTGAGTTTTGTCCCTTGTCCCGATCGCTCGGGCTCGAGTGACGCGCTCGGTGAGCTCGCTAACGGGTATGATCGAGCGGAATCCGGGTCCGTCGTTCATGATGGGGTCGGCATAGCCCTCTTGTGACATTCCACTGCTCCTTTACCTGCAACCCGGTAGATGCCTGGGTCATTCCGAAGACTGACCTGGGTGGCCTGACGGCCTCCCCTCGATGGAGATTCTGTGGACTTGGCAGAGGTTTAGGATCGAACGAGAAGGTTGAGATGACCCTATCTGCTTTGGGGCAGACTGGACGAGGGCCGCACGGGGCTCATCTGTGTTTTCTCCCCTAGCTCTGTTTGACATGGGGCGGCCTCGAGCCCTTCGTGGGCTGTCCTTCGAACCCTAGTCAGTTGTTGCTCATGTCGAATGAGGCAATTGCTGCTTCGTGACGCAACACGGAGCGTTGTGATGCATTTCGCTGCATGTGCGATGCTTAGTTCCCGAGCCCCCGGGCGGTTCAGGGCCTGAATCATCTGGGGGGCACGGGCGTATGGAATGAATGCGTGTATGGATATATGAAATGATTATAAAGAAATAGCGGGGGTCGGTAGTGTTACCTTGATGACCCGAGTGATGGGGTTTGAAGAGCTCCAGTCGAAAATGTATGACCAGGACCCGTGCTCGTCGTTCGTGACAGAGTCGGCATGGCCAACATGGGGCGTCCCTTTGCTCCTTACCTGTCCCTCGGTGTGTTTTTCTGAGCTATTCGATGGACTTTAGGAAGCCCGATGGTCTCTCCTGGCGGAGATCACGTTTTGGGTTTTTCCAAGTCCCGCCTGGGGAAGCGGAGGGCCGCCTGCATGCGGTGGCGCTTTGGTTCTTGTGCCCGATGTGCGGTAGTGGTTGGCATGCGGTAGTGGTGGGCCATGCCCAGGCCACGTCCCGTCTGATCAGACGCCGTTTCGTCGGGCAGGGTGCGTCCCATCTGCATTAAATGGGATAGAGAGAGGGTTTTTCGCTCCACCGTTTCGTCTTTCCCGATTGGCGCGCCTTCCCCAACTGCTACACCCTTTTTCTTAAGTAGGAGAAGGGAGAAGGTTTTCACCCTGTTCCTTCGCCTATTCCTCATCTACCACCTCCTTTCCTTTTCCTTCTTGTCGAGAGCGTTCTTAAGAGCCGCGGTGGTTTCTAGGAAAGAAAAGGGAGAGAGCAAGGGAGAAGAAAAAACTCACAAATCCTTTCATGAACCCAGAGCGAGATGTCGGAATGGAGGTCATCCACTTTGAGGGAGTCGGTGTTGAAGGCCTTCGCCGTGAAGGGGTTTCTACCGCCGAAAGAGGTGGCGTACTGGAGGGCTCCCGGGAGGGAGGAGTTTCCGCAACCTTGGCCCGGTGAGGTGGTTTCCTTTCTCGCCTTCCATGAGCGCGGGTTGGGATACCGCACGCACTGGTTCCTACACGGACTACTCAATGAGTGGGGTCTGGAGCTGCATCACCTCAATCCGACGAGGGTGCTGCACATCGCTGGCTTTGTCACCGTCTACGAGGCCTTCCTCGGGATGGAGCCACACGCGGACTTCTTCCGGCGGTTGTTCTCTGGGCGAGCTTTGCCGGTGGGGAATCCGCCCGAGGTCGTGCTGGTGGGGGGTTTCGCCCTGCAGAGAAAACCGAGCACGGGAGGCTCGTATCTTGCGTACATCCCCTGTGACTCCAACCAGGGGTGGCACGGGGAGTGGTTTTATATCAGTAATCCAGCGGAGGCGCCGTTCCCGGCGTTCACCGGTGGGAGGCCAGAGAAGCAGGATAGTTGGTCGTGGGGTTGTTCCCATCAGGAGAAGAAGAAGGTGGAGATCATCGAGGAGGAGCTCCAAAAGCTCATGCGGCACGGCCTTGACTGGGTACGGGTGTTCCACACCCTCTACCACCGTCGGGTTGCTCCGTTGGCGGAGAGGTCACGACCGATGTGGAGGTACGGTGGCCCGTCAGACCCCGATCGTCTGTCACCGGAGGAGCTATCGGATGACAAGGTCTAGAGTCACCTTGATCGGGTGCTACAGCTGAAGCCCAAAGAGAAGGTCGATGGAAAGCCCATACCTCTCAATGCCTCGGTGGTGTCCAAATTGGTATGCTCCTCTTTCTTTACTTCGTGTTCTTTTCCCCTTTGCTCTCCTGCTTTTTGATTTCTAAGTCGCCTGTTTCATAGGGACTTGATGCTTACAAGACCCGGCCGCACCTTCCGAAGGGGCCGGAGGGCACAGCTCGGCGGGCCGCCTAGAAAGAGGCGGCGGATGCCAAGAAGAAAAAGAAAGCCGAGGTGGCTCAGCGGAAGTATAAGGAGGAGATTGCCCGGCGCGTGAATGCCGGGGAAAATAAGAGCGGCATCGAGTCCGAGCTCGAGTCGGAGGATCCCACAGATGTGGATGACATGGTTTTCTCCAAGGAGGAGGAAAGTCCGAAGGTCGTTTTGACCTTGGCGGAGCATCATGACCCTATGGTGATGTCCGCTGGTGATGAGCAGGAGGCGGAGAGGCGCGCCGAGGTTCCCATGCCGAGGAAGCGTGCAGCAAGCGCAGACGTCGCTGGCAAATGGGAGGCGAAGCGGGCACGGTCACCGCGCCCCTTGGTGGTGTCACCGGTCTTGTCCCCACCTACCGTGGGCACGACCGAGCAAGCCAGGCGGTCAAAGGAGCGGGCTTGCACCCGTGTGTCGCCGGGACCGGTGCCAGCGCATAACTCGCAGCGAGAGGATGCCCCGCTTGCCGCTCCGATCAGCGCGTCCTGAACCGAAGGTCGTGATGACCCGCAGGCCGGGCAAGAGCCGGTCGAGATGACTCCGCCCCTGGCTGAAGTGAGGGGCGCGGGTCGCAGCCTGGGAGCGGTCCTCGCCCTATGGGCCCGTCGATGCCAGGTCTTGGCTTTAGAGTCACGTCGCTTACCTCCCATTATGTTTTTCTTTGTTTCTTTTCGATCTTGTTGTTGAGTCTTTTTTAGAGTATGACTGACCTGTACTCTTTGTCACCGGCCAGGTGATCACGGGGTTGGGTATCGCCCCAACTCCTATGCAGGAGGTTTGGAGGCCCACCCTGCAGCGCGCCATGGCGAGCGGTGGGGGGAACAAGGTGGTGGCAGCGAACCCTTCCCTTCCGAGGGTGGTGCTCCCCGGGTCGATTGCCGGTACGGCGGTAGCGGCGGTGACGGTGCTGGTGGCGATCCCGGTGGTGACCACGGAGGCTTCGCCGGTGGTGTTCCTTGCGGCCCCTCCTCCACCAGCTGTGGCAGAAGAGGAGAAGGAGACCGAGCCCCCTGCCTCACTGGGCGGAGGGCTGCACGGCTCACCCTCATGGTCGGAGCTGAAAACACCAGGGGGAGATGCGGCCAGGACAGAGTTGGAACGCCCGTCGGTGGCCCATGCAACCGATGTGGTGGAGATCCCATCCAATGACGAAGCGGATGACGTGGTGGAGCTACCGGTGCCGCCACGGGAGCTGGCGGTGGTTCGGTCGGAGGCTGGGCCCTCTAGCGGGCTACCGGAGGGTGATCTGGAGTGGCCCTGCCCCGAGGACCCATCAAAGGTGTGGTTCGTCCTTTGGGATTCCTAGGAGTGTCAGCTCTGGGACATCCTTGGGGGGAAAGGACTTGCCATGGAGTCCAAACTCGCCAACCTGTTGGTGAAGCTCAAGGACACCCAGGAGTGGGTTAAGTCCGCCCAGTAGTTAGTCAAGGTCTACCCGCATCTCACAGTGGAGGTGAGTTTCTCGTATTTGTCCTTGACCTCTGAGTCTCTTGTTGGTTGCCTCAGCATGCTTGCTTTTCATTTTTGTAGGGTCTGAAGGAGATGTCATCCCGCAAGTCCCGCTTCCTCGGGATGGAGCATGCCCGGGTGGCTGAGCTTGAGCATCAGCTAGAGTCCGCCCGCCGTGAGTCCCAGGACCGGGCAAGCTGAGGTGACCACGGTGCGAGCGGAGGAGCAGCGTGCAACGGAGCGGGTGACCACCGTCGAGTGGGGGCTTGAGGCAGTGAAGGCCCGCCAGGCGGAGACCAAGGCAAGGTTGTGGAAATCCCTAGCGGACAATGAGGCAGTGCTCCAAAAATCCCTGGAGACCCTTGAGTCAGAGCGGAGCGCCTTGGTGTCAGAGCAGAATGCCCTGGAGTCAGCGCGAAAGGCCCTGGAGTCGGAGCGAAAGGCCCGGTCAGAGGCAGACCAGGAAGTGCTCATGCTTTGGGGCCAGGTGATAGGGACGGAGGAGGCAAAAGCTCGGCAACGCGAGCAGGTGGCCCAGCAGGCGGAGGAATTCTCCACCCTTGAGAACACCCGCCTCGGTACGTACCTTTTCTGTTTTTTGTCGCGTTTGGTTTCTTTCTTCAGCCTATTTCCGAGCCTGTCGCCCTTCTTCCAGAGCTGGGTGGAAAGGTGAAGTCATTGGAGCGGAACCTGGAGACGGTCAAGGTGACTTTTGGATGGAATGCAGAGGAGCTGGCCAAGTCCCTTGAAGAGCGACGTGCTCTCGAGGGGGAACTTGGCCAGATCCGCAATATTGCCCAACTTGTCGTCTCGGAGGTCTTCGGGTCGGCGCTAAGCACTAGCGTGCCCGTTGTCTAGCTAGCGGAGGTTCTGGATGAGGTTCGGGCCCTTATCACAAGCGGGCTGTTCTACGAAGCGTCGAGGGTGTTGACTTTGGTGGCAACATACCACCCGAACCTGGACTTCGCCACTATCTGCAGTGGGTATGCCGACGGCTTGAGCATGGAGGATATCCAATTGCTCGGGGAGAGCTTGCTGCCACACGCAAGGTTGGTGGCAGAGCAAGTCTCTGTGTAGTGGGTGATGGATGTCCGCTGTGAAGACATGGGCAGAAGCATGCATTGGGAGGACGTCGCCCAGCCTACGGATGGCACGGAGCCTGGGTCGGAAGTGGACGTCGTCCCGCCTTCAGCCGAGCCGAATGTGGTCCCACCAGGGAGTGAGCAGCCCACGCCTTCACCAGTCATACCAACAGCAGATGCCGTCGAGCCACCCCAATAGCTTATAAAGTATAAGTAGTTTAGTAGATGTAAAAAGTTTTAAGTTCATGGGGGAGCCCCCATGTAAACGTTCTTGTGTACTCAATGACTACAATCGGTTTCATTTTTTGTGATGGAGTCACTCCGTTCGGGGAAGCTTGTCCCTTTCGTTCCTTAGTTTTCCCTTAGCATAATTTTGTTTTTATTCTTTCTTTCTCTTACTTGCCCATTCGTCCCGTAGGCTGCAACCTTAGGAGCCCGGGGAGTGGCCCGCAAGGCTTAGCTGCTCGTAACCGTAGGTAAAGGCAGGGTGCGATTGGTTGGAATATTTTAAAGCAAAGCTACGTAAGGCAATTTAAAGGAATGAACTACCCTTTTGTTTGGGTAGGAAGGAGTTTCACCATATGATAGTAAACAAAAAAGAGAGGTAGTAGTGCACCCTCGTGGAGCCCCCGAGCGACCGGGTCGAAAAGTGTTCGGATCGGGGTGCTCTTATAGGAGCAAACGTTAAGTAAACAATGGTAAGACTGAATCTTTTGAGGAAGAAACGACATAGCTATTCCAAGCATTTGGTGAGAATGTCGTCGTTGTCGTCCTTCAGTCGGTAGGCGTCCAGTCAAATCATTTCAACCTTCAATCATTCGGATCCTTGTCCGCTACGCCCCCTTTCTTGGCCGCTGCTTCTTCGCCTTTTTCTACCTTTGGCCCATCGGCCTGTCGCAAAAGGCGCTTGAGGAGCTCACAGTTCTTGTAGAGGTGTTTAACGGGGTAGGCATGGTTGGTGCACGGGCTCTCCATGAGCTCGTGGAAGTGGCCCGGAAGGTCCTGCTGGGGCTGCTTGCCCGTGTGATCGGCCGTGGCGACCAATGCGGAGTTGGCCAGTCGGCGGAGATCTTTTTTGTTCTATTTCCCCCTCTGCGTGGAGGGGCCCTCGTCCTGATCCTGGCGCTTGGCCTTGCCTTTGCCTTGGCCTTTGTTGGAGCGCTGTGGGAGCGGTGCTCGCTGGATACGTTGGTGAAAGGCCCGTGGTCCTGGGCCATCCGGGCTGGGACTCCGGTCGCCGCTGCGAGTGTCTCGGTTCGGCCTGAGCCGCTCGTGTATAGGCGGTCGATGCGGAGCGATCGCTAAGTCAAGATGAGGTGCAGGTGCGGCCTCTTGTGCCGCGCTTGGCGGTTGTAGCAGTGAGCGGGTGGAGCGACTCGTCTGCTGCGTCCCTATTCCCCTGGTGGGGAGAGAGGCCGCAAGTCGGTGTCGCGATACGGAGCTCTCCGCCTGTTGAACGGCGGTGGTCTCCACTAGTGCCAGGAGGTTTCGGTGGAACGCCTGTTCCAGAGGGCCGTTCGGCTCAGGAAGGCCGCGTAGAAGCATTGCCGCAGCGGCGATGTTCTGATTGGCCCGAGCAAACTGTGGGGGATCGTTCCCCCTGTCCATGGTGTTGCGCTGGACCCGACGGGTGCGACCCCAGGCGCCGCTCGCCGGTTTATGTGCACGGGGCGTAGTGTGGTGCGCCAAGCACGCTGGCGTAGTTGGTGGCTGGTGCGACCACTGTTGTCATAGTTCCTCACCGTGCTCCCATGTGAGCTCGGGGGTCTCCGCACGAGGGTCCGGAGGGGCATGAGTCTGCAAGGACTTCGTTACCACCGGTGGCTGTCCCGGAGCGTCCGCCATAGCACATTCCTGGGACAGACGGTGGCTAGGCACCACGTCGTCGATGCTGGAGCCGTCACTCTCAACATCGTCATCCATGAGGTCGAGGAAATAGGTGGGAGCATAGCTCACCATCCCCATGAATTCGAACATGAGAGGGGGCGGTGCCGGCATCCTTCGGAGCCCCCGGGCATCCGCGTCCACGGGAGATACGAGGTCGTAGGGGAACCGGTCGTATGGCGGTCGCGATGGGGACAATGGGGTCCCTCTGGGTAATTGGTGGAAAATAGAGAATGGTAAGTAGATAACATCATGTATATTACTTACAGCAGGGTTTGAGCAGAGAGTTTGCTCGGAATGAAGCGCAGATGCCTTGTTGTTGAAATCGTCGCGCGTCCCGGAGCCGATGGAGGACGCCCCTCCGTTGGGCGCTGGAACGAGTGCCTCCTCACGGAGGTGTAGTACACCGAGCCGATCGGTGACGAAGTCTAGGCTTCCGAAGAGGAAGTCCTGGGATGGCTTGGAGACGGGTGGAACCCACATCCCAACAGGTGGAAGTGTGGGAAACTCTAGTGAGCCGAAGTGAGTTGTATCGCCTGAGTCAACCACGGCGAAGGTGGGGGAAAAGTGGGCCATCCGATGACCAAAAATTGTTGAACGTACAGCGTCTTCCCCATGGACGGCACCAACTGGAGGTGCAAAAAGTGACCAACAAGTAAATATTTGTAGTTTTGTCATATATCGTGATCGGAGGTGGCCTAGCACTCAATGACACAGGGTTTATACTGGTTCAGACAACGTGCCCTACGTCCAGTTTGAGTCGGTCGGTGACTTTATTCCTGAGCCCAGCTACTCAAAGTTTGCAGTGAGGTTATAAACGAGAAGGAGAAAGATGGGGGGTACAAGAGGTCCGGTCGGACTCCGATCGGAAGGGCCGAGAGTGACAGGAGCCCCGCTATGAGCTAAGTGTTCAAGCGTGTGCTTGGGGTTCGAACCTGGCGGTTCTGTGGTCATGTACTACTGAACTTGATCGATCTGATGAATCTGGATCAACTTGAATCTACCTGAGGGAGTGCATCCCCTTTTATAGATGAAGGGGACGGCCTTACAAGTGAGAGGCAGGGAGTACGTTTGCTGCTAAGTCTTGCCGCCCACGCCGGCGGGTATAAGATGATGGTAGGTGCCCACAACACTGTTGGATGTCAGATGCACGTGGGAGGTTGCATCGTCTCGTTCGGGTATGGCAGATGTCAGTACCTGTTATACTGTTGATGCCCAGAGGCATGTGAGAAGTTTCACCATGTTCGTTCGGTATGGTAAAAGCCGGCGCCCACAACACTGTCGATGCCCGGAGGCATGTGGGGGGCTCACCGTATGGGAGTTAATGACGCCCATAATACTGTAGGGGAAAATATCAGCGCCTACAACACTGTTTGGGCTCTGTTGTGCCAGGGAGGTTGCAGAGTACTATTTCTGCAAGTGTACAGAGTATGGTCCCCGGTATTGAGGTTTGACTTGTGCGCCCTGCCTTACTTTCTCCATCCGTTTCCTAGTCCTCACCGAGCGGGCGTCCCCGGTCGGTTGGTCCTAGTCGGCTCTGATTACGCCTGTCGGAGAAGAGAAGTGAGCAGGGTTTTGGCTTACCCCGATCGGAGACGTGGGGTCGGAGTCAGAAGTAGTGCTTTGGCCAAGTCTTCCCGTCGGAGAGGCCGTCCGGAGGCGGGATGGAGACCGAAGTGAGCGCTCCGGTCGGAGAGGTGGGCCGGAGTCGGAAAATGGGCGCCGCTCCTCCTCGGCTAGACCTTCTGATCGGTGATTGGATCGCCCTTCTGGCCTGTTGTTTTAGATACTTGGGCCGGCCCATGAGTTGCGCGTTGTCTGCTTGGGCCGAGCCTCTGTTGGGAAGCCGGTCCGCGAGAGACCCCGAGTTTATGAACCCGACATATACCAAATGATGGTTTGAATTTGTTTTCCACGTTACTTTCAAAATTCAGCTTTATCTGAATGTTCAATATGCTACGGACACTCAAAAAATATTTTACACAAATGTTTCCTTATTTATTAAGAATAATGTATACACATGTTCAAGCAAGTGCATTTGTACCTAAATCATTTAGCCTCTGCTTATATCTTTATTGCTTGTGATCAACTCACTTGAATCCTCGGTCATACTTCTTTATTAGTACGTTCAACAAATCTCCACACTTGTAGCTAGTGAGGAAAGATGAATGAACTATATGTTCAAAATTGTACTACTATTATAGAGGAAGTTTCTATAAGAGAATTCATTCGTACGAAGAATATAGACTATCAAAGTTTCGCACATTACCTTTAGGAATACGTTATATGTGTATGTTTCGCACAGTAGACACTACATTCAAAAATGGTTTTGCTCAAATGTTTCAGACACATTGATTTTCACTTTGCTGGTATTTTTTTCATTCATCCCTACTTACGGATGCAAATGGTTGGGTGTATTATTGCTCAAATTATTTGGATTTCCCTACTTTTCTCTTTCTTCCTTATGATCCTGTTATTAAACTCCTCAGCTACACTTATTTGTTAGAATGTTCAAGGGATAGTCACACTTATCACTTATGTTAGTGGTAGTGCGTGAGATGGGATAACTACGTGTTTGAAACCATATTTGTCATAGAAGAAAATTGATATAACACTTGCCAATTACCGATGATAGAATGTTTCACACATATATTCAAAAATGTTTATATGAATGTTTCATAAACTAGAGTACTAGACTCTACATTCAGAAGAACATTATCTAAAAAATATTTTTGATTGTTTAGGAAAATTCTTCATTATTTAACCATTACATTGATTTTTTTACTTCTTAGATTTCTTTTCATTTCTCCTATGTTTAGGATTGAGAATGGTTGGGGACAATGCCACTCAAATCGTTTGGATTTCTCTTATTATCTCGTTCTTCATCATGGTGGCATGTCTGGATTTATTTCTAGTTGCTTCTCATTGCCTCTTTCTTTCTTCTGGAAACCAACTTGACTTCCACATCTTTTTTAACTGCTCCATCCATCCATAAAAAAACTGATGGATCGGCCAAAGAGTTCACTTTTTACGGCCTTTTTTTTGAGACAGGCCATTTATTTAATTAAAAAAGACACGAAAAAGAAAACACCTCATGGGCCAAGCAAGGCCCTAGGCCCATCCAGGCCGAACCGGCCTGAACGCGAGCCCGTGCGTCCCCCGTTACCCCCAAGGGACAAACGGCAACCGCAGCCGCGCCGGGCTTCCGCACTCGAGTCGAACCGGACTCCAGTCCCCTCCTCCTCCTCCCTTATAACCCAGCCGCCCGGGATAGGGCTGCCCGTCTCGCCGCCGATTCGCTGTAGCTTTCGTCTGTGCTGCCCGTGCGATTTTTGTGCCCCGCCTTGTACTACCCGAAGTCAGTAGCCTCCAGGCGGCGGCGTGTTTTTTTGCGGAAGGCGGCTTCGTGCCGAGTTAGGGTTAGGGTTTCTGTGGTTGCGGAGATGGAGGAGGTGACGGAGGGAGTTAACAATCTGGCGATTACGGAGCCGCACAAGAAGAACAGGATTCAGGTCTCCAACACCAAGAAGCCGCTATTTTTCTACGTCAACCTCGCCAAGGTGAGGTTTTTCCCCCCTTTTCTCGTTTTTTTTTCTTTTTTTCTCCTTGATTGTTTGGGGGGTTATTATTGCCAGTTATTGAGCCAACAGCGCGGATGCGATTTTGATCCTCTTTTTTCATCATCAATTTTTTTTATAAGTTTCCTAGAATTAGTGCACGGATCCAGGATGGGCTTTGGTCACTAAACCCTAGAGGGGAAAAACTATCTGATTTCATCTCTTTTCTCTTGAAAGAATATGTACTGTTTAGTTTTGTCATGTTTTTTCGTTTGGCGATAACTCGAGACCTTTTTTTCGGCGATGATTGCAGAGCTACATGCAGCAGCACGAGGAGGTGGAGCTCTCGGCCCTTGGCATGGGTAAAACTCTTTTGCCCTTCAGAATGCTATATTTACTAGTATTCTACACGTTCTACTGTTGTGTTGTTGTAAGCTTTTATGTACCTGTATCTCAGAAGTCAGAAACGTTTGTATGTCGAGTTTTGACTACAACTGTCCCTGGTTACTCATATTTTGAGTTTTGACTGTGAAGTCTTAGCGATTTTTCAGTGTCTTGTGTTGGCATTCGTGTGAACTGTCCTACCTCAAGGATGTGGTGATCCTTGTGAAAGTTCACTCTGAAAGGTCAACACATGTTAATTCTGTTATGCGATGTCTAGTTATTGGCTATAGGTCTTGCGGATCTGTGATGACGTATTATTGTGGTTAAGTTCAAGTGCCCAAGGTTAACTTTTAGCGTGATTTATCGTGTCCTTTCTATTACTTTTCTGTTATGTTTTATTGCTTTTCTGTTATGGTACCTGTTTTAGGATATTTCTTTGGTCAAGTTTACATACATACAAACATGATGACATAATGTCCATGACTCCACTTTTCTCTTTGTATTCTTAATTATATTTTGCAATTGTCCTCTTCGCTGTGGTAATATCTGTTGTGCCTGTCCATACTGTACTTTCTTAATTACAACATGTTGGTATGCTGATGAACTTCCTTATCATTCCAGCCATTGCCACTGTGGTTACTGTTGCTGAAATTCTGAAAAATAATGGGCTCGCTGTTGAAAAGAGTAAGGATTTGTAGCCTATATACTTCTGTCATTGTGACTCGTCTTTGCTTCTTCATCTAATGAGAATTGGTTTCCAGAGATCATGACATCCACAATTGATGTCAGGGATGATTCAAAGGCCCGCCCTATTCAGAAAGCCAAGGTGAACATCTATTCCCTTCTAAGAAATGAAGTAACATTGCTCAAGAGTTACTAGTGGATTGTTTTTTTTTTATGCTAATACTGTTACTGTGGCCAGATCGAAGTAGTGCTGGGCAAGACAGATAAATTTGATGAGCTGATGGCGGCAGCTGATGCAGAGAGGGAAGCTGCTGAGGCAGAGGAACAGAGCTAAACGTCTATCTTAAATTTTGATGTTGTATTAGTACAATGCTGCTAGGTTGTGGGTTTTAATCTCTTGGCCAACAAGAGACAGTACTTCTGTGTTAGTAATCAAGAGCTGTGCTCATTTTATTTGTTTCCATGGTAACTTATATCTTTATGATAAGATTCGTTTTGACTAGTGTTTTGTTGAGTAATTATGGGCCTGTCTCGGACTATTCTGCTCCACTCCATTCAACTCCAACTCCACGAACTCTGTGTAGGGAAAAAAAAGTGGAGTTACGACGTGTATGGTAGGGCTTGGCTACTCAAGAAGGTGGTGAGTTTTTTTTTTTTGTTTTTTGCTCCGGTTGAAAAACGTCAGGTTCTGGTTGTTTAATAAAAAAAATGGATAAAACGGATGGAATCTAATCTTTTCTTTGTTTGATCCTTTTTTTTCTCCTTTCTTTGTTTTTATGCCCTCTTTTATTTTCTTATCTCTTTCTTAGAGTATAACTTCGGTGGTAGCCGTCGAAACAGGGCCCTTTTTTTATGCCCCCCTTACTTTTTGAGGAGGTGAGGTTTTTTTTTTTTTTTTTTTTTGCACTCTTAGTGGCCCATGGCTCAAAACAATTCTAGTAGAGAATGACAGAAGACACTCGCTTGCCATCCTCTTTCTTACCATCTCTTTTGTTGCCTTCTTCCCCATTGACTAGAGGGCAGGGAGGAGGCCATGCTGCTAGGGAGAGGCGTTGGGGGAGGACCGCAGGAGGCCTCGCCGGAGAGGGGCGCTTGGGAGCCTAGGAGGCAGAACCGCGAGCCGTCGGGGAGCAGCACGAGTGGTTATGAAATGACACGTGAGACCACAACAACAGAAACCGTCCATTAGGGAGCTCCGTCGAGAGCCCCTAGGAATGAGGGTCCGAAGGGGGATTTGAGGGCCTCCTCAGGGCCACTTTTTCTAGGGTGAAAATTTCATGGAATAATTATTTAGTTTTTTATGGAGGGTTTTTCATCTCTGGGTGTGCCTCCCCTTACTTCTAAATTAGCCCTCATAGGGCTCTGGTAGGGTCCTCCGGACCTCTTTTTTTATCTAAAGTTCTCAAATTTAGTCTTGAGGGCTCAAGTAGGGGGCCCTCTTGAGTTGCGCTTATCCGCTCAACATACCATCGCATGTGTCGCTGACTCAGTCCACATGCCACCGCGGCCTCCCCGGCCTCCATCACACCTTCGCCTTCGATGCTTTTGCCCCCATGCCGTTGGAGTCGGAGTCGATCGCCGCTTACCCCGCGCGCATATGCATGGAGGGTGGGCATGGAGGAGAGGCATTTTGGGAGGGTTCACATGTGTGTATGGAGGTGCTAGAAGAAGCTATCTTTTCTTCCGCGATGGATTCTATTTCCACATCCATACAGTGTGATTCCCGAGTGGGATAGGCCAGAGCTCTAGCGAAGGGCTCACGTGCACGTATGGAGGAGCCAAAAGAAGCTACTTTTTTTCTCCTGCGGTGGATTCTAGATCTAGAGAGCGCATTTTCTAAGTAGGAGGCCGCAATACCAGTGGAGGCCCATGTGCACGTATGGAGGAGCTGAAAGAAACTATTTTTTTGTCTTTTGCGGTGGATTCTAGATTTAGGACCCGGAAGAAACTATTTGTTGCCTTTTGCGGTGGATTCTAGATTTAGAGAGCATATTTTTCATGTCTTTGGTTCACATGAACTGAACTTAGGAATAGTGTAGGAATTTTTTCTTTGAATGTTGCTTTGAAGGAAAACTACAGAAAATTTAGTATCCGCTCAAATATCTTAGTAAAAATCGGTCCATCCAAATGATCATTCCTTTCAAATTCATCTGTAATTCCTGCAATTTTTTGTATTCCTATGTTTTTATCATTCCTTTCAAATTCATGTGTAATTCATGTATTTTCTTTTTTTATTATACTAGCAAATATGTCCGTGCGTTACAACGGAAAAAAATCTAGCAACGTTCTACCTGTTCGCTTCAGCTTGCTGCACAGTGGCAGCGGATGCAATGGCTCTAATTATATAGGTGTTACTGTTGTTGAGAGTGGTTGCTGGAGCCGGAGCATCAGTTGCAGCAATCACAAGTGAACAGGCCCAAATGGGAAATAAGGGCGAGAGCATTATATATCTATATATTTTTATCATTTCTATAAAACTTAAAAGCTGTAATTTATTTTACGATGACCGTGATATCCATAATTCTGCATCGAATTAACATACAACATTGATAGATTTTTCCTTTTGTTGTAAGTGATAGAAATATTCACTCATAAATACATCATAACTTTAGTTTTTATACTATCCATATGTTGGTAGAGTTAGATATCAAGTTTCATGACTTATTTTGAGGATCCATAAAAATATATAGTTCTAATACCTATTTAAGTCGGCAAGGGGTTAGTTATTGTCGTGAAAGAATTATTTTTTCCTTTGATAATTATAACCGAGACTCGATTTTCACATGGCAACCCTTGTTGAGGGTTACACTGGTATATGCGGATATCTTGGAGATGCATTTATTTTAATTAGATTGAATAACAAACTAATCAAGATTTGAGTTCATGGTTTAATTAGTTATTAGGCCATTAGTCACCCTAGGTTCTAATAATAATAAGTTCAATTTCTATTGAAAACTACTTCAACAATTTAGTGGTAGAAATATCCATGATATATCGTATTAGGCAAGATCAATGTTTCAAAGATCCATGATATATTTATTTATTACTTATTTTTGTTTTTAATGTTTATAAGACTAAATAAATGGAAACACTTCATCCGAAAGAAAAAAAAATTAAAAAGTGACGGAGGGATTGCCATGCGAGCGGGAAAAGGAACAGAGAAACAAAAAAAGAACGAACCCCACACAAGTCCAATAGCCACCGCAAACGGCCCATCGCTGCACCACCCACGGGCCATGGCCTATCAGGCCACCATCCCACGATCGACATATAAAATCATCAAACCCTAATGCCCTACTCTTTGCGACTCCGTCCCTAATCCCTTGCTCCCGCTGCCACCACCTGAGTCCCATGCCCACACAGTCTCGCTCGCCGCTCTCAGAGCCTTGCTCCTCTATCCTCGCACGGCCCGCTTGAGCGTGAGCAGGGCGCGTTGGCACGGGCGAGTGCCAGCATGAGCATGGAGTTACGGTGGTGAGAGCCTCGGTGAAAGCTCTAGTTTGGTTTTGGTGAATTGATGAAACCCTAAGTGCTAACCTAGTTTATCAAAGTGATCATAAGATAGGTAGCACATTCCAAGTAATGGAGCAAGCGGTGAAGATCATGATGATGGTGTGACCATGGTGATGATCAAGTGCTCGGCTTAGAAAAGAAGAAAGAGAAAAACAAAAGGCTTAAGGCAAAGGTGAAACTTGATAGGAGCTTTTTGGTTTAGTGATCGAGACACTTAGCGAGTGTGATCACATTTAGGATCGATAGGCGTACTATTAAGAGGGGTGAAACTCGTATCGAAATGCGGTTGTCAAAGTGCAACTAGATGCACTAACTCATTGCATATGCATTTAGATTCTAGTGAGTGCTAACACCGTTGAAAATATTTGTGAAAATATGCTAACACACGTGCACAAGGTGATACACTTTGTGGTTGACACATTTGATCATGGGTGGCAAAGTTGGAGTTGAGAAGGGGCTGTCTCGAGGTGATCGAACGCTGTTCTAACAGCGACTGGACTCAGCAGCCGCGTCCGGTCAGTGGCGCGTAGTGAAAGCCACCCTTGGTCCTTTAACCAGAAGTTAAACAGTGAAAGTGACCGGACATGCAGAGCCTACATCTGGTCAGGCTGCGACGTACGTTGATGCAAGCATCAGAGCGAGACAATGGTGACCGGACTCACCGACGCATCCGGTCACAATTTTGCCTCTCTGGATGCTTACTGGAAGTGACCAGACTCTAGGCGAGGGTGCGTTCGGTCATCTTCGTAGTGCATCGTGTCTTAACCACGTGAGTGATCAAGTTGACCATTCGGATCATGCGGTGCTTGTTGAACCACGGTGACACGTGGTAGCGGATCAGCGACCGAACTCTAAGGTGGTGCGTCCGATCAAACCGACCGGCACGTCCGGTCATGTCGTGGAAGTTGACAGCAGAGAGCTAATGGCTCTATTTTAAGGGGACGCCTATATAAGGCGTTTGGCTAGTTCTAGCTCCCTCTCTCTTGGCCATTTGCATTGACATAGCAACCTTGTGAGCTTAGCCAAAGCCCTCCCACTCATCTCCATCATTGATTCATCATCTTTGTGAAATTGGGAATGAATCCAAGTGCATTGCTTGAGTGATTGTATGTAGAGGCACTTGGTATTCGTGTTTCGCTGCGGGATTCGCTTGTTACTCTTGGTGGTCGCCGCCACCTAGATGGCTTGGAGCAGTGAGGATCATCGAGCGGAGGAAGGTGCTTGTCTCTGGCTCTGATTGTGGTGATTGTGAGGGGTTCTTAACATTTCCTCGGCGGAGAGCCAAAAGGTACTCTAGTGGATTGCTCGTGGCTTGTGTGATCCTCATCTTGTGTTGGTTGTGCGGCACCTGATTGCGGGTTTGGCGTGTGATGCCAATTAGCGCGTGAACCTCCAAGTGAGTGAATCGCCACAACGGGGACTAGCTTGCTGGCAGGCAAGTGAACCTCAGAGGAAAAAATTATTGTCTTAATTGTTTCCTTGGTATTCATTGGTATTCATTGATTGATCACTTGCCACGGTGGTATACCTCTCTACCACTCACTTGTATTACATTTGTGCCCTTACTTGTGTAGAGCTTGTGGTATTGAAACTAGTTAGTGTAGCTCTTAGTGTAGTGCTAGCACAAGTGCAGTGCTAGCGCAAAATTCGCTTCTATAGGATCTATGGTACGCCTAGAGGGGGTGAATAGGCCTGTAAAAATTCAACTCAATCCAAAGTCAAATTCACCCGCGGCACTGCCGCTCTGTGAGCGCAGCACTGCCGCACCTGCAGGAGAGATTAATTCACAGTTCAAAATCTATCCAACGAAATTTAGATCGGATAAATTTCTTAGCTTCCTGCAGGGTAGTAGATCACAGATCGATAGCTGAAGGTGGTGGGAACACCACACACAAGTAGATCGGCCTCAATCCTAGAAATCATCTCAACAACAATATGTCATGCAAGTAATGTAAATCAAGCACAAGTGACATAATGATTTATCCCGTGGTTCGGCTCGCCACCAAGGCTTGCCTACCTCCACGTTGTTGAGGTTAGCCACTAAGGCTTAGAGCTTTCTAGCCCTTTCTCGTTCTCAAGTCAAGAGACTTAACTCTTGAGATGAGGGGTGAGTTTACTAGCTTCAAGAGATGGTTACAAACCTCCCGGGCTGCCACACAAGTTGGCAAGCTCCACGGGTGATGCTCTAGCCGGCTAGGAGCCAAGCTCTAGGAGTACCAAACACAACCGACAGCTAAAACGTGAACCAAGTGCTCTTTAGAATTTGGGAATCAATGGAGTTGCACTCTAATTAAGTTTGGACCATTTTCCCTCAAGGATTGATGGGGAAATCAATATATTTGCTTGAGGGCTTTAGGTCAATAATGGAGTGAGAGAGAGAGAGCTCCTGCTCTATTTTGGGCGTGCTGAAGTGAGGAAGAAGAGAGCAGGTTCATTATAGTTGGAAAGGAAGGGGAAAGGTATATATACCCCCCCCCCAGCTCACAACGGTCACTTTAAATCGCAGATAGCCGTTAGCGAGGAAAGGGAAAGGTATATATACCTCCCAGCCCCCAACGGTCACTGCACCCAAGGGATCGGGCGAGACGGAGCCCGCGGCCTTGAGGTTTGGTGAGGCGCCCACGACCAGGGGGTCGGGCGAGACGGAGCCCGCGACCAAGGGGTCGAGCGAGCCGGATCCCACGACTTTGGGGTCGGGCGAGACGGAGCCCTCGACCTTGGGGTCGGGCGAGTCGGAGCCCGCGACCACGGGGTCGGGCGAGACGGGGCCCTCGACCTTGGGGTCGGGTGAGTCGGAGCCCACGACCAAGGGGTTGGGCGAGACAAAGCCCACACCCAAGGGGTCGGGCAAGTCGGAGCTCATACCCAAAGGGGTCGGGCGAGTCGGAGCTCGCACCCTGCAAGATAGCAAGGGTAATAGTGTAGTGTAGACTATCTTGGCTGTGAATCTGAGGATGCTTATGGTTATTTGAGCACTTGGTAGCACATATTAGCTTAAACATTGTGTCCCCTTTATAGTACGGCTTTTCCTATACTCAAATTCAATATATAAAAAAATTTAAACCTCCTTTGAGTTTGAAGCCATCTACATATATAATTGGGGGCTCCTCTGTTTCGTGTAGCATCCTCGAATATAAATTCCCTGCTTATCATCTCGATAAATCTCATTAGTTCTCTAATTGCGTGGTCATTATCACCAAAACCCACAATTAAGGCTTGATTGCACTTTCAATCTCCCCCTTTTTGGTGATTGATGATAACCCAACTAGAGCTTACAACAGATATGAAATAAATACTGAGACTTTCGAGTCATGGGTGTAGAGCCTCCCCCTAAGTATGTGAATAGAGAATTGAATTCTCAAATTGGCATAAGAAGCCAAGATTCACATTTTAGTGAAAGTGATGGGGCTCCCCCTACATCCATGCTCCTATAGGGTGCTGCACACTGTGTTAGGTATGTAAAATATGATGCAAATGACAGTTTATGCACACATGTGCTTGCTGCTATGCGACAGTGCCGCTCCTGGCTGTACAAGCAAGATAGTGTCAAGCACCACATAGCTAGGTCAGATAAAAAGATATGCAACCTAGCATAATAAGATGACTTCTAATCCACACAATGATACATGTCCATATCCAATACACAAAGAGTCAAATAGTAGCATTATTTCACAATTTAGAGTTTTGAGCGACTCAAATTTTTCACCTAGCGAAGACTAACACTCGTCGAATTGGACATGAAGCGCAGCTGCTGACCATGGCGTCGAAAAGTTGATTGACCTGACCCCTCTATTTTTGGCCCCTCTAATCTATTTTTGACCCCTCTAATTTTCTCCCCCTTTGGCATAAAGCACCAAAAAGAGAAGAAAAGAAGAAAGATCAACCCCTACTTGTCATCTCCCTGGATGTCCGTCCAATCAATATCATCACCTCCTGCAGCAGTCCTGACACCACCATCACAATTATCGTCATCGAAGTCAATACGTGCACGGCCCTGACGGTGAGTAGTGGCGGTGTAGCGAGTGGAACGAGTGGAACACCTCAGCTCCTGTCTCTGATGGTATCCCTCTAGGGTCTCATCCCAATCTACTGCTCATCCCTGTTGCTCCTCATCATCATCATCATCATCATCATCATCATCATCTGAATCTGTGTTGGAGAGACTCGAAAGGTCATACTGTGGAGGAGCTGGAATAGGAGGAAGTGGTGGAAGGTCCTGTCCACGCTGCTAACGCTGCTCAAACTGTGTCTCATACGCTTTGTCAGCTGCATAGGTGCACTTTCCAAAGATTGCCTTCAACCACTTGCCAAACTTCTTCATCTTGCCTCCTCTGTGAGACCTAGAGCGGGAAGACTTAGGAATATCTACATGAGCATGAGAGCTCCCCGCTCCCTGAGTAGCTACAGTTGGCTGAGTCTTCTCAATTTTGTAGACGGTGTGCATCCCATCCTTCAGAAAATAAAATCCAGTGACTCTCTCAATCATGAACATGAGGTAAGGGGCATAGGGCAGCCCTCTCCTCCCATCCTCCACTGCAAATCTCAACTTAGTCCATATGAATCTAGGGACATTGAACCTATCCTCACCTGGAGCAAATCTATCCAACACATTTCTCACATAGCCACTTATATCTGAGGCTACTCCATCCTTTGGGTTGATGGTGTTCCTGATGAGGTTGTTGAGGTTGTAATAGAAGCTATGTAGACCACTCCTCTTGCCATATGCAATCCTTCTATCTCTCCACATGTAACTAATGTCACGGATCTCAGCTTGAGGCTCATCATGAATGTAATTGTAACCTCTGTGCTCCTCCCCAAAGCCAAGAATACGGCTAAAAGTGACAAAGTCGACTCGGTAGTGCCGACCATCAGTCATCTAGTGAATCTCATAGGAGGTCTGGTCAAAGAAGTATGTGGCATGAAACTGTGCAAGGACCTCCTTATTCCAGTTATACTAGAAACCCATGATGTCTGAAAGCTGGAATCTGTCACAAATTTTGATTACCTTGTCAAACTCAGGCTCCTCCTTCTCCTGCATCTCATCCTAATCAATATACTGCATCTTGATGATCTTGGTTTTCTTGGATGCAAGAATGGCAGTGGCATGAAAGTTGGAATGAAACTCATTCCAGAATCTGTAATCAATGCCCAAATCCTTTCGCACTGTATAGGAATTGATCCCCCTTGCCTCTTCCACCGGCTTCCAACTCTTTGAAAAGTTGACAACTGCATGCTGGCGGGAATCATCTGGAGATCTCATGATGATCTCACCCTCAAAATCTCTCATGTATCCGCCATCAAACTCAGAGAGATGTTGTGGGGTGTCAGGAATGGCATCAATGGTACAACCTATCATCTCCAGCCTCTCCTCATTTTCAATGTATTGCTCGTGCCTCCCCCTGTCACCAAGTCCCCTTGGAGCTACACTACTGCCTGCTGCTGTTGACCTCCCTCAACCACGGCGAGGTGGATCCTTGTCTCTTTGCTCATTTATCTTCCTTTTTCCCCTTCGGTCATTATATCTGTGCTCCATCTTCTCAAACAAGGAATGGAGAGGAGAGAGAAGAAACTACTTGGGTCAGGGGTAGTCGCAGCCATCCACGGTGTTGAGGGAGTGTTGGCAGCTACTATGGCACTGCTAGAGATCGGCAACGCGCGACCAAGCAACGATGACTGCACGGGCACAAGAGGAGAGAGAGGCGCGGGCATCGGGGTCGGGGGGGAGAGTGAGGGAAAAAAGTTGCTGCGGTCCTGAGAATAAGAGGAAGAATAAATGGCTCCCACAGTAAAACTATTTGGGCTAAATCTCAATTGAGATTCAAAGTGCGGCACTGCCGCATGCCTAGCCCAGCACTGCCGCATGGCAAGCGTGGCACTACCGCACTCCCCAAAATAGTGAAAGTTAGCTATAATCTATATGACTCTCTCTGTATAAGATATGGACACATATCACCTATATACCATGACCAAAAACAAATAATCAATACAGACCATGATCATGATACATAAGTTGCCTTTTATAAATCATTTTCATGCACAATATGAATTTTTTTAACTCTTTTGCCTAGATACTAGTTTATCAAATAGAGGCATGCTAAAATTCAAACCATGTTATGAGAATCAAGTATATTTAGCTCACTACGCAAAACACAAAACCTTGACTCATCGAGGGGCTTTGTGAAGATATCGGCTAGTTGCATTTCGGTGCTCACATGGCAAATTTCGATATCTCATTTGGTTTCGTGGTCTCTCAAGAAATAATGACAGATGTCTATGTGCTTGGTTCTAGAGTGGCTTACAGGATTGTTTGCAAGCTTAATGTCACTATCATTGTCATATAATAATGGGATTTTGGTAAAATGACATCCGAAATCACGAAGAGTTTGACTCATCCAAAGTAGTTGAGCACAACATGCACCGGCTGCAACATACTCGGCCTCGGCGGTGGAAAGGGCTATACAATTTTGCTTTTTAGAACTCCAAGACACTAGGGACCGTCCAAGGAATTGATATGTCCTCGAAGTGCTTTTTTGATCTACTTTGCAACCGGCGTAATCGGAATCCGAATACCCAAGTAGATCAAACTTAGAGCCCTTAGGATACCACAAACTAAGGTTAGGAGTGTGTACTAAATATCTCAAGATTCTTTTAACGGCCACCAAGTGACACTCTTTCGGGTTAGCTTAAAATCTAGCACACATGCACACACTAAGCATAATATCGGGCCTAGATGCGCACAAATAAAGTAGAGAGCCGATCATGGAACGATATACCTTGGTATCCATGGATTTCCCTTCAATGTTGAGATCAAGATGTCCATTGGTTGGCATGGGAGTTTTGATAGGCTTGGCATTCACCATGTCAAACTTCATGGGCATATCATGGGTGTACGTTTGACTAATAAAAGTTCCATTCTTCACTTGCTTGATTTGAAATCTGAGGAAGAACTTCAACTCACCCATTATGGACATCTCAAATCTCTTTGTCATGATCCTACTAAATTCCTCACAAAAAGTATGATTAGTACTACCAAATATTATGTCATCGACATATATTTGGCACACAAATATATCTTTAACAACTTTGTGAGTGAAAAGGGTAGGGTCGGCTTTGCCTATTTCAAAGCCTTGTTTAAGCAAGAATTCCTTAAGGCATTCATACCATGATCTTGGTTCTTGCTTAAGCCCATAGAGCGCCTTTTGGAGTTTGTAGACGTGGTTGGGGAACTTGGGATCTTCAAAACCCGATGGTTGCTCAACATAGACAAGTTCTTGAATGGGGCCATTGAGGAATGCACTCTTCACATCCATTTGATATAGCTTGAAATTGTGATGAGTAGCATAGGCCAGAAGCATTCGGATTGCTTCAAGTCTTGCCACCGGTGCATATGTTTCCTCAAAGTCCAAGACCTCTACTTGAGTGAAACCTTGAGCAACCAATCTTGCCTTATTTCTTGTCACCACGCCATTCTCATCTTGCTTGTTGTGGAAGACCCACTTGGTGCCAATAAGATTGGTATTGGGTCGTTCCACCAAAGTCCACACTTAGTTTCTTTCAAAGTTATTGAGCTCTTCTTGCATGGCCATCACCCAATCCAGATCTCCAAGTGTTTGTTCTACCTTAAGAGGCTCCAAAGAGGAAACAAACAAGTAATATCGGTAAAAGTTTGCTAAATGTGAACGAGTTGTTACCCCCTTTTGAAGACTCCCAAGGATGTTGTCAATAGGATGATCCCATTGTATTGTTTCCCTTAGCCTTGGATGATCAATGGCCTCTTGTCCATCTTCTAGATCTTCATTATCTTCTTGTTCGAATATGGGTTGTAGGTTCTGTCCTTGAATCGGAGTTGGACTTGCTGCTGTTGTCAGAGGGAGTGTGGCACTGCCGCTCTGCTGATTTGCAGCTGGGGTCGGTGAAAGCTCTAGTTTGGTTTTGGTGAATTGATGAAACCCTAAGTGCTAACCTAGTTTATCAAGTGATCATGAGATAGGTAGCACATTCCAAGTGGTGAAGCAAATGAAGATCATGACATGATGATGGTGACGCTATGGTGATGATCAAGTGTTTGGACTTGAAAAGAAGAAAGAGAAAAACAAAAGGCTTAAGGCAAAGGTATAAATGGTAGGAACCATTTTGTTTTGGTGATCGAGACACTTAGCGAGTGTGATCACATTTAGGATAGATAGCCATACTATTAAGAGGGGTGAAACTTGTATCGAAATGTGGTTATCAAAGTGCCACTAGATGCTCTAACTCATTGCATATGCATTTAGGATCTAGTGGAGTGCTAACACCCTTAAAAATGTTGGTGAAAATATGCTAACACATGTGCACAAGGTGATACACTTGGTGGTTGGCACATTTGAGCAAGGGTAGGAAACTTCACCGGCATAGTGTCCGCCCGTAGAGTGCGGACAGTCCAACGGTGCCACCGGCGCCCTAGATAGAAAAGACGGAGGTCACTAGAAGTGACCGGACGCTGGGTCACTCAGCGACCGAACGCTGGAAGGCTGCGTTCGGTCATGCTATCAGGCAGTGCACAGAAGAGTTGCTGAGTGATCGGAAGCGGGCTGTGTCCGGTCAAGGGCGACCGGACGTGTCCGGTCGAGAAAAATTGTTTCTGGAACCTTACTAGAAATGACCGGATGCTGGGGGTCAGTGTCCGGTCACTTTTGCTGCAGCGTCCGGTTGTCTGATGACCGTTGAGATCGGGCATTCAGCATTCGAAGAGAGGGGACACGTGGCTCGCATCATGTGATCGGACGCTGAGGTCCAGCGTCTGGTCAATCTGACCGAAGCGTCCGGTCGGCCCGTGTTCAGTGCAGTGAGGAGCCCAATAGCTCTATTTCATGGGGGCTTCTATTTAAGCTCCATGGCTGGCTCAAGCTCACTCTCTTGGCCATTTGCATTGACATACCAACCATGTGAGCTTAGCCAAAGTCCTCCCACTCATCTCCATCATTGATTCATCATCTTTGTGAGATTGGGAGAGAATCCAAGTGCATTGCTTGAGTGTTTGCATCTAGAGGCACTTGGTGTTCGTGTTTCGCTGCGGGATTCGCTTGTTACTCTTGGTGGTTGCCACCACCTAGACAGCTTGGAGCAGCGAGGATCATCGAGCGGAGGGTGGTGATTGTCTCCGGCTCCAATCATGGTGATTGTGAGGGGTTCTTGACCTTTTCCCAGTGTGATCCTCATCTTGTGTTGGTTGTGCGGCACCCTATTGAGAGTTTGGCGTGTGATGCCAATTAGCACGTGAACCTCTAAGTGAGTGAATCACCACAACGAGGACTAGCTTGCCGGCAAGCAAGTGAACCTCGGTAAAAAAATCATTGTGTCATTATTTGATTCCGAGATGATTGGTCTTCATTGTTATTCATTCTTGTGATTGATTGGCTCCTTCCTCGACACGGCGGTATAACCTTCTTGCTCACTCTCTTTACATTACCGCAAACTAGTTGTCAAGCTCTTTAGTGTAACTAGTTGTGAGAGCTTGTTATTTTGGTTAGTGTGGCTCTTTAGTTAGCTTTTGAGAGCACACTAACTTAGTGTAGCATCATAGCTATTGTGTGGATAGAAACTATATAAACTAGAATTGTGGTATGTGGCTTGCTATTTTAGTAGGATAGCGCAACACTTGCTTCGCCTCATAATTGTCTAACCGGTTTATTAAGTGTTGTTGTAGAAATTTTTATTAGGCTATTCACCCCCCCCCCTCTAGCCATTAGGACCTTTCAGTCGGCTCCCCCTCAACATCAGGTATGTTAGCGGAACTTTGTTGTTTAGCAGCTTGAGGAACCTCCACTTTAGTGACTTCATCTTCTTGTGGTCTTATATCACCAATAGCCAATTGCTTGATTGCTTCACATGGTGGATCCTCCTTTCCTACAACACTTGAATAAACTTGCTCCACTTGAAAGCCATTAGATTCATCAAATGTCACGTCTACCGCTATTTCAACTCTCCTAGAGGTTTTGTTGAAACGATAGGCATGCTCATTTGATCTATAACCAAGAAGAAAACCTTCATCAACTTTAGGTGCAAACTTAGAGGTTTTGGGTTTCTTATTAAGTATGAAACATTTGCACCCAAACACTCTAAAGTAGGACACCTTTGGTTTGTTACTAGTTAGAAGCTCATATGAAGTTTGTGTCAACTTCTTGTGTAGGTAGAGACGGTTGATGGCATGGCAAGCGGTGCTGACGGCTTCCCACCAAAAGAGGTCCAGTGTCTTGTACTCATCTAGCATTGCTCTTGCCATGTCAATTAGTGTACGATTCTTCCTCTCTACTACGCTATTTTGTTGAGGGGTGTATGGAGTTGAAAACTCATGCTTGATGCCCTCTTCATCAAGAAACTCCTCAACTTGGGTGTTCTTGAATTCGGTTCCATTGTCGCTTCTCATTTTCTTGATGGGGAGACCGAACTCCTTTTGAGCTCTTCTAACAAAAGTCTTCACTTTGTCTCTAACTTAACACTTATCAAACAAGAAAAATACCCAAGTAAAACGGGAATAATCATCAACAATAACAAGACCATATTTGTTACCCCCGATACTTAGGTAGGCGATGGGTCCAAAGAGATCCATGTGTATGAGCTCCAATGGTTGCGTCATGGTCATGATGCTCTTTGGTGGGTGAGGTACGCCAACTTGTTGTCCGGCTTGACAAGCGCTACATATTCTATCTTTCTAAAAGTGAACATTTGTTAGCCCAAGGATGTGTTCGTCCTTTTGAAGTTTGGCCAAGTTCCTCATTCCAACATGGGCTAGTCAGCGATGCCAAAACCACCCCATGCTAGATTTTGCCACTAAACAAGTCTCAAGATTAGCTTTACTTTTGTTGAAATCAACTAGGTAAAGCTTGCCCATAAAGACAATAGAGGAATTCTCCCTTCTAAAGACTTCCACACCCTTATCCATAAAGAGGCAATTGAAGCCCATCTCTCATAATTGAGAGACAGACAATAAATTATAACCTAACGAATCAACATGTAAAACATTTGTAATTGAATGCTCAAAGGTTATAGCAACTTTAGCGAGACCAATCACATCCCCCTTAGAGTTGTCTCCAAAGAGAATATTTTCATTTGAGTCCATCTTTGGGGTATATGATGAGAACATACTCCTTTCTCCGGTCATATGATTTGTACATCCACTATCGAGCACCCAACTTGACCCACCGGAGGAGTATGCCTTCTCACCCTTTGCCATAAGACAAATATGAGGAGAGTAGTAGTCATCATCGGACATGTTGGTGAAGAGTCTTGGTGAAGAAGATGGCTCATGGATAGCAATGGTTGCAACTTTCTCATCTTCTTCACTTGAGCTTTCTTTAGTCGAGTCCCATTCATGCCCAATGTGAGCCTCTCCCATATACTTCTTGCTCTTTCTACGGTCGGCCTTCTCCTCTTTCTTGTCCTTCTTGTATTTGTTGCCCTTGATCTCATATGGACACTTTGCAATGAAGTGATCGGTGCTTCCACAATTGTAGAATATCCTCTTTTTCTTGTTTGGGAAGCTTCTCTTCACTACCTTGTAGCCTTGCTTCTTTATCCCCTTATGATACCTCCTTATAAAGAGAGCAACATCATCCACTTTCTCATATTGGTCATCATCATGTTCACTCTCACTAGAGGATGAGGTGGTCTCTACTCTTTCTTGAACTTGCTTGCTTGCTTTGGGTTTGCTAGTTGAAGCTTGCTTGTTGGTCTTGGACTTGCTAGTAGAGCCTTGCTTGCTTGATTTGTTGGCCTTGAGAGCTACATCCTTGTTGATCTTGATGCCTTCTAGCTTTGCTTGCAATTCTCTAAACTTTTTCCTCTCATTTGCTTCTTCTCTTTGCATGTCAAAGGTCAAGATCCTCCCAAGTACAACATTTGGTGTGAAGTACTCAAACTTCTTCTTGTCTCTAATTAGAGTTACTACGATCTTATTTCTTGGTGAATAAGATTCCAACATAATCATGACAACTTTGTGATTATCTAGCTCATCACAACCATAGCCTCTAATCTTGCCCACCATGGTCATCAACCTATCAAACATCTCTTGTGGCCCTTCTCCATCCAAGATAACAAATCGGTTGAGCTTGGACATCAACAAATCAATTCTTGCTTTTCTTACTTTGTCAACCCATTCATATGCAAGATGCAAAGTATCCCAAATTTGCTTGGCAACATCCACACCGATCACTCTATTGTACTCATCACCATCCAAGGCACTCAGTAGCACACTAGTAGCTTGACCATTGAGGTGGATGATTCTCATTTCTTCCATGGTTGGATTCTTGGGATCAACCGGTGGCTCAAATCCATTGCAAACAACCTATCAAATGTCGGGATGAAGACCTATAAGATAAGCTCTCATCAAGTGCTTCCGCTTGGCAAAGTTAGTCCCATTGAAATGAGATAACTTGCCCGTGGGCACATTGATGAAAGACTTGGGATCATGGTTAGTCATAGACATAGAAAAATAGTTAAACGATACGATGGCATATTTGTTGTCGTCATTTTTCTTACCCTTTCCTTTCTTGTCCTTCTTGCTATGCACCGGGTAGGACTCATCATCATCACCATCTTTGGAGCTGCTAGATAGCTCACTTGAAGATGCATTGGAGGCTTTTGCTTCTTGTTCCTTCTTTCTTTCTTCTCTTCTTTTTCTTCTAGCTTCTCTCTTGAGTCTTCTTTCTTCTTTTCTTACTTTCTTCTCTTCTAACCGATGATGCTTCTTCTTCTTCTTCTTCTTCTGTCTTGCTTCTCTTTTCTAGCTGCCCTTCTTCTTCTTCTTTCTTCTTTATTTTGAGCTTTTTCGGCATCGGTTGCCTCTAGCTGAGGGAGCGTGGAGTTGCTCGCTGTACAGGCGCTAAGCTCATTGATGTCGGTGTCATGCAGCACAATGTCCTCTAGATCGACGTTGATGGGCTTCACAACACCGGATCCTCCCCCAGGCTCCATACCTCACGCGGTGAAGCGCACACAAGGTAACCTGGCTCTGATACCACTAGTAGGATCTCTAGTACGCCTAGAGGGGGGTGAATAGGCCTATGAAATTCAACTCAAGCCAAAGTCAAATTCACCCGTGGCACTGTCGCTCTGTGAGCGCAGCACTGCCGCACCTGTAGGAGAGATTAGTTCATAGTTCAAAATCTACCCAACGAAATTTAGATCGGATAAATTTCTTAGCTTCCTGTAGGGTGGATGTTGTCAAGATTATGTTGGAAGCTTAGTCACCTCACACAAGTAGATCGGCCTCAATCCTAGAAATCACCTCAACAATAATATGTCATGCAAGTAATATAAATCAAGCACAAGTGACACAATGATTTATTCCGTGGTTCGGCTCGCCACCAAGGCTTGCCTACCTCCACGTTGTTGAGGTTAGCCACTAAGGCTTAGAGCTTTCCAGCCCTTCCTCGTTCTCAAGTCAAGAGACTTAACTCTTAAGATGAGGGGTGAGTTTACTTGCTTCAAGAGATAGTTATAAACCTCCCGGGGCTGCCACACAAGTTGGCAAGCTCCACAGGCGACGCTCTAGCCGGCTAGGAGCCAAGCTCCAAGAGTAACAAACACAACCGCCGGCTAAAACATGAACCAAATGCTCTTTAGAATTTAGGAATCAATGGAGTTGCTCTCTAATCAAGTTTAGACCCTTTTCCCTCAAGGATTAATGTGGAAATCAATGGATTTGCTTAAGGGCTTTAGGTCAACAATGGAGTGAGAGAGAGAGGGAGCTCCTGTTCTGTTTTGGACGTGCTGAAGTGAGGAAGAAGAGAGAAAGTTCATTACCGTTGGAAAGGAAGGAGAAATGTATATATAACCCCAGCCCCTAACGGTCACTTTAAATCGCAGATAGCCGTTGGCGAGGAAAGAAAAATGTATATATACCTCCTAGCCACCAATGGTCACTGCACCCAAGGGATCGGGCGAGATGAAGTCCACGGCCTTGAGGTCGGGCGAGGCGCCCGCGACCATGGGGGCGAGACAAAGCCCGCACCCAAGGGGTCGGGCGAGTCAGAACTCGCACACCGCAAGACAGCAAGGGTAATAGTGTAGTGTAGACTGTCTTGGCTGTGAATCTGATGATGCTTGTGGTTGTTTGAGCACTTGGTAGCACATATTAGCTTAAGCATTGTGTCCCCCTTTATAGTACGGCTTTTCCTATACTCAAATTCAATATATAAAAGAATTTAAACATCCTTTGAGTTTGAAGCCATCTACATATATAAATGGGGGCTCCTCCGTTTCGTGTAGCATCCTCGAATATAAATTCACTGTTTGTCATCTCGATAAGTCTTATTAGTTCTCTAATTACGTGGTCATTATCACCAAAAACCCACAATTAAGGATTGATTGCACTTTCAGCTTCGCTATCTTATTTACTAATCACTTGCCTTAGTATTGTTATAGAATTTTTAATAGGCTATTCATCCCCCTAGCCATTAGAACCTTTCACTCGGCCAAGTCGTCAAGGAAGGCAACGCTGACTAAGAGGTCGACGAGCCAAGCAGTGCCGATTCGGTTAGGGATGGCCAGATCTACATGCGCGACGAGCCAAACTGCGTCGATTCGTTTGCATATATCTACATGCACCAAATCGTTGTCCTGATTTGTGTTAGGCTTCGGGTTGAGAAATATTTTTGGGAATTTCAATCTTAGGTTTACAATTGCTCGATTCCCCTTCCTTTTATGTGCTGCACATGATCCTTTCTTATTGGGTGTTTGGATCGAGCACTGGCGATGGGCACCAACTTCTCTTGTATGTCGTTGACGTCTCTTAAGATTTGATTCGATTGTGTTTTTTCTAGCCCCGTTCGCTGGTCTGAAACTTGGCTGAAAAACACTGTTCCGGCTGGTTTGTTGTGAGAGAAAAATACTGTTTGACTGGTTCGATGAACAGTAACGTGAGAGGAGAATCAGCCGGCTGGCTGGTCTGGTTCAGACCAGCGAACAGCCCCTCTGTTGGGATTGAAACTCCTGGTCACGCATGACTCGACTCTCGTGTGGCAAAGTCCATGTACGTTAAGAAATTTGTGTTCGATTTGGTTCGATCTGGTCGTCCATGGTGGTTGAAACCGAATCGATGAGAGTTAGCAAAAATAGTTATGGAAAGGCCAGACAAAAATTAGTCCAGACAAAAATTTAGGCTGAAATTTTGTCTCTTTGGTATTAGGGATAGATTCCTATGGTTTTGCTTTTCTGTATTTCAAAGGACATAAACGGACCTATATGTTTTCAGTTTTCTATGTTCCAAAGGAGGCCTAAACGGGACCTATGTGTAAGAGGGGAAATGTCGTTGAGGAAATTAAACGAGCATACTTCTGCGCAGAATTTAAATGCTTTCGTCACTTATTTCAAGATTGAGGGAACAGGTTACAAAATTAGAGTAGCGACAGCAAAAGTTACGAGCCTTACGACATTACGAGACATGGTCACATGACAAAATTGCCCCCGCAACATGCAGCACCATCAAGTATGAATATTCTTTATGGATTTCAACACAAAACTGAGCCAAAACTTGATCTAACAGGCGTTCGAATATCTTAGATCTACATTTTCATCAGTTGATATGACTAGGGTATAGTACCCCCACCTTCCAGCCTTCCACATCAGTCATACCCATTCCTCAGGGGCATACATGCTTCAGCTTCACTCACTATCCTCATTGTCTTCGACCAGGATCTTCTTACAGGCCTCGTAGCACATGAACGAGATGCCCGCTGCAGGCATCAGCTTGATGCAGCTCGGTCCGAGCCCCTTGTACAGGCCGCCTATCCCTTCCTTCTCCATTATGCAGTAGAGCGCATGGAACACATTCTTGTAGATCTGCCTCCCGCCTACTGCTCCTACCTGCATTTGCTTGCGGGCCACCTCGAGAGGGAAGGTGGCAGTGCTGGAGATAGCACCAGCTGCTGAACCAATTAGGAGAGTTGCGATGTTGCTGATCTCCTCCTGCTTGAACGTCTTCCTATAGAGCTTCTTTAGGGTGTCATAGGCATAGTAATTGGTCGCAGCATATGGCACCACTCCTATCAGACTTGGTGTCAGACCACGGTAGAGCTCTGACGGACCTTCCTCTCGCAAAATCTTGACGAAAGCATGGAGGAAGTTGTCATAGACATCTTTCTGCAGAAACAAGGAGTGAGCTGAGGTGCACAGAGAAACATCAGTTATTCAAGCGGTTAAGAGCTCTGTGCACCTCTATCGTCAATCTGGTCTTAATCAATTCCAATGGATACATGCACAGGGTTGAGCTGACTCCAGCAAGTGCTCCAGCAACAAGTGATGGAGGTAGGAAGGTCTTTGGGGACTCATCAGCCTTTGGAGTCAAGAATTTCTTGGCAGTATCAAAAGCAAACAGCTGCATTTGAACAAAGAGGTCAGCTATATAAAGGTATGTTTGTACAACAGTATAGGTGATGCTTGATCACTTGTTGCAAAAACCAAGGTCTCTGGATATCTTAGATTCATAAGCAGAAAAAAATGGACATGGAATACCACAAGGAAAGTCATAATAAAGGCTAACATATACTACCATTTTGCGAGTCCATATCTAAATAAATTTCTCTTGCAGTGCAGGCCATAAAAATATCCAAGAAGCACACTGCTAATTAACAAATTCATTTTGAGGCCTCTCACATGTTTAGAAACAAAATTATATAGTAGCATATTATACATGTTTGCCGCCTACAGAGTGTCAAACATGCCTATTCTGCACATGACCAGATAGCAAGCTCAAAATATCAGAAAAAATATAATATTCAAAATATAAGGTAAGTGGTTGCAACTCAGTTGATACGATTCATAAACTACCAATCTAGACCAGTATTCAAAAAGGCATGATTCCACGGCCACCTAGGCGCGCCTATGCGCTAGGTGACAGGGTGCCGTGGACCCTAAGGGGGTAGGCGGTACCTAGGTGGCGCCCGTCGGCCATGGCGGCCGGACATGCCGTCCCCGGTGTTCCTACAAGCAGACTGTCGACAGAATATCGTCGGCAGTCCTCCGAGGGGTATCCCACGAAGGTAGATTGATCGGCAGAGAAGCGTGTGATCAAGAACAAGAAGGCAACAGAGACACACGAGTTAGACAGGTTCAGGCCGTCAGTATGACGTAATACCCTACTCCTGTGGCCTGTTGGTTTGTATTAGCTATCCTATAATATTGCATGAGTTTGGAAGGGATCCCTGCCCGCCTTATATAGTCCGGGAGGCAAGGTTACAAGTCGGTTAGATCTGAGAGATAACCGGAAAGTAATAACAGATTACAGGAATCTTGGAATCATACGTATCCTAACAGATCTCGTAGTATCTTCAGAATATCTTCCCGGTGTCTTGCGGGAGGCACCGAGCAGAGTCGTGCCCCGCAAGGCTTCGTCTTGTAGGCTGGGCCGCCCCTGGGGGCGCAGCCCATGTGGTCTGTCGTGGGTATCCGGGGTCGTACCCCCACAGCTAGTCCCCGAGTGCCTTGTACCCGTTGCGCAATGCCGTCTTGCCGACCACCATGATGAGTTACCGAGCAGTTGTGAACCGTCGCCGAGCAGCATGAACCGTCGCCGAGCAGCGTGAACCATAGCCGAACAGTATAACCCAAGTACGGCTTGCCATAAGGGTGTAAGGAGCTCAAGTTCAGAATCGAAAATTTCTTCGCAGTAGACCAAGTGTGCCCACTTAGATTCCGATCACGAGAAAAGGAGATAGTCTTCTTCAGCTTCAAGAGGCGCAGAGTCTACCAGAATAAAGCAAACACATTCACCGCGAGGTGAAGTGTGCCCACTTAGTCCCCGAGACAAACAGTAGATGACGTAGTCATGTGGTGCCAGGGTCCAAAGTAGAAGAAAAATAGAAGACCAGCCGAGCAGGCAGCCAGTCCCCGAACGTAGCCCCGAAAAGCACATTCACCGCAAGGTGAAGTGTGCCCACTTAGTCCCCGAGCCTGACAGTAGGTGACATGGTCACGTGGCGCCAAGGTCAAAAACAGCAGTCAACTTGGAGAAAACAGAATCGCGGAGAAGACACCGGAGTAATGGCTGTACAGTAGTAATTACTGAGCCGTAACGGTTGGCGGAGATGTCGGCGAATATTCGGCGAGCCGTAACAAATTGCGGAGATAAATCAGCGATACGGGCCGGGGCTGCGCGAAGGCCCTGGTAACGGCCCACCTTCAGTTGCGGAGAATTCGGAGAAGCGCAAATCGCGAGAACGGTTTCCCAAAAACCCTCGAATGCGAAAAGGTGGGGGGAGTGCTTTATAACTGCGCCGCCGCACCCCGCGCTCATACCTTTGCCCCTTTGCCATTTCCTCTTCCTCCTTAGCCATCGCATTTCCAGATTCACATCTACACCTGCTTCCGCCGCCAAACCCTAACCAGATCTGAGAGATAGCGCCGAAAAAGGGAGCTGCGAAACCGAAGAAGACGAGCCCCCAGAAGGCGAGCGCCAAAATCCGGCGTGACGAAGAGTGGGTGCCGTCGCGAACGGGAGAGGCGGAGCTCAACAGATTGGTGGAGGCGGGCGTTCTGCCTGACCGCGTCACCGCCGGATGGCGGCCGGCCCTCGGTGAGTCCTTCCCCATGCCTCATACCGACAAAGTGGTGGTATTTAAGGATTATTTCTGGCGTGGGTTGGGATTTCCTGTTCATCCATTCCTAAGGGATCTGTTGGAGCTCTGGGTGGTTAGTCTGTGCAACCTCCACCCAAATATCATATTGCACATATCTATCTTTATCTATTTCTGTGAGGCGTATCTCGGAATCCTTCCACACTTCAATCTCTTCCGTCACCTGTTCTGGTTGAAGAAGAGAGGCGGCGGTGGTTCCAAGGTGGTCGGCGGAGTATATCTTTAGCTGCACGATGGAATGGCGGGGGAATACCTTACTGTTCCGCTAAGCACATCGCTGAAGGGGCGATGTGCTTAGCGGAACAGAGACACACAATCCGTCCAGGAAGGTAAGGATGCTGAGCGGCGAGGGAGAAGGTGGGAACAACAGGGGCGCCGGAGGAGGTGGGAACAGCTGGGACGGCGGGGGAGGAGGCATGGACGGTGGGCTGCTTGCAGGCAGAGACAGCAGGCACGGCCGCACAGCGTCGGAGACGGCAGGCGCAGCCTCGCAGCGGTGGAGACGGAAGCCGGGAGGAAGCTAGCGGCGGCGGAGACGGCAGGGAGGAGGCGGGCGGAAAGCAGAGCCCGTGAGTCGAGAAGATAAGGTGGACGCGTGCACCTGGGAGGGAAGGGTGGGCTGGGTTGGCGTGCACCTGGGAGGGAAAGGTGGGCTGGGCTTTTTGGGGGCTTTTCTGTCTAACTTTCAGTCCACAGTCCCCTGTTTTTTTCTTTTATTTAATGTAATATATGTATATGTGTAGAACGCCTAGAAAACTCCTAGACGACGCCTAGGCACGCTTAGGATCTAGTACCGGTCAGCACCTAGATACCTCCTAGCGCCTTTTTGAACATTGATCTAGACAAAGCTGAATAACCACAAACAACAAGGTCCATAGCTTGAAGTGGTAAAATGTTATCAAAACCAAGGATAGCAATATGATACCACATATTTTCTTGTAGAGGATACAGATCATGTCAAGAATGTAATAAGCAACTAAAAGATCAAGAGCAACTAGATGAAGAAAAGCATGAAGCGAACACTAACTCCTTTGAAGAATGTGTTTGCAAATCACATATACTATACTAATAGCAGCCAGGGTGCTGTTACAGAAATTTAACTTCAGATGGATTTGAAGAATGTCTCAGTATATTGGTAAAATCTTATTTCAACATGGAATTGTTTGTACTGCTAGGCCATCAGCAAAATGGAATTGGCAGTACAACAGTATCAAATATAATTAATCTTTTCCTAATCATTTACCCATAATTACCAACCCCACTTAAGTGTAAAAAACACCATGATTTGTACAAGCATCAGTTAGCATCACTGATACAAAAACTGACAACAGTGACATCACATGATAGAATTTTAAGCAACAGGACCTGACCTCCAGGACATCTAAATGGTATTATCAAATCAAATAAAAAAAGGAAGTAGTTTACCTCAATTGCTTTGCTTGGCGCAACCCGGATAACATTGACAACATTCCCACGGAAAAGCCCAGTCCACCCCTCAGTGTTCATGATTGACTGGAACACCTCTATCATGGAGTCACCGTTGCTCCCAACCATCAAGTGAGTCCTGATTGTCTCCAGTGGTGCCACACAAGTCCTGGAAACAGCACCCGCAAAAGCTCCACTAACCAGCCTCCTCAAATGTGGGTTCCCAATCTTAATCTTCAGCTTCAGCCCACGTTTCTTGGCTGCCTTCTTTGCCTTAGCATCCACCACCTCCTCCTCCACTGGCTCAGCCTTAGTGCTAATAACCTTGTACCCAACCGCCTCAGACACGTACTTCATGCAATGATCAGCAAATGGAATCTTAATATCCTTGTCACCCGGACCGGGCGCCACTGCTGGCACACCCGTCGACACTTTAAGACCCACGCTAGCAAACAGGCTGCCGTGAGCAGGCCCAGAGCCTTGCAGGCTTAGAGAGAAGCCCTTGTCTTCATGTGAATCCCAAGGGAACCGGAGCTCCGGGAGCTGAATAGACCAGCCCTGATTCTTCTCCACGGATAATACGCTGTTCTTGCTCCTTGCAGTCATCGCCACCATCGTCGCCGCCATTTTCTTAGAAAATAGCTTTGGCTCAACCTGCAGGACACACAGCGGGGGGGCTCAGGCTTCCAGCAGCGCTGCACTGACGGCCACAACAAGGGGTATATTCTCAGCCACCAATTCCAAAAGTTTAACACCATTGGTTCAAAATAAGGAGAGCTCGCCACTAAGAATGAAGAATACCATACCACCTACCCACTCCACTAGGAAATATGCAGTGAACCTGGGCCTCCCCGCTCCACCGACCTCAGCCCGGACCAAACGGACCCATCCTAAGCAAGATCACCAAGCCCTTTTGCCCCACCCGATAAAGCACCGTACGGCACCGGCGCCGGCGCCAGCGCGTCGAGGAGACGAAGCGAAAGATACCTCGTGGCTGAAGCCGCTTGTGAATCCCGAATTGGACGCCGCTCCTCCCCGTGGCGGCGCGGCGCGGAGCGAAGGCAGGCTGGTGGTGAGCCGGAGGAGGGCGGCCGGCGGCGGCTTGTTCCTCCCCCCGCCCTGCGCTACGCTCCGAACTCGACACAACAGGAGGGGTGCTGGTGCTGCCGCCCTTTTGTGAGGGTGGAGGGAGGCGGAGGGGAAAACCCAATCTTACCTTTTTTGGGGGGTTGGTTCGCAGGGAACCAGGGGGTTATGGCGGACCAACTTGAGGGCAGTTCCGGGCATTCACAGCGGATTTTTTTAGGGTGTAGGATGAGCGTCACGGCCAACCGGATGGATTCGCGTCTACTGGTCCGCCCTGCTCTGGCTGGGTTGAACCGTTGGACGCTGGTTCGAGACCGCGTGTGCAGCTGTGGGCCGTCGGTACATGGGCCTCTCGTTTCAAAACCTGGATTTAGGGTAAGGCCCGTTCGGAGAAGGACGATTGTTTTGCTGGAATTTCGGGAAAAGGTCCATTTCCTTCTAGCTTCGTAAACTATCTTTGTAGTCTGATTTTTCTTACGAACTTTAAAACCAGACATCTTATACCTTCTAAACTCTCAAAACCATCCAAATTACCTCTCTATCCTGGTTTGAAGGCAGGTTTATCTTTTTAAGTTAAAAAATGGGTAAATACTTCATAAGTTTTATAAAACCATAAAAAAATGTCTCTAAGATTTTAAAAATCCTAGAAGAATTGTAGAGATACATTGGAATTTGAAAGTTTCAAATGGAATACATTAGAACTCATGGAAAAAAATCTCTAGACGATTTTAAAATGGATTTAGCTCTAAGAGAATGGAAAAAATCCATAGAAACATAGAAAAGTCTCAAAATATTCTACTTGTTATGTAAACAGCGTTTAAAAACTTTTTTTCCACAAAAAGCATAATACGTAACCATCATGGATGCATAGCATGAACGCATTGAACATTAATGCATATTGCATTCATATTGGTTGCATCTCATAATTTGTACATGTACAGTTATTTATACCTCGATTAGAATCTTTTGAGAATATTCTAGAATTTTTTGGATATTTTTCTCATTTTCAAAGATCTAAACCTATTTTTTAAAGTTCCTATAGATGTTTTCATGATATTATATTTGTATTTACCTATCTTAATCTGTCTCTGGAATAGGTTTCTAGTTTTTAAAATCTAAGAGGAATTTTTCATGGTTTAAAACCCCATATCAAGTTTTTACCCATTTTTTATATTTAGAAAAAGGCAAAAAAAAACTGTTTTCAAAACCACTCCAAACTAGGACAGAGAGTTAATTTGAATGATTTTGAGAGCTTATAAAGGTATAAGATATCTGGTTTTGAAGTTTAAGAAGCAAAACAGACTAGGTGATAATTGAGGGAAGGCGAAATAGATTTCCTCTAAAATTTCATGAGACTAGAAAGCTTTTATTTTTGGGGCGTGTCGAACTTTCAAAGTCTACGTGTCTCGTCGATATCGTCGTCGTGAGGTGCCATGTGTTTCTGACTTGCCACGGAACGGAGGGTACGGGTTTTTCCGCACACGGAGAACGACACGACACGACACGGAGACGGAGGACCGCGTCAAGTACCGTATGTGTGGCGCCCCACTGTGACTGAACGACCGTATGTGTATACCGGACACACACAGCAGCAGCATGAGTTGAGGCGCGCAGCGTGTGTCTTCATCGGTTTGTGGATTATGGTCGTGCGCGCGGCCCAAAGGCCCTGTGGACTGCAATGAGGGAGAAGGAGCACCGACGGCCGGGCGGCCGGCGGTGAACGGCAATTCTGGGAAGGATGATGTAGCAGCCTGTTCGCTTGCTCCTATACTATCGTGGATCTGGCCCGATCTTTTGCTGACACGGAGAATCGATGGGACAACCATGGCCGGCCGACGCAGTTATGCACGCACATACGGGGGATCTGGCCCGATCTTTTGCTGACACGTGCATGCACTCGTTGAAGGGCAGGGCCAGGGGTACGAGTACGATTGTACGAAAGCTCAGAATACATACATACATACATACTATAATGATGGATGCGATCGTATGCGTGGGCGGAGTACGTCATTCCTTGCGTCAAATAGCTACCATCAGCCAGCGAGAGCGAGGCGCTTTTATTTCCCAGGTATGAGTAGGATCGGAGTACACTAGAACACGTCAATGCCCAAGATTACAAGACGGAAGCTCCGGTCGTCCATCAACCTACAAACATGCGTCGAAATTAAAACGAAGACGTTAGATTATGGTGGAGTGAGGATGAGCGGTTAGATTAGATGAGAAGAGAGAGGACTGAAAGCATCTAGGCCTCTAATTGGATTTCGGTGATTAATGACAATGTTAGATTACTATGACTAACGTGTGTTTTGCAGAGGCAATTAAGTTAGGTCACGGCAATAGAAATCGATTGGGCAATCGTGGATGTCATGCCCCTACGATGAAAATCGTTTCGGTTTTCAAAGGATGGACGACAAGGTTAAGGATGACTAGTTCTAAGTGTCGATTGGAGTTGGAGAGACACTTAGAGTAGTTTAGGACTTTGTTTTTCCTTTGGCCGTACTATTAAGGGGGGTATGGACGGGTAGCTTGACCTAGATAAGTCTAGTGAGTTAGGTGTGGTGCACACTTGTTAAAACTAGCACTAGGAAGCTCCTAAATATGCCTAAGATCCTTTGGAGCAAACTTCATTCACATATGTTTGAGAGTTGGAAGTGAATGGAGGGTCAAAGACTGACCGGACGCTGGCTTCGGTGCGACCGGACGCTGGCCGCAGGGTCCGGTCGGTTCATTTGACTGAGGTGAACTAGTCCGGTTTGACCGGACGCTGGAGAGGTCAAGTGATCGGACGCTGAGGGCCAGCGTCCGGTCGACTCTAGTAAGGTTCCAGTGAGGGATATTTGCGACCGGACGCGTCCGGTCAGTGGTGACCGGACCCTGCCAGCGTCCGGTCGTCACTTAAACACTGGTGTGCGGGTTGAACTGACCAGAGCGTCCGGTCAGAATGATCGGAGCGTCCGGTCACCCCGCAGAGGCACATAACGGTTCGTTTTTCAGGCTGTCTTATAAATAGAAGCTCCACTCGTGTGTGGAGTGACTTTTGCTCATTCCATCAGCTGAGAAACACACTTGTGAGTGCCAAGAAGAGCAAGGTCCTAGTGAGGTGTTTGTGATTTGAGAATCCAAGAGTGAAACCTCATTAGTGAATCAAGAGTAGCAAAGTGTGCATCCATCTTCTCATTAGGCTTCACGTGGTCAAGTGAGAGTTCGTGCTTGTTACTCTTGGTGATCGCCATCACCTAGACAACTTGGTGGTGATTGGGAGTTCGGTGATCATTTGGAGAGCTTATGGGTGACCCGACTCAAGATTGTGAGCGGTTGTGGGTGATTCACCGCGACGGAGTGTCCAAGAATCAACCCGTAGAGAGCACTTGATCCTTACGCGGATCAAGGGGGAGCTACACCCTTGCGCGGGTGCTCCAACGAGGACTAGTGGGGAGTGGCGACTCTCCGATACCTCGGCAAAACATCGCCGCGTTTCCTCACTTCTTTTTACTTTGAGCATTTACTTTAAGCATTACTTTGAGAAATTCAATTCTTGTCATTTATATTCCTAGAATTGCCATGCTAGAGTAGGATTGAAACTTAGGTTGCAAGACTATTTATGCGATAGAACATTACAAACACTTTCTAGGCACAAGGGATTAATTGGGCTATCAATAGGATTTAATTATTGCAAGCAAATTTAGAATTAGCCCAATTCACCCCCCCCTCTTGGGTATCTTGATCCTTTCAATTGGTATCAGAGCCTCGTGCTCACATTTTTAAGCTTAATCGCTTAGAGCAAGATGTCTCACGGGAATGGACCTCCTCCTATCTTCGAGAGGGATGATTTTCCATATTGGAAAATTCGCATGGAGGCGTACCTAGAAGCTCTAGACGTTGGAATACTTAGAGCCGCCTCACATGAGTTCCCAAGACCTAGGAATCCCGCACAACTTCAAGGCGATGAAGTGAACTATGAAAAATGGAATGCAAAGGCTCATAACACCATCTTTAGAGGCCTTTGCAAAGAGGTGTTCAACCACGTAAGGAACCACAAAGACGCCCATGCTCTATGGTTGGACGTTTGTGCGCTCCATGAGGGAATAAAGAGTGAGCATGAGGAACGCTATCATCTTGTCATGAAAAAGCTCAACTCTTTTGAAATGCTTCCTAAAGAATGTGCTAATGAAATGTATTCATGTTTGAATGTTCTTGTAGAGGAAGTCAATGGGCTTGGACTTACTCAAATGTCACCATCCGATGTTGTGAGAAAGATCTTGAGTGTCATTCCCATTGACAAATATGGGCATATTGTGACCGTGCTACATCAAGGTGATCTTTCCACCGCTACACCAACGTAAATCTTGGGAAAGATCAATGCTCATGAAATGTACATGCACATCACACCTCAAGATGGCTCATCCTCTACTAAGAAGAAAGAAAAAGATTTAGCATTCAAAGCTAGTCAAGATAAGGGCAAAGCAAGACTTGAGTATGAGAGCTCTAGTGATGAAGAAGATGAAGATGAAGATCTTGCTCTCATGGTGAAGAAAGCCACCAAGATGCTAAAGAAGCTAAACAAGAGTGGCATCAAGTTCGATGGCAAGAAAAAGAAGTTCTTCACAAGCTCTAGGAGAAAGCCAATCTCCAAAATGGATTGCTTCAATTGTGGTGAACTTGGTCATCTAGCACACCAATGCACCAAACCCAAGAAAGACAAGTTTAAGAACAAGTTCAAGGGCAAGAAAGATGACTCAAGCAATGAAGAAGAAGATGAAAAGAAGAAGAACAAGCCATACAAGAAGAGAGATGGCAAGAAGAGAGACTTCCACAAGAAGAAGAAGAGTGGAAAGGCCTACATTGTCGGTGATTGGCTCACGGACATTGATTCATCTAGTAGATCATCCGATGATGATAGTGACGATGAGAAGGTGGCCGCCATAGCTATTGATCTCTCATCTTCATCTCCACCACCGCCATCATCCTCTACACACCTATGCCTTATGGCCAAGGGTGAACACAAGGTAACTAAGAATGATGATAGTAGTGATGATGAGCAAGCTAGTGATAATGATAGTGATAGCGATGATGATGATGATTCACCTTCATATGATGATCTTGTTAAAATACTAAGACAATACACTAAGATCATTAGAAAGAGTAGAGCTAAAAATGAAAAACAAGATGCTAAGAACGATTCACTTTTAGCAAAATATGATGAAATTGAAAAGGCTAATGTTAAGCTTAGAGAAGCAAATAATGCTATGTCATCCAAACTCAAGGAGCTCAAATCTTCTAAGAAAGAGCTTAAAGATAAATATGATAAACTTGAGTGGGTGCACAATGAGCTCATCACTAGTCACAACAAGCTAAAAGATGAATATACTACTCTTAAGATTAATCATGATAATCTTGCTATTGCTCAAGAATTTCTATCCAATGAGCCGCATGATGCTACTAACCATGTTGTTAAGATTGATATAGCTACATCATGTGATGACTTTATCATTGAGAGCATTGAGCAAGGTTCTAGTATCAAGGGCAAGCAAGTGGTTGAGTGCAATGACTATGATGAGTATGTCAAGCTCAAGAATGACAATGCAAAGCTCAAGAGAGATCTTAAAGAAATCAAAAGCCACAACACCATTGTGCTAGAAACCCTTGATCATGATGGTGACTTGATCCTTGAGAATGAGAAGCTCAAAAAGGAAAACAAGAAGCTCAAGGAAGAAAAGAACAATGATGCTCTTAAGGAAGAGAACAAGAAGCTTAAGTTGGAGAAAGAGCATCTCAAGGTTGGATTGAGCAAGTTCACAAGAGGCAAATATCTTCAAAGTGAGCTACTTATGAACACCGTCATAAAGATGGATAGAAGTGGCATTAGATATGTGGCACATGTAGAGAAGAAGAAGGCTCAAGTTCAACAACAACAATCAAAGCCGAAGCCAAAGAGATGCTTTGAGTGTGGACAAGAAGGCCACTTTGCTCATGAGTGCAAAACTCCACCACCACAACCCTTGCCCAAGCATGCTAGACCCTTTGTCTTCAATGCTCATTACATGCTTAGAAAGGATTTTAGTGAAAAGATGAAAGTCATGTTCTTAGGACCTCCTAACAAGAATAGGCCTAAGAAGATTTGGGTTGCTAAGTCACTTGTTGAGAAGGTGAAGGGCCCTCAACAAGTTTGGGTTCCTAAAGCTTGAATCTCTTGTGTGTAGGTGAACTACAAGATCGGTGGAAGTCATTGAGTTATTGATAGTGGTTGCACACAACATATGACCGATGATCCTCGTATGTTCACCTCACTTGATGAAGAAGTAGATGGACAAGAGAGAATTACATTTAGAGATAACTCAAAGGGCAAGGTTAAAGGATTGGGCAAAGTGGCAATATCAAATGATCATTCCATCTTCAATGTGCTATATGTTGCTTTATTGAGTTTCAACTTGCTATCCGTTGGACAATTGTGTGATCTTGACTTCCAATGCTTGTTCACCGAGAAGGAGGTTGTTGTATCCAAGAAGGATGATGATCAAGTGATATTTCAAGGATTTAGATACAACAACTTATATCTAGTGGACTTCACCTCCGAAGATGCAAACTTGAAGACATGCATATTCACCAAAACAACAGTTGGGTGGCTATGGCATAGAAGACTTGCTCATGTTGGTATGAGTTCACTCAAGAAGCTAATGAAGAATGATTTAGTGAGAGGATTGAAGGATGTGAAGTTTGAGAAGGACAAGCTTTGTAGTGCATGTCAAGCCGGCAAGCAAGTTGCAAATACTCATCCAACAAAAGCTTTCATGTCAACCACAAGAGTGCTAGAACTCCTACACATGGATTTGTTTGGACCAACAACATACAAGAGTTTGGGAGGAAATCTTTATTGTCTTGTGATAGTTGATGATTATTCAAGGTATACATGGGTGTTCTTCCTTCATGACAAATCTGAAGTTGCATCTTGTTTCAAAAAGTTTGCCAAGAGAGCACAAAATGAATTTGAAGTGAAGCTCAAGAAAATAAGAAGTGACGACGGAAAAGTGTTTGACAACACAAACATAGAGGCATATTGTGATGAAGTTGGAATCAAACATGAAGTCTCTGCAACCTATACTCCTCAACAAAATGGTGTAGTTGAGAGAAAGAACCGGACATTGATCACTCTTGCAAGAACAATGCTAGATGAGTACAACACCCCCGAAGCTCTATAGGCGGAAGCAATCAACACCGCATGCTATGCATCTAACCGCCTATTCCTTCAAAAGTTCCTTGGTAAGACACCTTATGAGTTGCTCAATGGGAATATGCCGGACGTCTCTTTCTTTAGGGTGTTTGGTTGCAAATGCTACATCTATAAGAAGCAGCAACACCTAGGGAAGTTTCAAAGACGTTGTGATATTGGTTTTCTTGTTGGTTACTCATCAAAGTCTAAAGCATATAGAGTATTTAATCATGCCACCGGCTTGATTGAAGAAACATATGATGTGGAATTTGATGAATCTAACGGCTCCCAAGGAGCACATGAGAATCTTGATAATGTAAGTGATGAACCATTGAGGGAGGCTATGAAGAACATTTCGGTTGGAGACATCAAGCCAAAAGATGGTGTACAAGTGATTGATCCACCCTCTTCATCAAGTGTGCCACAAGATGGTGAAAAAGATGGAAGAGTAGAAAATGAAGATACTCATGTATCCCATGAGAAAAATGGTGGTACAAGCACAAGATGTTGATGCTCCACAACCTCCTCCTCAAGTGGTCAATAGAAGAAACACACCTCTACTACAAGATCATCCACAAGATCTCATCATAGGAAGTCCATCAAAGGGAGTGATGACATGTTCACAAAAACTTGCTTCATTTATTGCTCATCACTCTTTTGTCTCTTGCTTTGAACCTACTAAGGTAGAAGAAGCTCTTCAAGATCCGGATTGGATCAATGCCATGCATGATGAGTTGAATAACTTCACCCGGAATCAAGTGTGGACTCTTGAAGAGCGACCTAAAGGTGCAAGAGTCATTGGAACAAAGTGGGTGTTCCGAAACAAGCAAGATGATCAAGGTGTTGTTGTGAGGAACAAGGCAAGACTAGTTGGAAAGGGATTCTCTCAAGTTGAAGGTTTGGATTTTAGAGACCTTTGCACCGGTTGCAAGACTAGAAGCCATTCGTATCCTACTTGTATATGCATCACATCATGAAATAAAATTATATCAAATGGATGTAAAAAGTGCATTTTTAAATGGCTTTATTAATGAACAAGTATATGTTGATCAACCTCCCGGGTTTGAAGACCTTAGATATCCTAATCATGTTTATAGGTTGTCCAAGGCGCTATATGGGCTTAAGCAAGCCCCAAGAGCTTGGTATGAGCAGCTTCGGGACTTCCTCATTGAGAATGGCTTCATCATTGGGAAGGTCGACACCACACTATTCACCAAGAAGCTAGATGGGCATATCTTCATTTGTCAAGTGTATATTGATGATATCATCTTTGGATCATCAAATGAAGACTCATGCAAAGAATTTGGTGAATTGATATCGAAGGAGTTCGAGATGTCAATGATTGGAGAGCTTACATTCTTTCTTGATTTTCAAGTCAAGCAAATGAAAGAATGCATCTTCATCTCTCAAGAGAAATACACAAAAGATCTTCTCAAGATATTCAAGATGGATGAATGCAAGCCAATCAAGACACCAATGCCTACTAATGGACATCTCGACCTAGATGAGGGAGGTAACAAAGTTGATCAAACTCTCTACCATTCTATGATTGGTAGCTTATTGTATTTAACCGCATCTAGGCCCAACATCATGTTTAGTGTGTGTATGTGTGCTAGATTTCAAGCTAATCCTAAGGAAACTCATTTAATTGCCGTAAAAAGAATCCTTAGGTATCTTAAGCACACACCAAGCATTGGCCTTTGGTATCCCAAAGGAGCTAGATTTGAACTAATTGGCTATTCCGATTCGGATTATGCCGGATGCAAAGTTGATAGAAAAAGCACATCCGGAGGGTGCCATTTGCTTGGTAGATCACTTGTGTCTTGGTCCTCCAAGAAACAAAATAGTCTGGCCTTGTCCACCGCCGAAGTGGAATACATTGCTGCGGGTGCTTGTTGTGCACAAATATTATACATGAAACAAATTTTGCTAGACTATGGTGTAGTTCTAGATAAAGTACATCTTTTGTGCGATAATAAAAGTGCAGTAAAACTTGCAAATAATCCGGTTCAACACTCTCGCACCAAGCACATAGATATCCGCCATCACTTTCTAAGAGATCATGTTGCTAAAAATGATATATCACTAGAAGGTGTAAGAACCGAAGATCAATTAGCGGATATCTTCACTAAACCGCTAGATGAGGCTACATTTTGTAGATTGCGGAACGAGCTTAATGTACTTGATTTTAGTAACTTCACTAAAAGATGAGCTTATATTGTCCCTTGCATTCATTGTAATATACAACATGTTTAATTTTTGGTAATGCATATAGGGCTTGTCTAACATGGTTAAGATAACCGCCGAAAAGCGTGTGAGGAAGCTGAACCTTGGATCAAACTTGACAAGCAACTAGATTTACTTACAAGTATTGCATATGCTTGAATGTTGTTTTGTCGTTTTGTTCCATTTGCCCTCTTATTGCCTATTTTCTTAAAAAGAATTATAGCCTAAGGCAAAATATCTTAAAAAACTTGAGGGTTTGAGAGAGGTCACTCACATCAGTCCCAATTTGTGTTTATTTGCATCTTATTGGAGTTGGGACTTGATTGGGAATAGACAGCGCGAAGGATCATTGAAGATTTACTAGAAAAGAGTGACCAGACGCTGCACCGGACCCTGATGTCCAGCGTCCGGTCAGTTCACAGGAGGTGAACTTGTTGCGAACGAGTGACTGGACTCTACGTTTCAACGTCCGGTCAGAAGACGTTAAGCATCCGGTCGTGTGAAGGAGACGAAGAAGAGTTGACCAAACCCTGCATGCGTCCGGTCATGGACCACCAGACGCGTCCGGTCGCGATTCCAGAGGAATTGGACCTCTCTGGAATCGATCGGACGCTGGGTGGTAGCGTCCGGTCGCTACCATCGGAGCGTCCGGTCAGTAGATCTCGTGCGGCTTTAGGTCTCTTTATCCGTTTCCTTTCTTGTCACGTTAGGGGATCTTTTTAATCGCAGCACCTTGCTTCTTTTGCCCTATTTTCGCCGCATCCTATTCCTCGAGCCGCCGCCAGCCCCAATCGCCGAAGAGCTCCACCGCCTGCCACGTCCGCAAGCCTCCCGCGCGCCTCCCGTGCCCACCCCGCTGTTTCCCATGCATAGCCCGCACTTGCGTCGTGCTCTACGCCGGGCTTGGCCACCACAGTCCCACGCCGTCGCTCACCACCGTGGCCCACTCCCGCGCCGCCATCGTGCCCTGCCTGCGTCTGCCACCAGAGCCTCCACTGCAGCGTTCTCTCTCCCCTCCTCACCGGGCCGCCGATTCATCGAAGTGCTTCGCAAACCCTAACCCTAGCTGTCCCGGTGATCCCCGGCGTGACGCTTCTCTCCTTTTCTTCGGTTCGTCAGGTAGCATGCCAGTCGCTTCAATTTCTTGCCTACATTGCTTGCTTCCTAGGTTTTCGCATCTATTAGATATATTGTATTTATTTGTATATCCATCTATTCTATCGTGCAGCAAGTCGGTGCCGTTGAGGTTCATGTGGCAGTTGTCAGTCAACTCGGAGCCAAGCTCGCGAGTATGGATCGAGGCCAAGCCTCGGAAATGACAGCGGCAGTTGTTCTTGTTGGTAGCAGTTGATCTTTTCAGATGGCTCACACGAAGAATGTCGGGGGTGGTCCAGGAGATGATGATCGGAGGCCACCACCTCGCTTGCCTGCTGATCCAAAAGGCAAGGCGACAAAGAAGATTGCATCCAAGAAGAGGAAGTACCCAGATGTAGAGACAGCTCGTGCAGTAGCAGTTGCAGAGGCCACAGAGCGTGCCGAGAGAGGAGGTGTTCGCAGTGGGGTTGTGATTGCAGATCAGCAGCTTACATTAGCACAAAGGGCAGCAGCTGAGGAGACTGAGCGTTTTCATGGTAGTCCACCTGGGACTGTCATGATGGCTGGACGTCGTCTGACTATTGAGGAGACTCAGCCTCAGGGGGAGTCACAACAGTAGCCCCCACCAGCAGAGCCTCAGCCAGCTCAGGAGACACAGGAGGGCCAGCAGGCCGAGGAGACCGAGCAGGCACCACAACCACAGCTTCGCCGCTCGGGTCGTACATGAGTTCTAGTCTCACCGAGGCCACCTACTCAGCGGAGGGGTTCACGTCCACCGCCCAGACCACAGGGTCCTCCCCCAGTGACCCATCTTGACCTTAGGGCTGCCACGGCTAAACAGGTGTAGTAGCTTAGTTTTGTGGAGTTTGAGGAATGGTTTCCACCCAGGAGGGATGAAAGAGCAGCAGAGGGTTTCTATGCACCACTCCAGGAAGATTTCTACAATGCTTATCTGAACAATGGGGCAATCTTCCGATCTCAGAGTCTGCAGTATTGAGGCTATTGTGGCAGTAGCCGAAGAGCATATTCGCCCCTACCTTGCATATCTGCCGAGGCTGACAGATCTGATAGGCCGGACATGATTATATGTACCATCTTGGGTTCGACAGTTCTATGCTTCGCTCTTTGTTGACCCGCATCATAACTTCATTCACTTTGCTTTCAGAGGCAGAGACTATAGGATGACGAGTCAGAGGGCCAGAGAGATACTGAGGCTACAGGAGCAGCCTGTCAGGTTACATGAGGTTTGTTATGGATAGCAGGAGCCTCCCAGGTGTCCTCATGGTGGTCAGGTGCCCCTACAGATCTTGTGCGCCATTGCTTCAAGGATCCCTTTGGTGAGGGGTCGAGGAGGAACCCCCAGTGATCTTACTCCTACTGCCAGAGTGGTAGAAGCTATCATGAGGAGGACACTACTTCCTAGGATAGGATACAAAGAGGGATTGACTCGCCTTCAGCTTTGGCTCCTCAATGCACTAATGCAGCAGACTGTCTTCGATATTTAGGACCTCCTTCTATCAGAGATGGAGGATACTATTGCTGAGGGCTTCAAGGGTCGTAGGTAGCTTCCCTATGCACATTGGATTACATTTCTTATGCTGAAGGTAGTGTCAGTCAGGACACCTGAGATGGTTGCAGAGTACAGAGGTGTCACCACAGAGTTCTCAGCATATAACATGGCACAGAGGATCAGACACAGCACTCCTCAGGCACCCAGTCAGCCTCGGCATCGCCCAGATGTACCAGAGTCCGTAGCTTAGCAGGACAAGATTATCAGAGGCATAGCAGCTACTGAGGAGGAGCAGCTTGAGGCTCAGCAGGAGAGGAGCGAGTCTAGTGACAGTTCGGATGACGACTACCTGCCTATTCCTCAGATGCCTCCATGCAGACACGATGCAGAGGCAGGCAGTTCAAGCTCAGCTCCACCTGCACCACAGATGGATCCCGCTCTCATTGCTATTCTTGAGCAGATGCAGCAGGATCAGGCTAGACAGGCTCAGGAGACCGCTGCCAACTTTGCTCAGTTTCAGGCTCATCAGGATGAGTTTCAGCGATAGTAGTAGGTCCTCCAGCAGCAGCAGCAGCTCATGGGATTCATGCAGCATGTAGTGACAGCTCTTGGGGCTCCATAGCCATAGCCTTCGCCCCAGCTTGCTCAGCCTACCACCACTACGATGACTCTAGCAGTACAGCCCAGTGGGCTTCAGAGTCAGGGACAGCCTCCAGCTCAGTTTGCTTCACCTCCAGTCCAGGTGTCCCAGTGGTTATCCTCATCGGTGGTAGACCCGCAGTTCACTCCACTTCAGACGGGCTTCACACCGGATCAGTCACCCTCGCTATTTGTGCCTGACACGTCAGTCTTTAGGAGTCTTGGAGCATCGTTTAGCAAATTGACAGGAATGCCTACACCGCCACATATGCATGCTGACGGTCCTTCTACAGCAGCTCCTGTCGTAGTGACTACTCAGAGGCTCCCTTCTTCAGTCACATCATCAGATCCTACGACAGATGTACCAGCAGCATCACAGGCAGCACCTGCCCCAGCTCAGACCCAGACCGCTTCAGCGACACTTCCTGCTTTAGAGGGTCAGTCAGCACAGAGCTCAGGGTCAGATAATGATGGCACCCGGTTTATGCTTGCTCCTCGCACTTCAGCGCCCGACTCGTTCGCTGCAGCCCCGCCGACCAGCCCTTAGGTTTTGGTGTTTGACGCCAAAGGGGGAGAGGGTTCAAGTATGTAGACTCAGGGAGAGCGACATTTAGGGGGAGCTAGTTAGCTATTTGTCTTTTATATACATTTGGAGTTTTATTTGTGTGATATACTATTACTATTATGCATTCGTGTGTTTACTTTCATGCATACTATTATATCTATGTGATAGTGATATCTACGTGATTGTGATATATGACATGTGTACTCTCTACTTTTGGTATTCATTGATATGTCATATCACTTGTGTTATGCTCATTTGCTTTTGCTTCCTCGTTTATACTCTGATGCAAATAAGCTTTATTATTTGTACTCATGCTTATTTCATATCATTTGAGCACATCATGATAGCTTGGGTTATATAAGCTTGACTAACTCTTTTGTTCTTATTGCTAAAAGCTTATATGATCCAAGCATGTTAAAAACCTCAACTCTTTCACATACTCGAGGTTGTATTGTCATCAATCACCAAAAAGGGGGAGATTGAAAGCATCTAGGCCCCTAATTGGATTTCGGTGATTAATGACAATGTTAGATTACTGTGACTAACGTGTGTTTTGCAGAGGCAATTAAGTTAGGTCACGGCAATGGAGATCGATTGGGCAATCGTGGATGTCATGCCCCTACGATGGAAATCATTTCGGTTTTTAAATGATGGACGATAAGGTTAAGGATGACTAGTTCTAAGTGTCGATTGGAGTTGGAGAGACACTTAGAGTAGTTTAGGACTTTGTTTTTCCTTTGGCCGTACTATTAAGGGGGGGTATGGACGGGTAGCTTGACCTAGGTGAGTCTAGTGAGTTAGGTGTGGTGCACACTTGTTAAAACTAGCACTAGGAAGCTCCTAAATATGCCTAAGATCCTTTGGAGCAAACTTCATTCACATATGTTTGAGAGTTGGAAGTGAATGGAGGGTCAAAGACTGACCAGACGCTGGCTCTGGTGCGACCGGACGCTGGCCGCAGGGTCCGGTCAGTTCATTTGATTGAGGTGAACTAGTCCGGTTTGACCGGACGCTGGAGAGGTCAAGTGACCGGACGCTGAGGGCCAACGTTCGGTCGACTCCAGTAAGGTTCCAGTGAGGGATATTTGCGACCGGACGCGTCCGGTCAGTGGTGACCGGACCCTGCCAGCGTCCGGTCGTCACTTAAACACTGGTGTGCGGGTTGAACTGATCGGAGCATCCGGTTAGAATGACTGGAGCGTCCGGTCACCCCGCAGAGGCACATAACGGTTCGTTTTTTAGGCTGTCTTATAAATAGAAGCTCCCCTCGTGTGTGGAGTGACTTTTGCTCATTCCATCAGCTGAGAAACACACTTGTGAGTGCCAAGAAGAGCAAGGTCCTAGTGAGGTGTTTGTGATTTGAGAATCCAAGAGTGAAACCTCATTAGTGAATCAAGAGTAGCAAAGTGTGCATCCATCTTCTCATTAGGCTTCGCGTGGTCAAGTGAGAGTTCGTGCTTGTTACTTTTGGTGATCGCCATCACCTAGACAGCTTGGTGGTGATTGGGAGTTCGGTGATCATTCGGAGAGCTTGTGGGTGACCTGACTCAAGATTGTGAGCGGTTGTGGGTGATTCACCGCGACGGAGTGTCGAAGAATCAACACGTAGAGAGCACTTGATCCTTGCGCGGATCAAGGGGGAGCTACACCCTTGTGTGGGTGCTCCAACGAGGACTAGTGGGGAGTGGCGACTCTCCGATACCTCGGCAAAACATCGCCGCGTTTCCTCACTTCTCTTTACTTTGAGCCTTTACTTTAAGCATTACTTTGAGAAATTCAATTCTTGTCATTTACATTCCTAGAATTGACATGCTAGAGTAGGATTGGAACTTAGGTTGCACGTCTATTTGTGCGATAGAACATTACAAACACTTTCTAGGCACAAGGGGTTAATTGGGCTATCAATAGGATTTAATTATTGCAAGCAAATTTAGAATTAGCCCAATTCACCCCCCCCCCTCTTGGGCATCTTGATCCTTTCAAGGACATTAATCACAGAGGTGGGGAGGCGGGGATGAGAGAACACGTGAGGACCCCCACGGCGAAAAGGGGCGCCAGTGAGGAGGCTCCCTGACTCGCCTATCAGGGAGCGCGGGACTCCTCCACATGGCAAGCGAGTCGCCTCCCACCATGGCTCGGTTGGCAGTCTCATTTCCGAAAGGGAGAGACGTGGCGTGCTACGAAAGGGGCAGGTGGCGGAACCGCATCAATGGTGGTCGTGGTTTCGGGCATCGTCTCCCTCCAAACCCAAAACCCGGGATCCATTGGAGGGAGAGGAGATCCAGGATTCCTAAGGGCAACTGTGGTTCATCCCCAATTCCAACTCTGGGGCTAGGGTTCGGGAGGTGAGGTACAAGAGCCTTGTTGAATATATTATGGGATTGGCCCATATAATATTTAATAAATCAAATAAACTCTATGGCCCGTAATAATGCATTATCCGTACGGGATTTTGACAAGACGTTGACTCGGTGTATATGGTTGGACATTGTCTATATATATTGAGAAGCTGAGAAAAGGACGTGGGTGTGCCACACGCGCCACCGCCGGCGGCGGCCGGGCGTGGGCGTGGCAGGCGGCGAGCGAGCGGACGGGATGAGAGTGGTTTTGCCACTCAATCCACATAATTACGGGAGTTACTCTCTTTTATGTTGGAGACGGCCTCATTGCGGGAGTTTTCCGGGAGTTACTCTCTTCTATGTTGGAGACGGCCTCATTGCGGGAGTTTTCGCATGTTACCGCCGTCTCAGTTCTTCTGCGTCCGCACGCCTTCTCCGTCTCCTGATCTCCTCCTGAGCCTCTTTGCTTTTCCACCTCGAGCATATATTTCGAGCTCCTCCGTAAGTCATTCCTCTTGGCTTCCACCACATATTCAGCTGCTCTTTGGTTCTCCCCGTCCCGGTTCCTGCGCGCATTGGAACTAGGAGAGTAGGGCCTCCGGAATGTCTGTCGTCTTCGTGTTCACCTGCTCGGGTGAAGGGTGGCAATCACGTTTTTGGGGAGTGTCATTGGCAGCACGACTACTCGCTACGTCTACGTCCTCTTCTTTCCAGTGTCAGCGTACGTTGAAGGTCCTCCGCTGATCGGCTCTGCTTCCCGTCTGCACTGCAACGAGCGGGACGACTACACCGATAGCCATTATGTCATCGAGTGCATCCGGCTCTGCCGCTGGTATGTTTCTGAAACGAATCTTGTAAGGTCTTGGCTATCAATCCTTAGTTTGCGTATCATCTACGTGCAAGTCACGTTTAAGACAAACAAGTGCGTATATGATGTCACAAACATGATCATTTTATTTAATGTTTTTTCTAGATTAAATTGCTGCTAAAATTGCCTAATATTTTAGTAAGCCTGGTGTAGATCGATCGGGACCTGTGGCTCGCTGAAACCTTTGAGCCCGCGGATTGCTTCCCAGTTGGTGAAGGGGAAGCCCGTGAATGCACTCGTTGAAGGGCAGGGCCAGGGGTACGATTGTACGAAGCTCAGAATACATACTATGGTAATGATTGTCCCGTTCGCTTGGCTGATAAGCCATGACTAAAAGTAATGTCGGCTGATTTATTGTGAGAGAAAAATACTATTCGTTGGCTAAAAAAGTATGGCTTATAAGTCAAGCGAACAGAGCGGATGGATGCGACCATATGCGTGGGCGGAGTACGTCATTCCTCGCGTCAAATAGCTACCATTTCACCGGTACGAATAACCTGCCAGCCAGCGAGAGCGAGGCGCTTTTTATTTCCTGGGTAGGATAGGAGTACACCACTACACCCCCAAACATGGTTTTAGCTTTCTTTAAAAAAAAGCAGGCGTGGTGTTTCAGAGGGGTTCATTCATTCATCGCTTAGACCGTCTCCAACGGCGTGACCCAAACGCAAAATGCGTCCGGCACAATGTTTTGGGTAGCCAAAACCATCCTCCAACGGAAGACCGAAACCACCGACGCATTCTGGGTACTAGACGATTCGGAAGGCATTTCTGCGTCTTCGAAGAGAGACGACGCAAATGTGGTGGTCCCGTCGGAGCCGCAGTGGCGCAGCGCCCTGCCCCGCGCTGCGGCCCACCTCCCCGCCGGCGCGCGCGGCAAGCTTGCCCCGGCGCGTGGCCCGCCTCCACCTCGGCCACGCCATCCTCCTCACCTCCGCCATCTCCCTCCTCCGCACGGGATCGAGCGCGGGCGCGTTGACCTGCTCCGGGCAGCAGCCTTGCCCCCGCGCAGCGGCCCACCTCCACCTCGGCGCGGCGGCCCACCACCACCTCCGCACGTTGCCCTGCTCCGGTGCGGCGAGGAGGAGGCGGGGGTGCGCGGATCTGGGCCCCGCCGCCGCTCACCCTGGCCGGCGAGGCGAGCTGGCCCAGAGCGGCCGCCTAGCCCTGGCGTGCCGAGCCCGCCCCGGCGTGGCGTCCTGCCTCCCCGACGCGACAGGGAGGCGCGGGATCTGCGGCCGGCGAGGAGCGAGGAAGAGAGAGAGAGAGAGAGAGGGCAAGGGGAGATCGGGAGGAAGAGGGAGGGAGGGGAAGAGAAGTGACGAGGGGAGAGAGAGAGGATTGGAGATATTTTTACCGGTGCACAGTGATTTAGGTCGTCGGTTGGAAAAGATAAATTTTAGGTGCACAGTGATTTTGATCCTTTTTACTGTGCAGCACCCAAATAAGGAAAATGGGTGTTGTGTTTAGGTTGTATTGTTGAAGACAGTCTTAGGCAGAGGCCAAAGGAAATGCATCTGTCCTTTCTTTTCGCTTACTCATTGGCCCCGAAATATTTTGTCTAAAAAAGAAATGCACCGCCCGGCGGGGGGTCGATCGATGGCAACGAGAAGCAACCCATGTGCAAGCAACGGCAGCTCCGCTGAATTGGGCCACCGTACAGGTCCTTGCCGTGCATTACACGAGTTTGCCACCACCAAAGGAAAGGTCAAACTGACTCAAAGGTGGGCGAGTGTGTGTGGTGGCGCTGCATTATTGGCGATCGATCAAACCAAACCCGTGCCACCGTGTCAGTCATCACTGCAGGGAGGAGAGAGGACGCCAGGACGGTGAGATGAGGCCGAGCAGAGCAGGCGAACACACTTTGAGTCCCGTGAGAACTTGACGTCAAACCGTGTACTAGTCTGTAGTGTAACCTGGCTGGGATCTGTTGGCGATAGCGATACGATACGGTACCGTGGTCTGACCCAGTTTTGAAATTTGAATTCGCTGTACGTACGTATACAAGCTCTCAATCATGGAGTCGCCGCACCGTACAGAACTGACTGGTAGGAGCACGTACCAGAACCATGATGAGTCGCCGGCCGCCGCCGTGTCCGTGGGGTCAGCGCGGCCACGTCTCAGTCTAGTCTAGCCTGCGACAAACCGAGCACCACCAGATCAACGGAACGGGAGCACGCAGTCGCGGCCAAAGCAGTACGAGTACTTGACGCGGCGAAACACTCCGACGGAATTGGAAACAGAAGAGGAGAATGCATGTCGTGGCACGTGGAGAGGGAGCCGACGTGGCGCCCTGCCGTTCGCTGCGTAGATCCGTACCGTACACGCGCGTGGACAATTACCATCAGCTTTTGCGTAGCGGCGGGTGGTCCACGCCTCGCTCCCGGATGCGCTGTGCCAGAAGCGTTTGCTGCTGCTTGTGGACTGGAATGGATGCTCCGATCGCGGTGGTGGGGTATATGCTACGACGGCGTGCAATGCAACCCATCTACTTATAATACGCAGTGGAAAAAAACAAGCGACCGATGGTGGGTCTTGATAAATCCGATTGGTGTTGGTTTATTGTGAGAGAAAAACATTATTAACAGACTAATAAATCGTAATTAAAACCAACAAACGAACAGACTGAAACCATCCTTCCCGAAGATCAAGGAAAAGTGCTGCCCGGTTGTGTCCCGCCACCGCACATGCACAATGAGAAAACAGAACCTGAGAAAAGATTGACAAGGAATCAAAGGATGCTCATAGCTAGTACGTACTTACAGGACCTGAGAAAAGATTAAAAAGGAAAAGTGTTAGCCAGTTGTTATGAGACCTTTTTAAAAAGTAAATCGTTGTATGTATGAAGTAAATAAACCTACGTGTTCGTCCTACATCCATTCTTATCAAAAGCGAATGAGGCAATGAAATAATCCAATAAAAAACTGTTACGATTAGATCAAATTATAAGATGATTATAAGATAGCAAAACAAATAACAATATATGGATGCATTCTATATTTATATTTCTAATATATTGGAGATAGTAATTGCCTTTACCAGAGATAGCGCGGATAGCTTGCATTAAAATGTTGAAAGTTAGTATGGTAACATGGTTTTTAGTGGAAGATGATGTACATGGTTAGTGGAAGATGATGTCAATAATTAGTGGGAGATAATATAGGTGGATGACTTGCATGTTGAGATAGACTTAAAGTAGAGATTATTTTTAAAAGAGATATAGATAGAGTCGTTTCTACTCCCTTTTTTAATCAGTATTTCTTTTGTATAATACCACTCTTATGTAACCAGGTACTTACACACCTAACGCAATTTGAATCAACATTCCTTTCGTTTGGATTGGACAAAGAAAGATATATAAGCTGGGATGTTATTTTTATAATGTATATCACCGTTGCTTGCATGTCTATGTAGGGGCAACAAAAATATGAGATCTAGAAGATATCTCGTGCGTTGCGGCGGGATTACGGACAATTTAGAATAAAAATGAGTGGAGATAACGTATGTGCACAGCTTGTAATTAGAGGTTGAAAGTTAGCTATTAGTGGGAAATAACGTGCATAGTTAGTGAAGGATGATGTGGATAGCTTGTATGTTGGAATAGACTTATGGTGAGGATTATTTTTAATTTTTTATAAGAGATATAGATATAGATGGGTTCGTTGCTCGTTAGGGCGACAAAATTTCTTAAAAATTGTTTGTGTTAGAAGACATTTAAAATCAGGATCGGTGAAAGAAATTAAATCCCCTTGACCGGCACAGTTGCGTTGCCGTCTATAGTGTGCTCGTTACATTACATGTGGTTTTTCTTTTCGTTCTATAAATCAATTACCGCACTGAAAGAACATTAGCGCATACTTAGCCAGATAGTTGATGCAGCAGGCACCACATATGGCAAGCATTCTCAAAGGATTAGAGAATCCAGCATACGCTATTGCAAATGTCACAAGATTCTAGGAACAATTTTGTATAAGGGCGGCCTAATTTTTTTATTTTTTGGCTCTTTTTTTAAAGTTATTCACAAATATGCCCCTGGAGATATGCTTTTAAAATCTGGACCCGCTAGAGGGTTTGGCGTCTAGGTCGGGGCCACGTTGGCGGCGTGGACGCTAACATGGCAGCCAGCTCGGCGCCGTGGATCTTGGCATCAAGTTTGGCGCCGAGCTTGGCGCCGAGGTGATGTTTTAACCCGGCGCCCTCTCCGCCTCCTCCACACACCGGGACCCATCCCCACCCCACGCGCGACCGCGGCGGCCGCCGCCACCCCCACCCCCACCGCCACCCCTCTCAACCCCTTCCTCCGCACCTTCACCTCGGCCACGCGGCGGTCGGGGCCCTCCTCCTCCCCGCAGCGCCCCATGAACATCGGCGCCCGCTTGCGCTGCAGCCACTGGCGATCGCCTCTCGGTCACGGGCTCGCGCGCGCAGACGACCGGGTTCGTGGTCACTTTGTGCTTGCCACGTTCTAGGACCGGCTAAATCTTCTACGCCACGCCCACCGACGCGCCGCCAAGTTCATCGCCGACCCTCCAAGTCTCACGTCCGCCTCGTTGGCCTCGTCCTCGAGGCTCCGTCGCGCACCCTCGCCGTCCTTCCCCGAGATCAAGTTCGTCGTCATGGACCTCATCACCGACGTGTTTCGTCTCGCTACGAGGGCGCTGTTGCCCGACCTCTTCCGCGAGGGCCACTCCGTCGTGTCGCCGAGGGCCTCCTCAAGCCCTTCACCGACGACCTCGCCGCCACGACGATGGGAGGAAGGTCACCTAGAAGGCGTGGAGTGCACGTGCTTCTTGTGCGGCACCGAGGTGCTCGCCAAGCACGACGAAGCACATGCCCAAGGAGGTCGGGCGCTACAATGCGAAGCCGAGCGAAACAAGAAGCGCCTTGAGGCCGAGGCGGAGGGGCCGCCGCCAAGGGTCCTTTGTGGTCATGGGCGACGGAAGAAGCAAAGGCAAGCTCGTAAGATTTTGTCCGCATATACGGTTTGAGATTTTCGGATGTTGAGTATGAGGCATCCGACATAGGTAGATTTGGATTTGATTTCACTCTCGCGCAGGGGAATATCTGCAGCGTGATTGAATTTGATTCTAAGATGATGTGATTGTTGAGCTGGGAATCAGGCAATTTTTGTTAGGGGAATAATGACAAATGTTGATTGAACACAGTATACATACTCGTTCTGAAGTAATACTATTGGTATACTCCTTCCACTGAGTGGTACTATAAGTTTACTAGATCATAAGGGTGAGCTATAGATGGATTTGAATTTGATTTCACACCAGAATAAGGGTGCCGCAAACCTTGGTTTCTGAATCTCGGTACAGCGAATCAGCTCAAACTTTTGCTTCATTGTCCAGAGCCAATCGTCAGCTTCTAAAGGCTCTTCTGCCTTAGAGAACACAGGCGGACGTGTATCAGTAAAATCAATATAGGTTGACTCGTCATTTCCATTATTACGGCGGCCATGATTAGGGTGTGGTGCCTGTTGATTCTGAGCCATTTCCCTTAACAACCTAGCATTCTCTGTCGTTGCATATACGAGTGCGGTTATGGCATATGCCATAGTCGGAGGCATTGGTGGAGGATTTGGGACATCATCATTGTCTTACGAGGTATTTGCACTAGTTTGGGTGTTATGACGAGGCATCTGTTAGAGAGACACGTTTATTTATATTATTATTTGTAACACCTCTGGTGTTTTGACCTAGCATTAAAACTTGACATGTCATCATACGCATTGCAAAGCATTCATAAAGTAGAAAAATTTGAATGCATTCACTAAATAAGCTTTATTTCGTAAGTTGTTATTTCATGTGATGTAATGTGATCCAAAACTCTAAATAAAGATCATGACCACAAGGGTCAAATTTCATGTGATCATGTGAGACCATGTGTCAATTGACTCAAATAACCTTAATGGGCCATGTTACTGGTCAAAAATCAAAGTTAAGTCAAAAGGTAAACAAATCAAATTTGACTTCAAATTCCAATTATAAAGGTCCTTTTTGCCCCTTTTGTCTATTTTAAAATCCATTTGGAATTTGGAGTTGTGACAAAAAGCAAAGTTGAAGCTTATTTTATAAGGATCAACTTTGGTATTCAAAGTTTTTCAAGTTTACATATAAAATTTGGAGTAATTTTGAAATGATTCAAATACTCAAATTTACCCCAAATTCAAATTTCAAAATGGAGGTAGAATTTGAAAATGTTCCTTGAAGAAAAGTTGTAGAGTTTGAAAAGTTGACCAACTTTCATTTTTGGAGATTTTCAACTTCTTTAGAAAATTTGTGAGTAATTTGCAAAATTAACGCAGTGGCAATTCTGTAAATACTTCGAAAATTGAAAAACAACCGAGAGCCACCTCTCTGCTTGCCGCCGGCGCCACGCTGTTGTCACCACCGATCGATTTGCGCCGCTTCCTCGCGCGTTGACACTCAGCCGGTACCGTGGCGAGTTGTTCGTGCGCTGTCGACGCCGGGCGTCTCCTTCCCGGCTATAAACAGCAGCAGCCGCCGCCGTCGTCCCCGTTTTCCCCCTGTGCTCTGCTCCGTCGCTCGCCGTAGCCACCGTCGAGCCGCGTCCATCGTGCCCAGCTATGTCAATGCGATCGCCTCGGTCTTGCGCTTCTCTGCGGCTTGCTCACGTCGCTTGGGTTGGCCGGAATCGCCCGGCGCAACGTCTTCTTCCCCGAGACCGGCCGGAGCTCCGCCGCCATCGACTCAACGTGGCCAGGCTGCTCCAGACCGTCTCCGTCTTCACCAAATGCACCGGCGTGATCGTGGTGAGCTACTGAACGCGATGCTCGCTTTGTTTTAGACTCTACTGCACCGTTGCCGGGGTTATGCCGTGTGTGGCCGTCGTGCTCGGGCCGCCATCGCCTTCTGCCGATCTGAGGGTTGCGATGGGTTTGTAGGAGTGTGTAGATCATTTGAGTGCGGTCTGCCTCGAAGGAGCGTCAACGTCGGCGCATTTTGGGAAGGCCAGTGATGGCAGCGCCGCCGTGACCTGTATGTGTCACTGACGAGTGGGGTCGAGCTGTCAGTGAGAAAGAAGGAGAAGAACAGTGAGGTTTTATTATTTTCTGATTTTGAATAGTGCTGAATATTTGGAAATTTGTAGGAAAATAATCATAGCTCCAAAAATTCCAAAATTTTGTGTGTAGCCTCTGTACATGCTCTAGTATGGTTTAAAAATTAGAAACTTGAAATTTGAATAAATTTTTAATGTTCAAATATTCAGTCCATTAATTAATAAATGCAATTTCCATGATTTTTGTAGGCCACTGTATAATTCCAAAAATTATGAAATTTGTTTTGGTACACTATTTTGTCATGAGGAAGCTTACATAAAATTTTGAGGTCATTTGGAACAAGATCATTTTTGGGCTTATTTCCAAATTAATTCAAAAATAAATAAAAGCAAACGCTAAGTGTTTGATTAGTGTTTGATCTTGTTTTGATCATGTTTTGTGACCAGTAGGGTTTCAAGATCAGTGGTCGGAGAGTTCGCCGTAGTGGTCGGAGAATTCGCCGTAGTGGTCGGAGAGTTCACCGTAGTGGTCGGAGAGTTCACTGTAGTGGTCGGAGAGCTCGCCGAAGTGGTCGGTGCTGACGTGGTCACATCCGTTACGAATATGGTTTGGTTAGTTTGACTTGTAACTGTACCGTGAAGGAAAGTTATATTCAAGGTGTTGTTATATTTCATGCACCATGAAAGCATCATGTTTACATTATCATCATGTTGAAGCATATGCTATTATTTCGTGTAGAATCCGAGAGTGAACCGATTCTAGTTCAGCAAGCTCTGGAAGAATCCCTAGTTGTCACGGGATTCGATAATAGTGGTGCTGATCCAAAACCTGAGATCGTCAACGAAGGCAAGCCCCAGTTTATGCATTAAACCATTACCTTGTTTACTTTAAAAAGTTTATCACCTATGTTACCTATTGCATTAAGTTGATTTATTCAAATGTTACCTACTTGATGCATTGCCTACCTTGTTAATTATTTACCATTCTTGAAGATGATTTCATTTACAAAGGCGTAGAATGCTTAGTATGCTTTATGGTAGGCTTTCAAAGTAAAAGTTTCGATACAATCAAAGATGGCATACTGGCCAAAGAAAGAAAGAAGATAGAATGAACTAGAGACTAGTCGGGTGACTTATCTTGAATGTTGGGTAATGTTGCCGACTATGTTGCTTAAAGGACACTCATTGTGGATCTTCTGAACGAGACACTTTGTAGTACTAGTCACATACTCCGGTAAGTCTACTTCGGCTAATCTGATACTAAGACAAATGCCCACGCACTGGGAGTGGTGAGATAGCGGGATTAGCGTGTACCCTCGTGGCTTGAATGTGGCCGGATTTGAGGCGTGCTGTGCTCTCGGGTGGCGTGGAGACGGCTTAGTACGGGAGGATCCGGTAGCGAGATTGATATATGCAAGATTAAGTTCTACATATGTCGTGTGATAAGGAATCCCTAGCTGGGACTTGAATCAATTTGAATTGCCGGTGATCCACGGATATGGAGACTTGATTGATTACATAAGCAATGCAGGACTGGTGAATTACTAAAACATGAGAAAAGAATAGAATGAGAAGGATTGGAACATGGGATATGAACACTTGGTTGGAGATAATGAACTAAAGTACTTAGGGGTAAAGCTTGAAACTAGGATCAAGAATAGTAAGCTTTTGGCAAAGAGCTTTTGAATCTTTCTACATCCTTACCTTGACCCAACACCTGCATCCCTAAGACCTTCGCCCTTTTTCGTCGGGTCAGTCTTGTTGAGTACTTTTGTACTCAGGGTTTGTTAACCCTTGTTGCAGGTGAGTCACATGCGCAGGCTTGTTTTGGTCCCTGCTGCATGTCAGTGTTTGAAGTCGATGACGATGAGGAATGATGAATGGCCTTTGGACAAGGCATTAATTTGTGTGAAATAATAATGTTAATGTAATATTATCCCGCTACTATGGTTGTATGACACTTATGGTATTGTAAGTTTGAAACAACTGGTTTATAATATTAAAACTTAAGTCTTCCGCTTTATAATCTCTGGTATGTATATTAAAAAACTGTTGTAATCTGCAATGACTGTGATTGGGATCCTGTTCGAAAAAGATTTGTGGATGATTCGGGTTTCCCGAGGACACCCGATATACTTGTTAAGTTATTGGGAACCTATGTATGCTATCAAAGGTCTGTTGAGACATCGATAGATGCACGTGGGCCCGATTTCTTTAGAGGTTCTGCCACAACTGGTATCAGAGCAGGTCCTATCTAAGATCATTGTAGGTTGCTTTTGAAAACCTTCAAATAGATTTGGATCAAAGAAATTAAACTGGATATTTTGAGTTCAAATTTCTTTCTTCTTCCCTCTGATCTAGCCTCAATCCTATCTTATTTGAAAATTTGTGGCGGATAATATGATTAGGTTTGTCCTATGTATTAAAAATCTAGTACTTTTGATTGTATAAATCTTTTGTACTCGGATTCATAAGATCGATTCATGCATCATGCTTGAATACCTTGCATAATAATTCCCCTTAAAAGTGGTTGGGTAAGTAATGTCAATCCCATTCTTGCTAACCTCCATTATCCTCAAGCCATCCTTATAGTCCTACCCTAACTTCTACAGGCTATGGCAAAGACCAAGATAACCGCACGCAAGTCCACTGGACCTCATGGAGTCCCTCATCACCAGTTGGCACCGCGTAACCGTGAGCTTGGTGAAGGAAGTTCCAAGACCCTAGGAGATGAAGGATCTTCAAGCAATCCTGCCAACATCGAGAACCTTACCAAGGAGCTCAACACTCTTCGTCGAGCTCTTGCCAAAGATCAAGAGAAGCTGGCAGAAATGGAAAGGGACATCACCAAGAATACCGAGTTGCGGAATGAAGCCTGGACACGAGAGGATGCGGCCAATGAACGCATCCATGAGTTGGAGTTCTACGTAGAAGACCTAGAGATGGACAATGACATTCTTCATGAGAATGTCCACATGATGTATGCTCAACTTCATCCTCATGGGGATGGTGAAGTTACAGATGAAGAAATGATTGTAAATCCAGGAGAAGTCGAGAATGAAGAAGAGGAGGAGGATCCTGAGGAGTTAGTGTACTTTTCCGATAAAGATGAGGTTGAGTCCGATATGGACACGGACACGGATGACTGAGAGTTTGGAGTAGAAATAGTTCCTTTACTGCTTTTCTAGTAAACCAGGGTTGTCTTGTGGGATACAAGACATGTAACATAAATAAGAAACCCTTTGTAGCATAAAACCTTTTAACTGCTTTCAATAAAATAATATTGTAAATAAACGTGTCTCTCTGACAGATGCCTCGTATTAACACCCGAACTGATGCAAGTACTTCGCAAGACAATGATGAAGTCCCAAATCCTCCACCAATGCCTCCGACTATGGCAGATGCCATAACTGCACTCGTCTATGCAACGTCCGAGAATGCTAGGTTGTTAAGGGAAATGGCTTAGAACCAACAAGCACCACACCCTAATCATGGCCGCCGTAATAATGGAAATGACGAGACAACCTATATTGATTTTACTGACACACGTCCGCCTGTGTTCTCTAAGGCAGAAGAGCCTTTAGAAGCTAACGATTGGCTCCGGACACTGGAGCAAAAGTTTGAGCTGATTTGTTGTATCGAGATTTAGAAACCAAGGTTTACGGCACAACAACTCCGAGGAGCTACTGGTGCCTGATGGGCAAATTTGGTAGCTGTATAGCCCGCTGGTCACCAAATCACCTGGATGGAGTTTAAGGATGCCTTCAGGGCACACTATATTCCAGATGGTGTGATGACCATGAAATTAGAAGAGTTCCTGACTCTTAAGCAAGGGGAGCACCCGATGATGCACTATGTTGGGCGTTTCAATCACCTGTCGCAGTATGCTATCGGGTATGTGAATAATGACAGGAAGAAGAAGAATCATTTCATGAGAGGTCTGAAACACCAAACTTCAGACCATGATGGCAACTTGTGGCAACGCAACTTATCATGAGACTGTCAACATTGCTATCGCTTCAGAGAAGAATTACCGCCGACACAAGGAGGCGAAGAAAAAGAGAGCATTTGCTTCCGGATCGTCGAGTGGAAAGCGTCAAAAGGTGGTCTACCATCCTCAGAATCATGGCCGTGCACCATTCCGCCCACAACAAAGCCAAAGCAGGCAGCAAATCTTTATTCGCCCAGCAACTAATACGCCTTATCCTAATCAAGCACCGCAGCAGCAAAATAATATAAATAATGCAAACCGCACTACTACTTCCCAGAATCACAATTACCCATGTTATAATTGTGGTAAAACTGAACACTTTTCCCGAGAATGTCTGTATCCTAGGAAGAGTAATCCTAATGTACCTAAAGCCCCGGTTACTCAAGCTCAGAATCAGTACAAGGGCAATGCTCAGAACAGTCAGAAAGGTTAGGCTGAGAAGAAATCTAGAAGGGTCTTCTATACTCAGGTGGAATCTATTCCAGATGGAGAACCAGTAATGATTGGTATGTTTCCCGTTGCTAAGCACCCTGCAATTACCTTATTTGATTTCGGTGCATCCCATACATTCATCAATCGTACATTTATTGTGAAGCATGGGATAAATATTGGGGAAACAAAAGAACCATATCATATACAGTCGCCCGGGGGATGACTCTGTACAAGGGAGATAGTTCAGCATGTACCTGTTGATTTGGGAGGACATGAGTTCCCTACCAGCATGCTGATATTAAAGGATCAAGATATAGATGTGATCCTTGGTATGAACTGGTTAACTCAACACGAGGCTGTCATAGATGTCCTGCGTAGAACCATAAGAGTAAATGTACCTGGCAGCAAAACCTAACTTCTCATCCAACTTCCCTTTCCTAAGAGTACAGTTGGAACAGTCTGTGCAACTACTGTGGAAGAAGCCGAGAACATTCCTGTGGTATGTGAATTTACGGATGTTTTTCCCAATGATCTGCCTAGACTGCCACCAGACCGAGATGTGGAGTTTAGAATTGACCTGAAACCAAGAATGGCACCTGTGTCCAGAAGAGCATATAGGATGCCACCCAAAGAACTAGCAGAATTAAAAATGCAACTACAAGAGTTGTTAGACAAGGGTTTCATTCAACCTAGTTCATCACCTTGGGGATGCCCTGCTATCTTCATGAAGAAGAAGGACCAAACCTTAAGGTTATGTGTTGACTATCGGCCATTAAATGAAGTCACCATAAAGAACAAATACCCCTTACCCCGAATTGATTTGCTTTTTGATCAACTTGCGGGAGCTAAGGTGTTCTCAAAGATAGACTTGAGATCAGGCTATCACCAGATTAAGATCAGACAAGAAGATGTGCCGAAGACAGCGTTTACTACCCGATATGGTCTATATGAGTATTTAGTCATGTCTTTTGGGCTGACTAATGCCCCGGCTCATTTCATGTACCTGATGAACTCATTTTTCATGCCTGAGTTGGATAAGTTTGTAGTAGTATTCATTGATGATATTCTTATCTATTCTAAGAGCAAAGAAGAATATGCGGAACATCTCCGCATTGTTCTACAACGATTGAGAGACCACCAATTATATGTCAAATTCAGCAAATGTGAATTCTGATTAGAGGAAGTACAATTTCTAGGTCATGAGTTATCTGCTGAAGGTATAGCTATTGATCCGAGCAAGGTAGAAGAAGTCCTTAACTAGAAAGCACCTACAACTGTTCATCAAATTCGTAGTTTTCTGGGGTTGGCAGGGTATTATCGTCGGTTCATCCCTGACTTCTCTAGAATTGCGAAGCCAATTACTGGACTGTTGAAAAATCAAACTAAGTTTGTATGATCACCAGAATGTGAGAAGGACTTTTAGACATTGAAGAAGTTGCTGACAACTACACCCGTATTAGCACAACCTGATATCGAGAGTCCGTTTGATATCTATTGTGATGCATCTGGAATTGGTATTGGCTGTGTTCTTATGCAATAAGGCATAGTCATAGCATATGCTTCCAGACAACTTAAGAAGCATGAAGAACATTATCCCACCCATGATCTTGAATTAGCCGCTGTTGTTCATGCACTCAAGGTTTGGCAACATTATTTATTGGGCAATATCTGTAATATCTATACGGATCACAAAAGTCTAAAATATATCTTCACTCAGTCAGAGTTAAATATGAGGCAAAGAAGATGGTTAGAACTTATCAAAGATTATGACTTAGAAGTGCATTATCATCCGGGCAAGACTAATGTGGTTGCCGATGCCCTGAGTCGCAAGAGTCATTGCCATTGTCTGACTGTGAAACCTATGCAACGAACATTATGTCAAGAGATGGAGCATCTGAATTTACAAATCATAGTACAAGGTTCCCTGTCCAATATTGCAGTTGAGTCCACTATCAAAGATCAGATTATTGCTGCTCAACAGAAAAGTAAGGGCATAGCCCATATCAAGGATAAAGTCAGATCTGGAAGACCAACATGTTTCAAGATTGATGAATCAGATATCATATGGTTCAAGGATAGATTGGTAGTACCCAAAAATCCAGAGCTACGAAAGCAGATTCTTAATGAAGCTCATTCTACAAGATATTCCATTCATCCTGGTAGCAACAAAATGTATCATGATCTGAGAATGAGATATTGGTGGACCAAAATAAAAATAGAAATAGCTCAATATGTGGCCAAATATGATACTTGTCAGAGAGTCAAAGTGATTCACATGAAGACTGCGGGTCCATTACATTCCTTGCCAGTTCCATCTTGGAAGTGGGAAGATATCTGTATGGACTTCATAGTGGGGTTGCCTAGGACATCTGTAGGCTACAATTCAATATGGGTTATTGTTGATCGCCTAACCAAGATAGCTCATTTCTTACCAGCCAGAGATAAATATCGAGCGGAGCAGTATGCAAAGCTTTATCTTGATAGAATCTTTAGTCTGCATGGGGCACTCAAGACCATTGTCTCTGACAGAGGGTCATTGTTCATATCTAAGTTTTGGAAAAGTCTACATGAGTCTTTGGGAACTAAACTTATCCGTAGTTCTGCTTATCATCCATAAATAGATGGACAGACGGAAAGGGTAAATCAAATTCTTGAAGATATGTTAAGAGCATGTGTTCTCTCCTATGGTGCTATATGGGATGAATGTCTTCCCTTAGCTAAATTCTCATATAACCATAGCTATTAAGAGAGCATTAAAATAGCACCATTTGAAGCATTGTATGGCCGTAGATGCCAGACACCTTTGCATTGGTCAGATGTTGGAGAACGTTGGTTCTTTGGACCGGATGTGGTCAAGGAAGCTGAAGAGAAAGTTAAACTCATACAAGCTAATATGAAGGTAGCTCAATCCCGACAGAAAAGCTATGCTGATAAAAGGAGACGACCGCTAGAATTCATAGTGGGAGATCATGTTTTCCTCAAGGTATCGCCAATAAAAGGAGTTCATAGTTTTGGAATTTGGGGAAAGTTGGCGCCCCGTTATGTCGGTCCTTTTCAAATCCAACAACGATGTGGACCAGTCACCTATCGTGTTAAGCTACCAGATCACGTGTCAGCTGTGCATGATATCTTCCATGTATCTCAGTTAAAGAAGTGTCTTCAAGTACCTGACCAAGTGATCGACTTTGGTGATGTAGAACTAGAACCTGACTTGACTTACACTGAGTATCCCATTAGAGTCTTAGATCAGAAAGATCGAGTCACTAGAAGATGTACAATCAAGTTCTACAAAGTACAATGGAATCAACATACTGAAGATGAAGCTACTTGGGAGTCCGAGGATTACTTAGAAGAAAACTTTCATGACTTTTTTGCTTCTATCTAGTTGCAAAACCTTGTCTATATTGTAACTTGTTCTTTTTGTTAAAAGAATGGAAAACCCCCTCACTAGCCTTTTGAATAAAGTTATGATGTGTTTAGCTTGGCACATTTCCTTTTTCATTACTTAGCCTTAGGTTTTAAATCTCGGGATGAGATTTCTTTAAGGGGGAAGGGTTGTCACACCTCTGGTGTTTTGACCTAGCATTAAAACTTAACATGTCATCATACGCATTGCAAAGCATTCATAAAGTAGAAAAATTTGAATGCATTCACTAAATAAGCTTTATTTCGTAAGTTGTTATTTCATGTGATGTAATGTGATCCAAAACTCTAAATAAAGATCAAGACCACAAGGGTCAAATTTCATATGATCATGTGAGACCATGTGTCAATTGACTCAAATAACCCTAATGGGCCATGTTACTGGTCAAAAATCAAAGTTAAGTCAAAAGGTAAACAAATCAAATTTGAATTCAAATTCCAATTATAAAGGTCCTTTTTGCCCCTTTTGTCTATTTTAAAATCCATTTGGAATTTGGAGTTGTGACAAAAAGCAAAGTTGAAGCTTATTTTATAAGGATCAACTTTGGTATTCAAAGTTTTTCAAGTTTACAAATAAAATTTGGAGTAATTTTGAAATGATTCAAATACTCAAATGTACCCCAAATTCAAATTTCAAAATGGAGGTAGAATTTGAAAATGTTCCTTGAAGCAAAGTTGTAGAGTTTGAAAAGTTGAGCAACTTTCATTTTTGGAGATTTTCAACTTCTTTAGAAAATTTGTGAGTAATTTGCAAAATTAACGCAGTGGCAATTCTGTAAATACTTCGAAAATTGAAAAACAACCGAGAGCCACCTCTCTGCTTGCCGCCGGCGCCACGCTGTTGTCACCACCGATCGATTTGCGCCGCTTCCTCGCGCGTTGACACTCAGCCGGTACCGTGGCGAGTTGTTCGTGCGCTGTCGACGCCGGGCGTCTCCTTCCCGGCTATAAATAGCAGCAGCAGCCGCCGTCGTCCCCGTTTTTCCCCCTCTGCTCTGCTCCGCCGCCATATAGCTCCGCCGCTCGCCATAGCCACCGTCGAGCGGCGTCCATCTTGCCCAGCTACGTCAACGCGATCGCCTCGGTCTTGCGCTTCTCTGCGGCTTGCTCACGTCGCTTGGATTGGCCGGAATCGCCCGGCGCAACGTCTTCTTCCCCGAGACCGGCCGGAGCTCTACCGCCATCGACTTGACGTGGCCAGGCTACTCCAGACCGTCTCCGTCTTCACCAAACGCACCGGCGTGATCGTGGTGAGCTACTGAGCGCGATGCTCACTTTGTTTTAGACTCCACTGCACTGTTGCCGGGGTTATGCCGTGCGCCGTCGTGCTCGGGCCGCCATGGCCGGCGTGGAGCCTTCTCCGGTGCGCCTTCTGCCGATCTGAGGGCTGGGATGGGTTTGTAGGAGTGTGTAGATCATTTGAGTGCGGTCTGCCTCGTCGGAGCGTCACCGTCGGCGCATTTTGGGTCGGCCAGTGATGGCAGCGCCGTCGTGACCTGTATGTGTCACTGACGAGTGGGGTCGGGCTGTCAGTGAGAAAGGAGAAGAACAGTGAGGTTTTATTATTTTTTGATTTTGAATAGTGCTGAATTTTTGAAATTTGTAGGAAAATAATCATAGCTCCAAAAATTCCGAAATTTTGTGTGTAGCCTCTGTACATGCTCTAGTATGGTTTAAAAATTTGAAACTTGAAATTTGAATAAATTTTTAATGTTCAAATATTCAGTCCATTAATTAATAAATGCAATTTCCATGATTTTTGTAGGCCACTGTATAATTCCAAAAATTATGAAATTTTTTTGGTACACTAATTTGTCATGAGGAAGCGTACATAAAATTTTGAGGTCATTTGGAACAAGATCATTTTTGGGCTTATTTCCAAATTAATTCAAAAATAAATAAAAGCAAACCCTAAGTGGTTGCTTAGTGTTTGATCTTGTTTTGATCATGTTTTGTGACCAGTAGGGTTTCAAGATCAGTGGTCGGAGAGTTCACCATAGTGGTTGGAGAATTCACCATAGTGGTCGGAGAGTTCACCGTAGTGGTCGGAGAATTCGCCGTAGTCGTCGGAGAGTTCACCGTAGTGGTCGGAGAGTCCACCGTAGTGGTCGGAGAGTTCGCCGAAGTGGTCGGAGAGCTCACCGAACTGGTCGGTGCTGACGTGGTCACATCCGTTACGAATATGGTTTGGTTAGTTTGACTTGTAACTGTACCGTGAAGGAAAGTTGTATTCAAGGTGTTGTTATATTTCATGCACCATGAAAGCATCATGTTTACATTATCATCATGTTGAAGCATATGCTATTATTTCGTGTAGAATCCGAGAGTGAACCGATTCTAGTTGAGCATGTTCTGGAAGAATCCCCAGTTGTCACGGGATTCGATAATAGTGGTGCTGATCCGGAACCTGAGATCGTCAACGAAGGCAAGCCCCGGTTTATGCATTAAACCATTACCTTGTTTACTTTGAAAAGTTTATCACCTATGTTACCTATTGCATTAAGTTGATTTATTCAAATGTTACCTACTTGATGCATTGCCTACCTTGTTAATTATTTACCATTCTTGAAGATGATTTCATTTACAAAGGTGTAGAATGCTTAGTATGCTTTATGGTAGGCTTTCAAAGTAAAAGTTTCGATACAATCAAAGATGGCATACTGGCCAAAGAAAGAAAGAAGATAGAATGAACTAGAGACTAGTCGGGTGACTTATCTTGAATGTTGGGTAATGTTGCCGACTATGTCGCTTAAAGGCCACTCATTGTGGATCTTCTGAATGAGACACTTTGTAGTACTGGTCACATACTCCGGTAAGCTTACTTCGGCTAATCCGATACTAAGACGAATGCCCACGCACTGGGAGTGGTGAGATGGCGGGAGTAGCATGTACCCTCGTGGCTTGAATGTGGCTGGATTTGAGGCGTGCTGTGCTCTCAGGTGGCGTGGAGACGGCTTAGTATGGGATGATCCGGTAGCGAGGTTGATATATGCAAGATTAAGTTCTACATATATCGTGTGATAAGGAATCCCCAGCTGGGACTTGAATCAATTCGAATTGCCGGTGCTCCGCGGATATGGGGACTCGATTCATTATAGAAGCAATGCAGGACTGGTGAATTACTAAAACATGAGAAAAGAATGGAATGAGAAGGATTGGAACATGGGATATGAACACTTGGTTGGAGATAATGAACTAAAGTACTTAGGCGTAAAACTTGAAACTAGGATCAAGAATAGTAAGCTTTTGGCAAAGAACTTTTGAATCTTTCTACATCCTTACCTTGACCCAACACCTGCATCCCTAAGACCTTCACCCTTTTTCATCGGGTCAGTCTTGTTGAGTACTTTTGTACTCAGGGTTTGTTAACCCTTGTTGCAGGTGAGTCGCATGCGTAGGCTTGTTTTGGTCCCTGCTGCATGTCAGTGTTTGAAGTCGATGACGATGAGGAATGATGAATGGCCTTTGGACAAGGCATTAGTTTGTGTGAAATAATAATGTTAATGTAATATTATCCCGCTACTATGGTTGTATGACACTTATGGTATTGTAAGTTTGAAACAACTGGTTTATAATATTAAAACTTAAGTCTTCCGCTTTATAATCTCTGGTATGTATATTGAAAAACTGTTGTAATCTGCAATGACTGTGATTGGGATCCTGTTCGAAAAAGATTCGTGGATGATTCGGGTTTCCCGAGGACACCCGACAGACTTGTTAAGTTATTAGGAACCTGTGTATGCTATCAAAGGTCTGTTGAGACATCGATAGGTGCACGTGGGCCTGATTTCTTAGGAGGTTCTGCCACATTATTTTATGGAAAGCAGTTAAAAGGTTTCAATCTACAAAGGGTTACTTATTTATATTACATGTCTTGTATCCCACAAGACAACCCTGGTTTACTAGAAAAGCAGTAAAAGAACTATTTCTACTCCAAGCTCTCAGTCATCAGCGTCCGTGTCCATACCAGACGAAACCTCATCTTCATCTGAGAAGTACACTAATTCCTCAGGGTCCCTCCTCTTCTTCATTCTCGACTTCTCCTGGATCTACAATCATTTCTTCATCTGTAACTTCACCATCCCCATGAGGAGGATGAAGTTGAGCGTACATCATGTGGACATTCTCATGAAGAATGGTAGTGTCCATCTCTAGGTCTCCTACATAGAATTCCAACTCATGGATGCGTTCATTGGCCGTATCCACTCGTGTCCAGGCTTCATTCCGCAGCTCCATGGTCATGGTGATGGCCCTTTCCATTTCCGCTAGCTTCTCTTGATCTTTGGCATGAGCTCGATGAAGAGTGTTGAGCTCCTTGGTAAGGTTCTCGATGTTGGCGGGATTGCTTGAAGATCCTTCATCTCCTAGGGTCTTGGAACTTCCTTCACCAAGCTCAAGGTTACGCGGTGCCAACTGGTGATGAGGGACTCCGTGAGGTCAAGTGGACTTGCGTGCAGTTATCTTGGTCTTTGCCATAGCCTGTAGAATTTAGGGTAGGACTATAAGGATAGCTTGAGGATAATGGAGGTTAGAAAGAATGGGATTGACATTACTTACCCAACCACTTTTAAGGGGAATTATTATGCAAAGTGCTCAAGCATGATGCATGAATCGATCTTACGAATCCGAGTACAAAAGATTTATACAATCAAAAGTACTAGATTTTTAATACATAGGACAAACATAATCATATTATTCGCCACAAACTTTCAATTAAGATAGGATTGAGGCTAGATCAGAGGTAAGAAGAAAGAAATTCGAACTCAAAATGTCAAGTTTAATTTCTTTGACCCAAATCAGTTTGAAGGTTTTCAAAAGTAACCTACAATGATCTTAGATAGGACCTGCTCTGATACCAGCTATAGCAGAACCTCCTAAGAAATCGGGCCCACGTGCACCTATGGTTGTCTCAACGGACCTCTGATAGCATACACAAGTTCCCAACAACTTAACAGATCTGTCGGGTGTCCTCGGGAAACCCGAATCATCCATGAATCTTTTCCAAACAGGATCCCAATCACAGACATTGCAGATTACAACAGTTTTTTATATACATACTAGAGATTGTAAAGCGGAAGACTTAAGTTTTAATATTACAAACCAGTTGTTTCAAACTTACAAAACCATAAGTGTCATACAACCATAGTAGCAGGATAATATTACATTAACATTATTTATTTCACACAAACTAGTGCCTTGTCCAAAGGCCATTCATCATTCCTCATCGTCATCGACTTCAAACACTGACATGCAGCAGGGACCAAAACAAGCCTACACATGCGACTCACCTGCAACAAGGGTTAACAAACCCTGAGTACAAAAGTACTCAACAAGACTAACCCGACGAAAAAGGGGCGAAGGTCTTAGGGATGCAGGTGTTGGATCAAGGTAAGAATGTAGCAAGATTCAAAAGTTTTTGCCAAAAGCTTACTATTCTTGATCCGATTTTCAAGTTTTTACCCCTAAGTCTTCTTAGTTCATTATCTCAAACTAAGTGTTCATATCCCATATTCCAATCCTTCTCATTCCATTCTTTTCCTCATGTTTTAGTAATTCACCAGTCCTGCATTGCTTCTGTAATGAAACGAGTCTCCATATCCGCGGAGCACCGGCAATTCGAATTGATTCAAGTCCCAGCTGGGGATTCCTTATCACACGACATATGTAGAACTTAATCTTGCATATATCAACCTCGCTACCGAATCCTCCTATACTAAGCCATCTCCACGCCACCCGAGAGCACAGCACACCTCAAATCCGGCCACATTCCATCCATGAGGGTACACGCTACTCCCGCCATCTCTCCACTCCTAGTGCGTGGGCATTCGTCTTAGTATCGGATTAGCCGAAGTAGACTTACTGGAGTATGTGACCAGTACTACAAAGTGTCTCGTTCAGAAGATCCACAATGAGTGGCCTTTAAGCGACATAGTCGGCAACATTACCCAACATTCAAGATAAGTCACCCGACTAGTCTCTAGTTCATTCTATCTTCTTTCTTTCTTTGGCCACTATGCCATCTTTGATTGTATCGAAACTTTTACTTTGAAAGCCTACCATAAAGCATACTAAGCAATTCTACGCCTTTGTAAATGAAATCATCTTCAAGGATGGTAAACAATTAACAAGGTAGGCAATGCATCAAGTAGGTAACATTTGAATTAATCAACTTAATGCAATAAGTAACATAGGTGATAACTTTTCAAAGTAAACAAGGTAATGGTTTAATGCATAAACCGGGGCTTACCTTCGTTGACGATCTCAGGTTCCGGATCAGTACCACAAATATCGAATCCCGAGACAACCAAGGATTCTTCCACAACTTGCTCAACTAGAATCGGTTCACTCTCGGATTCTACATGAAATAATAACATATGCTTCAACATGATGATAATGTAAACATGATGCTTTCATGGTGCATGAAATATAATAACGCCTTGAATACAACTTTCTTTCGCGGTACAGTTGCAAGCCAACAAAACCAACTTGCAATTCTACCATCAAGGACCACGCAAGTGACTTGACCAAATTGATCTTGAAACCCTACTGGTCACAAAACATGACCAAATCAAGATCAAATCCTAACCCAACACTTAGGGTTTGCTTTTATTCATTTTTGAATTAATTGGGAATTAAGCTCAAAATGAACTTGTCCCAAATGACCTCAAAATTTTATTTAAGATTTCTCATGACAAATTAGTGTACAAAAATAAATTTCATAATTTTTGGAGCTATACAGTGACCTACAAAAATTATGGAAATTGCATTTATCAATTAATTGACTGAATTTTTGAACATTAAAATTTTATTCAAATTTTAAGTTTCATACTTTTCCTAAATAATATTCATCACAGAGAGGTCACACAAAAATTTTCATAATTTTTGGAGCTCTACACAAATCTACACAAAAATAACAAAAACATACACTATTCATCCATTTCTGAAAATAGAAAAATTTCATTTGAACTACACAGTTGCTGACATACGGGACCCACTTGTCATCCCTAACCTTCGGCTTTGACCACGACGACGACGGGGCTGACCGGCGGTAACTCGCCGACGGTGAGTCTAACGGCGAAGGCAAAAGCATCGCGGTGATCACTACAACAAGGCGCAATGATTGGTGGCACGACCGAGACCCTACGCGGCCAGAATCGAGCACTACACCGGCCATGGCGGACACGGTGGCACGGCAGCTCTATGCCGGCGAAACAAGGTCGATAGAGATCAAACAAAAGGCTTAGAAATGATCAGCAGCTCACCCCGAACGTGTTGACGCAAAGAACGAGATCGGAGAAGCTACGGTAACGCGGGTCGACGGTGACAGCAGTCACGTTGGCGACTGCAGTGGGCAAAATGACCAAGCAAGAACGGATTAAGCACCACAGCATCGAGACGAAGCTGTAGAGACAATAAGCAAGGACAACGGCTCACCGGATGACGCTAGCCGCGGTGAAACGGAGCTTCGGGTGAGGTCGCCGGCCGCGAGGAAGAAGGGTCGCTAGCAGCTATTCTCGGTGGACTCAGACAACCACAGTTGGTGGAATGGGTTCGCAAGGAGGAGACGGAGCTGGAGCACTGCTTTGCCGAGACTGGCTTGCACTAAGGAGTCGAGGGGAGCTCAACGGAGTTGAGACGACGGCATCAGAAAACAGAGAAGAGAAAGGAAAGCAGACAACGGCGTCGGAGCTTTATATCGCGGCCAAGAGAGCGAGGGAACGACATGCAGCGACCATCCCGTGCCAGCGCGAAGCCGAGGGCGGCCACGGGCGCGTCTAGAAGACCGGAGAAAGGACGCCGGCGGTGGGGCGGTGGTCGTGCTACTGTTCAGAAGAATTACAGAATTGCCACTGAGTTTATTTTGCAAATTACTCACAATTTTTCTAAAGAAGTTGAAAATCTACAAAAATGAAAGTTGCTCAACTTTTCAAACTCTACAACTTTTCTTTAATGAACATTTTCAAATTCTGCCTCCATTTTGAAATTTGAATTTGGGGTGCATTTGAGCATTTGAATCATTCCAAAATTACTCCAAATTTTATATGTAAACTTTAAAAACTTTTAATACCAAAGTTGATCCTTATAAAATAAGCTTCAACTTTTCTTTTTGTCACACCCCCAAATTCCAAATGGATTTTGAAATAGACAAAAGGGGCAAAAAAGGACTTTTATAATTTGAATTTGAATTCAATTTGATTTGTTTCCCTTTTTACTTAATTATGATTTTTGACCACTTACATGGCCCATTAGGGTTATTTGAGTCAAATGACACATGGTCTCACATGATCACATGAAATTTGACCCTTGTGGTCATGATCTTTATTTAGAGTTTTGGATCACATTACATCACATAAAAGAACATCTATGAAATAAAGCTTATTTAGTGAATGCATTCAAAATTTCCTACTTTATGAATGCTTTGCAATGCATATGATGACATGTCAAGTTTTAATGCTAGGTCAAAACACCAGAGGTGTTACATTCCATATGTTCATATTGCCTGTGGTTGGCTCCTTTTGTCGAGCAGTATCATTCGATCTCTTTTTTACTTAACTAGGTTTAGTTGTTGTCTTGATCTGATACTATTCAGCTAACTCTATGCAAATACATCTTGAGGCCATTTTAGTGCTTGAACAAAAAAGGTTAATCTTAGCCAATACCCCCATCCAAGCAGGTCCTGAGATGCGGCTATACTTCAGGGAGTTTCTAGGCTTGTAAACATAAATGATACATCATACCGAATATGCATTTGAACCTCCAGCATCAACTCCTTTAAGATAACTTTCTCGAGTGAGCTGTAAAGGGACAAATAAAAATGATTTCTCACATCCTATGATGCTAACTGAAGATAACCTTATATTCAGTTACCTGACAATATGAATACCATAAGGAGTGCATCATACCTTTTTGGCAATGGTCCTTGGACTTTGAGAACACACGAGAGAGGAGTTTGAGACTGGCAATTTACAGCTTGCTGATCTTAACTGTGCTTTGAGGATGACAAGGATATATGGAGCATGCCAAAATAAATCCATTTATTATTTACTACTAAGTTGTTTTGTGCAGTGCCACACTATAGTTGCAAATTTTGAATAAGCTGGATATACAAGACGCTGCTTGCTTCCAAATTTGAATAGGGAGTTACCTAATAATATATATATATATATATATATATATATATATATATATATATAATGTATTAGTATTGTGGTGTTACTGAATGAAAAAGCATCGAGAACGTGAAAATTCAGCAGTGCAGACTGCAGATCTCTTTTGTCAAAACACTTGGATCTCCTCAGACTCCAATAGAACTGCACGGATAGCAAAGAAAAAAAAGGTTGGATGCCTCTAATGGATATACGGTAAGTGAATTTATGTAATATAATGTGCCTGTGAGTTTATAAGTTCTTCCCGTGCAAATAAGAATTAGTACAAATAGGTAAAGCGGGGGAACTGAATTTGTTTCTTTGCTGTTTCTTCAGCTATAAAGACAATGGTAAAAACATAGCAATGTAAATAGAAAGATCAGTGTGTCAGCCTGTATATAGATGTGGATGCCCCTTCTTTCTTATGAGTTGTAATCTAACAAATGCAATGAGGTTTTGATCATTCTGTTAAGAAAATGAGATGGCTGTAGAATTCAAGGCAGCCTGAAATTAAATTATTTTTCGTCAAGAGCATGTCTTTCTAAGTTGATTACATGTTCATTTTACACAAGCAACAAATTTCATTTAGCTATACATGTGTGCATTAAAAGTTTGAAGTAGGTTGTCAATTGTGACCCCTTATGAGAACAACTCCCTCTATTGACAGAGCTGGTACTGCCTGAGGGATTTCTAAACAAATTCTGTAGATGAAGACTTACCAGATTACATTAGAAAATTAATAAAAAGTAAGGGGTGAAAGCAATTTTTTAATAGGTGATAAAGATTCTTTTTTTTTCTTTGCATATCTCTCAAACTTTTTGCCATTTTTGGAAAATGTATTGAGTACTAATGTGTATCCTTTCAAAATGTCCCTACAAGAAATACATGCATTGCTTTTTTCATAAACAGTTTATTCAAGAATAGCGAGGGATACACAATATATCATACTTAAACAATATTACCTGCTAACTGCACAATTTTTGACCCTTGATGAAAGCTAGAAATGTTAAATGCTATGTAGCTAATGCAGGCAGATGGGAAGTGCAAGAGCAGGACATTAGATTTAGGAAATGCTTGAAACAATACAAGGATACAGATGGAATCGACTAATCAAAGAAGCAAACCAGAAGCTTAATGCTGAAGACAACGGACTTTGTCAGATCTTAAAAAAGAAAGGGGCTATGTCTTGCATACAATCAAGAATGCTCATAGAGCAACACTTTTTTCCCATTGTGTGCTGACTTGTAACAATGATTAACATAATATTTAAGGGGCATAAGTGAGCTGAAACAGATCCTTATACAAGTCATTATGGTTCACAAGAATATGAAAGTCAGAATTACAAAAGAGATGCAAGCAAAAAAATAAAACCTGAGTTTACTATGTATCAATAAAACACAGATAAAAACCATATCCGGAGGCAACTATTCAGTGTCATTGTAGGTAAAAAAAAAGCATCAAACATACATTATGAGTCTTAACAAAAATGTAGCAAAAAAAGATTCAGCGTCCTAACCAGCTGAACTGCAATAGCGTTGTTACATGTTCCTCGGAACAATTATACTTGTTTCATTTCAAACGCCAAGAGCTATAGGGTAATAGCTCGGCGCCAAGATCTACGACGCCGAGGTCTTGTCCACGTCGATGCTAGGTCACCGCCACGTCCGACGCCACGTCCGACGCCTCGTCAAGACCTCGGCGCCATTGGCCATGGCGCCGAGACGTGTTTCCTCGGCGCCAAAAGTCATGGCGCTGAGGTCAGGGATCCATAAACGAAAATCAAACCACCAGGGATTTATTTGTGAATATTTTTTTTAAAAAAGGGCTGGAAAAAAATTCGGTAAGGGCGGCTGGAGTAAAGTGGAGACTACCATTTGTCAAGGCAGGCTGAGCTCCACTACATCCAAACCTTTTGAGGCAAAAATACACAATTCGTCCGGTTGCTCTTGAGCATGATATTCCACTCCAGGTGGCGGCAGATGCTTATCAATATTGGTTCCACCAACTCTATCATGTGGGACACGGACACGTATGAAAGCATCTCTACACATATTTATCTATTCCCTTTTAGATCCTTTTATAGAATGCATGGATTTCATAGGAACTATATATATACATTGTATATAATTCAGTTTATGTTCACAGGAAATAAGAATTTTTTCTTAATTTTAAATGGGGCCTTACAATAAAATTTACAAGTATAAACTGAACTAAGAATAGCTGCGTGAGAGTTCACTATAAGCAAGACGCAATAGGTTGCTATATGCTATGGAACAATTTTCTCCGACGCATAAACTCCTCAAGGTTAAGAAGAGCCCAATTTATAATTAAACAGCTCTCCATTTTTTCTTTTCTAAAAAATGATGATACCATTCTCTCTCCCCCCTCCTCTTCTTTAATTTCAATGTCACATCATCATTTTGCTTAGTTGTTGGCACCCTAGTTCATGATACTAATGGGAACCATCCTTATTCGGCCCCGTTCGGCTTACCCCATATTCGGCTTGTTCGACTTCTTTTTTCAGCCGGAACAGTGTTTTTCTCTCACAACAATTCAGCCAGAACAGTGTTTTTCAGCCAGTTTCAGCCAAAATTCTGCCAGTCAGAACAGTGTTTTTTAGCCAGTTTCAGCCAAAATTCTGCTAGCCAGTTTATATGTTGGTATTGCTCTAAGAACTCCGCTATTAATGATGGTATATGAATTGAACTTTCCTAACTATTAAATCGGACAAATGTTCTTTTAGGCCACGTTTGTTTCTCATAACAAAACTTTTGCCTTGCGCTTTTAGCTATTTTTTTGGCAAATAGATCAAAATAGATAAGTTAAAAGTGAGCAAAAGGGGAGGCTAAAGTTTAGTCCATTTGCACCTGTGCAAAACTAAGCTAAAAGCATTAGGGTGTGAAGGACACCTCATTTTGCATTTTTAGTCTTTTTTTTCCATGGATCCAAACACCCAAGCAAGGACTAAAGTTTAGCAGCAAAAGCTAAACTTTTGCCATGGCAAATGAACCCAAACAAGATCTTAGTTAACCATAGAAAATTTACAAATACAATAATAATACCTTGGAGGAGGAGTATAAATGTATAATATGCCCATGTTATCTCAAGACCCATCCTGATACTGGAATCGGGCAATGACAGAACTCCAAAATATTTTTTTAGCATAAACAACAAAAGGCCATACGTTTAACTATACTAGCAAATATACCTATGCGACACTTACGAAAAATATTTCAAATGCAATGGGAATATTAATTGAATTCTTGACATATGAGTTCATATATATCATAGACATTTCTTTAAATATAGAAATAAATATCTTTATAGATGGGTTTAGACTCAAGTGATAGGGCCACGCATATACTACTACAAAGCAACTATCTGAGTCCAAACATGTTACACATTAATATTTTTAACATCGAGTTCAAACATGTTTCACATTAATATTTTTGGCTCGTATAAATACGTTTTGCATTAATATTTTGGCTCGTATGGGCGTCAGAATCATTTTTGGCTTGTATTGGCGTCGGAGTTCTCGAACATGATAATTTGACTCGTACGGGCGTTGGAGTCTTACATCTCACATGTGTTTAGATTTTTATTATTTTTCTTTTTCGAGATCTAGGAAGAATCTTGGTTGAGGAGGAGTCTTATATCTTACATGTAAGATCAAGGATGGCGGAGGGCTGATATAGCACGACGTTTAGATCGAACGGTTATTATAGAGGGATAAAAAAACTCGCTCTTTATAGTGTGTGCATCCTAATAAGTAGTACGGAAAACTAGTAGAAACATAAATATTCCATCTAATATGTGATTACTAGGGCTCCAAAAAATGCGGTTAATAGGACTGGAATTTCAGGAGGACCTGTAGAAGCATATATAGAAATAGGTATTTAGCTAGAAGTATCTTTTGTTAGTGCTAAAAATGCTGCTGTAAAGATGATACGACTAAGTATGATTTAACACAATCACCGTTCCCGTTGAAAATTAGGTGGTACTTTCTGCGATCCTAGAGGCTGAAATGCACAATGCGAAAGGACGGTGTTACTTTCATAAGAAAACATTTTCTGACAAGATAGAGTCGCGCACTCTCAGACACGTGTACCTCACCCATAGCCGAATTACATTTTTAAGTACAGTGCCACTCATCGTGACTTCACGAGTAAAAGTGAGTAAAAGGGCAGGCTAAAGTTTAGTTTATTTGCACTTCAAGAGAGGTAAAATTGAATTAAAAGCATTGAGGTTGTGAAGGACACCTCATTTTACACTTTTAGTCCATTTTTTCCTACCATGGATCCAAATACCTAAGCAAGGACTAAAGTTTAGCAGCAAAAGTTTAGAGGCTAACACTTTTAGTCTATTTTTTTTTGCTATGGATCCAAACACCCAAGCAAGAACTAAAGTTTAACCGCAAAAGTTGGCAAATGGATCCAAATAGGATCAAAGTGAGACGGGTTCTATAGCTAAAAAAAATGGTTCAAGAGCAATCCAAGTAGTACTGTGCAGGTCTCGTCATCCAACACGGTGTGTTCCTCTACCTAGGGTTATACATTTTCCTTAGACCTTGTTTGGATGCGTATGTATTCGTCTCAATTCACATATGTTGAAGTGGATTTAAACTAAATTATATTCTATTCCACTCCAACATATATGAATTAAAGTAAATACACATGTATTCAATCAAGGTCTTACTGGGAAAAAAATCTTCCTTGCCTCCGTGCAATTCTCTCCAGACGAATTTGTTTTGAGCTCCATGATGACATCGAAAAATGTTGTTGTACTCATGGCGTCCACTCGGCATACATCTATATTGCGTGCTTCTGCATCCTATGTCAAAAAGCAGATGCATCTATTCAGCAACATTATCGATAAAGAGGATCAGCAACGTTAACAAACATATGCTATACGCTTAGCAAGCGCAAACATTTTGAAGTGGGCAAAGAAGAAGAGATACTAAATTGTTTCAATTTAATAAGCTCTGTTTCGTACAACTTCTTCAGTAGCTTTCAAAATAAATCTACTAGTGGAGTCTTTGAAAATATGATCTCACATGTGGATGTTGGATGGAGCTGAAAATATTGTTTTTATTGGCTCTCACTTGCTTTGGTGGGCCTAGTATGCTCTGTGGTGGCGGAGTTGTGTGGCAGGAGCTGCGCCAAACAACCCCTTATATAGGAACTAGAAGAAAATATACGCTTGCATTGGCAAATAGCGCGGTATGGCCTAGTGAAAAGTCCTAATGGCTAAAGGGCGTGAATATCCTATAAAAAATTTCTACAACAACACTTAAGCCAAGTGGTTAGACAATTATGAAGCGAAACGAGTGTTGCACTAGCCTACTCAAAATACAAACCTCATATCCATAATTCTAGTTATCTATGATCTCTAAGTCACACAAGAGGCTAAGTCACTACCACTAAGTTAGTGAGCTCTCAAAGGCTAACTAAAGAGCCTCACTAACCACTAGACAAGACACAAGCTGGCTCTCAAAACGAATTACACTAAAGAGCTTAGCTACACTAAGAAAGTAAATACACAAGAGAGGTAGGAGGGTTATACCGCTGAGACAAGTGATCAATCACAATATATCAATGAATACCAAAGAATCCTCGGAGACAAGATGACACAATGATTTTTCACCGAGGTTCACTTGCTTGCCCATAAGCTACTCCCCGTTGTGGCGATTCACTCACTTGGAGGTTCACGTGCTAATAGGCATCACACGTCTAACCCGCAATCGGGTGCCGCACAACCAACACAAGATGAGGATTCACAAGATGAGGATTCACAAGCCACGAGCAATCCACTAGAGTATATTTTGGCTCTCCGCCGGGAAAAGGTCAAGAACCCATCACAATCACCATGATCGGAGCCGGAGACAATCACCTTCCTGCGCTCGATGATCCTCGCTGCACCAAGTCGTCTAGGTGGCGGCAACCATCAAGATAAACAAGTGAATCCCGCAAACGAAACACAATCACTAAGTGCCTCTATATGCAATCACTCGAGCAATGCACTTGGATTCACTCCCAATCTCACAATGATGAAGAATCAATGATGAAGATGAGTGGGAGGGCTTTGGCTTAGCTCACTAGGTTGCTATGTCAATGAAAATGGTAAAGAGAGTGAACTAGAGCCGGACATGGGACTTAAATAGAAGTCCTCACGAAATAAAGTCGTTGGGCTCTCACTGCCTGCCTCCACGAGGTGACCGGATGCGTGACGCCCAGTGTTCGATCCCTTGATTCACGCCACGTGTCTGTCGGTTTAACCAGTGTCGTTCATCCTCAACAGCTAGTTAGCCACGCACGCGTCACTTAAGTGATGACCGGGCGCACAAGAGATAGGACTGGACACGCCGATGCCAGCCCTGCTCACGCGCGCGCCCGCGCCACCACCCAACTACCGGACATGCCACTCCCCACAGGAACCAGCATCAGATCGTTTCTAGTAAGCACCCAGAGGTGATTTTTGCCGACCGGACGCGCCGGTGAGTCTGATCCTCTCTGCCTCGCGTAGATGCTCACGTCAGCGTACGTCACCACTTGATCGGATGCAAGCCCTGCGTCCGGTCCTCTCTTTCTTCCAGCGTCCGGTCTCAGACCGAAACAACGCCTCCTCTGCGCAGTGTGATCGGACGCACCAGGCAGAGTCCGGTCCTACCGTAGCCAGAGTCCGGTCACTGTAAAACGACTCCTCCACTTCACAAACTTCTCCACCTTTGCTCAAATGTTTTAACTACCAAGTGTATCACCTTGTACACGTGTGTTACCATATTTTCACAAACACTTTCAAAGGTGTTAGCACTCACTAGAATCTAAATGCATATGCAATGAGTTAGAACATCTAGTGGTACTTTAATAACTGCATTTCGATACGAGTTTCACCCCTCTTAATAGTACAACTATATATCCTAAATGTGATCACATTCAATAAGTGTCTCGATCACCAAAATAAAGAGCTTCTATAGATATCACCTTTGCCTTGAGTTTTTTGTTTTTCTCTTTCTTCTTTTCCAAGCCCGAGCATCTCGATCATCATCATGGCCACCACCACCATCATGATCTTCACCATTTGCTCCACCACTTAGAATGTGTTATCCTATCTCATGATCACTTAGAGCAAATGATTAGCACTTAGGATTTCATCAATTCACCAAAATCAAAGTAGAGCTTTCACCTAGTCGCTTGTCAATTAACCATTTAACCTTGTCACGCACACGGGGTCACAGGCTTACAACGGCAAGTTTTATTTGCATTCATATATAGCGTGATCAAAATCACGATTCATGGCCAAAGTATGTTATTTAATTAGTTGGCCTAGGATTATTCTGATCCAACTTTTTATTGATATTCGGACCAACCAGCTTCATCAATTTCAGTTGGTCAGGAATCACTAAATATATGTCAGGCCAAATTAAGAATACGGGTTCAAAGCTTTTGGTTTTCCTTTCTTAGAGTAAAAAAGGAATCTAGACGTATTTCAGTTTGAATTTGATCTATTTTAGAATATATATATATATATATATAAAATAAACATATCTAACAATATTTAGCACAAATAAAGTCTCGCCGGCTTTACAATCAATTTTGGCGGGAGCTGGAGCTAATCAATTACTACTAGTACTTACTTCTACTATTAGGAAAGAACAGGACAAAGTGTAGACACAACACAACGCAGTTTACACATGGATAATAAGCACCAAAAAATTCCAAACTGCTAAGCACCAAAAATTCCAAACCCAACACCTCACTCTACCGACCTTCTCCATCTCCAATTCTCCACGGCAGAACGACCGAATTTTTCATTTTTCTGCTTTTTTTAAAAAAATATTCACAAATAAACCCTTGATGGTTTGATTTTCGTTTATGGACCCTGATCTCGGCGTCATGGCTTTTTGCGCCGAGGAAACACATCTCGGCGCCATGGGTCTTGGCGAGGCGTCGGACATGGCGGTGACCTGGCGCCGACGTGGACAAGTCCTCGGCGCCATAGATTTTGGCGCCGCGCCGTAGATCTTGGCGCCGAGCTGCTACCCTATAGATCTTGGCGTTTGAAATAAAACAAGTATAATTGTTCCGAGAAATATGCAACAATGCCATTGTGGTTCAGCTGGTTAGGACACGCGCGACTTAGTTGAAAGGCCTGGTTTTGAATCCAGCGCTGAATCTTTTTTTGCTACATCTTTATAAGAATTTGTTTGTATACGGATTATGCTGTGTACATATTCTGTGATGACTGTAAGAAACATAATGTATTAACATTATGTAATGTATGTACACGATTCTTTATTTGATTTTCGAATTGCAATACGCGAGAACCATTTTCTTTCAGTGATTCAGTGTGCTTGCTAGTAGTAACGCAGAAAGCACATCTCCATTCCTTCAGACAGTTTGATTCTGGCGAGGTCAGCATCACTTGGCGAGGGTCAGTTTGATCCTGTTTAAAAAGTTGGTCTTTTAAAATTACTAGAATATTGCCCGTGCTAACGCCACGGTGGCATTTTAGTGATGCAAGTAACAACCAAACGCTATTGATCATATAAATCAATCAAGCCAAAGCTGTAATCATGGAAGCTAATCTGGTCTTTGGGTAATTAATTGGTCATTCTGGCAAGAATCGAGAAAACCAAGCGTTGGCTTTTCATCCTCCACAGCTCCCTGAGTTCCACGGGATAAACACAAGAAGTAGGCAGATACTGAAAATAACAAATAACCCTATATCCGAAAATAAGAAAGCATCGAGCATTTCTGTCTCTCAATCAATGGAAGGCACTGCACAACTACATCAATCTACTTGCCCTACAGTAATTTCAGAAGGAAAAAAAACATCAATCTACAGGTAAGCTCTAACTTATATCTTTCAGGAGCTGCCTTCATAATATTTATGATGCACACATCTGAAAAGTTTTTAGATGCATTCTGTACTGACCATCCGATATGTATGGAAGTCATTCCTCCTCCTGCAGCAGCTGCGTCCTGCGATGTGATGGTGGCAGGATCGTGCCACCAGCCTAGGAGAGTGATCCTATCTGGCCTCCCTGACTTGTCTGCACTGCAGAGTGATTGATCAATTCTATGCACAAGTACCATTTGGCAACCATTCTTGTTCGCTATATACTGTATTTTTCAGATTGAAAGAGAAACCTTGTATGTCAGTTCATCTATGAGATTGTTGTAATATTCCAAACCTTTTGGTTGTTCTTTCCTCTTCCATCTACGCAACAACATCACAATTGTTTTTTTTTTTTTAAAAAAAGAAAACTTAATACTATCATTTTACCTACCTGGAATCTGCCTTCGCCAAGCAATGGAGAATCTGTAAGCATCTAAACCCATCTCATGCATAAACTTCACATCTTCCTGACAAGAAAAGATTTTTGTTACTTTCCTTTAAGATTATGCCGGTACTCCTCAGACCTTGTAATGGTGATATTGCCTACTGTACAATTGCAAGCGCTATAGTATACAAATCTTGTAACGGTGATACTGATCTGCTGAAACATCTGCAGTGGACCCATTGTACTAAAAACCTATCATCACATACAAATTTCAAAACATTCAAGCTGTGAGCACGATTCGAAGACGAACACAAACCTAGGTGTTCTCCTAAATGCTACGTGTTCTCCCATCCTCTGCAGCTGCCCCTTCCACCTCCATTCCTTCTGACAGTTTGATTCTGGCGAGGTTAGCATCACTTGGCGAGGGTCAGTTTGATCCTGTTTAAAAAGTTGGTCTTTTAAAATTATATATTCCTCTCAAATGATTTTCTATAAAGTTTCAAGAAATTGTTGTGCAAAGTAACTTTGAACGACAGCACACACAACGCAAACCAGCTAACCTTTCTCCCCAAACCTACCTCTCTCTCTCTCTCTCTCCCCTACTCAAGCTTTGATGAGCCTAAGCCCACATGCTGCTGGTCGCTCACCCTGGGCATTCGGTCAGACCGAACCGATCGGTTCGGTTCCTCGGTCATTCAGTCAGTTCGGTCATCAGAAACCTGAAACCGATCGGTCTTTGCAAAAAACGAAGACCGAGGAAGTTCGGTCTCGGTTAGTTCGGTTCGGTCTCGGTCACGACCGAACTAACCGGACCTGAGTAGCAGCCACAAACAATAGCAGAATCTATAGCAATTTTCAACAGCATGCTTGCTATTTGAAGACAAAAAAATAACAACACAATATATAAAACAAACCACACATTATTATGACAAGTTCTAGCACACAACTTTCTCAGTTCTCATAAATCACAATCACACATAATGACATTACGAACGAAGTCTACAGAACTATGGTCAGTTCGGTCACTTCGGTTAACCGACACATATGACCGAACTTCTATCGGTTACTTCGGTTAGTTGGGAGCTAGGACCGAACTCATGACCGAACTTTTCGGTCTCGGTCTTTTCGGTCTCGGTCTTTTCGGTCTCGGTCTCGGTCTTTTTCGGTTCGGTCTTGGTCTTGTTAATTATGCCCAGAGTTATCGGTCGCTGCTGGCAGCACGCACGGTAGCAGAGCATGGCGGCGGGGCGCGCCCTTCGCCACCTCGCCGCCGCCACCTCCCGGATTGCTTCCTCACCAGCATGGGCGACGCGCCTGCTGCAGCGCCGTGTTCGACACCATGCATGGGCGCGCGACGCTGCGTGGCTCGAACGCCATGCTCACCGCTACTCTGGCGGCAGGTTGGCCAGCGCGATGATGCGCTGCGCTCTTCTCCCGGCTTGCGTGCAGCGTTGTTCGCGCTTCGCCGATGCGCTCTCCACGGCGCGGCATTTGAAGCCCCCCGGGAGAGCGCGGTGACGCCCGCCTCCTCCGAAGTCGGCTGCGGGCGCTGCTCCCAGTGGGCAACGCGCTCATCGCCATGTACGCCAAGTGCGTCCGCGCCGAAGACACCACGCGTGCCTTCCGGGAGATGCGCGAGCACAATGTGCTGTCCTGGTGCTCGTTCCTGCATGCCTGTGTCGCCTCAGACAGAAATAATGTTTTATAAAAATGTAGAAAAAAAGATTCAGCGTCGGGTTCGAACCCAGACCTTTGAGTTAAATCGCGCGCGTCCTAACCAGCTAAGCCACAATGGCATTGGTGTATGTTTTTCGGAACAATTATACTTGTTTTATTTCAAACACTAAGATCTATAGAGTAACACGACGCCGAGCTCGGCGCCAAGATCTACGGCGCCGAGCTCGGCGTCAAGATCTACGGCGCCGAGGTCTTGTCCACGTCGGCGCCAGATCACCGCCACGTCCGACGTCTCGCCAAGACCTCAGCGCCATTGACCATGGCGCCGAGACGTGTTTTTTCGGCGCTAAAAGCCACGGTGCCGATAGTTTATTTGTGAATATTTTTTTAGAAAAAAGACTGAAAAATAAAAATTTCGGGCAGAACGAGGCTTTCGGGTCCGTCTCCAATCTCCAGCTCCAGCTTCATCTCCATCCGTGGCACGCAAGAGACGAGGCCACGACTGACTGGAGGCAGGCCAACCCCAACCCGACGCGACCGGCAGGCAGCGGCGCACCAACGCAAAGGTTAACCCACCGCACCCAGCAGCGCCCACTCACGAGAACGTCCACCGCGACGCGCTCTCCTGCCCCTGCCCGTGCCGTGCCCGCCTCCCCTTCCCCTTCCCCCTCCCCCTCCACCTCCGCGTCCGCAGCGCCCGCGGTACCCCCAATTAAGCCGCTCTCGCGGCGCGATCCGGTGTCCACCGCTGCCCCGCCGGAGGAGGAAAGGTAGGGGGAGCACAGGGGGATGCTAGAGGCGAAGCCGCCGTCGCCGGGCTCCGGCGCGGCCGGGGCGGCGGCGCACATCTACGGTCACCGGCGGTGGGCGGCGCCGCTGCTGGCCTCGGTCCTGCTCTCGTCGCTCCTCATCTCCGCGTCGCTCTTCTTCTCCTCCTCCCGCGCGCTGCTCCTCTCCTTCTCGCCGCTCCCCTCCGCGGCCTCCGCCGAGCCTCTCTTCGTCGAGGCCAAGCTCCGCCAGCAGATGCGGGCCGAGGAGCGCCCGGCGCGGGGCGCCGTGCCCAGGATCGCCTACCTCATCTCCGGCTCCGCGGGGGATGGAGCCGCGCTGCGCCGGACGCTCAGGGCGCTCTACCACCCGGCAAACACATACGTCGTGCACCTCGACCTCGAGGCCCCCGCCGCCGAGCGCGCCGAGCTCGCCTCTGCCATCCGCGCGGACCCCGTCTACGCCAGGTTCCGCAACGTCAAGGTCGTCACACGGGCCAACCTGGTCACCTACCGTGGCCCGACCATGGTGGCGAACACGCTGCACGCGGCTGCCATCCTGCTGCGCGAGGGCGGTGATTGGGACTGGTTCATCAACCTCTCCGCCTCCGACTATCCGCTCGTCACCCAGGACGGTAAGCGCAGATGCGATCTGCCTCTTTCAGCACCCCCAGTTCCGTGATTGGATCTATCCGTCGCGGGAAGACGTGACCTTTGATCCGAATCTTTTGGTGCTTCCAAAGGCGCGATCTTTGCGTGCTGATTTGGGCGAAATCATTTCCAAGTTTGGGTCACTCACTGGAGGATACAGTGTCTGGCTGGGGATTTGAAACTTGGCCTACAGTGCCTGGCTGCAAGTGTTTGCCAAACATGCGATTTTATACGCGGGCTTGGAGCTGCCAATTGGGGAATGGGGTCAGATTAGTTTATGACATGTTTTTTTCCCAATTGGTCTGGGAATTTGGTAAGATTTGATTACTTTTGCCGCTTCTAGGTGGTATCAGGGGAAAGTCAATCTTGGGGCGTATTTCTTTCTTTAAATAGAGCGTCTCACTGAGTCGCCTCTCTCTCTCTCTCCTCTCTCTTGATTGCAATCTTCCCTTTCGATTTACTACTATTATTATGTATTCCTCTACTTGTTCATGGTGCAAACATTTTTGTTGTGATCAACATGTCTCTTTGTTTGTCTGATTTGTCTATCAATTGGCAGATCTGTTGCATGTGCTCTCCGAGTTGCCCAGGCAGCTTAACTTCATTGAGCATACCAGTGACATCGGATGGAAGGAGTAAGTTTACAGTCTGTCTGAAAGTTCTGTTATCTGTTCCCACGAGTTCTGCAGTTGCTAAATATGTGTCTCTGTAGGTACCAGAGGGCGAAGCCAGTGATCATCGACCCTGGGCTATACAGCCTGCAGAAGTCTGACGTTTTCTGGATAACAGAGAAAAGGAGTGTCCCAACTGCGTTCAAGCTCTTCACTGGTAAATACATCATCATATATCATTCTTCACTGTATTTCACATACTAATTACTTGCAGTGTTGGTTGCTATTTACATGTCTGTTTTTCCTGGACTCTGCAACTAACAGCCTTTATTTGCCACTGTTGTCAATGCTTGCTACCAGAAAGCAAACACTTCATTTTTCTTTCCTCACCTCTGTGTTAAGACTAAGTTTGGTTGAGCATGAACCATGATGTCAGTTCTTCCGTCAGGAGATAGTGTTACCAGTATTTGATCAATCTGCCTGTTGGGATTTAATGCCAGGTTTGAGAAGTTTGATTGTTTTGATGGACCAATCTTGATTTAGGAATATGGTCTTGAATTGCTAGTGTGTGCCTGTTACCTACTAATTTGTGGGCAATCAATATTCTTTTGTATGGACTATCTCTGCACTACGCCACTACCAGAATGGCTTGTTAGCAATTTAGCATCAGATGATTTGCTAGAAAGAAATCATCTAGAAAATCATAAAACACTCCCATTACGATATCTCCAAGCAGGAAAAAATTTGCAGCTGACTAGCAGAGTAGCAGTTCAGATAGCACTAGATAGCTTCATTTTAGCTGTCCAAGGACATATCGATTTGGTCTCAAATTTGTTGAAACACCAATTTTTCTTAAAGAAACCAAGAAGGCAAGAACACATGCTATTATTAATATTGAAGCCAATTAGTCTTCTTGTTTTTCTTGGTATGGTACCTTGAAAAGTTTTCTGTATCTGAATAAAGAAAATGGATTTAACTTTGATTCAAATATGGCTCAATTGGTTGCTCAGATATGGCCCACCCAGCAATCGATATCAGATCGCTTATGTATTTGCAGATACAAGTTGTCTAAAAATATTCAAATGTTTTTTCTGCATTTTTCCTTTTACTATTATTAAGACATATATGGGACTTCAATACTCCAAGAGATGCTAAATATCATGATTTCTGGGTCACTGATTTGGGAAGTAGGTATGGATCCTTAAAAAGTTATGAGAGAACAAAAGATACAGCAAAAGTTTAGGTTATTGCTGTGTATCAACATAACTTTAGTGAGGGTAAGCATCATGCGGAAGGCACATCAGATTGGATGCTTTGAGATAGCACTTCCATTTACCACCCGGCAAGCACCAGCTTGTGAATGGTGAAAGTGACATCCTAGCTTTCCTTATTTTCATCATCTAAAGTTATTATTTCCATCCCCTCTGATTTCACAGTTTACTGAATACAAAATAAATGAATTAACATGAAATATTTTACAGAGTGTTGGCATTAATTTATGCTTGGTCGCAGAAGCCATTAGTGTTGATCTGTGTGCTACTTTCTATTCATGAAAATATCATGTTATAGTCTTTGACGCTATGCTTTTAGTGATATTTTCTGGTCCTTGGCAATTTAGTATATCAATTGACATTTCCTGCCCAATTTTGTTCACGCTATATATGTTTCCTCACTTTGCACCTGTGGAATATGAATGCTTGCATTGCACAATTTTCAGGCTCAGCATGGATGATGCTTACCCATCAGTTTATTGAATACTGCATATGGGGATGGGACAATCTCCCAAGGACAGTCTTGATGTATTACGCCAATTTTCTTTCTTCACCAGAGGGTTACTTCCACACAGTCATCTGCAATGTCCCGGAATTCCGCAACACCACAGTTAACCATGATCTACATTTCATTTCTTGGGACAACCCACCAAAGCAACATCCTCATTATCTCACACTTGCTGACTTTGATGGTATGGTTAACAGTAATGCACCCTTTGCAAGGAAGTTTGGAAGGGAAGATCCTGTGTTGGACAAGATTGACCAGGAACTATTGGGCCGCCAACCTGATGGATTTGTGCCTGGTGGATGGACAGATATACTGAATACAACTGAGAAAGGGAAACCCTTCACTGTTGAGCGTGTGCAAGATCTCCGCCCAGGGCCTGGTGTGGACAGATTAAAGAAACTTGTCACAGGCTTGCTCACACAAGAAGGTTTTGATGACAAGCATTGCTTGTGAAACTCCCAGTAAGACGATTCTGGGGCAGTTACACGGCCAAATTTGAGGGCATTGAGCCATTTGCTAGGAATGCCTACTAGCTGAAGCAGCAGCACATAGCATCATGTACGCGTGGATGCAACGATAAGATAGGTGCTCTTATAGACAACCGCTTGAGTTGAGTTACCGTACAGCAGGAGACCACGGATGTAGCAGGCGGAGATTATACAGAACTAGTAGCTCATTAGGTTATGTTAGATGATTATATCAGCCCCCAACCATCAATAATGTTGGAATTTTTGACATCTCTGCGCTGCGGGTTGTGCAAGGTAGTCCATTCTTTGTTTGGAAGCCATGGCACCCTGGTATAACCTACTGGTAGCGTGTGAGACTTCGTTGTATTGACTAGTGGATATTTCTGGGCAAACTGATACATTTGATTGCACACATGTATTCATTTATTTCTTTTCCTCTTCGAGTCGCGGTCTCCTCGCGTTGCATATGCGATGGTAAGGCTTGTCATTAACACCCTTTCCCAGATCCCGCATAGAGCGGGAGCTCTCTGCACCGGGTACGCCCTTTGATGAGTATATATAGCAAAATGCTCGTGCTGTTTTCTTACCTGCATCTTGTACGCCCGTGCGGCTTTGCTGTACAGTTTCGGTTGAGAGAGAGATAGAAATGCTGTTGCAATTTGAATATCTGTATTTGCATTGCTGTTTGGAGTCTGGATCGTTTGAAGTGATTTTTCTCATGTCACCTGTAAATATAGTAAAGTTCCTAGTGGAACATTTGGATACAGCACATGAATGGAGAGAGAGAGACACACACAAAGGAACATCGGTGTGTGCAAGGCTGCAAGCATTGAAGCGAGCAGCATGAACATCGGTGGGTTAATTCATGAACAAGAGCATTATATTCACTTAAAATTTTATAACAGAACTACCATGTTTACAAAAATGCCAACACCAAATTCGAATACAACCATGTCTAATACATCCAGAATATTGAATATATCTCAGTAATAAGCTAGGTACCTCTAATCTAAGGGCTAAGAATGCCAACATAAGACAGCTCTACAGACCCCACATATATTTTGCCGCCTTTTCTTTCCACCAGTTCAGTGGGCCTGACGTTCTTGGGGCCTTTCTGATAGAGTTTTATAGGATCATCTAGCCATAGATCTAGCATGTATATTGATATTTGGGATAAACATCAAGTCCTAGAATATGAACTAGTACGGGATTTAGAGATAGGGTGAGAAAGAGAGAGGGGTTGCCGAGGTGCAAACCATCGGCCGCCTTCGTAGAAGACGAGCTGGCCATGGAGTCGCTTGTCGGTGGTGCGGTGAAGCCCGGCGGTAAAGACGTTGTCACGGTGGTGGCGGTGCAGAGGCGGCGGTGGGCGGTGGCGAAGCTTCTCGTCGCTGGCAACGCCCCCCCTCTAGATCGGCTAGGGTTTAGGGATTGTAGGTGGGGCGTCTGGCGGCTCAGGTGAATCTCGTGCCTTGTGCCCCGGCCCCCACCCCCCCCCTTTATGGCGCTGTGCGACGGGGGGCCACCAACCATAGAGCGGTTGGGCGCCCCCGATCAGGGCGTGGATCCAAGGGATTGGAAGAGATCAATCTAACATTCTCCCCCTTGATCTCACCTTATGACTTAAACTTAACTTACTTACTTTATCTTTTCCCATTCCATCACATATCAGTGCATAGAGCGTGCATCATCGTCATGGTCAGTTGCCATTAGATTAAACAGCTATAATGCACCTCTCTGTTTTGAAACAGATTCTCAACTAGGCCCTTATTGTCCAGAAATCATAGGCTTTTCCTTAAACCAATGCCGGCTAAGTATTCTCTGAACACGCTGGGTGGTAAGCCTTTTGTAAGCGGATCCGCGAGCATCTTTTCTGTTCTTATAGGCAAGACTAATTATATGATCCTGGACTTTGTCTTTCACAACATGATACATTATGTTAATGTGTTTGGCAGCAACACTTGACTTATTGTTGTGAGCATAACATACTGCTGGATTATTATCGTAGTATAACTTGAGTGGTTTATGTATGTTGTCTACCACTTTCAACTCGGGCATGAATTTCTTCAGCCAATTCACCTGCCCTGTGGCCTCATAACATGCTACAAACTTGGCATACATTGTGGACGATGTAGTGATGGTTTGCTTTGAGCTTTTCCACGATATAGCTGCTCCTACGAGAGTGAATATGTATCCTGACGTGAATTTTCTGTCATCTCCCGCATAACCAGAATCTGTATACCCCTCTATGTGCAGGGAATCAGATCTTCTGTACGTTAGCATGAGACCCTTCGTACCTTGCAGGTAACATAAAACTTTCTTTACTAATTTACAGTGTTCTATTCCTGAATTACTTTGATATCTGCCAAGTAACCCGGTAACAAAAGCTAAGTCAGGGCGAGTACACACTTGAGCATACTGTAAACTTCCGACAGCTGAACTATATGGAACCACTTTCATTTGATCGATCTCATATTGGTTCCTGGGACATTAAAATTTCTTACAATTTTGCATACTGTATTTCTATAGAACTTTTTCTAAGTATGCCTTTTGTGATAATCCTAAAACCCTATTTTCTCTATCTCGGTGAATCTCTATTCCTAGGATGAACGAAGCTTCACCAAGATCCTTCATATCAAACTTCGAGGACAAGAACTTCTTTGTTTCTAGTAGTAGATTAACATCACTGCTAGCGAGCAAGATGTCATCCATATACAAGACTAGGAAAATATATTTCCCATTCTTGAACTTTGCATAAACGCAATTGTCCTCTACATTTTCTTGAAACCTAAAATTTTTTATTGTACTATCAAACTTCAAATACCACTGTCTTGAAGCTTGTTTTAATCCGTAAATAGATTTCTTCAGGCGGCATCCCATACGTTCTTTTCCTTCCACAACAAAACCTTTCGGTTGTGCCATGTAAATATTTTCCTCCACATCCCCGTTTAGGAACGCCGTCTTTACATCCATCTGATGTAATTCTAAATCGTAATATGCTACAAGCGCCATTATGATTCTAAAAGAATTCTTACATGAGACTGGACAAAATGTTTCATTATAATCTATACCTCCTCTTTGCGTGAAGCCTTTCGCCATAAGTCGCACTTTGAATCTTTCTATATTTCCTTTGGAGTCATGTTTGGTTTTGTAGACCCATTTATAGCCTACTGTCTTGGCTCCTTTAGGAATTGTTTCTAAGTCCCAAACACCGTTGGTTTTCATTGATTTCATTTCATCTTCCATGGCTTCAAGCCACTTGGATGAGTGAGCGCTTCTCATGGCTTCTTCAAATGAGATGGGATCACCCTCCATTTGAAATTCCTCACATTCATAAAACTTCGTAGTCATCAGCAATGGCTGATCTCCTAACTCTTTGAGACCTTCTAGGGGCCTCGTTACTTGACGTTTGTTCTATATGAGGCTGTTGTTGCTCTCCATCATGTGTGACAACGAGTTCTATGGGATCCTGAAGGACAGGTTCCTCATGTTCATTCATTGTTGCCATAGGAGAACTAACAACAGGTGTTGTTACTACAGTGTCTTGCACTATTGGTATAGCAACAATAGGTAGCGTGAAGAATGGCTCTTGAACCATAGGAGTGGGCACGTATACCCGCTTCTCTTCAAAACTAATTTCTCGCACTACCATGCTCCCCCTGATCATATCATCCTTCAAGAAGACAGCATGTCTTGTTTCTCCAAACTTCGTTTGTCTGTCAGGACAATAGAAGCAATAACCTTTTGATTTTTCTGGATAGCCAATGAAATGGCAGCTGACTGTCTTAGAGTCTAGCTTCCCTATGTTTGGGTTAAAAACTTTTGCCTCAGCTAGACAACCCCACACACGTAAATAGTTAAGTGAGGGTTCCTGTTGGTGCAGAAAGTGACCAACACGTAAATATTTGTAGTTTTGCCGTACGTTGTGATCGGATGTGGCCTAGCACTCAATGACACAGGGTTTATATTGGTTCATGCAACGTGCCCTACATCCAGTTTGAGTCGGTTGGTGACTTTATTCCTGAGCCCAGGTGCTCAAAGTTTGCTGTGGGGTTACAAACAGAAGGGAGAAAGATGGGGGTGCAAGAGGTCCGGTCGGACTCTGGTATGAAGGGTTGAGAGTGACAGGAGCTCCGCTATGTGCTAAGTGTTCGAATGTCTGTTGTTTGTTGGAATCCTTAGTCGTTCGGATTGTTGGAGTGTGTTTCAGTTGTCGTGAGATTGATCTCCCCATTGGGAGAGAGCGCATTCCCTTTTATAGATGAAGGGGACGGCCTTTACAAGTGAGAGAGAGAGAGAGTGAGAGTACGTATGCTACTAAGTCTTGTTGCCCACGCCGTCGGGTACAAGATGATGGTAGGCGCCCATAACACTGTTTGTGTCAGACGCATGTGGGAGGTTTTACCGTATTCACCATGTATGGCAAATGACGGCGTCCACAACACTGTCGATGCCCAGAGGCATGTGGGGGTTTTTACCGTGTTCGCCTGGTATGGGAATTGATGGCGCCCACAACACTGTAGGGCAAATTGTTGGCGCCCACAACACTGCTTGAGTTCTAACATGCCTAGAAGGTTGCAGGGCACCCTTCTGACATGTCCTATCGGTATTGTCCTGCAGGTGTATAGGGTACGGTCCTTGGTTTTGCGGTTGACTTGAGCGTCTTGCTTTTACTTGCTTTGACCCGTTTCCTGGTCCTCACCAAGCGGGAGTCCCCGGTCGGTTGGTCCTAGTCGGCTCTGATTACGCCAGTCGGAGAAGAGCTATAAACAGAGGTTTGGTGTATCCCTGGTCAGAGACGTGGGTCAGAGTAAGAAGCATTATTTGGCCAGGCCTTCCGATCGGAGAGGCAAGCCAAAGTTTGGAAGCGAGGCCTTCTGGTCGGAGAGGCAGGCCAGAGTCGGAAGCGAGCACTGTTTCTTCTCGGCCAGGCCTTCCGGTCGGAGAGGCAGGCCAGAGTCGGAAGCGAGCGTTGTTCCTCCTCGGCCAGGCCTTCCGGTTGGAGAGGCGGGCCGAAGTCAGAAGTGAGGCCTCCCGATCGAAGAGGCGGCCCAGAGTCAGAAGCGGGCGCCGTTCCTCTTTGGCCAGGCCTCTTGGTCGGAGATTGGATCACCCTTCTAGCCTGTCGTTTGATTTTTGGGCCGGCCAGAGTTGCGCGTTGTTCGCAACATCGTCTGCTTGGGTTGAGCTTTTGCTAGGAAGTAGGTCCATGAGGGACCCCGGGTTTATGAACCCGACAGTTCATTTTCTGTCCACAACTCATACGGCGTTTTGGGCACCGACTTGCTTGGCACTCGATTAAGAATATGAATGGCGATTTTTAACGCCTCCATCCATAAACTTATCGGTAGGGTAGAGTAACTTATCATGCTTCTCACCATATCCATTAAGGTACGGTTGCGCCTTTCAGCTACTCCATTCTGCTGAGGCTCGCCCGGTGTAGAATACTGGGCAACTATGCCATTTTCCTGTAAGAACCATGCAAAAGGTCTAGGAACTTGGCCATATAGGGTGTGTCGATCATAATACTCTCCCCCACGGTCGGATCTTACTACCTTAATCTTTAAGTTGTGTTGATTTTCTACTTCAGCCTTAAATATTTTAAATTTATCCAATGCTTCTGATCTTTCCTTAATTGGATAAATATAGCCAAAACGAGAATAATCATCTGTGAATGTTATAAATGAATCATAACCATCCACACTCTTCACAGGAAAAGGACCATAGATATCTGTGTGAACTATTTCTAAAATTCTTGCGCTTCATTTGACATCTTTCTTTATTTTCTTAACATACTTTCCTTTTATGCAATATATGCATTGTTCTAAATCTAAAAACTCTAAAGGCGGAAGAATTGATTTCTTAATCAATCGCTCTATTCTCTCCCTCGAAATATGGCCTAAATGATAGTGCCATAATTTCAAAGATACATCATGCACTCTCTTCCGCTTATTTGTTGCATTCATAGACGAGGAAACATTCTCATTCTCAGTGCCCACAGCATTCACATTCTCAGAAAGTGATAATAAATAAAGCTTGTCTTGACGGAAGGCAAAACCAACACACTTATTATTATACACAATCTGACATTTGCTATTACCAAAATGGTAATCATAACCATCATCGTCAAGTCGTGAGACACTTATCAAGTTTCTACGCAAATATGGTACATAAAGAATATCTGAAAGCTGAAGTCTAAATCCGTCATCTAATTCTAGAGAGAGATCTCCAATGGCTTCAACTTCAGCTTTAACTCCATTTACTACTTTAATTCTTCTTTCTTCTCTTTGCAGGGTTCTGCTCATACGGAATCCCTATAATGAATTTGCAACATAAATAGTTGCACCTGAATCAATACACCAAGTAGATTTTTGCATAACTTAAATATAAGGATTCATCTATGAATGTAATGAAATCCTCACCTCTCTTAAGAAGGCTCTTCAGAAAGTCTAGACAGTCCCTCTGGTAATATCCATGCTTCTTGCACCATTTACACTGATCATTTTTAACTTGAGCATTGTTGTTTTTCTGATGGTGGTCATTCTAAGGAGCTTTCCCTTGAGGTTTGGCATTCTTGTTGAAGTTCTTTTTGTTGTCCTTCACAAGGTTAGCAGAGTCACCCTGTAAGGATTTCAGCCTCTCCTCTTCTTGATCACATATTGCGATGAGCTTCTCTATATCCCACTTATCGGGCTGCATGTTGTAATTAACAACGAAGGTTTCATATTCCTTTGGCAAGGAAGCAAAAACCAAATGAATCAGGAACTCATCCTTGAGCCCCAAATCCATTAGCTTCAGCTTCGAAGCAGTGTTGCTCATCTTCAGTATGTGCTCTCTGATATCGCCACCATTATATTTCTCATTGAATAATTTCTTGATCAAAGTACTAGCATAAGTCTTTGAAGAGCTAGTGAAATGACTCTCCACCTTCTTAAGATACTCTGTGGCGGTATCACAATCTGGGATAGACCCTCTTATTCATCTAAAAGTATGGATTTAGCCACCATCAAGCACTTGCGGTTTGAGATCATACTTCATCCGCACTTCTACATGATCTCGTTGTCGAGCATTGAAATCAACATCAGTCTCATTATCTTCCCTCATCGGGTCCACTGGCTCAATCGGACACGGGTGAAAGCTCTAGTTTGGTTTTAGTGAATTGATGAAACCCTAAGTGCTAACCTAGTTTATCAAAGTGATTATGAGATAGGTAGCACTACTCCAAGTGGTGAAGCAAATGAAGATCATGACATGATGATGGTGTTGCCATGGTGATGATCAAGTGCTTGGACTTGGAAAAGAAGTAAAAGAAAAACAAAAGGCTCAAGGCAAAGGTATAAGTGGTAGGAGCCTTTTCGTTTAGGTGATCAAGACACTTAGCGAGTGTGATCACATTTAGGTTCAATAGCGTACTATTAAGAGGGGTGAAACTCGTATTGAAATACGGTTATCAAAGTGCCACTAGATGCTCTAAATCATTGCATTTGCATTTAGGATCTAGTGGAGTGCTAACACCCTTAAAAATGTTTGTGAAAATATGCTAACACATGTGCACAAGGTGATACACTTGGTGGTTGGCACATTTGAGTAAGGGTGAAGAAGATAGAGTTGAAAAGGAGTTAGTCGCGCTGGTCACAGAGTGATCAGACGTGTCCGGTATAGCGATCGGACACGTCCGGTATTAATGACTGGACTCTGGCTTAGAGGAGCGATCGGACACTGAGAAGTTACTGTTCAGCGTCCGGTCAATGTGAGTTTGCTCAGTTCAGGTTTGCAGAGAAGCGACCGAACACACCGGACGCGTCCGGTGTGAACCAGCGATTCTCGGTCTTTAGTGCTATAGTTGATCGGACTCTGGGAGCGTCCGGTCTAGAGTGACCAGGCACGTCCGGTCTGCCCAGAGCGGCTCTGGGAGCTTTCTAGACTCGACCGAACGTTGCGTCTCCTGCGTCCGGTCTAGAGTGACCGGACGTGTCTGGTCGGCCCAGAGCGGCTCTAGGAGCTTTCTGGACTCGACCGGACGCTGCGTCTCCTACGTCCAAAGTGACTGGACGCGTTCAGTCGTCCCAGAGCGGCTCTAGGAGCTATCTAGACTCGACTGGAGGCTAAGTCTCCTGCGTCCGGTCATCCACACCGGACGCGTCCGGTCGTAGTTGAGAGTGGTACTCGTGACAACAACGGCTACTTCATTTGAATGGGACATGTGGTGGTCAGGCAGCGACCGAACGTAGGCAAACGGATGATGTGCACACGACCGGTGCGTCTAGTCATCCCATAGTCAGCCCAATAATTAAGCCAACGACTCTATTCGTGGGGGCTCTCTATTTAAGGCTCATAGCCGGTTCAAGCTCACTCTCTTGGCCATTTGCATTGACATAGCAACCTTGTGAGCTTAGTCAAAGCCCTCCCACTCATCTCCATCATTGATTCATCATCTTTATGAGATTGAGAGAGAATCCAAGTGCATTGCTTGAGTGTTTGCATCTAGAGGCACTTGATGTTCGTGTTTCACTATGGGATTCGCTTGTTACTCTTGGTGGTTGCCGCCACCTAGATGGCTTGGAGCAGCGAGGATCATCGAGCGGAGGTTGGTGATTGTCTCCGGCCCCGATCGTGGTGATTGTGAGGGGTTCTTGACCTTTCCCCGGCGGAGAGCCAAAAGGTACTCTAGTAAATTGCTCATGGCTTGTGTGATCCTCATCTTGTGTTAGTTGTGCGACACCCTATTGAGGGTTTGGCAGGTGATGCCAATCAACTCGTGAACCTCCAAGTGAGTGAATCGCCACAACAAGGACTAGCTTGCCGGTAAGTAAGTGAACCTCGGTAAAAAATCATTGTATCATCATTTGATTCTGAGGTGATTGGTCTTCATTGGTATTCATTCTTATGATTGATTGGTTCATTCCTTGACTCGGCGGTATAACCATCTTGCTCACTTTCTCTTTACGTTACCGCAAACTAGTTGTCAAGCTCTTTAGTGTAGCTAGTCGTGAGAGCTTGTAGTTTGGTTAGTGTGGCTCTTTAGTTAGCCTTTGAGAGCACACTAACTTAGTGTAGGGACATAGTCATTGTGTGGATAGAGACTATATAAACTAGAATTGTGGTAGGTGGCTTGCATTTTTAGTAGGCTATCGCAACACTCGCTTCGCCTCATATTTGTCTAATCGGTTTGCTAAGTGTTGTTGTAGAAATTTTTAATAGGCTATTCACCCCTCTGGCTATTCGAACCTTTCAAGTGGTATCAGAGCTGAGGTCACCATGATTTGAGGCTTAACAACATTCGGTGTAAAAATGACTCAAATCAACAACACCAAGAAGCCACCCTAATTTAATGGCACAAATTATCCATATTGAAAAAAATAACCACACATATCAAGTCAATCAATAGAAGAGTGTGGAAGGTGGTAGAAACCAAAATTGAGATTGATGATCTGGAGAATCCCACCACGGCCGAAGAAGTGCTTCTCCAAAATAATGACATTGCTCTAAGTGTCATTTATGATGCAATTGATGAGAGAACATTAGAGCAAATCAAGAATATCGAGATGACTCATGAGGCTTGGAAGAAGTTGAAAGAATCATTCAAGGGCACCAAGGCAATAAAGGGTGTAAAGGCATACATTCTTAAGGAGAAATTTGCTAGCTTCAAGATGAAGGAAGATGAGAGTGTGTCGGACATGTTCCATCGGATGGAAGTGCTTGTCAATGATCTCAAAGCACTTGGAGAGAAGGTAGAGGACAAGGACTTCTCTCATAAGTTCTTGAGATGCTTACCCGCAAGATTTGGCATGTTGGTCACCTTGCTAGTGAGGACCGGTTTGGACATAATAACACCAAACCAAATCTTGGGAGACATCATGACCGATGATGCTTATAGAGATGATGATGAGAAGAAAGAAAAGAAGGAGAAGAAAGATGAGAAGAAGGATGAAAAGAAGAGTGTGGCATTCAAGGCCACAACATCCAAGGGCAAGGCAAAGCAAGAATCATCAAGTGAAGATAGAGACTCAAGCTTTGATGAGTTTGATGATGAGAAGATGGTTCTATTTGTGAAGAGATTTGGAAAATTCATGGTGAAGAAGGGCTATCGTACAAGAAGGAAGAAGTCATCATCAAAGAACAAGGATGAAACAATGAGGTGCTTCAAGTGTGGTAGCAAGGATCATCAAGTTGCTCAATGCCCATACAATAGCGAAAATAGTGATGACAACTAGAAGAACAAGAAGGACAAGAAGGAAAAGAAAGAGAAGAAGGACAAGATGACCTTCAAGAAGAAGAAGAAGGGTGGTTCATATATGGTCACTTGGGATAGTGATGCTTCCTCAAGTGATGATGATGATAGTGACAATGACAAGACCGCCAAAAAGAAGACACTTGCAAGCATTGCTATCAATAAGAAGCCTTCTCTCTTCGACACTCCATCATACTTCATGGCTAAGGCCACTAAGGTACAAACTTATGATGATGGAAGTGATGAGGAACATAATAATGAAAATGATAGTGATAGTGATGATGATGAACCCACTAAAGATGAATTATTTGACATGCTAGAAGATGCTAAAGAACACTTTAACATTAAGAGAAGGGAATGCAAGAGCTTGAATAAGGAAGTAAAAGCCCTTAAGCAAGTCCTTGATGAGCTCAAAGCAACTCATGAGAGGCTAGAGGAAGCCTATGAGAAGCTTGGCAAGGCTCACAAGAAGCTTGAAAAAGCTCACTCTTCTTTGCTTAATAAACCAAATAAGAAGAAGCATGTTGAGACTTGTAATGTAGGCTTAACTTGTGACCTAATTGATGAATCATTATCTATGCCTATCATTATTGCTTCCATTAACCCTTCTTGTAGTACTTCTACTTTCACCTCATCTAGTAGTGATGGTTTCACTTGTGATGCCTCGCTAATGGTTGAGAATGAGACCCTCAAGAAGGAGGTCAATAAGATCACTCACACACCTTGGCTAAGGCCTATGGTGGTGAGGACCGCTTGTTTATATGCTTGGGTAGCCAAAGAGCTTCTCTCTACACAAAGGGATTGTGCTATATCTCTAAGAAAGGCAAGGCGGCCTTTGCTCCTCACAAGACTAGTTTTGTGAAGAACACTAGTCAGTTTTGCACTAATTGCAAGCAAGTTGGTCAAAAATAGCATGAGTGCAAAAACAAGAGCAAGAATGTTGATGTATCCTCCATTAAGCTTGATTATTTCTATATGTTTACAAAGGGTGCAAATGGCGTAAAGGTTAAGTTCATTGGTAAACCATGATGGGCTCAAAGAAGAAAGTCATTGGGGTGCCAAAGAGCTTGGTCACTAACCTTCAAGGACCCAAGCAAGTTTGGGTACCTAAAAAGAATTGATCTTCTTTTGTAGGTCAATTACAAAACCAGAGGAAGGCATTGGATTCTTGATAGTGGGTGCACTCAACACATGACCGGTGATGCAAGAATGTTCAACTCAATCAACACCAATGGCAATGTTGGTTATGATAGTATCACATTTGGTGACAATGGCAAATGCAAGGTCAAAGGGCTTGGTAACATTGCAATATCCAAAGATATGAGCATATCCAATGTGTTACTAGTAGAGAGCTTGAACTTCAATTTGCTATCCGTGGCTCAATTATGTGATCTTAGATTCAAATGCATATTTGGGGTAGATGATGTGGAGATCGTAAGTGTAAATGGCTCTAACTTGATCTTCACAAGCTTTAGATATGAGAATCTATACTTGGTTGATTTCAATGCTAGTGAAACTAAATTATCTATATGTTTGTTCACTAAGTCTAGCATAGGTTGGTTATGGCATAGAAGGCTTGGTCATGTTGGAATGAAATAATTGAATAGATTGGTTAAGCATGACTTGGTTAGAAGCTTGAAAGATGTTGTGTTCGAGAAGGATAAGCTTTGTACCTCTTGTCAAGCCGGCAAACAAGTTGTAAACACCCATCCTAAGAAAAGCATGATGGACACTAGTAAAGCATTTGAGTTATTGCATATGGATTTGTTTGGGCCAACATAATACACTAGCATTGGTGGTAACAAATATGGCTTTGTGATAGTGGATGATTATACTAGATACACATGGGTATTCTTTCTAGTGTACAAAAGTGATGTGTTTGCAATATTCAAATCATTTGTCAAGAGCATTCACAATGAGTTTGAAACAACTATCAAGAGAGTTAGAAGTGACAATGGTAGTGAGTTCAAGAACACTAGAATTGATGAGTTGTGTGATGAATTTAGAATTAGACATCAATTCTCGGCCAAGTACATTCCATAATCATATGCCCTTGTTGAGAGGAAGAATAAAACATTCATTGATATGGTAAGGTCTATGCTTAAGTGAGTACAATGTGAGTCAATCCTTTTGGGCTGAAGCTATCAACACGGCTTGTTATTGTAGCAACCGTCTCTATTGCCACCCATTGAAAGAGAAGACACCATATGAGCTCTTGAATGGTAGAAAGCCCAACATTACATATTTTTGGGTCTTTGGTTGTAAATATTATATCTTGAAGAAAGGCACTAGATTGGGCAAGTTTGACAAAAAATGTGATGAAGGATTTCTACTTGGATACTCAACCACTAGCAAAGCATATATAGTTTGAAATTTGGATAGTGGTACTCTTGAGGAAGTTCATGATGTTGAATTTGATGAAACCAAGGGTTCACAAGAAGAGAATGAGAACTTTGAAGGTGTTAGAGACATTCAACTTTTAAATGCCATGAAGAACATGGATGTTGGTGAATTGAGGCCTAGGCAAGTGAATGATGATGAAGATGATCAAGTGCAAGTGCTCTCAAACTCATATGTGCAAGATGATACAAATCAAGCTAGTACAAGTGGCTCTCATGATAATAAACAAGATCAAGTGGCTAGTGCATCATCTCAACCCAATAATCAAGCAAGTGCAAGTAATCAAGTTACAATCCTCCAACCAATCAATATTGCAAGGAATCATTCATTGGACACTATTATTGGTGATATTTCAAGAGTTGTGCAAAATAGATAAAGATTAGCTTTATTTTGTGAGCATTTCTTATTTATGTCATCCATTGAACCAAAGAAGATAGATGAAGCATTGAAGGATGTTGATTGGGTGAATGCTATGCATGAAGAATTGAACAATTTCACAAGAAATCAAGTATGAGAATTAGTAGAGAGACCAAAGGGACACAATGTGATTGGAACCAAATGGGTCTTTAGAAACAAGAAAGATCAAGATGGGATAGAAGTAAGGAACAAAGTAAGATTGGTAGTACAAGGATATACACAAATTGAAGGTCTTGACTTTGGAGAAACATATACCCCGGTTGCTAGATTGAAAGCAAATAGAATCTTGCTAGCCTATGCTTGTGCCCACAACATCAAACTCTATCAAATGGATGTCAAGAGTCCATTTCTCAATGGTTACATCAATGAAGAAGTATATGTTGAGCAACCTCCCGGTTTTCAAGATGACAAGAAGTCCGGCCATGTGTACAAGTTGAAGAAGACATTGTATGGCTTGAAGCAAGCACCTAGAGCATGGTATGAGAGATTGAGGGACTTCCTACTCTCTCTAAAGGGTTCATGATAGGTAAGATTGACACCACTCTTTTCATTAAAAAAATGGAAAAGATTTATTTGTGTTGTAAATTTATGTTGATGACATCATATTTGGATCAACCAATCAAGATTTTTGTGAAGAGTTTGAAAAGATGATGGCTAATGAGTTTGAGATATCAATGATTGGAGAGTTAAGTTACTTCCTTGGTCTTCAAATCAAGCAATTGAAGAATGGTACATTTGTGAGTCAAGGCAAGTATGTCAAGGACATGATAAAGAAGTTTGGCATGAGTGATAGCAAAGCCATTAGTACACCAATGGGAACAAATGACAACTTGGATAGTGATGCAAGTGCCAATATGGTGGATTAAAAATTGTATTGGTCTATGATTGAAAGCCTACTCTATGTGACCGCATCAAGGCCGGATGTCATGTTTAGTGTATGCATGTGTACAAGATTTCAAGCCTCACCAAGAGAAAGTTATTTGAAGGCTATAAAGAGAATATTGAGGTACTTGAAGCATACATAAAATGTTGGTTTGTGGTATCCCAAAAGAGCAAAGTTTGAGCTAGTTGGTTACTCTGACTTGGATTATGCGGGATGTAAGGTTGAAAGAAAGAGCACCTCGGGCACATGTCAATTGTTGGGAAGATCACTTGTTTCATGGTCATCAAAGAAGCAAAATAGTGTGGCATTATCAACCACCGAAGCCGAATACATATCCGCCGATAGTTGTTGTGCACAAATACTTTAGATGAAGACCACCTTAAATGACTTTGAAATCAAGTTTAAGAAAGTGACATTGTTGTGTGACAATGAGAGTGCTATCAAGTTAACCAACAATCCGGTTCAACATGCAAGAACAAAGCACATTAATGTTCGCCACCATTTCATAAGAGATCACCAACAAAAAGAAGATATTTGCATTGAGAGTGTAGGCACCGAAGATCAACTTGCCGATATATTCACCAAGCCATTGGATGAGAAAATGTTTTGCAAGCTAAGGAATGAGTTGAACATATTGGATTTCTCAAATATGTGTTGATGCACCCCCTACTCATATGACATGCCTCTCCTTCGAGCAATCCAAGGTAAAAGTTGATTGGCATGGCATACATCCTTGCTAAGGACATGTTTAGTGCATGTAGTCATCTCTCACATTAAATAGGCTCATTCATGAAAATCAAATTATTTTGATGGTTGTATGGTACCACTATTGCTTCTATGCTTGATTTGGTCTAGTGGTAACATATGACATGTTTGTGGGCTTGTAAACCTAGTGTTTGATCTAGAAAATGAGTTCTAAATGTTTAACTCAACATGGTATAAGATAACCCTTATTTGGAGGTGTGAAGAAGCTTATCCTTGGATCAAAGCGAGTTAAATATCTTTGACAAATGATCTAGATTGGACCAAATTTGGGAAAATAATTCTCACCCCATTGATTAACATTAATAATCTCAACCTATCTATATTTTAAACCTTTGTGGCCATTTATGACAAATGGGGAGAAAACAGAGATATAAATGTTAAGGGGAGAAATAGTGTACTAAGATAGTGAAAAGACAACATGGGGGAAAATTTGACATAGGGGGAGAGATATTGGCAAAGGAAAGGGATCAATTAAAATTTTGAGCACACAAGTAGGGGGAGCAAGCTCATAAACTTGTATGGTGTATTTGAATGTGCATTTCATATGTTTGCTTACATGGCACAAGTTTTTAAATATCCATGCTTGTGTGGTGTATGGTAGTTATAGGTTTAAATGATGAAATGAAAAACTAGCATACATAGGTTAAGTAACTAGACTCATGCTCACATTATGAAAATTAGACCCTTACTTCTAATGTTGATCTTATGGGTTATTCTAGTTTTTGTGTATGTCTAGTTACTAATGGTGCTAAGAATGATATATTGGTGCACTCCGATTGGTATCATGTTTAAAAGGTCCATCTTTTATACCTTAGCATCATTTGGTAGACATTGTCTCCTATATTTCCTATCTAAGCATATGTGTAAGCTATAATCCAAACTCTTAGCACATATGTAGGGAGAGCAATTGCTACCATACGGGGTTCATGAAACTTGTCCATATTCTTTTACACATGGTAAATATGTTTGGGCAAGCAACATGGATTCAATTAAATTTCAATTCATATCTTTGTGTAAGGGTTGTCATCAATTACCAAAAAAGGTGAGATTGAAAGCTCTAGTTTGGTTTTGGTGAATTGATGAAACCCTAATGTTAACCTAATTTATCAAAGTGATTATGAGATAGGTAGCACTACTCCAAGTGGTGAAGCAAATAAAGATCATGACATGATGATGGTGTTGCCATGGTGATGATCATGTACTTGGACTTGGAAAAGAAGTAAAAGAAAAACAAAAGACTCAAGGCAAAGGTATAAGTGGTAGGAGCCTGTTCGTTTCGATGATCAAGACACTTAGCCAGTGTGATCACATTTAGGTTCGATAGTCGTACTATTAAGAGGGGTGAAACTCGTATCGAAATGCGGTTATCAAAGTGCCACTAGATGCTCTAAATCATTGCATTTGCATTTAGGATCTAGTGGAGTGCTAACACCCTTGAAAATGTTTGTGAAAATATGCTAACACATGTGCACAAGGTGATACACTTCATGGTTGGCACATTTGAGCAAGGGTGAAGAAGATAGAGTTGAAAACGAGTTAGTCGCGCTGGTCACAGAGTGACCGGACACGTCCGGTATGGCGACCGGACGTGTCCGGTATTAATGATCGGACTCTGGCTCAAAGGAGCGACCGGACGCTGAGAAGTTACTGTTCAGCATCCGATCAATGTGAGTTTGCTCGGTTCAGGTTTGCAGAGAAGCGATCGGACGCGTCCGGTCGCCGCATCGGACGCGTCCGGTGTGAACCAGCGAATCTCGGTCTTCAGCGCTATAGTTGCTCGGTCTTTAGGAGCGTTCGGTCCGGAGTGACCGGACGCGTCCAGTCGGCCCACAGCGGCTCTGGGAGCTTTGTAGACTCGACCGAACGCTGCGTCTCCTGCGTCCGGTCCGGAGTGACCGGACGCGTTCGGTCGGCCTAGAGCGGCTCTGGGAGCTTTCTAGACTCGATCGAACGCTGCGTCTCCTACGTCCGGTCGGCCCAGAGCGGCTCTGGGAGCTCTCTGGACTCGATCAAACGCTAAGTCTCCTGCGTTCGGTCGTCCACACCGGACGCGTCCGGTCGTAGTTGACAGTGGTACTCGTGACAACAATGGCTACTTCATTTGAATGGGACATGTGGCGGTCAGGCAGCGACCGGACACATCCGGACGCGTCCGGTGCACACGACTGGTGCATCCGGTCATCTCACAGTCAGCCCAATAATTGAGCCAACGACTCTATTCATGGGGCTCTCTATTTAAGCCCTATGGCTATTTCAAGCTCACTCTCTTGGTCATTTGCATTGACATAGCAACCTTGTTAGTTTAGCGAAAGCCCTCCCACTCATCTCTATCATTGATTTATCATCTTTGTGAGATTGAGAGAGAATCCAAGTGCATTGCTTGAGTGTTTGCATCTAGAGGCATTTGGTGTTCGTTTTTCGCTGCGGGATTCGCTTGTTACTCTTAGTGGTTGCCGCCACCTAGACAGCTTAGAGCAGCGAGGATCGTCGAGCGAAGGTTGGTGATTGTCTCTGGCTCCGATCGTGGTGATTATGAGGGGTTCTTAACCTTTCATCGGCGGAGAGCCAAAAGGTACTCTAGTAAATTATTCGTGGCTTGTGTGATCCTCATCTTGTGTTGGTTGTGCGGCACCCTTTCGAGGGTTTGGTGGGTGATGCTAATCAACTCGTGAACCTCCAAGTGAGTGAATCGCCACAACGAGGATTAGCTTGCCGGCAAGAAGTGAACATCGGTAAAAAATCATTGTGTCATCATTTGATTTCGAGGTGATTAGTCTCCATTGGTATTCATTCTTGTGATTGATTGGTTTATTCCTCGACTCGGCGGTATAACCATCTTGCTCACTTTTTCTTTACATTACCGTAAACTAGTTGTCAAGCTCTTTAGTGTAGCTAGTCGTGAGAGCTTGTAGTTTTGTTAGTGTGGCTTTTGAGTTAGTCTTTGAGAGCACACTAACTTAGTATAGGGACATGGCCATTATGTGGATAGAGACTATATAAACTAGAATTGTGGTAGGTGGCTTGCATTTTTAGTAGGCTAGCGCAACACTCGCTTCACCTCATATTTGTCTAACCGGTTTGCTAAGTGTTGTTGTAGAAATTTTTAATAGGTTGTTCACCCTCCCTCTAGCCATTAGGACCTTTCAACGAGGAGGTAAGCGCTAGGTCATTTTCAGACAGTGCAAGTGCTAGTTCATACTTCTCTCGCCATACCATGTAGTTGCCCCCTTCAAGAGGCGGTATGTGCGAGATAAAGGCCATTGGGTTGAGTCCTGAAAAACACCGTCCGAGATAGTGAGAAAATATGACATCATAATTACATGCTTTAATTTAACGTTGGTCAAAATTAAAACATACAACATTCGTATACACTAATTCTACATCACCGTTGGACAGAAATAGAATTAATACATGAAAAATTTATGAATAAACATTATAATATTGCTATTATCAGCGTTGGTCAGAAAAATAACAATATTATAATTTACTGAATAAAATTCAACTGCTCTTCAAATTAAATTCTTCCGTTGGTTCGAATTTAATTAGAAGATAATAAACTTTAACATTGCAGCGGAAACATTAACTTAATTGTGTGAATTTTACCCACGGGAAAAATTCTCTTTGCTAATTTTCTTGAGCCATTAATTATTTTCCAGCAATTAACCATTTTACTGGAACAAGAAAAGGAAAAATGGACTCAATTCTTTACTGTTTCTTCGGCCTAGACCGCTTTCAACCCGGCCCACCTTGCTTGCTGCACGCTGCGCCTTCCCAGGCCGCAACATGGGCCTAGGCCGACAAAGCCGCTCGCCCGCTCGCGCCCGCCTGGGCCGGCCTTCAGCCCGTTGCTTCTGCGCCGTTCGATGGAGATCAACGGCTGAGAGCGCGTTTCGGCGGAACAAAACGGCGCGACGGCGCCGCTCGCCCCCGAACCCTAGCCATTTGCTCTCCCCTTCTCTCTCTCTCAGCCCGCAAGCGAACGAGCGCAGCGGCCACCGATGAGAGCCCAGAGCGGAGGATGATGGCGCCGGTCTCCTCGTCGGCGCACGTGCTCCCCAGCGGGTGAGCGCGCCGCCATCGAGCGGCCTGGCGGCAGTGGACTAGCGCGGCGTGGAGCCCTTCCCAGAGTACTCCGGTGAGTGGAGGCCGGTGAGGGAAGCCTCAAGCCGCCTTCCAAGCCCTTCCCCTTTCGCCTTCTTCTCTCTGTATTGGATCTTGTTCTATTCTTCTCGGAGCTGGTCCGATCTAGGGTTAGGGTTAGGGTTAGGGTTAGGATTCAGGCTACTGTTCATCTTCCCCGACAGGTTAGGATTAGGGTTCAAGTACCTTTTGAAATCGAGACCCCCTTCTTACTCCTTTTCTTCACCCGATTAGGGTTTAGGGTTCGATGAACCCTCTACTTCTCTTTTCTTTCGATCCGAACCGAATCACCTCCTTCTAATTTCTTCTACTCGGTTTTCTATCTCGATAAGCTAGATCTATGCCTAGTTAGGCTCTGATACCATTGATAGAGTTTTACAGGATCATCTAGCTATAGATCTAGCATGTATACTGATATTTGGGATAAACAAGTCCTAGAACATGAACTAGTATGCGATTTAGAGATAGGGTGAGAAAGAGAGAGGGATTACGGAGGTGCAAACCATCGTCCGCCTTCGTAGAAGACGAGCTGGCCATGGAGTCGTTTGTCGGTGGCGCGGTGAAGCCTGGCGGTGAAGACGCTGTCATGGTGGCGGCAGTGCAGAGGCGGCGGTGGCCGGTTGCGGAGCTTCGCGTCGCTGGCAACGCCCTCTCTCTAGATCGGCTAGGGTTTATGGACTGTATGTGGGGTGCCTGACAGCTCAGGTAAATCTCGTGTCTTGTGCCCCGGCCTCCACCTCCCTCTGTGCGACCGGGGTCCACCAATCATAGAGTGATTGGATGCCCCCGATCAGATCGCGGATGCGAGAGCCCAATTAGCGGTTGGAAGAAGAGATCCATCTAACGCTTTCATCTCCTGCAGCGTCTCGCCGTCGGCGCCGATCCGAACAGCGACCAGGTGCGAGTTCACGCCGAACGGGAACTCGTTCTTCTCCCGGTGCAGCGCTACCCAGTACCCTCCCTTCCCGTCGGGCCTGACGTTGTCCCGGTACCCCGGCAGGTCAGCGAGCGTCTCGGACGTGCCGGCCTTGGGCCCTGGGAGCCAGTACCTCAGCAGCTTGCACGGGCCCGTGAGCGCGACGACGAGGTGGGTCCCGTCGGCGCTGACGGCGACGCCGTTCGGGTACGTCACGCCGGACTGGAGCACTGTCACCTGGCCCGTCCGCGGGTCGTACCTCATGATGCGCCCCGTGGAGTCCCCCGTGGCCGTCACCATCTGGTGCTGCGACCGCCGGTACGTGCTGCTGCTGTCCGTGAAGTACACCTCGCCGGTGCGCTGGTCCACGTCCACCCCGTTGGTGAAGCGCAGCGGCTCCCCGCCGGCCTCCGTCGCCACCACCGTCGACTCCCCGCCGCCCGGACCCACCCGCATCAGCCCCATGTACGCGTCGGCGACGTAGAGCGTGCCGGAACGCCGGTGGAGCCGCAGGCCCAGTGGCCGCCCGCACGAGCTCTCGGTGGCCACGGGAGGGAGCTCCGACGGCGTCGCGCAGTTGTTCTTCCTGTAGCTCGGGCTGTACGTGTACGTCGTCCAGCCAGAGCCGGAGCCGTTGCCGTTGCCGCCCCACCGGAGGACGCGGCCGTCGGCGACGCTGACGTAGGGCCCGGCGCCGCGCCCGTCGAACGCGACGCTCGCTGGACCGACCACCAGAGAGTCGGGCAGCTCCAGACGCTCGACTTTGCTTGCGTCGATGGCCTTCGCTGTGGCCGTGGCGGCCGCGGCAGAGGGCAGCAGTAGCAGCAGGGACAGCGAGATCACCAACAGAGCCAGCAGCTCCGACGTGCGGCGTCCCATGGCTGCTGGTGCGTCGAGTGCCGCCTGAAGGTTTGTTTCTTAGCTGATCGGTGCGATCGCTGATGCTCTGGTTTGGTGGAGCAGGGCGTGCCCGGCGGCCTCGCCTTTTATGGGGGCGATTCCAGCAGGTCGGAACTCCGAATCGACATCAGAGGCGTCCAATTCCGAATGTCCTTCGCCAAAGACGAACGGAGACACAACGGGCTCCAAAGTAGCAGAAGGGAAGTGGACATCGAATCCGTTTCGGCATTAGTACGTGATGCATAAACGAGATTACGAGAGAACAGAGGAAAATTAACCAGTTGGTTAAACAGAGGAAAATTAACCAGTTGGTTATGGATTCTGTTGTAAGGCTAGCCTGACAGCGAAGAACGGCGGCAAAATCTAGGCCGCCCACACGGACTTGGTTGCCCCGCCAGCGACGGGGTCGACCGAGCCCACCCGCTTTGTGCTCCCGCTGTAGGCAACGTCGCAAGCAAGCAGCCAGAACAATATACTGACTGGAATGCCGTTGCAGATTCATGTTCTTGCCAGTTATGCTCATTCTTTTTTTTCAGTTATTAAATTAACAAAGCCACCGCATTTCACTTCACACCCCCACTGCATTCCATTTCAGTTAAATTAACAAAGCCACTCCAATTTCTAGGGTACTGATGAATCACCGGCATGACAGGATGCTCCATGGACGGTTCTTTCTACGCCAGCTTAACGAGCTTCTTGCCAACGTTCTGGCCGCGGAACAGCGCGGCGAACGCCGACGGGACGCTCTCGAGCCCGTCGGACACGTCCTCGACCACCTTGACCTTGCCCTCCCTGATCCAGTCGGCGATGATGGCGTTGAACTCGGCGAACTTGGGCAGGAAGTCCCAGGCGAAGAAGCCCCGGATGGTGATGCGCTTGTAGATCACGTCCAGCAGGTCCGGCACCGCGCCGCCGCCGCCGCCCGTGTACTCGGCGATGACGCCGCTGAGCGCCACCCGGCCGTAGGTGTTCATGTTGGCCAGCGCCGCCTCCAGCATCTCGCCGCCCACGTTCTCGAAGTAGACGTCGATGCCGTCGGGGAAGTACCTGAACAAAATGCATGCTCTGTGTCAGGTCAGCCTGCCCTGCAGAGCAGATGGCTCAGATGGCGACGAGCACGATCGGACAGTGGCTGCACTAACCTCTTCAGAGCTGATTTCAGGTCAGGTTCCTCTTTGTAGTTGAAAGCATCGTCGAATCCCAGCTTGTCTTTGAGCAGATCAACCTGTGAATTCATCCAGTTTCATATAACCAGCTGATTTCAAAATTGAACGGTGGCTCGTGCTTTTCAAAAACACTGGCTGACAGTGACACGCGTGGCTCAGGGCACCACAGAAACATTTGTGACGTGCTGGAGATGGAGGGCAGTACCTTGGCTTTGGTCCCGGCGCACCCGACGACGTAGCAGCCGGCGATCTTGGCGAACTGGCCGACGAGGCTGCCGACGGAGCCCGACGCCGCGGACACGAACACCTTCTCGCCCTTCACCGGCTTGCCCACCTCGAACAGGCCCCCGTACGCGGTCATGCCGCTGGTGCCCAGCACGCTGATGTGGTGGGACAGGGGGAAGCCCGCGTCGTCGTCGGCGGCGGCGGAGTCGGCGACCTTGGGCATGAGCACGGCCGGGGACGGCTTGAACAGCGTGTAGTCCTCCCACCCGAGCACGCCGGCCACCACGTCGCCCGCCTTGTACTCCTCGCACGCCGACGCCACCACCTCGCCGGCCGCGTACGCCGCGATCCTCTTCACGGCCGGACACGGAGATAGAATAGAAGCAGACTCTTCTCGTCAGGCACACGTATTGATGGAGAGCAGAGCGGGACGGAGACCTGGAGACGACTCGTCGTCGCTTTAGCTGGTTGCTTACCTGGCCGGGCAGGATGCTGTCGACGGCGAGGTGCGACGCGCTGCTCCGCTTCATGCGGTTGAGCTGGTACGGGTCGATGGACAGGTACAGGTTCCTGACGAGCACCTCGCCGGAGTCCGGCGCCCACCTCGCCGTCTCCTCCTTCACCTCGAAATCGGCCTCCGTCGGGGCGCCCTCGATGTGGTGCCGGGTGGCGACGTACCTGTTCACCACCTCCATTGATGGCAGCAGCAGCAGCAACAACAACGAACAATGGCAGAAGACCAACCCAAGGCTGCCGCTGCCGGTGGCTAGCTGGTCGGTAAGACAGAAGCCAAGAACAAGCGGAAGTTGGGAGGGACGACACGAACTGAGAGCTAAGGGTCCTAAAATACACGGACGCGACCCGTTCCCGTCGGATCTTACCAGACCGAGGTTAGATACCGAGGCCCGAAGGACGGCCGCCGGCGGAGATGCGGCTCTCCTCAGTTTTGTCATCACGTCCTAAATTTCTACAATTTGACCTTTTTTTTAAAAAAAAATTACATTTGGTCCCCACTTAAACTCATCTTTAATTCTATGATCGACGTCGGGACCGATGACGCCGAGATGCCTGCCCATATATGGAAAGTGACGTTTACGTGGTGGGTATCTAGACGAATACACAACGCCCGAGCTCGGCGCCAAATATTTTGACGCCGAACAGGCCTCGTGGGCCGCGCGCGGCAGGAGGGGCGCAGAGGCCGGCCGGCGAAGCATTCGCATTTAAGGGTATGTTTGGAATATACTCCCTCCGTCCCGTATTATCTGTCTCTGGGATACATGTGCGAAGACCAAGGCAAACCTACAAAATAGTACAGATGACAGTAACCTCTGTTCTCTGTCTCTCTGTTTCAGCAGAAAAACAATAAGCTGTGTTTAGTTGAAAGGAAAGTTAGAATTTGGATATTGTATTATTTTTATTTTTATTTGATAAATAATGTTTAATTATTGACTAATTAGGCAAAACGTTCGTCTCGCGATTTTCAACCAAACTATATAATTAGTTTTTTTCTATCTATATTTACTGTTCCATACATTATCGTAAAATTCGATGTGACGAATACTATAACACTTTAAAACTATTTTTGAAACTGAACACGCGCTAAACAACGCGAGCTCCTGGACGAACGAGTGGATGAAAACAGCGGGAGGTGGGATGCCTGACCGGGTGACAGGAAGGTTGCAGGCTAGACGTAGGCGTGAGGCCCATCTACAGTCTCCTAGACGACAGTTAATTCTGTACATACTACTGTCGCTAGAACGACAGATAATACGGGACGGAGGGAGCATGCTAAGCCTTAGGTCTCACCAACAAATTCAACCGGAAATAACTGTGCACACTTTTAGTGATTGTTATATTCTTATCAGGAGAAGACATTACTGTAAAATATATGTTAATGATAGATTAATTAGATTTAATAAATTCGTTTTGTAGATTACTGAGAATTTATATAATTTATTTTATTATTATTATCCAAACACTTTCATATGATACTCGATGTGATATCTAAAACTTTACTCTTTAAATTTAAACATCACCTTAACAGAATAAGATGAAAATAGTTGTCTGGTAACCCTTTACATGTTTTGCTTTTCTCGAAAAGGCCTTGTTTAGTTTCCAACCAAATTCCAAAAGAGTGCTACAGTAGTTATCACATCGAATCTTGCGATACGTGCATAAAGCATTAAATATAGATGAAAAAAAACTAATTGCACAATTTGGTGGAAAATTACGAGACGAACGTTTTGAGCCTAATTAGTCTATGATTAAACACTAATTATCAAATAAGGCCTTGTTTAGATTCCAAGTTTTTTCACTCTCTCTCCATCACATTAAATCTTTGGACACATATATGGAGTATTAAATATAGATAAAAAAAATAACTAATTACACAGTTTGATTGTAAATTACGAGACAAATCTTTTAAGCCTAGTTATGCTATAATTAGACAATAATTATCAAATACAAACGAAAGTGTTATAATGCCAAATTCTGATTTTTAACCCTAATCTAAACGAGACCTAAAAACAAAAATATTATAGTAACTAAAATTTTAAAATTTACCGACTAAACACAGCCTTCACGTGCCATCTCTGGCCGCATGACAGCTAGTACAGCTAGCAACTAGTACAGCACCGCCATCTCTGGAACCGCAAGAACGAGGGCCCGACCCAGGTGCATGCACGCCATCTCCACTGTCTCGCAGCATGCAAATGCCCGCCCAGTCCCGTCCCTTGTGTGTGGGTGTGTGGGCCCCGCGACTGATTGCGGCTCAACGCCTCCGTCGACGGCACGTGCTCCTACTACCGTAGCCCTAGGTGCGCAGTGGCGACACGAGAGGCATCATGATGAGAAATCTTAGGCGCTGGATTTTCTTCCGTGATCGTGGTCGATTCCCTCCTTTCTTTCTTTCTTTTCCAACGCAAAGTGCGCAGTCGAGCAGCACCCGCAGTCCGGGCAGGGCTCGCCTCGGCTCGTCCCCGGCTTCGATTTGGCGCCCAGATCTGTGTGCCGATCTCGGCGCCACGTGTTCTGCCGTAAGGAATCGGCCACGTCAATGTCATCTGAGATTTTTTTAGTCCACAGTTAGGTACCTCGACGCTAAGGGCCTGTTTGGTTTCTTCCCCTCCTCCTAAAATTTCTGTCACATCGAATGTTTGGACACATGCATGGAGTATTAAATATAGGTAATTATTTAAACTTGGCGCCCATGATTATTTGTGAGAGCCGAATCTCGGCGCCACCATGATTTGACAAAGTGATGCCACGATGAAACATGCCGTCTCGGAAATTAGCCTCCATCTATGTAATTAGTTTTGTAATTAATTTATATTTAATGCTCCTTATTAGCCTCTAAATATTTGATGTGACATAAATTTTAGGAGTGCCTACAGAACCAAACACCCCCTAAGATCTATGGTGCTGAGACATGTTACCTCGGTGTTATGACTTATGGCGCCGACCCTAGAGTCAAAAATGAATTTAAGTCTTTTAAAGAGCCAAATATAAATTTTCTTCGGAAAAAGACCACATAGTAAAAAATTTAGGTCATCACGTCGGGACGATAGCAAGAGCCAAACTAACGTGATATATCTGGAGGTTTCTGAACCTTAGCGTGGAATAAGACAAGTACGCAAGTCCGATTCCGTTTTTCATTACTACTAATAGAACAGTAGTACGTGTAAGAGGGGAGTGCAGCAGCAACAGCCGCAGCCCGCAGCGCTGCTGCAGCTAGCTCTTCCGAGCAGGCTAAAAAAATTATTTCGGAAATGCTCTGCATAGGGCGTTCTTGCCCTCAACAACTCCACTCTAAAAATTTATAAAAAAAGTCCACTCGTCCAGACGTGACCAACACCCTAGAGACGCAACTTCAACTCGCCCGCACCGCCGCGGATTCCGGCGTGGTTCACGACGACCGCTGTGGCGTGCTCGGCCGCCTTCCTGGCACCATCCTTCCTCTCCACGGGACCTCCCTTCGCCGCCGCGCCCATGCGTGGGGACTGCTTCCTCAGTCACGAGTTGGCCACCCGAGGCCGCCGCGCACATGCTCACACCCGATGATGTCGACAGGCGCCGCCGGCGCAAGAAGTGTCAGGTCTTGGCACAGAAGCCCTCTATGGCTGCAGCGTCCCGGTGCAGACAGCGGTAGGGGGTCGTACGGGATACAATGCATGAGCGTACATTTCAGATATTTTAAATGTACAAAAGTAGATCGAAATATTACATATATTTAATAGTTGTACATATGTTGCAAGCGTCTATTCTCAATGTTTCATCTGTTTTGTTAGATGTACGTTGTAAGTATGTCTATCTGAATATTGTATATGTTTCACACATATATTGTAAGTGTTTTATCTAAATGTTGAGTATGTTTGAAATGATTTTCAAATATTTATACATGTTTTAAATGTTTCGTCTGTCCGTACGTCGGAAGCGTTATATCCGAATGTTCTGGAAGTAGACTAGGGCGTTGGACATGGAATCCGTGTCAGAAGCGGGTGGAGGCGTAAGCGGTCCCGCGCGAGCACACGGCGCGGGTGACGTCTGGGCAACGTGGGCCCACGAAAAGGCCGCGCGGGCAGGGGCGTGCTGTTACAGAGTGCAAGCACGCGCATGAAATGAATCGGCACGGATCACGTACCATCCGATGGATGGGGCATTCGATCGAAAGTCCGGGCACCAGCTGTTCGGAAATTATTTGGTACATGGTACTCACGCACGCACGCTGCGAAACGGATACACCCATACACTACGGCTACGCATGTTGATTGGCAGAACTCTTGGCATTGGCGGTACTGGGACGGCCGATTCTATTTGTCTTGAAACGACCTACAGATTTGTGGGGCCATCCACAGTATATCGCATAGCAATTCGCACATCGCAGCGGCAGCTGTGCGTAGTGGCAGCGCCATCCGCCGTATCCACGGACCACGGCCATGGTGCCGTGCCATCCGATTCCACCACAGAAAACAGATACCTTCAGTCAGCGGCACCGCGGCAGCACTCAGCATTCACCGAACACCAGCGATGAATGGGAGGTTTATTTAACACTTGGTAACTTGATTGCAGGTAAATCGTACCTGGGGGAGGAGCTCCCCCTCACCAGTAATGAAGTTTTAACAGTCAAGGATTATGTATTTACAGCGTTTGCGACTGGATCAGCCAACAATGTCAGATCAGGTGAATATATGGCGGAGGAGGCCTCCTGAGTAGGCGAACGACTTCTCCGTCTCCTCCAGGCAGTGGTCCTTCTCCTCCCGAGACCAGCTCTGCGGAACCAGTACATGGAACAGAATTTGCCATTTAGTTAAAAAGCTTTGGTCCTCGCACTGGGCCGGGAGAAAAGAGGCAGTCCAGGGGCTTACTGAAGCAACTTCGTTAAGCTTGTTGCGGACGTTCTGCAGCAGCTGGGAGAGATTGCCCTCCCACTTGTAGAACTCCAGCTCTTTCTTGTTCAGAATCTTCTCAGAAACCTAAGATACCAGGAGCACATGATACTCTGTTAAATGATACAAGATAACAGAGGAACAAGTAGTTTCAGACTTCTAATCTGCCCACATCAGCAATGGGAAAAAAAACACGGAGTCATATTCCTAACCGGAATTGCACTGTACTATTGACAAAGAAAAAAGAACACAAGGAATCATGTTCAATAGAAAATGCATAAGCATGCTTTGGGATTTGATTGATGACATCAGACACACAGAAAATATCCTGAATATGTGAATGCGGTGTAAATTATGTATGCCAAAATAATGTTTTGACATGATGTCATATACTCAGTATTTGTCATTTTCTCAGAAGAGGGGGTGGAGCGATTCACCTTTTTGCCAATCATTCGGCCTCCAGCAGTATGAGCAAAGTACACGTTATAGAAATGGCAGATAAATGCCTGGGGGTCCTTCTCAGACAGCTCTTCCAGTAGAGAAGAGTATGTGGTGCCAGGGTCCGATGGTTCTGGAATTGTGTGGCCCTGTTGCCTGAACCATTCCAGATCCTTTTTGAGTGCCTCTGATCTCTCCAGCCCAGTATTCCGGAACTCTGCATCTGAAACACACACCACTAGAATGTCAACAAGGAGCATCTTTGCAAATCTTGATGAAGCAATTGCCCATTAACTACTACACCCTCCGTTCCAAATTATACGACGTTCCGGTTTTTCTAGATACATTTGTTTTTACTATATATCTAAGACATAGTGTATATCTAAGTGCATAGCAAAAACTACATATCTAGAAAAGCCAAAACGTCTTATTATTTAGAATGGCGTATGAGATTACATTTGCACAAAAAGTATAGAAGTTTGTGAGCCCTTTCATTTGTCGAAGTCAATTGACTTGTCCATAGAGTAATACAATATTAGCAGCAGTTAAAGGTTCATATCATTTGATTGCACCCTTTCATGTGTTTCTTTGGTAAACATTTTTGTTTTCTAACAACGCACACAAATCAATAAAAAGAGATTGCTGTGTCTTACAAGCCAATCTATAATGAAGAGCTAACCCAAGAACACATGCAAACACAACAGCATATGGTAATATGTGTACCAAACTACCAATAGGTATAAAGAAACATCAGCCATTCTAGTTTCTAGATCTAACAAGAGCAAGGTTGCCGGGGCAGTGAGAAATTGGAATAGAATACTTGTATGACACTACCATTATCTCTTATGCTTTACTTACAGATAAACCATGTTAAGAGGGCAAATGCAACTATAATTACACCACAGACTACAACCATTTTTCCTACATGAGTGTTTAATCACGTTAATCCTTTAAATGAGTTCATATTGGAGGCCGTGGTGCAACAGTATGCAACCATATCACAAACTGAACTCCAAAACAATAATACAACAAAACAATCTTTTTTGCATGCGCTTGGGGTAATGGTTTTTGCAGATTATACCCTTGTAACACAAAATATTTCAAATTCAAGTGGTGATTAGAACTTTGACTTCGTATATCATAACAAAGTATGAAGGCCTTTAAATTAACGTCTAACAGTTGCGGTTGTGATGTTAATGCAACAGAGAGGAGGTACCTATCAAGATATAAATATTACAACGATACAGAAAACCACCAAACAGAAATAAAGGATAGATCAGACTATTATTCTTTTGAGCAAGTTGATCCATACATTGACCAAATTAGATGACCCAGAAAGAGGAACAAGTTCAGCAATAAATAACAATGTCACAAAGATAGAGATTTTTATGTCCAGTTTACATATACAAAATAGCACACTGGAATTCAAATGAAATAGCACTCACCATACTAATATAAGTCCATTAGGTTTGTCCTAAGTCAATCTTCTTCAACTTTGGCCATCAATATTTCAACCATCAATATTTCAAATCTTATATAGATTGAAAACACAAGATTGATATTATAACATTCATTTTGGGAAATACTTCCATAATATATTAATCTCGCATAGTCGATCTATGTACAATTTAAGATACTAACGGTCAAAGTTAAACAAGTTTGACTTAGGACAAACCTAGATGGACTTATTTGTGCTTGGAGGAAATAGTTTCTAACTTCAAGTAAAGCTCTCTATACTTATTAAACAGTTCTTGATCTAATACAAAGCAACTCAATCTTCACAAAAGGGAGAAAACAACAAGTCATTATTAGTTGAGTTCAAGCAAAACTAACTTCTTCCTTGCAAGAATATGCAACCATCCATGTGCTTAAAAGTCATTCTCTACCTATTACATGGATGTTTTTTTTTTTTTTTGCGACTTTCTATTACATCGATGGTTGGGCCAAACTCTTTTTCCAACACTCAAATTCATAGCCGAAAAGAGAAATAAAACCACCCAAAACAGTACAGGTGCATCCCCTCGTGAAGCTACCCAGCCACTGCTACCCCAAGTCCCCAACAGACATTGAACCTTCAGTTTAATAAAAAATAAATAAAAGTCATAGCGAAATTACTCTGCAAATTTTACCATCATTATTTTTTACTTTTCATGCATAGAAAATCGATTTATTATTAATCAATGGGCTATTGTATTCTTATTTTTTCTTACAAAAAAACAAAGTAGACAAGGAGTATTTTTTCTGGCAACGAGCCAATCAAATTTCACCGGTTCAATAGAGGCACACGAAGCACAACAGGCGCCATCCGCTTCCAGGGATCGCGTAAGAGCCGCACCTTTTTCCACCAATCAAGACAAACAGGGAACTAGGGAAGGGAAAGTAAAGCGGATCACTCACACCACGGGACGGCGGCGCGTTCGACGATGTCTTCGAGCGTCTGGAAGACGAGCTTGCTGTCGACGAGGAATCGGAGGTAGCCCTCGACGGAGGGCTCCCACTTGGCAACGGGAGGCGCCTCGGGCTCCTTCTCCCCCTCGCGGGCCTGGTCCTTGGTGTGGAGCTTCATCGCGACCGCCCGCATCTCCTCCACGAACGGCTTGCTCCCTTCCTCCCCACTCGCCGCGGGCGCCATCTCCGTCGCCGCCGCCGCCGCGACCAGCCTCCTCTGCGCCGTCACCGCCGCCGCCGCGGCCGCGAGAGCGACAGACACCACCCGGGTCACGGGCCGGGCCGCGACGGAGACGGAGACGGAGAGTCTGTTCCACCTCACGGTGGAGACTCTAGCGGTCGCGGTAGCGGGCGCGAGCAGGGAGAGGGCGTTGGGCGCGGAGAGCGATGCCTGTGGGGGCGCCATGGCCGCGGTGCCTTGTAGCGAGCGCTGTGCGCTGATGCTAGGGTACCGTGCTGGGGACGCGAAGGCGCCGCTGACGAACGACAGCGACCGGGGGACGGGGACTGTGGCGGTGGAGTGCGGTGTTGGTCTGGCGGCAGCGGGAGGTGCGGTGCGGGTGGGAGCGCGAGGAGCAGAGGAGACGAGGACGCTGGCTGGGAGTGGGAATAGAATAACCGGGGGGAACGGATTGGAACAGCCGGCTGGGGAAGACGATGGGCGGAAAGGGCAGACGACGGTTAGACTGACATGTGGGGCCTCTAAATTTTGTGGGTCCTGATGTCAGTGGGTACCCGAATGGATGAGAGAGGTAGTAGCAGCAAAACTTTACAGGTGTTGCTTTGGTATTGGTCCCTGACTGTGGGCCCCATAGCCCATGGGGAGCCAATGGGCCTTCGCGACTTCACGTGACCGCGGCCTGGGCGACAGTCTCGGCCATATCCTCGTGTTTTTAGCAGTATTTTATTACTTTCATAAGGTCCCTGGCCGCTGGCCCCTGGCAGAAATAAATAAAACCAGTATAATGTTTGTTTCCACTTTTATACTTTTCCTGTTCCTTAGCATATTTGGCGTATGTACGGAATATTAAATATAGATTAAGGGCTTGTCTATCTGAAACTCGCGTGTTTCAGGGGGGAGAAAACACGCACGTGTTTCCTGCACGGAAAACACACAGAAAAGACCCGGCAAAAATTCGAGTGTTTCACGCAAAAAAACACACGATTCTTTGTACCATGTATCCAATTGTACTTGTTGTAATTTTAGTACAAATCTGTGTCAAAAGGCCAAAAAAAAAAGGACAGATCTGTTTTGGTTGTAGTTGTTTGCTGTTGTAGCCCATAAACCTGCCAAAAAAAGCCCAAACCCATCAGCCCGATAAAAAACAACTTAGTCCATTAAAACACCCACCAACTTGGTGGAGAAGCAAACGCACACAGAAACAGATCGACCGATCTGTTCGTGAGGAGGAGCTCTACTCTCCTCGAGCAGGCATAGCAGGGCAAAAAGGGGAGAAACCAGACCAAAGCACGAGGGAACGTGGGAAATCTCAAGATCCAAGGAGGCAAGACTCACCTCAACATCAATCAAGGTCAGTACAACAGACATCCATTCATTTGCTGAGTTAGATCCCTGCAATATGGCATCATCAAACAAGTCATGGTCTGAAATCAATCTGTGCAAACAATTTTTCCTTCTTTAGATTGCAATTCAGCAGATAAAAAGAGTAAAATGGTGGTTACATTACCTTTTTGAACAATCTTTGATAATCCCTAGACGGGACACATGTTTTAGTGTACTCTGCTACTTCCGGTTCTTAGATCCTTGCAATCAGTGCTCTGCAAAATTGTCCCTGCAACAGATCGAATTACACATACGTCAGTATCTCTGCTTGCTCAGCTCAGCTCAGCTCTTGATAAAAACAGATTTCAAAATATGGAGGACACCTCACAACAAAACTATGATCTCAGTACAGTTGAAGGGATCAACAAGTGGCAACAAGCCCTGGAGAAGATGGCTCAGATGAACGAGGTACTAGTTCTCTTCACATAAGGCAATGACCATCCATTTGTTCAATTGGATACATGGTATACATAATGCATCTCCTAATATGAATTTACAAAATTATGTACTTTTCTTCATGATCTGCTACAAATGCAGAAACAGCAATTAATCACATCTAGTTTTTGAATGAAGCAGAACAGGTTATACATGACAACAAGCAGATTCGATGACTATGCAACATTATCCAACTCAATTAACACTGAAGCTATGATGACAACACACTCAGATCCTTTCCAGATATTTGGAGGCACAACTAGTTCAAGTCACCTTTTCAACCCATACACAATAAAAAAGGTGAGCAAATCATTGCTGAGATTGATAGAATCTGAACAGATACATGTTCTTAAAAGAACAGAAATTTATTTCCATACAGGATGGCTTGACTGAGCTTATGCTTGATCAAATTATGAGCTCACGAGAAGACATTGATCACACAGGAAGGGGTACCATGCAGGTACATAATTACAAAACAAACATGTTCAAAATTACTAGTGCTACATTGTGTAATCTTAGCTTAGAACAAGTGCAATTTCTAAAATAATTATTACAGGTACATGAAGCGACACAAGGATCGTTAACAGGCATGCTAATTGCAAATGACATGAATGCTTTTAAAGAAACCTTAGCACCCCAACCAGATTCATCAATATCAGACTCAAGGATGGCATACCAGGTACATGTCCACAAACACAACAATTTGCCACACATGCATCAGCAAAATTGCTTGAATACAAGTAATGCACTACAGCCATCAAACAAAGAAGAATTGACTTATCTGTGTACAACACAGGATTTTGGTGGTCACTATGATGAAGAAATACCAAGCTTTCTCCAGGACATACCTAAAAATAAAAATCATCATTGGCAAATTGACATATTCAACAACATGCACATTGATGAGGTAAACATAATAAATAATTATTCTTTTCTACACCTATTTCAATGCGTAGTGAATGTTTGCAAATGCAAAACACCAATAATCTGAAAAACTACACACTGCTAATAACATATTTACATGATCAGGAACTCACAGCGTCAGAAAATGGCTTCAGTAGCATCAATGCACCAATATCAAGAACCACAGAGGCTGCGTCAACTGTAATAGAAGATGAACACAATTCCAATGACAACCAATTCCTGATAGAAGAGGAGATTGATGAATTCATCATCGCAGAGCAGGTTGCTGCATCAGAAGGAAATAATGGGCCCATTGACAGCGCATACACACCTCAGCCGCTATAGAAGTTTGAGAGTAGAGCATCTGCCGAACACTTCTGCAGGTTCTATGCTTTTCTGGCTGGCTTCAAATTTGCTGCAAAACATTCAATGAGGACAACAGCTAAGAAGAGAGACAACGAGATTATAAAAGTAGAACTGAAATGCACCCATTCAGGCAAAGCACATCAACAAAAGTCCACTGAAGAAGAAGAAGCAGAGGTAGATAAGCAGATTGGAAAGAAGACATCAGCCAAAAGGAACACCAGTGTCTAAGGAAAATCAGAGTGTCCTTGTACAATAACACTGAGGGAGGAACGGGCAGGAGGTCCATGGTTCATAATGCATCAAGATTTGGATAACAACCATGAACTACGACCTGGAGACCGGGACACACTGTTCTCAGGGCACAAATACATGACTAATATGGAGAAGGGGTTGATCAGGACGCTAAATGACAACAACATCCCGACAAGACAAATGGTGAGCATACTGTCATACCTTGTCATACCTCAGAGGAGGACCCACAGCCCTACCGATGAAGAAGAAGGACATCAACAACTTCAGGACAAAAATCAACAGAGAGATCAAGGCCTCAGACATGACAAAGGTGCTGGATTACTTTAGAAAGAGGCAGACTGAAGATCCGTCCTTCTTCTACAAGCTGGACCTGGATGAAGAAAGGAGAGTCAGAAACCTGTTTTGGGCAGACGGTTGCTCAATCGAGTATTACAAAGAGTATGGTGAATGTATAAGCTTCGACACCACCTTCATGACAAACAGATACAACCTTCCCTTCTCTCCATTCGTGGGCATAACGGGGCACGCACAAAGTTGTTTGTTTGGCTGCGCCTTCCTGCATGATGAGATAATAGAAACTTTTCTATGGGTCTTTGAAACATTCTTGGAAGTGATGGGAGGGAAGCACCCAGTGACGGTAATAACTGACCAGGACAAAGCGATGAAATCTGCAATTCAGCTAGTATTTAGCAATGCAACTCACAGAAACTGCCTGTTCCATATCAAGAGCAAGTGTTACAACAGAAACACAAAGGTCTTCTCACAACATGAAGGCCTATATGAGGATTTTGAGGATATAATAAACAATAGCCTCACAATTGAAGAGTTTGAAACATTGTGGGTGAAGATGATCGAAGACAAGAATCTGTAGAATAACAAGTACATGACTAAAATGTGGCAAACGAGGCACAGGTTCATTCCTGTCTACTTCAAGCATGACTTCTTCCCATTCATCCAAACCACATCTAGAAGCGAGTCCATGAACTCGAGGATGAAGGACAATGTTGGGCCGAGATATAGCATGATGGGCTTCATACGAGAATACGACCATGTCATTGAAACAATCAACAAAAACGAGAGGCTAGAAGAAAGCTACAGCAACTAGAAAACACCCAAGGAATTCATTTTTGGGTACACAATTGAATGAAAAAAGTCATTGAAATGTATAACCGGAACATATTCAGGAAGTTCCAGGTACAGCTGAAGGCAACAGCAAGGTTAAGCTACAAGGAGACTGAGGAAGGGAAAACTTTTGAGGTCTGGCCCAAGAGCAACCAAATCCACAATATGCACAGAATCAGGAGATATACAGTTTAGACTGATCTGATAGAGGGAAATGAAGAATTCAACTGCATCTGTGCAAAGTTCAGCAAAGATGGAATTTTTTGCTCACATATCCTAAAAGTGATCATTGAGAAGGAAATAAGCACAATTCTAAAAAAAATACATAAAGGACAGGTGGAGAAAGAAGAGCACAAGCGTGCATGTTAGAAGAGAGCAAGAGGAGACCCTTGCAACAAGTGCATTGCTGAGGTTCAATGTGCTGTCCAGGAAGTCAGCAATCCTGAATTCAAAAGGATCGAAAACTGAGAAATCAATGGAGTACCTCTTGTCCAAGTTCAGCAAGCTGGATGTCAAACTGGATGTGCTTTTTGGCACCCAGCAGACAATTGATGGTAACAATCAGCAACAAGGTCATGAGGAAGGACACAACAGGCAACAAGAACAAGTGATGGAAGATGGCTACAGTATGGCGGATCTAGAAGAAAGTGATGAATCAGAGACAGACATTCAGGACCTAGAAAGAATAAAGACAAAGGGAAAGCCAGAAATCTCAAAGAGATTCAGGACAAGAATAGAATATTTTGAGAGGAAAATGTTGGAGCAAGAGAAGAAGAAGAAGGCAGCTGAAGAAAAGAAGAAGGCAGCTGAAGAAAGGAAGAAGGCGACTGAAGAAAGAAAGAAGGCGACCGCAGAAAGAAAGATGTTAGCTGCGCAAAGAAAGATGGCGGCTGCAGAAAGAAAGAAAAACAAGAAACCCAAAGACAAGGACAGTACAGCAGGTAACCCTGCACTACAAAATTACACAATGATTTGAAACCAAAATCTAGAACTTAAATGCATTTACAACCAATTATTGTTCACAGGATCCCCAGTGAAGCCTCAGAAAAAGGGAAGAAAGGAGACAACAGCAGCTCCAACAAAACCAAGTTCATCATGATGATTACATAGAAGGACTTGATGTCAATTGTATTGACAAAATTATTTATGTCATTCTTGTAATCAGTAGGATATTTTGAAAATCTACTTTAAATTATGCCTGGGCCTCTAATTGCAAATGATGAGAACTACAATTACAGTACCAAGTATTAGCAATTTACAGTAAGCGTTTTTGCAATTTATAAACTAGCATTTGCAGTACCTGTACAAACTTCATCATATGGCACTACACTTCAGCATACGATCTTAGGACAAGCACCACCATATCCTGCAGCAAAATTCTTGCACTTGTCTTTGCTATAATAGGTTAGTAGACTAAAACAGATTTGACAAAAAAAAAACCCAAGAAACAGAGGAAGATAACAACTATGAATATGGAAAATAACATTTCACATCAAGCTCCTAACTAAAATAATATAAAACCACCGCAGTTTAGATTCTTCACTGTAGATTTATCTTTACAACCACTACAGCACCAACAGAAGTGATATCAGGCAATTCCTCACTTACAGATTAGCATGCACTAATACTATGAACCTACACACTAAATGACACAAGTCTAGACAAAACATGCAGCTCATGCTGACTTGTAGTACTTTTCATAGACCTGAAAAGAAAAATTTCCAAAATAACAATCATTTCAAAAGCATGATGGCATAATAAGACAGATGGACATTGCAACTAGTATTACCACTTCATCAAATTCCTGGACTTTAAATCGTCCTTCATCCGCAGAATTGAATGGACTGGAAAGCATGTCATTGACATATTTGATGCGAAGGTGGCAAATATCAGCTTCATTCAACTTGTCTATCATATCAACATTGATAGCCCAAGCCTCAAGGTTTTTCATAGCAAAAATACCACTATCATTGATCAAGCTGACACAAAGATACAAGAAAAACAAGCCACAAGACAATGAGAACCAAAAAGGGTATCATGCATGTTTTTAAAAAAAAAAAGTGTATTACACATACTCCTCATGCTGCTGAGACACATTTGCAAAGTAAACACGATATCCATGGAACCCAGAGTCAGGATGACCAGATTCTTTTCAGATTGCAGACAAGTTCCATACCTAAAAAGACAGCACAATTGTAACACATGTAACAATTATGGGTACATGGAAAAAACTGCAAAGGATAATCGCAATGTATTTGCCAATGTGCTGCTCCTACTTACGAATTCATCACGAACAACTTTCTCAATAGGTGAGCCTCCTCCATAACATAGTGTACAACAATCCAAGATTGCAATCTTTCTCGAACTAAAATAAACAACCACCATGTACCACCGATCAAGGAATAGAATTGGAAAGTACATCTGACATGAAAATACACAATGGACAAATATAAGTATCAATCAAGCCCTAAATAAGCAATCAATTATACAAAGATTGCTAACTTACATATTGGCTCTGTGACAATGGCCTTGCGCGGGACGCCCCCCTAAAACATTTGACTGCATTTTCATGTAGCTCCTTCTCCTTGCTATCATTAGGGCCATGATTCCCAATTAAATAATCCTACACCATAACAGACTAGTCAATATTTATTTCATATCGTTCGGACATAGAATTGATTGATGAAAACAAAAGACACTTACACCAACTTTTGAGAAGAAATAATGTTTGTAAGAATTCTTGGGGTGATTCTTATGAAATAACAACTTGCACAGAGCATTCACTACGAAGTAGTGCACATTTCCTTCAGGTTTAAGAGAGCTTGCAAAGACACTTAACTTAACAATCACATGCCCATAATCAATTACTGTAAGGCTGAAACAAGAATAAAATAACGTCCATTACATATTTGCTAGCTGCAAATTGACAAAATTTAATCACCAATGTAGAAAAGAGAGGAGGAATTAAGCGAACATAACTTACTTCGAGTGCTCATTGCTATATGCCATCCTCAAGACAACGCCATACAAGTCAGCTTCAAGTTTGGACACAGTAATCTTCGAGTGAGGCTTCACAAAAGGACTCAACTGATATTTGCTTGGTATGAAAACCCTCCTTATACGGTGAACAGCAAGCTTTGCACTAGAAGAGCACCAAGGAACTTGGCTTGAAAATGAATCAGAGTCATTGGATAAACCATTGCTTCTCAAACCTTTTCCAGAACAGCCGCCAACAACTGAAACATCTGCAAGGGTTGCAACAGGTGTTGCAACATGTTCCTGCAAACCAATAAACAACAAACACATCAAATTGTTCGGAAAAGACAGCAAAATACCATATTACATACAAACATATATAATATATCATAGTAGTTGATCAAATTCACCGTCAAACATACAAAATACAAATAGTATGCATAGTTCCATTGTACATGCCATCAGACAAAGATTAAAAGTGTTCCACACATTTACATAAAATAATATACAGTCCCATTCAAATAATATACAGTCCCATTTGTTTTAATAATAAAAATCATATTGCTTTCCCCTATGAGTGATTGCAGCTAGAGGCAGAGGACCAACTGGCTCGTCGTCGCTGTAAGAATATTCAGTAAAAGGAATAGATTCCATACGAATACAGTCCTAGATAAAAAAACAGTATTAATCACCAAGAAATACTAGGAAATAAGATAACACATAAGATAAGATAGACATAAAAATTCAAAATCTGAAGCTGAGGCAAAACAATAAACTCCATTCAAACAAAGATGCTTACACTTCCAACATTCTCATTTCTTTCAGCTTCAACAGGTTCCTCATTGCTCACATTAACACTTGAAGAAGGTGGAATCTCACTCATCTTATTAACAAATGTCCAACCTTGAGATCCAGAGGCAAAGTTGAAGAAGAAGGTGCTCTCAGATTGAAGCTAAAAAAAAGAACAAGTAGAACAAATATGAGTTAAACCTATGAAAACAAAACAAGGCTGCAAAGTTAACTAGAACAATAGCATTAACTACAACTTACATTTCCACGAAATCCATCATGCAATATATGAACACCTTGGGTCTCCTGTGAAGTAAATGATGGTTTAAACTACACCTAATATTTGGAATTTAATTAGCTTACTTGTAGCACCAACAAGTAAAGAGTACAGAAAATAATCAACACAATATAACAAGTCAATGGGGGAAAACTGATTCTCAGCTAAGAAGCACAATGTAAAAAAGTCAATGAGGTGGCCTGAACGAAACAATTCAACAAGGACAAGATACAATTTTTTACTATCAAAGGACAATAGAGAAATTATCACGCCTGACTTGTAGTACAGATCGCCTGAACGACACAATTCAAAAAAGATAAGTGACAATTTTTTTTCTATGGAACCACAATAGACAAATGAGCTCGGCTGAACAATACAATTCAAAAAAGACAAGTGACAATTTCTATTTTTTTGGAAACACAAAGGACAAAGGAGATCGCCTGAACAACACAATTCAACAATGACAAGGGACAAATCACCTCACCTGAACTACAAAATTCAACAAGGAAAAAATTACAAAAGATTCTCACCATGGAAAAGACTGCCTGGGACGCTAGGAGCCTTGCGTAAATCAGTCCTGGGAACCAACTCAATTGGCTCAGGAGGGACTGAAGAAGAATTTGAACCAACAGGGCGCCTCATGCTAGGATCTTCAATAAAATTGCCTAGATCATCCTCATCTTCAAGTATTCGAAAAGGAGGAACACCGAGACTATTAAAGAATGGAGCCTTCTTAACAGGACCTTTCCATTTTCCTGATTAGTCAACAAAAAAATGTGGTCAACATAGCATCCAGCTAAAATGAACTTATAGTAGAAACTACAAATTTGGATGATTAAAGTCAGGGACATGAATAATCAAATACAAGTAAATCAAAACACTGCAAAAATAACAGAGGTCATAATTCATAAAGGCAGGTTGCACAGTTCAAACACTATAATTGCATGAATACAAAGGTGCAATTTATTAATAAAAAGAATACAACTTCCAAAACATAGGAACTAACCCTGAACATCCACAGCAGCAGCAGCATTTCCAACCAAATCAGCACTAGAACAATCTTGCGCCTTCTTTGCTGCATCAGAAGCATCACCAGATACAACACCGGTACAAAAATGCATAGACTTATCAACCAACGGTATAAAAATGCACACACTTTCATATATATCATAGATTTGGTAAACATTTATTATCAAAAGCGACACAAACCTAGGGCCTCATTGACCTTATCAACCAACGGGGCAGATGCAGCAGCTGATCTAGCTATCTCCATTTCATCAACAGTATGAGCCAAGGGGGTCGAAGCAGATGGCCTAGATGCTTTGCCTTGTTGCTGCCTTTTACTTTGAGACTTAGAGGCCTGCTTTTTCGTTGGAGATTTAGAGGTCTGCGCTGCAGCTTCCTCGACAATAATAGGATCATTTGATGTACTTCCCTTTCCATCTTTCTTGCGACCAATAGGGGACTTGGAAGTCTTTTTATATGCAACAAACCGAGTCCTCGAAGCCACACCGGTAGGAATAGGAGATGGAGATAAGTTCTTGTTCCTCTTGCTGGTCCTTATACCTGTAACACCACCAAAAATTATAAAAGTAAATACCCAAAAGATATATATTGCCACAATATAAAGAAATAAACTCTAATCCTGAAACTGTCTTACAGAAAATTAACATACCTTGAGATGATGGCACATTCGAAATGAGAACTTCAGTTAAAGGGGAAGATGCATTCACTGCCTTCTTCGCTTTCCTTGCACCTAATTCCACAAAAAAAATGAGCATAACAGTACAAGCAAGTACACAAGTTACTTAAATCCAAACAGTACCACGAGATGCTGAGTCTTGTGAACAGATAGTTCCAACTGATGGTGATGAAGTGTCTCTTTTCCTCTTCCCTTTCCTTGCAACTGACTCTGCAAATCAATAAATCCACAAACCAAGGATAAACAAGTCTTTCAATCCAAGCTCAAACAAATGAAATACAGAATTTAATTCAATGCAACAACAAATAAAAAAAAGAACTTCAGGTACGTTGACCTACTGGGTCCTGTGAACCAAGAATCTCAACAGATGGAGATGACGGATTTTGTTTCCTCTTCAAATTCCTTTCACCTGATTCTACAAAAAAACAAATCACAAAGAAAGAAAATAAAAATTTTAGATAATAAAGAATCATTTCAATTCAATGCTAAAATAATAAAAACCCATTCATCAAAAACAAATTGTACCATGAGCAGAAGAGTTGTTTGAGGAGATGATCTCAGTTGCCTGTGAAGTACAAAACTGAGTACCAACAGCATCATCATACAGACCATCTGATTCGATCTTCTCTGTCACAGATGCTTCTTCAGTCTTAGTCTCTTGTACAACCCCAGATGGATCAACTGCTCTAACAGCTGCATTACTTGGAGCACCAGCCACTCTTTCATCCAAACAATCTCGTGGAATAGTACCGCGACCTAGAGAAGGCGGACACGGGGCAAAGGCACCATAGTCAACATTATCATGTGCTGGAGAGGGCACCCTGGTACCAGACCTCGCAGCATCATGAGCACCAGCAACATTATGATGAACTCCATCATCAAGATTCTGAGCCTCAGCACGTGCATCATAACCAACACCAGGGTATGCATGATGCATGTACGTGAACATCTTGGCAACAAGAAGGTCAGGGCTACAGTAACCATGCTTTGCCTGATGATCTTCGTAAAGCCTACACACGTGTAATTTGTCCTGTATAGACAAGATAATAGTACAATGTCAACCATGTCAAAATTGAATTTACATGAACAGTCAGCAAAAAATAAATGACAAGGAACCCATATCTGCTGGAAGAAAATGACAATGCTTATCTAAAAGTTTAAGCAATGCTTTGATAGCATCTTTCGGCAGGTATTCTCCTACATAGCATGTGTCATCAATTGATTTCACCTGCACGAAACATATCCTAGCTCAGACAGTGATCTCAAAAATATATAAACTCAATACAAGACTAACAAGACTACACAACAAAACACAAGTATAAACGTATGTACTTTATCTCAATAACATCAGCAACCATTCATATTCTCAGTTCTACATATATAATTTACTGTGGTCATAAATGACAAAAGAGGGCACCACCTTGGACAAATCACAAACTGAAACAACATATTCAGCATCTTCTACCAAGAACTTACCGGCCGCTTTCCATAAATGTCACCGCAAACACGATCAAAAGAAGAAAATTGCTTGATCATAGACCCCTTCCAATGCTGGATCCTTGGCAGACTTTGGGGTAACCGATTACTCTCTCCAAAGTTGATGAAATCAAGATAGTAACCCTACAAAACATTTCAAACAACATCACTAAAATCAAATCCAGATCAAACACAAATGACAGAATAAATAAAGGCAGCAAGGAAAAAAAGACATACAGCAAGGAAATATCGACAACCCCCAATGGTGCTTCTTCTCTTCTTTTTGTAGTTCGAAATAGAAGAAAAAATCCAATCATATACAAGCTTAGACTAGTTCCACCCCATGACCCTCTCCTTAGAAACATCAATCAAGGGGGCCAAATAAAAAGGGCTGGGAAGGGTGCTAGAATTTGCACAAAGGAACGTTGACAGTGCAACCACCATGAAGTACCAGAAAACATCATCATCACATAAGGTATCTCTAAGCAGCTTCTGGCCAAACGTCTTGATAAGGGGTAGAGAGGACTCTTTGATTGCTGAAAGGAATTGGCTCTTTGTGGATTCAGAATAAGACTGCCTGATATCTTCACCTTCCATTGGGAGGCCCAAGAACAGATGGGCTGACAATGTAGATAAGGGGATTATTTTCCCTCCTATAAGAAAATCACTACAGTTCAAGTCCAACTGATCACTGATCCATTGAATAAATCCCTTAGGTGCCGAACAACCATCATACTGCAGTAAGATGCCAAATCCACGATCCCTGACTATGTCCTTCTTACGATCATCCAACTGGGCTATAATTTCACCAAAATACTTGCTGTTGAACCTGCTCCCTGCTCTCTCAGAAGTGCTTCCAGTACCAGTCGCTCTCCCTCTACCCCTCCCTCTCACAGACCTAGTATTCTGAAAACCAATGCAACAAACACACACATTAAACAACTTAGTCTATTCAGTCCACTTGAAGCACAGCAAATAATAATCATGAGACAGAATGTACCGTTCCAGCACGTGTCTGGACACCACGCTGACTTGCTTTCCCTTTAGAGTCAACAAACTTTGCAAACTAAAAAAGACAGGATGAGAATCAAACAATCAGAGAAAAATAGACTAAGTTCCGCAAATACCCCTGCAAAGGCCTCTTGCAGATGCTGGAACGTCTTCACCATTGATCTTGCATCATAACCCCCATCAACTTTGGTATTTGAGTCCTTAAAAAACCAAACAATCCATATCAGACAAAATATTTCACAATATAGCTTCCAAAATTAGCATCAACTGCACATAAAAACTTAGTACCTCTAGCTCATTCAGATCATCAGAGCTCGATTCATACTCATCCTCGTTACTATCATAAACATGATCTTCATCCTCCATGGCTACACAACCAGCAAACTGTGATTATGAAATCAGTGACAACTTCAATAATGCAGCTTTGCATACACAAGCAAAATAAAGACACAGTAACAACAAAACGCCATATAAAGACACAGTAACAACCAAACAGGTACTTAACATCAACCCAATCCTCACATTACAAGGTTCACATAAGACAACTGCAACAATACTACATATAAGGGACAATACTACATATGCTGAAAACTATAATTGCAGTGCCATATAAGTGCAATTTACATTATCAGTAATTGCAAATTGTGAAACTCAATCTAAAATTTGCCTTATTTTCATCAGCAGTAGGTAATAATACTAACAGATAACTTGAATGCAACACATTTCTCATTTTAGGGCAAACTAACTAACTCCAAACTAGAGTTCAGAGAGGACACACATAATAAGTATGAACAATGATATCTCAAGCACATGGATACAAGTATACAACACAAGCACAAGCATACAATGCATACAAGGGTAACACTGAACCCTGAACCACACTAGTCTAGAATAAAGGCACAAGTATATAATAGTGGCTACCATAGCAGGTTGCTGGGTTTAGACATATCTAAACCTCTGAACCCCAAAGAACTAAACCTTAATTTGCAATCAGACTGATCGAAATAGCGGACAACTTCCTACCAAAAGCTTCTTAAAGAAACATAATATGACAACAAAAGTAATAACACCGAACATGACCAATAAAGGGCAGCTCACTTTACTTAGATTCAAGCAGCATTCTAGAACCCAGTTTATGTGTGTGATATCACAAATATCTTATAGATTCACTATACTTCCAGGAACAGGACTGAAAATATGTATGACACCTCAGAAGAAAACTATGATCTCAGTACAGTTGAAGGGATCAACAAGTGGCAACAAGCACTACAGAAGATGGCTCAAATGAACCAGGTAATAGTTAAATTCACATAAGGCAATGGCCATCCATTGTTCAATTGGATACATGGTACACATAATCTAACCGAGAAACACAGAAAACAAATCCACGCAACATGTAGCGACAAATATGTTCCACCGCGAGTGAAGATGATGCATCAACACAAGACCTAACCAAAACAAAGTACTACAACAGATTGCACAGGGTAGTTTAGCACTATTGATGGATCAGGTCCACAAGATTTCCCTTTACATCTTGTCACCCACCAAATACCCATTTCCAAGCAAGGGAAAGGGATGTTGAAGTACCATTTCCTCATCAGGAGCTCTGACCACATAATCAATCAATCATCACAAAATCTAGACTGCCCAAACGCATGTCAATAGCTCACCGCCTCAGAATCAACACAAATTTTAAAACCCTGACATAGGCTGAAATCATAACCTACTAGAACCTACAATTGCTCAAAAGAACAGACAGTCATCTCAAGAGAACAGACACAGCCATGTGCACGGTAGCCCACATAACACAGCAAGACAGACCAAGCTCTGCTTTAGATCTACAAGCTTGGCAGAACAATAGAAGCCCTAAATTTTCAAAAAACTGACATAAGGCAATGGTCATCCATTGTTCAATTGGATACATGGTACACAGAATCTAACCGAGAAACACAGAAAACAAATCCACGCCACCTGCTAACAATCCAAACAAAAACCCATCCAATTCCAAATCTATGCTGCAAAATCAAAGGGGATGCGCACCAACCACCGCAGCACTCACCACAAACGCCAGCGAGCTACCAACAGAGAGGCACAATGACAGCTAATCCAACAAACCCTAATCCACACCAACGGTGCGATGAACCCTTTGAATCCACACACCACCAAACCCTAACATGAGCCCATCGAATCGAAATCACCAGATCCACACCACCAAATCGCAACCAAAATGGGTCAAAATAAAGGGAAGAGGGAGCCGTACTACCTGCTGACCTCCGCCGCAACGCACCCTCCGAATCAAAAAGCGAGGAAGAAGACCGAGCAGACCTATGCCGTCGTCGTCGCCGTCGCATTCGGCGTCGCCAAGGAGGAGGGAGAGAAAGGGAGAGGAAGCGAAATGGACAGGAGTGGACCGAGTGGAGCGGAGACTTCTCGGCAGGCGCGACGATCTAAAATTGAACAGTAAAGTGGGTCCCATATGTCAGCGACGGAGCGGGTGGAAAACAGACCGCACAAGCACGCGCCGTCGATGCCCCATCCAACGGAGGACAAATCGCGTGTTCTCTCCAACAGAAACACGCGAGTGTCCTTTAGCAATTCCCTAGATTAATTATAAAACTAAATACATAGATTGAGATTACTTTACGAGATGAATTTTTAAGCCTAATTAGTTCATGATTTGACAATGTGGTGCTACAGTAAATGTGTGCTAATGACGGATTAATTAGGCTTAATAAATTCGTCTCGCAGATTACTGATGAATTCTGTAATTTATTTTTTTATTAGTATCCGAACACCCCATACAATATCCTATGTGACATCTGATGAGACACCTCTTAAACTTTAGTTCGTGCATCCAAACACCCCGACCATACTCTACTCAATACATTTCTGTATTCTCAACTTATAGTTACCAAAGAGGACCGAGCGTCGTTGGCTCGCTCGCCAGGTGTGCCAGCGGCCGGTAGTGAGTTCGATCCTAGGATCGACACTCACATGCCTCACTAGGGTTTTCCCTAATTATAAATTTGCATGTCCTGGGTATCTGCAACCTCACATGTGGATGTGCCACAATGGTAAGAGTAACGTGCCCGTCACGTGCGAAGCCTGGATGACTTCGGATATCTCTCAGCCGTGGATGCGCCACAATGGTCAGAGTGATGTGCCGTCACGTGTAAAGCCTGGATGACTTCGGATATCTCTCAGCCATGTGCAACCTCTTTGTGTAGGTGTAGGTCTAGCTTGCGCACTAGGGTGTGTGTATGAGTTTGTGTGCGTGTGGTGGCATGAGTTGATACGTAAGTTCATACACTATAACTTGTACTTGAAGAGTTGAGGCATAAAAAAAACTATAGTTCCCAAATATTATTATTCTCAACAATAACGGGGCTCCCCATGCTTGTAGAACAAAAGGCTGAGATCAAACCAGGGAGGTTATTGTTTGTCATGAGCTTCTAAGTTGCATAAGCTCAATCGCATTCGCTGAAATGTGCTTTGAAATCATTTCAGCTGATCAAAGATCTATAAATTAATAAACCATTCTAGCTGAAAATCATTCCAGAGAATCATTCTTGGATAACTGAACGAGGCCTTAACCTAAATCGAGCCAGTGAGGTTATTGATTCTCCGTTTTCTAGTTCAACCAGTGAACTGGTTGATGATTTTTTCCCATTTGTATGTTAGTAGTAGAAAGTCCCCCGTCCCCATCCCTTAAGAAAAAGGGAATTTCCTGCGGATATATCAGGTCCCATCGACATCTCTCAGGTACAAACCAGCGCAGAAGAGAGCTTTGTTTTCAGTCCATAGGAATAGGAATTTGGAAAAGTTGTACGACGGGCAGAGGATTTCGGAGCCGTCACGGAGTGAGCTTGAAAATTCCTCACGGTTAAGACACTAGCAAATGACCCTGAAGGCCACCGTGATTCCATCAGGGCAGGCCGGCAGCCGGCGTACAAGTAACAGCCCTGGGATTGCCGCTACTTTACTAACGCTAGCTGCTTTGCTTGACTACGCAACGTGATGGAGATGTAAGGCTCGATAATCTCAAAGTTTCGTCAAATCCGGGCGAAATATGCCAGTTTTTATTCACGTAGGGGGTACCTACTTGCAGTTTTGATTACCCATAGCTTGTTAAACAAAGCAAGGTTGACAGTGGAATCAAGGCACCGGCCACCGGGAAAGCCGTAAATAAAGGAGATATATATTTTCGAAATTTTCTTTTACGGTAGGCGTGCGTGCTGATTTGTTAATGCGTTAAATGTAGCAGGGTCCATAGACTTGTCATGACTTGTCGTGACGTAACGCTTAGGTACGTGAACTCTGAAACTAACTTGTTAAATGGTGCATCGTATGTCTACACTGTTGTGTCAGTGTTTTCTTGCTTACGTGTCATTGCCAATATGGCATGTTTTTTTTTATTTAACCCCTTGCAACCAGGAACCAGCACGTGTTGCCACTGGCCACGCCGCGGCAACCGACGGCTAGCGCCGTCCATACGCGGTAGTCCGTCCTTGCACAACAACCTCAGTCGCGAAGCTGGGCCCGGCGAGTCGAGCTCTCGGCTCGCCGGCACCGCGCACCCACTCAGGCCGCACCTGTCGAGCACGTCGTTCCCCTGCCTCATCGTGACGTAGGTCCGTTGCAGCCGGTCGTGCCGCTCACGCCGGTGGTTGCCCTCGCGCAGCCTCACGTCCAGGCTGTCGTCCCCGAGCACCGCGCGCTCCACCCCCGCCCGCTCGGCGGCGGCCGCGTCCAGGCTGTCATACACCTCGGCGTAGTATCCCAGCGCCTCGCCGAAGCGCTTCTGGAAGGAGACGCCGCAGTGGCTGGCCTCCTGCTCCGTGAGCACCACGACCTCGGGCGATAACGCGCGTCGCTGACAGGAAGCTCGCCAGCGCCTACGACATCTAGAGCTATGGAGTCGACAGCGGCGGCGAGACGAAGCCCAGCGGCGTGGCGGGGCGGCTGTCGCTGTCGTCGTCGCCGCCGCCGCCGCACGCGCCGACGCTCATCGGGTACGAGGTGGACGCCATATGCTGCAGCCGCAAGACGCTCGCCGTCCGGTTGAAGCGGTGGCCGGCGCTCAAGGTGCTCGCGGGATCGGCGGCGGCGGCGGGGAGGCAGTGCAACTGTAGCGTGCAGACGACCGCGCGTGCCTCGCCGGACCTCAGCCCGAGGACGCCGTGCTCCATGCAGGTCGTTGGGATCTCGTTCCTCGATCTGGCCGACGACGCGGTGCACTTGGAGTGGCACGTCGAGCTCCTCGGCCACGTCGGTCACACGCCAACCGTGCGTTTGCATGCCGTGGGCCGCCCCTGTTCTTGCCGTCACGCCGCGCGCTCACCCTCGCCGTCCAGGCTTGCTGCGGCCCTGCTCCTGCCCTCACAAAGCGGGAGGACGATGAGGCCCTGCGCCCCTGCCTCTGCCCCTCCCCTCGCAATCAAGAGTGGAGCCGTAGACATGAAAGCGGACGGGAACATGGACCTCAACACTCTGGTGCCTAGATGCGGCACAGTATACGGTGGCCGCCGTGGTGACCGTGCTCATCATCATCGTTGCCTTGAATTGAAGATGATGCTCCGTGTAATCAAACTCCGCAGCAGGCCGAACAAGGTGGTGATTTTGCAGCTCAGCCTCCGGCCAGAGAACGCCGCGGCCGTGGCCGCATGTACTTCCTCGATGTCGCCACGTATTGGACAACACGACACCGACGCCCATGTCGAAGCCGGATGATGATTGCATCAACTTCAAGCCCCAGCTTGGCGGCGAGGCCGTGCTGCAACAAATGGTCTACTTCAACGTTTGATCTGCTATACACGAGGCACGACGGTGGTTGTGGTGGTTCCTGCATGCCCATGGAGGCGCGGCGGGAGCGCGAACAGGCACAGGGCGGGAGGTGGTCGGCGGCCGTGACGGGCTGACGGCAGCAGACTGGGCAGTGTGCTGTTATTTTTTTTGTGTGCGGTGGCAGAGTTTGTCGTCCTCATGGCCGTACGTGTGCCCACCATTGTCATTAAGGCCCTGTTCGGCTTACTTTATAATCCGCACTATTTAGCTTATTTTTTCAGCTGAAACAATGCTTTTCTCTCAAAACAATTCAGCCAGAACAGTGTTTTTCAGCCAAGTTTCAGCAAGGACCTAAGTTTGAGGCAAAGAGCAAGAGGGAAGGGGTACATTAATAAGAGAAGTGAGAATAGGAGGGTTTAAGTACAAAAATACATGTCACGTTGGCATGACACGTTAGCAAGAGTTGCACATATGGCTCCGATGGACTGTACAATTTAACAAATTCAGGACCTAAAAATGTGTTTGTAAAGTTTATGGATCTAACTAGCACTCCTAACTCTTCGTTAATATAACCTGGCGTTACGTTTGTGGTGTGTTCTAGGTGCTCTGTTGCTTCCATCATTGCGCATGCGTGCAAATGTGAAAATGTTACGTGGATGGTAGCGACACACCGGGAACTTGTGGATAAGGGTGGCCGGGTGAGCGTAACTGTTTGCCCAACCTCGTGACGGGACATAAAAGATGGGTGTAGGTAGAAAACGATGTTAACAGGCACTAAAAATAGGAGAGAAGATAGGAGGGAGAGAGGTTAAATCAAGGTATTTATGATGGCTGCTTCGGACTATCTCCAAGAGACTTTATAAAATTATTAATGTTATTTGAAGAGTTGTTAAGTAAAAATCATTTTAATTTTTACTCTTCAACAACTTTTTATGTTTTGCGTATGCTCTAGAGAGTCATTCTTGATCTCTATCTTTGGCCAGTGGAAAATCTGTAACAGAGAACATCTATATTTGGATATTCAATTAAAGGATAATATTCCCCAAAATCTCTATTCCTATAAATTAGAAAGGATATTATATAGAGTATCTCAGAGTTGCTCTTAAATGGCTGTTTGGAGTTTAAGTTTTGTGAAAAGCGGAATCTTTAAAACCGATTTTAAAGGGCTCTCTATACGCGCTCTAGAGAGCCATTCTTGCTCTCTATCTTTGCCTAATGAAAAATCCATAATAGATGACGTCGATATTTGAAGATCCAATTTAAAAGGCTGTAGGAGAGTATTTTTTTTTCACCAAAATCTCTATTTCCATACATTAGAAAGGACAGAGAGAGTATTTTGAAGTTGCTCTTAAAAGGTTGTTTAGATCTTAAGTTTTGTGAAAACCAGAATCTTTAAAACCCGTTTTTAGTCCGCTATCCAGAAAACCCACTTTGCTTGACTAAGCATGCTCGCAGCCTTGTTTTGACATCCGCACGTTGCGGGTAATTAAAACAGAAGAACCGAAGAACAATAACTTTTTATGATCTGATCATATTCTAGGAGAGAATTCGGACATGTAGAGAAAGTAAAGGCTGGCTATCCCAATCGAGAGAGCATAACTAATCCTGTAATATGCTCCCATTAAAAATACACGAAACAGCAAAAGCATATGGATAGGTAGATGATGACGATATAGGGCCTGTTAGGCTTAGCTTTGTCGGACCACGTGGCACACGTGGCATGGCACAAGGAATTGCTGATTTCTTTGTGATACGACACCGCCGATTGTTAGTTCATTTCTCACCTCTGTAACGAAGTGGCGGTGAAAAAATCACACACACAACAATCTATTTAGAGGGATTCTCGTGGTCATCTGGCTACAATAGGATTTTAATCGTATCCAAACACGACCACAAACATACTCGTTCATGCTAAATTTGAGGTTGAACAATTCTTTATGCAAGGGGAAATGGAAAAAGGAAAAAAATCAAGCATGCAATAGAAATGAGGTACGAGTTCAGAAGAAGATGTCGGATTGTCTGGTTTTGCATTGGGTCGTCGCCACTTCGATCCACCGTCGTCGATCAGCTTGTTCTTGTCACAACACTATTCTCTTGCAATATCGACAATGTGTGTGGTTTGGACTACTTTGGGCTACTGCCTTGCCTAGAATCCCTAGCCACAACGTCATTGAGTATCGATCGATGCTACATCTGAGTACGGGAAGTGCCGCAAGGTGGTCAGCGCCTCAGCGGCAACATGGGACGACAATCCATCGAGCGAGTCACGCGTATGCGAAGTTTGTAGAAATCTATGTGATCCATTTTTCTATAGTAAACTTTCAAAGAAAAAGTTAGAACGACCCTTGATCACTTGTATCACGAACCAAACCTGGTGTAATGCTTCTTTAAAGTGTCCCTTAAGCAAATTCACTAAGCTCCTGCACTCACAAACAAGCACAATAAAATAGATCGAAGTGGAAGTTCAATTACGTGATAAAAATGCATTAGCGAGGCAAATCAAATCGGAGACATGCAGAGTTGTTTTCTGTAGTTCAGACTCACCACACCCTACGTCCCCATTGAGAAAGTCTAAAGGGACCGCCAAAGGTCAAGCTCTAGCTAAGTCTATTTCAACCACTTTTCTCGAATCCATTAGATGATCTTTACTCTTGCCAGGGCAAGATAGCAGCCCTTGCAAACTATGTGACGGTTCATAAGCTTAGGTGCTCGCCGGTGATGCCTACTCCCTCCGTCCCAAAATAAGTGACGTTTTTAATTTTTTGATATCGTGTTTGACCGTTCGTCTTATTCAAAAAATTATATAATATTATCTATTTTGTTATGACTTATTTTATCATTAGAGATACTTTAATAATGATTTATTTATTTTATAATTTGCACAAAAAAGTTGAATAAGACGAATGGTCAAACACAATACCAAAAAGTCAAAAACGTCACTTATTTTGAGACGGAAGGAGTAATTGTCTAGAAAGCTTCACGTTCAAGGGAAACAAATGCTTCATGAGTTACTTGACGCAGCCACAAAAAGTGCTCAAGACCTATGATTGATCACCGGTGCTCTCACAACTTCACATAAGTCAAATCTTTGACCCCATCCACAGGATATCACTCAAAGCAACACAATTCCCATAACTAAGGAGGGGAGAGCTCTCAAGGCTTTTTGAATTTTAGAGAATATGAAATGCACCGTTGGCCCTCCAAAGTGGGAGAGTGTAACATCCTAAAAAAATTCTAATTAGTAATTAAATTGTTTATTTTATTTTATTTCCAATAATGTACATAGGCAAAATAACACTTTTTTATGAAATTAAAAACCAAATGTAAGGACTAGAAGAAACACGTTTGATGCGGTGCATTGGTATTTGTTTGATTGTGAGGCTAATATTGTGTCTGTTAAATCCAAACTTTTATAACTTTATTAATCAAGTTTCAAAAACTAAGGGAAAAAGCTTCATTTTTCTTCTTCTCTATCGTTTCTTTTTTTGAGGGATTCATCTTCTCTTTCCTAATCATACGGCCGAAGCAGCCCAGGAAGGCAGCAACCTTTTTTTTCCTCGGTCAGTCCTGCTTTCGCTAGGCCCAACGAAAACTGGAAGTCCTCATATCAATTTTCACTTTGCTTTTTGATTTTTTTTTCGATCAAAGAAGGACCTACCGATCTCTGAAAAGATGACTCAACATGTTTTATGACACGTGTTTATGATATGATCTTTAGTCACTATGAAAATTTTAAACATGTTTTAAATACTTTTAAGTTTAATTAAAAATGAAGTCTAATTTTAAGCCTACACTTCATTAAGAAACTTTATATTTGACTTGTATAAGAAATATAGGAGAAAATAGTACTTTCAGAAACATGAATTAAATGATTTTTTTCTAGATTCTTAATACTAAATAATGAAATAGTTCGTCCTTGTTTTTTCAAAATTTTCAATCTCTTTGAAAAATCACAAGTTTTTTTTTTGAGGTCCCAGACATTTCGTGTAGAGATGGAAAAAAATTCAAGAAAAAAATATGCTTTGGGAGAACAACCTTTGCAAGACATGTTGGACTGGCAACTTCCGGTTTTCGTCACTCATAACAGGTGACATTATATTTATTACTTTTGATATTATAATAGAATTGTATGTAAGAAGCCACGTAACATAGTAATTTTTATAAGAATCTGATGCATGCATATTTTCCCCTATATAATAACAAGAAAAAAAAATTATTAGATCTGACCCGGATGGTATATGCGCCCTCGGCCTAAAAGGCCTGAGGAAGACGAACCAACCTTGTTCGTCCACAGTCCATGATCTCCACCCCAACTTGGGCGCAACCCTTCTCCTCGAACTGCCTCAGGATATCCTCTTGCAAGTCAACGAGCGAATTGCTCTCAGCATCCGTTCTCAGGATAACCTCTCGGAGCTCGGGGTTGCGCTTGAGAAAGCTTTTGCGACGAGGAAGGGGCCTCTTGAATGGACTCTTCTTCAGCCTCTCGACGAGAGAATGCGGCACAGTCTCGATCCTGATGGCCCCAGCACCAGCAGCCGGCTTCGCCTCCTCTGCTTTCACCATGGCCGCTCTCTCAACCTTCCTCTGTCGATCCCTAACCAGTCTCCCCCAAACCAATCTCGAACTAATAGCGAAGTCGCGGGGGACTCGGTTACTGCTGTTTCAGGGCAGGACCGGTGTCGCTTTATATAATCCGGTTCTTTCCCGCAATCCAATCCAGTTCTTTCCTTCCCGGCCCAGGACTCTGCCTTTCGAGTCCCATGTGTTCCTCCTCTCAATGGCGCAGTTCATCGATGCGGTCGCGGTCTGCGCTGGCAAGTGGGTCTGTTGGGCCGCCACTCGTCGCCACCGCCCGCGCCGTCGCCAGTCGAGGCCTGCCTCCGCGCGGTCCAGAGCGGGAAGCTATGGCAGTGGTTCTCGCGCTGGCCGCTGACAAGAGGCCCCAACTGCTTCTTCTCCTCCTTCCCCGTCCCCTTGTTTCTGATGATGGGATTTAAGGTGGCATAGTCATGGGCATGGCCGCGACACGGCGCATCAAGCGACAGGCGGGCACGCTGTACGACACGCTGCGAAGGGTGGCGGAGGACGTGGCCTTCGTCTTCGTGGCGGAGGTCGCGGCGCTGTGCATTTGGTGCTCTGCCCTAAACCGAGTGAGTGAGAGGCATCGGCTGCGGGCTATCCACAAAAGCATCCAAGTGAATTATCTTTTTCGAAAGTAAAGGCAGGAGCTCTGCCGCTCAATTAAGAAGGAAATAGAGTTTTATGTACAGGCACCAATGGTGCTAAAAAACCCGGTCATAGGACCAACTCAAACACCGGACATAGAGCCAACACACAAAGCCATCGCTCATGCGCTTGTTGATTTAGCCCGCACTACACATGGCCCTACGTCTGTAAACAATATCTTCCTTGGCCAGATAGGCGACCTGTTCCGATGTTTTGTGCTCGTTTTCGAAAATTCTCCTATTCCTTTCCTTCCACAGGTTCTACACAACATAAATGAGCACTCCATTAAATGTCCGACATTCTTGTTTTGGCACCTTGCTCGCCACATCCTCCCACCAGGTGGCCAGACACTGGGAATCTTGTTGGGGAAGTTGCATAGCAAAGTTTTCCCAAGATAACATCGGGCTCCGGACGGCTTTAGTGAAGAGGCATAGCAAAGATAGATGCAGTCCTGTTTCCAAAGGCCCATTGCACAAGACGCAATGCTCGTGATGTGGCCACCCTCTCTTTTGCAAGTTATCCGCCTTGAGGATTTTGTCGTGCATTAGTACCCAGGCATGTATCTTGCATTTATTTTTCGCCCTTGCTTTCCAAATTAGATCATCTTGGAACTTGCAGTGTGAACCTTGGAACTGTATGTTATATGCCGAACGTGTGGAGTAGTTTCCATCAGCCGTCCATCTCCACACTATGGAGTCCTGCACATCGGGCGCGAGCTGCACTTCCTGAATCCTGAATAAGAGGAAGACGAATTCTTGTATCTGAACGGATGTTGTGATTCGCGTCCTGAGGGAGCGGATTCAATTACCATTTTGTAGTTCCTGGCAAACTGTCCTGTTCTTTCGGCTCACTAGCTGGAAAAGATGGGGCGCTAGGTATCTTGGAGCTTCACCGTCTAGCCAATTGTGATGCAAAAAACGTGCCTTGTTACCATTCCCAATTGTTATCGTTGTTGAGGCGTTGAAGAGCAAACGGTCTAAGTCATTGCACGGCAATGTCGTCCCTACCCAAGGTTTTGAGTCATGAACCCAGTCCTGCCACAATCAACCTAGGCGTAAGGCTCTTCCAAAATTTTCCAAGTTTGGCACCCCAACCCTCCCAAATCTTTTGGCATGCAGACTGTCGGCCAATTTACCAAGCAATGCCCTCCGTTGGCGTTCTCATCACCTTTCCACAAGAATGATCTTCTAATTTTGTCAATTTGCTTTCTTGCCCATACCGCCAGAGGGAACACGGTGAGGTGATAGGTAGGCATCGAGAATAGCACTAAGGTGACCAAAGTAAGTTTGCCCGCTCTATTGAGCATTCTACCTTTCCAACTAGGTAGCCTCTGCCCTATGCGTTCAATGAGGGGTTGCACATGGACCTTCTGCAGGGATCTCGTATGGAGCTGCAGTCCCAAGTAGCGGCACGGGAAGGATTCTCTTGCCCCTGCAAAGGAGGCTAACACATGGTCTAGATCGATGTCTTGGCATCTGATCGGGTGGACGGAACTCTTTTGCAGATTTATATGTAAGCCTAAGACCCTACCAAATTCCTGAAGGATCATCGTGATGGAGTCCAAGTCATCCTTGATCGGGTTAATGAAGATAGCCGCATTGTCAGCATACATGGAGGTCCTCCACTTGGCCGTAGATAGAGGAAGAGCATAGAGGACGCCTTGCTGTGTTGCCATGTCTAGCAGGCGTTGAAGCGGGTCCATAGCGAGAATGAACAACATGGGCGATAGAGGGTCGCCCTGTCGAACCCCTCTGTTGTGACTGAAAGCTAGGCCCTGCTGTCCATTTAGCAGCGCTCTCGACGACATCGTGAGGAAAAGGATCGATACCCACTCCCGCCAGCGTGGTCCGAACCCTAAGGCCTGCAATACCTCCAGAAGGTAGTTCCAGTTGACCGTATCGAAGGCCTTGTGTATGTCAAGTTTCAGGAACAGCGTGGGCAGCTTCATCTTTTGCATTGCCCGTACTGTGTTTTGAACATATAGGAAGTTGTCGTGGATGCTCCTCCTTTTGATAAATGTGCTTTGGCATTTCGAAACTAAGGAGTCCAGCAGCGGCGCCAACCTGTTTGCAAGTAACTTGGCAAAAATCTTCGCTATGCTATGAATGAGACTGATTGGGCGAAAATATGTAACTCGCAAGGCGTCCCTTTTCTTTGGGAGTAGGATGATGTTTGCCGTATTTAGGAGCTCAAAGCCTTGGGAGTTTAGCATATACAAGCTGTCTTTGATGATGTCCCAGCAGGCTTTGAAGAAGGCACCCGTGAAACATCTGGGCCCGACGCCTTGTCGGGTGGTATGGACTTTATTGTCTCTTTGATCTCATCTTGCGTGAACGGGGCCTCGAGAGCCGATAAATCCCTTGGGACATAACCGAGTGCCGACCAGCTGAACGTCACTAACCTCGGTGTATGTGAGCCTAGGTGTGCTGAAAAGTAATCCGCGATGATTTTTTCTTTGTCATTGTGTGTAGTCGCCACCCTCCCATCTGTGTGCAGACAACGGATATAATTCTTCCTCAATCTTGTGCTGGCCCGAATGTGGAAGAATTTTGTATTTGCATCTCCGCTGCGGATGTACGTGAGCCTAACCCGTTGTTTAATCCTTGACTTTTCAAAGGCAGCTAAGCCGGTGCTTCTGATTTTTAGACGCCGGCGCAGGTCGAGTTCCTACTGTGTGAGTGTCCTAAATTCATGTGCTGCCTCAAGCTGTAGCAGCACCTCTTTGACAATGGCCAGCTGCAACAGTGTGTCCCCAACCTTCTCCCTGCGCCACCGCTTAAGGCCTATCAAGTGCCATCTACTTCGCTGAATGGAGATGCTGAAAGTAACTCTGATTTACGTATCTAATTGGGATAGCTCAGCGCTCTCTATGGGTTCTAGACTTCTAGGCCCTGAGAAAAATGCTATAGAGGGGCGTATTGATGAATGGACAGACCAATTAGAATCATGTGGTGCACATATTCATTCTCTTGCAAAGTTGGCAAGTTGCAATAGGTTTGCAAAAGCCGCTACGTCCTATATGGATCTCACAAAGGACGCCTATATGGTTAAATGAAGTGCCAGAGCTTGAGTCGTGGGATAGCATTCCTATAATTCTAATTTCTGCATTTGCATCTGAAGCAGTTGCTACACAAAGGATGTCTTCAGAATTCAGCTGGCACTATATTCCCGGAGGGGAGATGATGAAGAGAGTTGGGCGCGTGGTCTAACTCCTACCTTATTCCGGATCATTGTAACCAGTTAGTTGCAGATATTGTTGAAAAAGATAGGGCTTATCGTGCACAGAGAGGTGAACATGGTTACATCAAGTCTTGATGGTACCAAATGCAATGATGATCAAACAAGTGGGGATCCTTGTACCAGTACCAGTACAATGGATGCACAATGTTCTAATAATGGTCTTCTACTCTTTTGGATTGGAACATCGAACCTTGCAGTATCATCTAGTTTCCAAGTTGTAATAATGGCGTGGACTGCATACTGAACTGTGACAGCACGCCAAAGCTACCTTCTAATTCATCAGAAAATTCTTACCTTGAGCTATCAATTGTGGGGTCAAAGGATGACCGATTTTCCTAATGAGAAACCTTCCAAAAGCAGTTGACTTTGCAAAGAGGAATTTCATTGCTGGGAGAAAAATATTGGTGTGCTGTCAAAATGGAGAAGGTATAAGTATTTGTGTGGCCTTGGCAATAATAGCCTTGTTATTTAACAATGTTGCTTCTCTTAGGAAACTGCTACACAAGGATTTGAGGCTCTTCCTAATTTGCATTAGTGCTTGAGATTATTAGTTCCCGCGGATGCACTTTTGTTATGCCATGTCAAGAAACATAATGATGCATGCTCTAGATTTGTTGATGAGCAGTTGTGCGGTTGTGCCCTCAGGTCCTATTTTCTTCTGTCTATACTTTAAGTATGTCAAGTATGGTTGCATCATGAATTTATAACTATTTGTTTCTTTCGAAAAAAAGGCAGTATAGGTGGTGATATCCCACCACGAGGCTTCAGTCCTGTGTCAGAGGTGTTTTTTTTTTCAACCTGAGCGATTAGTGTGCGCATATGAAATTGTCGTAGGACGCCAGGATATCATAATTATCTTGAAGTGCCCGTTTCTAAAAGAATATGAATTGCCATAGTGAGTTGTTTTTTTCATCCTCTGCAAACTTTAAGGAGCCATTTCTTCCGCTTTGTGAAGATTGTTCAGCAGTGAGCTGCTCCTGTGGCCACCATTTGGCGCTATGCAGAATGTGCTGAGTTTTACAGCGATGAGTTCAGACAATTTCACTTGAATCCAATTTGCCAGTGTCGACTATATTGTATTTTGTTAAACTATCATCTTGTATGAATACAATGTATGTGTGTTGGCTTAGATGGTTAAATAATTTTTCTTCAGTGTTACAGTAATAATATTATGCGATCATCATGGGGATTCCTTGGCTAGGTGTATGGTCCTGGTGGCACTGGTTTATACAAGTTCCTGTTGTTTTCCTTTTAATGCTATCTGATAGTATCTTGGCTTGGATGCTAGGGGTACTGGCAACATTGGTGGACGTTCTGGTTCTTATGGTGGAAGCTCAACGACAGTGACAGTCGCTGGATGTGATTTGCTCGACTTGCCATCAGCATAGCTCCTTTCAGCCATTTATATACTCCTCCCGTCCCAAAAAGAATGCAATTCTCTCTTCTCGACGAGTCAAACTTCAATTAACCATCTTTTTTTACATAAAAGTAGATCAAATAAATATCATTAAATTGATTATGATATATATTTTCATAGTAAATCTATTTGGAGACATAAATGTTGATATTTTCCTATAAGATAGGTCAAACTTAATTTTTTTTGTCTAGTTTCAAACCTAGAGTTGCATTCTTTTTGGGACAGAGGGAGTAGTTAAGCGGAAAACAGAAGAACAAGCCATTCAGCAGGACCATTATCTATTCTAGTGTTCTTGGATGAGTTCCTAGGGCTGTCAAATTTGTTACTTTCTAACTTGTTTGTGTGCTAATGGATGTATTTTGTTTTTTAAATCCTTGAACATGTTTTGGTAAATAATAAATTATATATGTTGAAATGTCAAGTAATCTGTGTTCCAGTTGCTTTCATCTTTTCTTTTCACTAAACTAGATGTTCTACTTAATTATTTACTCCGTCCGTCCCCAAATAAATCAATTCCTAGAATCCGTGCCACTATCATAAGTTTGACTAACTTTATATGACATAAAATGAGCATATTATGAAAATTTATTCTATGATATATCTAATGATACTAATTTGATGTCATAGATCTTGATGGGTTTTTCTAGAAATTCGGTCAAAGTTTAAAATTTTTGACTCAAGACAACTCTATGAATCTATTTATTCAGAGACAGAGGGAAAAGTTTAGTTCTCTCCTTCACTAATTGTGACGAAATTTAAAATATGGTTTTCGATCCAATTGCTTGTGTAACTGTTTCTTATTGTATTCTATGATTTAGGACTCAGGAGTGATGCTATAGATCATCTTGGTATTGAACCTTTGATTATGGACGCTCTTGAGAAGATTGAGGACATTAAGAAGCCACTTTTGAGCACCTTCTTGGTAGAGTTTGACAAGAATAACAAAAATTATGCCAATACATATATATTTTGTCTCAAATAATGTAATTTCAGTTAGCAAATTTATTAGATTGTTAGACCTTTTGAGGGATGCATATTTGATTTGATTATTAATGGTTACTGGAGGATCTGGATAGCACTGGTTGGATACTGGACCACAAAACGCTATTACATGAATAATTTGTACGGTTTATCTGATTTTATATTGTGAAGAACTAATGATGGCTTTCCCAACTGTTACACCATATTCAGCTAGCCAGTCTGGATCAACTGTTTAAATACTGATGTATGTTTTGTTTGGATGGGCAGAGATTAGACACAATTCCTTTGGACTGGAAGAGAATAAATCTCTGGCGCTGTCAATCCGTATATGGCTAAGCCTAAACCAAGCCTGTGCATACCAAGCCCCTACAGGAAACCATTGTGTTTGCATTTAGCTTCTTGTTCCTCACACGTTGTATGCCATTCTCATGTTTTCCTTTCCTACTGAAACTTGAAATAGTCTTGCCATTCAAAAAGAGGATCTTCCCAAGATTGAGGAAGAGCTTGAACTAGAAATTGCCAAAGTGAGCTGACTGAACTTCAGAAAAGAGCTTTCTCTGCTATGCTGCAGAGTGCAGAATCAAGAGAAGTTCAAAACCTTCAGTTGTGCTATGGCTAGATTCTTTTTAGCTTCTTCTCCTGTCCTGGTTCCCTTCTCTGGGGTCTCTCTCTTTTTTCTTTCTTTCTTTGTTCCCTGAGTTCTCTTTTATTTCTTTGTAATCCCCCCTGTAACCTGTTGTACTTTGTTTTCTGTTTTTGGCTTTTTAATATATTATTCAGTATAGGGGCTTTGCCCCCCTCCTGTTCCTTCCAAAAAAAAAAGGAATGTGTTGAAGCAATGGAGACTCAAATCCAGAAGTGTGCAATGTGCGTCTTAACTGAAGTTCGCTACTTGCTTGAGTGCCTTATCTCTACATATCTAATATCTCATCATGCACCAAGGTTAGGGCAGGGATTGTGCCAAGTTGCATGTTAGCCCATTACCTGTTGGATCTGGCAAGAACGCCATGTCCGTTCAATGCAGTTTCGTTCAGGTCCTCTACCCACTTCATCATCGACCTGAGCCATTGCGGAACTTTGCGGCCCGGTGCTTATTCCCTACTCCCTATGCCTACATACAAGTGCCGTGTGCCGAGCAGGCCAGGAGATGGAACGATGCCGCCACAGGATGACATGTGCGCCTTGGTGTTGGTGGTCTGCCGAGTGCCGCGGCGGGCTGCCACCCGTTGTCGCGTAAAAGCAGAAAGCGATACAATCATCATCTTGATGCCAGTTGCCCGCTTCTAATTGCATATATTTTGTGAAACACACAGTATCTGTAGTCGTATTTTGTAAGTTTCACGAGCAATTGGGTGTATTCGTGAAATTCTGTCAGGTGCAGGCGTAAGAAGAAGCTGAAGGCGGGAGATGGTCTGAACTCTGAAGAATACTATTCAGGAATCGACAATGGGTTCCATATGCTGGATGAACCACATCGTCTGGCGCTCGAGCAGTGCAGAGGCGCTGCGATCCTTTTTTGATAGACTCTGCTTAGTTCAGAATGTCGCCTTTGTCTTGTAATTTGCCGTTCTGGACTGTCGTTGGGTAGTTCTGATGGTCGGTATTCATGCGTATGTTCCCTCTGTGACCGTACGCATGAATAGGTTGCGGTAAAACAACTCGTGTCTGTTCTGTTATGGCTCAAACCTGATACTCTCTGTAATTTCGTTGCTTTGGTAATGAAATTCGGTCTTTACCGTTGTGGAAAAAAAGGAATCGGCAATGGGCGCGGACAAGGTGAAGGTGGGGTGAACGACATGGAGATTCCGTTGTGGCTTTAGTGGGCCCTAGCTGTCTGTGGGTCTTAGCTGGCTGTCGAGTGGTTAGCCGCCTTGGCGGGGTGAATAAATACCCCTGTAATCTGTGAAGGTTGTATCGAACAGACATTACTCTGAACTCTGAATAACCTGTTCTCTGAACTCCATTCCTGAACTCTGCTTTTCTCTGTCTGTTCCCCAATTCTACTCCAGTTCTTCAGTTTCTGTCCGATCCTCAGAAGGATCGTGACAAATTCTTATAACAGTAACTAAACATGGATCTAGTGGACATGTAAACAGAAACTGAAAGACAACGTTTATGGTCGCGTCGCATCAGGCAACGAACTTAGATCAGGGGAACATAAATATATGGCGGCGGAGGTCTACTGAGTAGGTAAACGCCTTCTCCATCTCGCCCAGGCAGCGGTTCTTCTCTGCTCGAGACCAACCCTGCAACAGATCAGGTGCATGCACGAGACAGCATTGTCAGTTTGTTCAAAGCTATCCATTTCACCAACAGGTGAACAGAAGAAGGCACAAAGCCACAAATCCTAGTTTCATGCAGGGCCTTACGGAAGCGACTCGGTTAAGCCTCGCCCGGACATTCTGCTGCATCTGCGACAGATCACCCTCCCACTTGTAAAACTCCAGCTCTTTCTGGAGATTGATCTTCTCGGCAACCTGTTGACGACCAGAGAAAATAATTTGTCTGTGAAGATACTACTAGCAAATGCGTAGCTGCTTTACAATATCTACTGATTATTAGAAAAGAAAAGCACAATGATGGTTTTCATATGATTTCAGACATAATTCATCGTCACCTTTTCGCCGATGATTCGTCCTACGGCAGTATGAGCAAAGTACACGTTGTAGAAATGGCAAACAAATGCCTGGGGGTCCTTCTCAGACAGCTCTTCCAGAAAGGAAGCATATGTAGTGCCAGGAGCAGACGGTTCCGGAATCGCGTGCCCTTGTTGCCTGAACCATTCCAAATCCTTGCCGAGTGGCTCTGATCTCTCCAAACCAGTATCCCTGAACTCGGCATCTGAAAAGACGTATCAGCAGAATGTCAACAAGCATGCAGCATCGTGGTACCAAATTATCTGAAACTTGAAAGCAATGTGTAGTTCTGAATTTCTGATGATGTATGATGTTATCACCACGACAAAAAAGCATGCATGAAGGAGAAGAATAGCACTGCACTGACACCAGGGGATGGCGGCGCGGTCGACGATGGCCTCGAGCGTCTCGAAGACGAGCTTGCTGTCGACGAGGAAGCGGAGGTACCCCTCCACGGTGGGCTGCCACTTGGCGATGGGAGGCTCCATGGGCGCCTGCGCCTCCTTCTTCCCGTCCCTGGCCGCCTGGTCCCTGGAGTGCAGCCGCATGGCCGCCGCCCGCATCTCCTCCATAAACGGGGTCCCCACCTCATCCCCTCTCGCGGCAGGGGCCGTCTCCGTCGCCACCGCGACCACCCTCCTCTGCGCCGCGACAGAAACCCCGGTCGTCCTCGGCCGGAACACGACGGCCACCACACGGGCAGGCGGTTCGGAGCGGAAGCGACTCGCGGGGGCGCCATCCAGGAGGGAGACGGCGGCACGGGGAGCGGAGAGCCATGCGGGCGCCATGGAGCTCAAGTGTTGGATCGATGGAACACGATCGACAGCAAATAGACAGGGACAGCAAATTCACGAGGCGCGACCGTTGGCAGAGATGGAGAGCAATGCGGGTGGCATGTGGCGGTGAGAGCTGGAGCTTGGGGGGGGGCGGGGAGTTGGAGCACTGTGTTTGAGCGGCAACAGCGTGGAGGGCGTGCACAGTGCGCGGGACTGTTTGTTTGGTTTTCATCTGTATGTTTTGATTTCCGTCTGTTTTTTCTTCGTTCACGATCGGGACTATTTTTGGTTTCTGTTGTCTAGACTCTTCGCGTCATTTTCTTTTCACATGTTCGGCACTATTTGCGCCATTTTCCTCACGTTTCGCGTACGATCCAATCCTCGTTTGTTTTCACCTTTCTATTCTAATTTTTCCTCTATAAATATCAAAGCAAATGATAAATGCTATCATATTATGAACCTTCGAACATTTGATCTCTTTGTTAAAACTATATATTTGCACCACCAAATCGTTGATACAATCCCGATTAGAAACAAAGCTTATATTAGTATAGTTTGGTTCACCTGATGGTCCAACTAATCAAACAGTAAACTAAAATCTTGAGCAATTTTGTTGTCCAGTTGAGTCTAATAATAAATACCTCTTCCAAATGCAATCATAGACGAGGCTAGCACGTAGAAAAACGAGAAAGACTTCCTAGCATAATCAGCGGACAAGCCAGTTGTCGACACATTGTTGACTTTAACCGGAGATAAGAATTATATTACAATTACTTACAGGTCCACAAATGACAATATTTGACTATACCAACGCATGCATAGTATGAAAGTAAAATTATGATATATTTATAAGTAAATATTTTTGTGTGCTTTGTAACCAGAGAAAAAAAACTATTAAGATTATATACGTCCGTTTCTCCCGCAATGGCGTCTGGTTTTGATTTGAGTTCCTTTCCTATTTTCTGTATATGTTTCCATGTTCGGTTATGATTTTGGTTTGTGTGTTTTCGATTCTGCAAGGACTGTTTGCGTCCGGTTTTTCCCCACCTTTAGGACTATTTGGTTTTCGTCTGTATGTTTTGGTTTCCATATGTTTTTTCTTTATTCATGTTTCGGGACTGTTTTGGCTTCCGTCCAGACTCTTTGCGTCATTTTCTTTGCACATGTTCGGCACTATTTGCGTCATTTTCCCCACGTTTCGCGTACGATCCATTCCTTGTTTGTTTTCACCTTCCAATTCTAATTTTGTTTTCCTCTATAAATATCAAAGCAAATAAAAAATGTTATCATATTATGAACCTTCGAACCTTTGATGTCTTTCTTTTAAAACTAGTGGCTATGCACGTGCGACATATACGTGTCTGTCAAATCAAATTTATTAATAGATAAAATAACAATACAGTTTAGATAGGAGTAAGTCAGTACATGGAAATTTAGAATATGTCTTACAAAATTCAGTTTATTGTGACCCCGCAAAAAAACCAGTTTATTGTGTAAATTCAGACATGCAACAAAATCAATTCTTAGCTCCTAACTAAATTAGCAATGTTGCCACATCTATCGTTCCCCACTTTTCATCGCCTGAGTGCAAGAACCATCTCACCATTAAGCAAACCATATGAAAGCTATATAGCACATACAACCTGATTGATGTAGCACGCCTGCATCTAAGCTATACAGTACATGAAAGCTGTTTTTTTATGAAATTGCAAGTATGTTATTTGTTTTGTTATTCTTACCAATGGCATCTCTGGTCGAGAATGAGAATATGTCCTTGTGGACATCGCTCGCCAAGTCTGCAAGTGTCATCCTCTCCATTTCATCACAACCATGTTTTTCCTAGAAATGGATCGAGCAATTTTTAAATTTCTCCAATGGACAGTAAAAGCTTCGCCTAATACCATGAATAAATAGTACATTAGAAGAAATAATCAATTTTTTCATGCGCGGCAGCAGAAATAATCAATTTTTTCATGCGCGGCAGCAGAAATAATCAATTTTTTCATGCGCTGCAGCAGTGAATATAATACCAGTTCTATTTTAATATAAGCATCATGTTCTTTAGAAGTTATATAATCAGCGAACGACATGTGGCTACGGTTTTCTTCTTAGGGATCGCTACTGATCTAGACGACATGTATAGAAAACAAAGATATAAAGCACTTCCTGGTGCAATGGGTTTCAAAGTTCTTAGACATCAATCTTCTCGTTGGCCTTCCCATATGAAAAAAAGAGTTAAATGCACCAGAGGTCCATTAACTTGTGATGAGGTTTTGGTTAGGTCCATCAACTTTCAAAATGACTTTTTGGGTCCATAAACTTTGTATGACGTATCACTTAGGTCCATACTTCTTCACGTTGGCTTCTCATGCTGATGTGGCATGATGACTAGGCTTCTATGCCCACTCCCACGGAAATGCTGCTGCTGCCGGTTGAAGTAGAGCACGCCGTCCCGGACCCTTAGCTCCTCGGCCAGCTTCGCCATCTCCGGCTGCTGCTACGATGGCGACAGCGAGAGGGACAGCCCCTGGCCTTCCACGAACGGGCCCCGGCGGCGCCGAAAGCTTGGAACGCCTCGTGGTGCTGCCGCACGTCCGCCGCGCAGCTGCTCGACGCCATGGAGCTCCGGCTGCGGCCGCTAGACGCCGTGGAGGTCCGGTCGCGGCCTCGACGCCCGCCCTCTCCGCGCAGCTGCTCGACGCCATGGAGCTCCGGCTGCGGCCGCTGGACGCCGTGGAGGTCCGGTCGCGGCCTCGACGCCCGCCCTCCCTGCGCAGCTGCTTGACGCAATGGAGCTCCGGCTGCGGCCGCTTGACGCCAGCCTCCCCGCGCGCGGACGCTCCACGCCGTGGAGGTCCGGCCGCGGCCGCTCCACGCCCGGCTCGCGCGTCTCCCCGCGCAGGTGTTGAGCCGGTGTCGAGGGCGGGGAGGGTGGGCGTCGAGGCCGTTGAGCACGGTGTCGACACCGTCGGGCGCCGCGGCCATGGCCAGGCAGCTGATGGTCCCGTACGTGTTATGGATAACCACGTTCTCCTCCGGCGGCGTCACCTGCATGCCGTCGAACAGCAGCGTCACGGGTGGCCACGCCACGGCGGTGGTGTTGAAGCACGTGTCGAACCCTCCCAGCGAGGACACAGGCGCGCCGACGCGGCACCGGACCTCGTCCCGCACGGCCACATACGCCGGTGCCACCAGCCGAGTGAACATGGTGCCGGAGTCCAGCACGGTGCCTGCACCCGTCGCTAGGTCGAACGCCGGCGCCGGCGCCGGGATGGGCACCACCTTCTTGCCAACGCGGATGCCGGTCATGTTCACGTAGTAGAGCGACGACCGGTGCGGGTTCGCCAGCAGCGGCGTCATCTTGGTGCGCTGCGGCTAGCCGTTGCGCCTGAGCTAGAGCGTCCCGAAGAAGTTGAGTGACTTGAAGTCGGGGGCGACGAGAAGGTGGCTGGTACATGTCCACGGTATGCGACAGAACGACAATGGCCACGGCCGAGCGAGCCCAAAGCAGCCTCGCGGCGGCGGTGCGGCCGTGCGGTGGCCCTCTGCGAGCACCCCGAAGGTGTAGGCCTTCACGGCGCCACCGGCGACGGCGAGGGAGTCTCGCGACCGCGCTCGCCGCAGCGAGGAGTCGGCGAGGTGAGGTTGAAGCCGCATGCCCGCCCGCCGCACGCCGCGTTAGCGCGCCGCCGGTCGGCGGGCGGCGCGGACGATGTGGGGCAGCCAGCGGTGGCGCGAGGGATCCACGCAGCGTCGTTGCTGGTGTCGACGGCCAAGAGCATTTCTTTGTGGCGGTGTGCCGAGGCGGCGCGCACCACGCACGGGCGTCTGCAGCAATTGCCGCTCGACGCGATAAGCGCGCGCCGCGCGCCGCCAGCCGAAGTCTAGGGTATGCAGCCGCGACGCGCGTCACGCGGCGCCTCGTCCGCCAGAACCCCACCCACGACGGCGCCGCCATCCGGGGGGGGCAGCGGCGGGACCGAACGCGTCGCGACACTGCAGCGTGTTCCCGGTGTCGCTGGGCACGACGAAGCTCGAGCTCGAAGTGCGACGCAGCGCGCCGCCGCCCGCGACCACCAGCCGGCAGCGAAGCACCGACAAAGATCCTAGCACCGCGCAGGTCGAGGCCGTTGAGCACGGTGTCGACGGCCGCAGCCGGAGCTCCATGACGTCGAGCAGCTGCGCGGGAAGGGCGGGCGTCGAGGCCGCGACCGGACCTCCACGGCGTCCAGTGGCCTAGCCGCTGGGACGAACGGCGGGTCCGCCTCGCCGCCCAGCACTGCACCACGCCGCGCATCCCGAGCCGTAGCGCGGGTTCCGGGCTGGAGCACGCCAGCCCCACCAGCAGCGCGCGCCGCGCCTCGTCCTCGTCGAACTCCCTGCCCAGGCGCGGGTCCATGGCCTCCAGCAGCCGCGCCTCCCCGCATGATCCTCATCGTCAGCGCCGAGGCAGTGGCGCTCGCCCACAAGCTATTTGACAAAATGCATTGCCAAGAGCTGCTTTAACATGCCATGTCAGCAGGCCACGTCAGCATGAGAAGCCCGCGTGAAGAAGTATGGACCTAAGTGATATGGTATACATAGTTTATGGACCCAAAAACCATTTTGAAAGTTGATGGACCTAACCGAAACCTTCTCACAAGTTTATAGACCTCTGGTGCATTTAACTTAAAAAAAATACTTGAGCCGAGTACATGTGCCATGCCGTGGCACATTTTTCATTAAGAGGGATAAAAGTAAAAAAATGGTAATCGGAGGATTATCGATTTGAGGGCACGCAACCAGTTAAGATCTGGCGTTACCTAATATAACAGCTACCTAATGCTCAGAGATGATACAACCCTGAAAGTTTCAGTGATGTCAGTACATGTTAGATGGGGAGCCAAAGCTGGCACTTTGCTAACACAAAATCACATATCATAATTAATTTTCCAAATGTGACGATGTTACAACCAGGATCAACATTTATTGCTTTACAAGTGGTGTGCTTCAAAGAACAAAGATCAGAAGGATTGTGCATTGGGATGTCGCCAGGTGAAGGCTGCTGCCGAGGAATGCACCAGGCAGCAGCTCTGTCAGGATTGACTGGAACCTAATTTTTGGACTGGAATAATTGATTTGCTTAGCTCAGAAACCAGCATGCAGTTTGATTTGCGAGGTTGAGCACATAAGACTGAATAACTGAAGAAAAAGATGACCAAGTAACTGAAATGTTGGACACGGAGCAGCGGTCTGAAAACGGTAATCGTTCAAGAGCATGAACCTGGATTTATTGACAATAACAGTTAGTAGGACACTCTGAACTATCTGAATCTGAATGTAGGATAAACATGAACTATATTTAACTTACTGATTGAAAAATTAGCTCAGAGGGGTCACAGACCAATTAGAACATTAGCTCCTCAAATTTAATTTACCCCAAAGAAGGAAGTGTTAAAGGACTTTTAAATAATAATACTATATTCAGTTATTGGTAAGCTAAATATTAGCTAATTCTAAGAAAACTTCTACTTCTTAGTTGTTGAGACAATCATGATATTCATGGAATTTGAAATCATACCCTGATTATAACCTTTGGATTAGAAGCGGATATGTTTTCTTTTTGGGCGTGTAGACTTCTAAAACACATCGAGTGAGAGAGGGGTAGTGAACCTTATTATGGAGAGATGAGGTCTGTGTGCGACGGAACAAATACAGGCTTTTGCAACACACTGGGTGCCACAGTTGTGCGTATAGATTCACCACCATATTAGACTTCACGAAAGCTGCTAGGCATAGTCGAATGGTCGAATGTTGAGCCACACTGTTGTCTTGCTTTGGCCTCCACAGCTCCACCTGCAACACCTTTGTAACTCGTAGTACAGAGATATAAAAGTCAGATGGATTCCACGAGTTTTCTTCTAAAAAAAAGGTGGAGCAATGTTGAGTATTTTTTATCTACAGAGCTAAGTTGCGTGATATAAACACTTGAGCTGCTTTGCCTAAGCAGCAGCGCCTTCGATTTATGCATTTCTGCACACCTATGCCAGCAACAATTTGATTTGTGATTTGGGTATGGCTGACTGCGAATCCAGAGAAGTCAATGGCATCAGTATTGACCAATGACCACTACAGCACCAGGCTTTGAATCCAAACTCTTAACCTTGGTAAAATTCCATTTTAGTCAATGCTGAAAACATCAGTGTCATCAGCATTTAAGTTTGTTCCAAAGTTCTGATGATTGTGTCTGCTGAGGAGCCTTCTGTATATGTTTCCAATGCTCGTAAGAGTTTTATGAATTTGACTCCATCATCCTGAAGCAGTATGTGACAAGAACTTAAGTGTATGCAGGGAGGAACATAAGATGAGGACACTTTTATCCCTAGAAACTAAAATGGTATGGTACTTAAATTTTAATTTCAAGTTACCTGTGGCTTCTTAAATACAATCACCCGGTTCGCTTAAGCTGAAATTTGGCTTATGCTGATATTTATGCTGAAATGTTGTGAGAAGAAAACACTATTCTATGGCTGAAAAGTAGTTCTGAATAAGCTCAAGCGATCAAGGCGAAGGTCGGCTGTCTTGAAAGGAACCAAATGAGGAAGATCAGAACACAACGTGGCTTAATTTCAATGATGTTTGACGAGAACAATGATGTCAATCAAAAAGATGCCAGACTAATTTCAAGTGTGTAAGAACTAAAATTATATTTAACTGTTCAGACCATGCATTAACCAAATCCATTGCAACAAAGGCATCATATAACCAAATGAGGTGAAATCATGCCAACATTGCTAGAGTTTCTGTGCATATACAAGTGGATGCTGATATACATGAAAAAAAAGGAAACAAAGGAGATGAGTTATCGTGTACACATTGCCTGTTTCGTTCGTCCTCAACTTCGTCCACGGATTTCGGTAGATTCTCCAAGGAACCTGTTTAGAATTTTTCAAAAGAAGGGACACCTTCGAGCATGCAGCACGGGGAACGGAGAGGCATGCGGGCGCCATGGTGACCAAGTGCTGGATGGAATGGAACACGTACGATCGATCAACAGCACACGGACAGGCAGGGGCGGAGCTTTTAAACAAACTGTAGATTGTGTCATGGATTGTGAATTGTGATTTGCAGTCAGTCGGCATGATCTTTTGCATCTTGCTGGTTGGATAGGCGGCAACGTGGATGGAAGTTAGAAACCGATACGGATAAGATGTTTTACAGCGGTGAATTTGGCAGTAAAGTTTTACACCGTATATTGTTGATTTGCAATTTGCATGAATACCGAATCGTGTAGGTTTTTTTTTTCCTTTTTTTTGTCCTTTTTCCAAAGTCTTCTAACAGTGGCGAGGATCCAGCTCCGGCCGAGCTCTTCTTTGCGCTTATAATAAGCAACAAAAAGGCAGTTGACCTGCCAAAAATTGAAAACTTCAGTGTATATTCTATCTATCTGATCTGTGTCGTCGTCTCGTGTAATGATCAGCGGGTCAACGTAAATATATTCCGTGTTCTCGAACCGGAAATTATTTATATATCTAGGAAATGGGCGGTTGCGGTGCTTATTAAAAAAAGTGCAGTGGCGCTGTTAGTTGTCAACAAGCAGGTGAGAGAGGCTGAGAGCAGGCAGGCGGCAGAATATATAAAATGGAAAAATGCGGCAGAAAAAAATGGCAGAATATATATAAAATAAAATATATGAAATAGAAATAGGGGGCAGAAAAAAAATTAAATATATGAAAATTAGGGGCATTCCGAGAATTGAACTCGGGACCTCTCGCACCCTAAGCGAGAATCATACCACTAGACCAAATGCCCATTTGATGAGTGCCGTTTAAACATTTTTTAGTAATTTTAGAATAAGACAAATGAGATGTATTACTGGTTACTAATTAATGTGTACTCCTGTGGTCCTCCCCCTCGCTTAGCTTAGCTTTGTACAGAAAATAGGCGTATATTGTGCGCTTCCTCGAGACAGGTACATCAAAGCTTCTTGTGTGAATTCAAAAGGAAAATGTTTCACTCGGGCATTTCTCTCCTCTTCTAATTAAACCCGAATTGATCTTCCAGCGATCGAGATTTGAATCTTTTTGTGTTATGGCTCAGGATTTTGGATTGGGGATTTTTAGACTTGAGACTTCAGAGAGGAAACCAAGGGAGAAAGGTTGGCTTGGTGGTATGTAGATGCGGATAGTGTGCAGGGTGCAAGGCGTGGTGAGAGTGATGGTGGATCGGGCACTAATAATTATCTTTTTCTTTTTGTGCTTGATAAATAATGGAGCATATAATCTACGTTGCATAATTGATAGAGTTATTAGACCATTGCTTTCGTTTCCTAGTTAAATTTTATGATTCGAAGGGAAAACCAGAGCTAACAAAATCAAATGCCATTGGCTTTCAACATGCATGCAATAAGCCAGTAACATTAAGGGATGTATAAGCCTAGTTAATTTCTGTTTCATGGGCAATTCAACGCTTCTGTTTAAATTCTCTTTGAAATATCTTCTCTGGTAAATCCTTAATTAGGAGTTAGGAACCCTTAGGCAAAATATTCCCTTTACAGTTTGCAGCTCATCAATTCATACGGTACGGTTATATATAGGGATGAAAATGGGACGGATATTTCCCGTTATCCATCCATCCCAAAAGGGTCAAAACCCTATATGGGTAGTCCGTATCTGAATCTAAACATTTAATATCCTACCGTATCCGAATCCAAATACTCAAAATAAGATTTCTGATATGTATATGCTATAGATATCAATATCCGAATGATCCATATCCGGTTCTAAGATCCAAGAAAAAATATGGGATATGATACGGGATATGGGCCATAATGCAGGATCACTGCTATCCGTCTGTATCCGATCCGGTATCATCCCTAGTTATATATGTGCAGCATGACCCTCTTGATTTAAAAGACATTCAAATATATATATCAATATCAATCCAGCTCAAAGATAGAGATAAAGAGAGTTATATATGGTATGAACTCTCCTGCAAATCTGCAATACAATCCCAAGCCACTGTGCCCTCCTGCTTTGATCGGAATTCAGAAGTGGTGTCCATGATAGATGCAGATAGAATTAATATGAAGTAAACAAAAGTTGTATATATCATGGTAGACACACCAGCTGCAGTGTAGGATATGCATGTAATCATCAACGATTCCATAACCAACCAGCTTCTGCGGCCTGCAGTACTGCATCACTGCATATACATTGCACTAGCTAGCTACTAACAAGCTGTGTGTGTTGATTAACTTGCACGCCACTAAAACGAATCAATAAATAAATCAATTCGATGAGTAGTGTACCAAATAGTATTGTACCTAGATAGTACATTATTATTGTGTACAACTAACACTGCACAAAAATCAAACAAATCCTTGCATAAGAAAATACACATCACACAAACTACGACTAATGGAGTTGAACTGAAAATAATTAAACACGTATATGTGCAAGATCAGGGAACTCCATGAGTATCGTCCCCTATTGTCCCCTCGTTTTTCCAATTCCATCTCTTGATGGCTAGGTGAGTGCAGGCTTGAAGTATTGTCTCTCTCTTGATGTTGTGCAGTGGTTGGACGATGATTGGATCGAAGGCCAGGGAAAACTGAAAAACGTACGCTATATATACAGTTCCTGAACTGCAGCCTAATTAACCAAGTTCAAGCAAGATGGTCTCGAATCCGTCCTGTCAATGGCCATATGCATCATGCATGCAGGAAACCCTAACGCATGCTGAGTGGCCGCGTGTGAGCATGCATGCCATGGCAGCACCACTCACCGGTTGATCTGATCACTGCTGCTGCGAGGACAGCGGGCCGAAGATGTCCAGGAAGCTGGCGGACGGCGAGCCGAGCGTGGCCGCCGCGACAGGGCTGAAGAAATGATGGTCGCCAACGTGCTGCAGCCACCCGGGGGACACCAGGGGGTGGTGGTGCTCGCCCTTGAGCACGGCGCCGCGGAGCGGGCTGAGGTCGCGGAACAGTAGCCCCGACGGCGACACGGAAGCGGCGGCCGCTGCCGATGGAGCCGCGGCCTGCTGCTGCTGCTGCTGCCGCGTGGCCGTCACGGACACCGACACGGCCGGGCCGGCCGGCCGGTTCAGGGCGCGCGCCTTCACGCGCACCGGCGGCGCCGCCCTGGTGGTCTTGCTGCGCGCGCCTTCCGACTCCTCCCCAGCGCCTGCTCCTCCTCCGGAGGTTGACGGCCTGCTGCTCTTCTTGTCGCCGCGGCCGGCAGCTTCGGGGCCCGTGAGCCGCTGCACGAGCGGCAAGAACTCGTGGGCCTCGACGTGGATGACCTTGGGGGACACCATGTAGATGATGACTGGCTTCCGCTCCTGTTGCCCGTGCCCGTGCCCGTGCCTGGCGCCCGGCTTGCCGATCTTGCGCGACGCGGCGTGCACGCCGAGGGCCCGGCCGGTCCCGGCGGCGGCCCCGCCGTGGCGCGTGACGTCGGCGTCGAAGCTCGCGGCGGCCATGGGATGGATCAACGCAAGGAGACGACGGCGACGATCGATGGAAGGATCGGATGGGTTACTATTACTATATAGTATTGGATGATGGAGGCAAGTAGAAGTGGACACGAAAGATTTGAAGGCGACGGGCTAGCTGACGGACAGCAAGAGGCTAAGGCTTTGTACGGGGGATACATGGGCAATATATAGCGAAGGACGGCGTCCTGGAGCTCTTGGCATTATGTGCTCTGGTCAACCAGGAAAAATCGAAGGGACAACAGTGCAATGGAAGGTGGCACGTGCCTACTAGTCCATCCAATGTGCCCATTTCTCGGTAGCCCAAATGTGCCGCATTCTCCGTTGTACTATAACCATAATACGTACTCCTGTATATTCTCATCACCATATCGAACGGTTAACTAGGAACGTGACACTGATGAAGCTGGGGTTGCAAACCAGCGTTGGGGTTGCTCCAACCTCATTCTTCAACGAGCATATGAAAGAATGAAAATGATGGTATGCATCTGAGGGTGTTATTCCATTCAACTCAAAGCACTTGGCAATCTATATGGCATACATGGCACTCTTAAAAATAACAAAATGAAATTCTCAATTAGTATTATTGGCCTTAGAACATCTCTAAGAGTTTTTTTTTTCTAAAACTCACACTCTAAATCATCATTTAGAGAGCGTCATTGAATAAAAATCGCTCTCTATATTTTCACCCTCTAACAACTTCTTTATATCTTGTATTCACTCGAAAGAGCTAGCCTTGCTCTCTATCTATGGTTAGTGAGAAATCTAAAATAGATGATGGTTATATTTAGAGTTATAATAAAAAAAAGTTGTTGGGGGTATTTTTTTTACCAAAATTCTATTTCTATCAATTAGGAAAGATATATAAAGAGACTCTTGAGATTGCTCTTAAGTTGTTTATAAGACAACACAATTTATCCTACCGTGTATATGCTATTTTTAATATGAATAATTTTCACAATGTATTGCCCTCACTCTATGAAACATGATATAAGATACCTAGGATGGGTGCAAAAAATTACTGCTGCCTCCATACTAAAAAAAATAAAGTTGTTTTGGACAAAGGTTTTGGGTTAAATATTGGGAATATAAAATCATGAATAACTTTTAAGTTGTTGAGTTTAGTAATATGAAAATCATATGAATAAATTTGTCTTGAAAAATACCTTCATAAAATATACATAAAAATTCAAAGTTATAAAAATATTTTTATAAAAATAAAAAGTCAAAGTTATACTTTGTAAACCGTGTATCCCAAACTAACTTTATTTTTAGCACGGAGGAGAGTATATTCGAATACATGGTCATCTTACCCAATAAGGCCACAATGGATCCTGCCACGCCTATGTAACAACCACGCACCCTTTTTGACAAAACCACACAGGCTCTTTGGGCCCCACCCCACCAGGGATGCAGGTAAGATCGATGGGCCGACCACGAAAGGATGGGAGAGGAGACTTTTGACCTGTTCGCTTGTTGGTTTTAGTCAATCTAAATTAGTCAGTTAACAATGTTTTTTTTTAAACTAATACCAACTGGTCCAAACCAGCATCAACACTGGTTTTAGTCAATCTAAATCAGTCAGTCAACAATGTTTTTCTCTTAAAAAAACTAATAACAACTGGTCCAAACCAGCACCAGCACCGATCAACCCAACAGGCCCTTTGGCAAGAAAACCCTCGTCCGCGCGCCATGAACAACCCAGCCAGTAGCAGAGATAGAATAATGCAAATGGCCAACGGCCATCCCCTCGCGCTTTTGTTTACCCTTTCCTGTCAGCTTCGGCTGAGCGCGCGGGGCGGGCGGGGGAGGCCGCCACGGCCTGTGTTAGTTCACCTCACGCCATTGGCCGGGGCCGCCGCGAAGTCAGCACCCGCGTACGTGGCGGCGACTAATGCGCGAGAGCCCCGCCCGGCGACTTGTGCGTGCCTGTGCTCCGCGCGCTTATCGCATTGCCATTGCTGGCGTGGCGGCGAGGCGCGCGCGAGCTGCAAGTGGCATGGTGGCTGTTGGTGGCCTGCTGCCTGCCGACGACTACCTGGAAGGAAGAGGACGACGAGGAGTGGCCGAGTGGGAAGTCGTCGCGTGCGCAGTAACGCCGCACGGCGGCCGCGGGTGGTGGTTCCTCGATCGGTCGTACGGCGACCGTACGTACGCGCCGAGTACACACCATGTATCTCTGGCGAGAAAAAAAAATACATGCCGATTTTAATTACACACAGGCTTTCTTGAACCAGTCAGTATTATCCACCCCAACAGCAATGCATAAATTTCCACCATCCTTTGTTTCATTTTCCTGCTCAAATAAAGGTACGTAAACACGTACACAACTTGTAACCAAATTACTCCGAGAAGCACTGCGGCTTCGATCACTCGCTGACATTTATAGTAGTGCAAAATAAAAGTAAAACACAAGCACGTTGAAGCTTGAACCGCGTAGCCTGCGACGACGATGCGCCACTAGTAGCGACCAAAGATTTTAGCGACCAACTTTTCAACTGAATTACGTAAAAGTATGATTTTAGATTTTCATCACGCCATGAGACTCACATTTCAAAAAATAGAAACACCTTCAATACGATGTCGGATGAAACTTTTATATGTAAATTGTAGAACTAGATGAGATCTACTATTTTTATAGTTTTAATTTTTTTTCATTTGAGGACAGTAAGATGCTCGAAAAAATAATATAAAATTTCAAACCTATATTTTGTCGATCTGATGAGGTCTACAATTTCAAAAAATAGAAAACCCTTCGATACGATGTCGGAAGGGAAGAAATTTGAGTCCGCTTTTCAATATGATCTACAAATTTTAGTTTTATTTTTTCGAGCATTTTAGAACGTCAAGATGCTCAAAAAATTAAAACTAAAATTTGTAGCGTTCCAACATAGAAAAATTATCTTCATGAAACATCTTGAGGAGGGTTTTCGAATTTTGTCTCAGTTGGAGGTGTTTTTGACCGGTTTCATAGTTGAAGGTTGAAAATCATACTTTGGCGCAAGTTCAGGGTTGTAAAGTGTGCTTTACCCTAGATTTTACCATGAAGAAACTGCATAGAGAGCATGCGTATCAAAGGCCAAAGCCGCTTTTCAGCAGGTTCCACCCTGCTTCGATATGTATGCGGCGCAACAAAAGGCCGTGACTACTAACCACCCTGGAAGACCTCGCCGCAACCGCAAGAAGAACACAAAAAAAGGCATAGACAGGTCATTATTATAGATAGCAGGTAAAAAAAAAGGCGCAATGCAGCACGCGTTCCTTACGACAAGTCACAGCCGCCGCCGCCGGCACATTTCCGTCCTTCTCTCATCCGATACCACCGCCACCACCACTGATTAATCGACAGCAGCAGAGCAGGCGAGGCGAGTACCTCGTTCCCGGACGCCGCCATCGCTTTCCTCCGAATTGACAATTACCGAGGGGCACCGGGCCGCGCGCATGGGGCCTGACGACGACGACCCGATTCAGAGCGCTGCGCTGCGCTGCTCCGTCGTCTTCCATGCTTGGCCGTGGCCGCCCCCGGCGCGCCGCGGAACCGTGCAAGAAATCGGGCACGCGCGTGCGTTGCAAAAGGAGGCGAGGAAGACCGGGTCCGCCGTCGCTGCTGGTGTTAGCGGCGACGACATGCAGGGCAAATGGCTTAGATTAATTTCGATGTGAAGCGACCAATTAAACCTTGAAGGGTTCCAAGGAGATACCGTCATGCTCTCAACGGTTTCAGAACTTTCTTTCCAAAGTGGGGTCATCTTCAGAAGAGACTGCAGGATCCTGCGTGCCCTGTCTTCAGAAAAGACTATTGAAATTCAAGCCACCATCTCGAGTTTGGATTTGGAAATCTGTAAAGTTGCAATCATCAGCTGCAAGAACAAGCACGGAACTCGATCAGATGGAAGCCGTCCGAGGCTTGCCTTATGCAACACCACGCCAGCATGCACTGTGCAGTGCATACTTCATTCAAAAACCTTTCAGATACAGAAAGCTGGTTACCCCGAGAGACGAACTGCAAAACTTGTTAATTCACATACTATTAGTAGCATGAAATTGCTTTCCTCGATCTTATTTTGTATGTTCAAATTACTCAGAGTCCAGTCGTCCTGAAGCGTGGTATACAAATTTCTGTACTGTGAACTATAATCGCATATATCAACAAAACAAACCTTTAAAAAAATAATGATACAATTAAGACGTCCGAACGGACGTACGCCTCACTCTGCTCACTCCTGCACCCGAAAAAAATCTTATCCCTCGCTTCCTTCTCTCGCGCCCTGCCCCACCCCGACGCGCAGCCATGGCTGACTCCCTGGCCAGTGGCGGCGCATTCATCCACCCAGGCGTCCTCCTCCCCCACCCCGGCATCCTCACCCACCGGGAGCACCCAATGCCCGCGGATCCGGTGGCCCTCTCCCCCACCCTAGCGAGGTCCATGGAACAAGCGAGATCCATGGTAGTGGCACAGCGGTATTGCAGGAGAGTCGTGTAACACCCTCGGTGTTACACTGTACAGTCTTTTGTTAAAACATTGCATGAGCATTGTATTTATGTGTAAATGTGTGTAATATAGGGTGCAAAGCAATGTACGTAACTTGAAACGTTCATCGGAAACGTGAAACGGATGTTATATTTCATGTCGCGTTATATCACTTAGGGTTTAAACGAATTTTTATTGAACAAAAATACTATAGAATGCATGTACGGCGCTTTAAAAAAGTTTATAGCATAAGCTTCATAGGTGATGGTGAAATACTTACGGTCGAGAACGGGATTCACTAGCTAGCATGCTTAATAGCTTGGAAATCGAATTTGACGCGAAACCGATCGAGACATAGTCGAATTTCCTAAGTCGGAAAGCGCTTTGACGAAGCTAAGTTCGACAATTTTTGTAAAAGAATCGGGTTAAGTAATGGTAGGGTCTTAGGGTTTGCTTTAGTAGCTTGACATGCATCTCGAGTGTAAAATCGGTGGTTTAGCAACTAGATCATTGAGATGAATTTTAGAACGCTTTAAAAAGCGTGCAAGGCACGCGTTCCGCCAGCTTCAGCGTTTGGACGCGGTCACCAGGCCTCGGGTCGGCTCGACGCCGCAGCACTGGCTTGCCCAAGCACGCACACGCGCCCTACCACGCAGCCGCCGCAGCCGCCGACCGCCGTTGCCGCTACCGGCGCGCGATTCACTCACGACGCAGCGATGCCGCGCCGGCTGGGCCGCTCTGCCTCCACCACCACCGTCGCCGCGGGCTTCTGCCACTCGCCGATCCGCTGCCGCCCGCTTCGCCGTGTCGTCGTGCTGCTGCAGCGCCACGTCATCGCGATCGCTTCTTGCTAGCCACGATCCGCGCAGTGCCGAGTCACCCTCGTGCACTCGCTCAGCCACCGCAGTCACGTCCGCTTGGCCGTTCTGCCACCTCGCGCTCGCCTGCGCGGGACCGTGCGCGCGTGGCCGCACTTGGCCTGCTGCGGCCGGCACATGGCCCTGCCCACACCGTCGTCTTGCCACGCATGGGCCTGCCCCGCCTGCCTTGCCATCACATCCACGCTCGATGTGACGCTACGCTGCTACCTCTCCCCTGGCCGGCGCCGTCCACTACGGCGTATAGGCCCGAGCCGCCGTTGGCTTGCGAGTTATGGCAATGCGGCCAACCGTCCCTGAGCGCGTTTGGCTATTTCCCCAACGGCCTGTAGCACGTGCGCGATTGTGCACCGAGTTGACAGCCACGTTCCGCCACAGCAACGACGAGCCAAGCCATGCCTGCGTTCCCTTGTTTCCTCTATCGCCATGGTCGCTGGACCCGCGCCTTCAATTCGGCTTGGTGGAGTCGCCTTGGTCCAATTAACTTAGTCCACGGCTTCGCGGTGTAGTCAGCCGGCCACCCGACCCCATCGTGCAGTGATCCTCGCTGAGCCTTGCTCCAATTTGGAGCTTTCCTCTCGCCGGGTCGTAAAGTTTGTCTCGGCACGTGTCGACGGCAAGACCCCCAATCCAGAGCTGCTCATGTTCATTTCGTTGCACCGCCAGCTTCGCCTCCACCTACCCATCACCCCGCGTACCCTTGCCAAGTCGCTACCACCCTCTAGCCACCCCTGATGCAGCCTTGCCACCGTGGTGCACCACCGCACCGTCCGTGCGCATGCGGCCAACTTGGCTCGGGCCATCTCGATCGAACCACGACCTCATCTGGGTCCGTGGTGAGTACCTTGAGCTCGTGCGCTACCCCTACTGTCCCGGCGTTGTTGTAACTCACCGGAACGCCACCGCCTTGTTGCAGGAGCTCCGTTGCCGTGGACCGGCTTTACTATGGCGTCCCGGCTCACGCTTTTTTCCGCACAGTGTTTCACATTCGCACCTAGGCAGGTATCGGCTCCTTAGATAGGGCGAGGAAGGGCTAGTCTGGCCGGCGTAACCGCCCGGTGCCAGCGTCGGTGCGCACGCAGAGGGCCCGAGGGTATGGCCGTGGTAAAGAAGGAAAGGGGGAGGGGCAGAATTGTAAGATAGCTGACTGATGTAATAGTGCTGTGGACCTCAGTTGGATTCGGTATTAGAGAAAGGGCGTTTTAGCAAATATATCGACGCTCGCGGGCCTTCCCGTCGCGGGCTGTCGTCGCTTGGCTGGGCCACGCCCCCGTGTGGGCCGCACCGGTGGAGCGTGAGAACGCATGCGCGCCGAGTGGACGTGGGGCTACGCCGCGTGTAGTGGGCCACGTGGTGGATTCCACTTTCCTTTTTCTAGTGAATTAATAAAGGATTATTTAATTTAGTTTTGAGCTGAAGTTTGAAAAATTATAGTAAATTCTATAGATGTCCAAAAATAGTGAAACAAAATTTGCTAGGTTCACAAAAATGTTATCTATCTGTTAGTGTAGCTAGTTTACAGTTATCTATGATAATGATAGACTCATTAATTCATTTAGGAGAGCTTAGTATTATTTAGCTTAATATTTATAGGAATTTTTGTGGCAAATTGGTGATAGCTTTAGCCATAAAATTTTAACAGTAGGTTCATTAGATTATTATGTACTAACTATAATTTTTGTAGCCCTAGAGTAGATTGATAAATAGAGTAGCTAGTACTCCTTGTTTTATCATATATAGAGTAAATCGGTATTAAGAGTAAGAATACCTTTAGTTGCTAAGATAGTACATGTCATGTTTCATACTTGTTAGTGACAACAATAGGTAACTTAGCACCTTGGTCGGTAGAACTAGCTTAGTAGCTTGATAGGTGTATTCGTATTTTAAGAGTTGTTGTTGCTGTATTACTAAGTGTTGCATCATCATTTTATGCATGTAGATCACGAGTTGGTAGAGCTCGTGCCTGCGGACGAACAGGACTACGAGGAGATTATTGAGGAGTACGAGGAGGAGGTTCTCATATAGGAGGGAGCCCCGGAGCCGTTCGTTGCTGACTTTGTTGACACACCGCCTACCCAAGACAAGCCCCGGTATATAACCCCGGTATATATGATGTCCATTTACGTTACAGGCATTTTATGAAAATGACATGCATAGATATATCTACCTATGAGTCCTACTAGTATAGGTCAAGTAGCTGCTATGCTCAGGGTTTCGGTAGCATGAGTAACCTGCCGTTACTCATAATAGGTGATAATTATGATCACTCATGATAAAGTGGTGGAAAGGAAAAATGGAGACTAGGTAGGGATATGGTTTGGGTATTGGTGGGTGTAAGAGGTTGTGTCCTTGGGCCAACAGGGCATAGCTTGGTTACACTTTTCTCTGTCTGTGTCGGTTAAGGATCGGCCGTTGCATTGGGTTCTAGGCAAGTCACAGACTTATTATCCCGAGCACATACTTGGGCATGGGCGTAGGGAAGACTTGTTGCTCTCTTGTCGTGGGTTCCGGCTCTTTCTGGACCGACTGATTGGAGGCGGGGATGGTGGAGGTCTAAGCGCCGCACTGAGTTCGGGACTCAGGAGCGGGGGCTTGGAGTCCAAGTTTGGACGGGGACCTGGACCCCGTGACAGGAGAGTGATGGGTTGGTCCTGCTTGTGCTTGGGGTACAAGCGGGGCGTGTGTTTTTAGGGTACCCAGCTGGGGGCATTGATTTGCGAATCATCGGGCAATCCGGTATGGCTTGTCTACAGTCTAGCACCGTAGTAAGAACTGAGAGATGAAAGGTGATGAAATGGAACTGATTGTTCAACCCTTGCTTGAAAGTAGAACATGTGCTTACATAGAAAGGCGAGATAATAAATAAATCATGACTGTTAATAATAACATAAATAAGGATTCACTATTAGCATTGCTTTCTACAAAAAGAAACCCATCAACCCATAAAGCTTATCATATTCCTTGGAGTCGGGAAATTATTCCCACTAGTCGGATAAGTCTTGCGAGTATATTGTGTACTCAGGGTTTATTTACCCCTGTTGCAGGTTCAACTTGAGGAGTACCCGTTGTGTGAAGAATTCTTCTAGTGGGCATAGACGGATCCTTGTTCATTATCGATAGATGTTTATTATCATTCCAGCTGTTTAATATTCTGCACTCTGAATTTGGTACTGTAATAATATATTTCTAAGAACTCTAGATGTATGAAATAGATTAAGTATTGTAACTCGTTCTCATTATTGGATCCTTGGAAAAAATATGGACTTTTTAGGCTCTCCATTGTGGTGTGCCCGACGAAACCCGCCCGCTGTGGCATGCTTTTGTCATCGTGAGTCAGCCCATGCCATGGAGCTGCTGGCACAGGCTATCGGTGGCTTCGCCCGTGGAGGCCACGGGGGCAATGGTGGGGAATGGGGGGTTGCCCACGGTCCTAAGGGACCATGCTCTTATTAGGATTTCTTAAAGACGCACCCACCCACGTTCACACCGATGGCTGAGCCCCTAGATGCGGAGCATTGGCTTCGCATTCTGGAGTAAAAGTTTCTGTTGCTCACCGTGACCGATGAGCAGAAGGTGCGCTTTGCAGCGCAACAGTTGTTGGGGTCCACAAGTGTATGGTGGGATACATTCAATGCCATGCAGTAGGCGGATCATCGGGTGACCTGACAGGAGTTCACGGCGGCCTTCAGAGAGTATTATATTTCTAGTGGTGTTCTCAACAGAAAGTTGATAGAGTTTTGGACCTTCGGCAAGGGAGTATGTCCATGATGGACTATGTCAATAAGTTCAATCACTTGTCATAGTATGCTGGGACTCATGTTGATACATATGAGAAGAAGAGGGATCGCTTCTATCGCGGCCTCTCTTGCAGCCTACAAAAGGAGCTATATACTAGGAACTATCAGACCTTTGGGGCGATGATGAATGCTGCTATCGCCATGGAGGGCTTGCAGCGGGACTCTCAAGCAAAATGGAAGCACAAGCGGGTGGCTACTGGGTCTTCTAGTCACCCCCATGCCTAGAAAGTATATGTTGTCAGACGGGTGCCCTTTCAATTTTTGGGCAGGCATTCGTTTTGACAGCCTCAGCAGACTTTCTAGGCTCCTTCCACTTAGTATCGTGCACCCACTCAGTAGGTGCAACATCAGCAGCCCCAAGGACAGCAGGTCCCACCTCATCTGGGACAGGGAAAAAAGCCGGGTGCTTGTTTCAAATGTGGCAAGGAAGGCCACTATGCCCAGGAGTGTCTGCAAAACTAACCAGCCCAGTCTGCTCTACCATCAGCTAACTCTAGGCTAATCAAGCGGATAGTGATCAAGAAGAAAGTGCCAATCAACCGATCTAGACAGGTTAATTTCATGGAGACTGAGGAAATATTGTAAAATAAACCGGTGATGGTTGGTATGTTCACCATTGATTCCCATCCAGCTTATGTGTTGTTTGATTCTGGTGCATCACATTCATTCATAAGCATGAGATTTGCACACCGGCACAATATACCTCTTATGGCTATACCTTTTGCCTATAGAATCAGTACTCTGGGTGCGCAGATGTGCGTTAATACTCAGACGGACACAATGAGCTTGGTATTAGCCACTCACACTTACCGTCTCTAGTTCATGGTGCTGCCTGGGCAAGGCATTGATGCAATTCTAGGAATGAACTGATTGCGGGTATATGGGATAGTCTTGGATCTGAAGCAGAGAGTTGTCGAGTTACGATTTCCTTCTTTTGAGGATAGAATGTCTCTTCTTGTACCCTCAGATCCAGTCTTACCTATTGCTACTCATGCTGAAGCCTCTCCTGATCTTACCTCTATTCTTGTGGTATGTGAGTTCCTGGATGTTTTTTCTAAAGACTTGCCTGGGTTGCCACCGGGCAGAGATGTGGAATTCTCCATTGAGTTAGAGCCTAGTACTGCTCCTATCTCCTGACTCCTGTACCGCATGGCCCCGAAGGAATTGGCTTAAATGAAGAAGCAGTTGGAAGAGTTGTTGGAAAAAGGCTTCATCCGTCCTAGCTCTTCACCATGGGGTTGTCCAGCAATTTTTGTGAAGAAGGATGGCACTCTTCGGATGTGTGTTGATTACTGCCCTCTCAATATGGTAACCATTAAGAACAATTATCCTTTACCTCGTATAGATACTTTGTTCGATCAGCTAGCTGGTGCCAAGGTGTTCTTCAAGATTGACCTTTGTTCAGGCTATCATCAGATCAAGATTAGGCCGCAAGATATACCAAAGACAACTTTTTCTACTAGGTATGAGCTGTATGAATACCTAGTCATGCCTTTTGGTCTCACCAACGCTCATGCATTCTTCATGTACCTGATGAATTTAGTTTTTATGCCGGAGCTAGACAAGTTTGTAGTGGTATTTATTGATGATATCCTAATATATTCCAAGAACAAGGAAGAGCATACCCAACATCTTCGAATAGTCCTGGCTCAATTGAGGGAACACAAGCTGTATGCTAAATTCAGTAAGTGTGAATTCTGGTTAGATCGAGTGCAGTTTTAGGGCATGTTTTGACACCTGATGGTATCTCCGTTGACCCCAGCAAGGTGCAAGATGTGCTAAACTAGAAGTCTCTCAACTCAGTGCACCAGATTCGTCAGTTCCTTGGTCTAGCTAGGTACTATCGGCATTTCATTCTAGATTTCTCCAAGATAGCTTAGCCGATGACCAAGCTGCTCCAAAAAGAAGCCAAGTTTGATTGGAGCCCAGCCTATAAAGAAGCCTTCCAAGCTTGGAAGACATTTCTTACCACTGCTCCTGCCTTGGCCCAACCTAATATTGACAGACCTTTTGATGTATATTGTGATGCCTCGAAGACGGGGTTGGGATGTGTGCTTATGTAGGATGGGCGTGTGATAGCTTATGCTTCGAGCCAACTGAAAAAGCACGAAGTGAATTACCCCACCCATGATTTAGAGCTGGCTACTGTGGTCCACGCTCTAAAAATTTGGAGGCATTATTTGTTGGGCAACAAAGTACATATTTTTATAGATCATAAGAGCCTCAAATATATTTTTACTTAGTCTGAGTTAAATATGAGGCAAATGAGATGGTTGGAATTGATCAAGGATTATAACTTGGAGGTACATTATCACCCCAGAAAGGCCAATGTGGTAGCTGATGCCTTGAGCCGAAAGTCTTATCAGGTTGAAGAAACACCTTTGTCTCTCAACCATGCTAAGGTGCTAGCTCACATTGCCTTAGTCTCAGAATTGCATGAGCAGATTATTATGGAGCAAAGGCAAGATACTTTAGAAATTCCTCACATCAAGAAATTGATTGCCGAAGGGCGTGGTCCTAAGTTTAGTATTGATGAGCAAGGTGTAGTGAGATACAAGGACAGATTGGTGGTCCCATCAAATGAGGAGCTGAGAAGGAAGATTTTGAATGAAGCCCATCATTCCAACTTGTCTATTCATCCCGACAGTAACAAGATGTACCATGATTTGCGCCACTTGTATTGGTGGTCCAACATGAAGCAGGACATCACCAAGTACGCCGCGGAGTGTGACACTTGTGGGAGAGTTAAAGCAGATCATATGCGTACCCTAGGATATTTACAGGCCTTGCCCATTCCTGTTTGGAAATGGGAAGATATTTTCATGGATTTCATTGTGGGTTTACCCCGCACATCCAAGGGCTATGACTCTATTTGGGTCATTGTGGACCGCCTCACTAAGTCTGCTCATTTCCTTCCAGTGGACACTAGATATACAGCTAAGAAGTATGCTCAGATATATTTTGATCGGATTGTCACCCTGCATGGAACTCCCCTTACTATCATCTCTGATAGAGGGTCCATTTTTATCTCTTGTTTCTGGGAGCAACTTCAGTAATGTCTTGGTACTCGTCTCCTTAGAAGCTCAGCATATCATCCACAAACTGACAGCCAAACAGAAAGGGTGAACTAGGTACTAGAGGACATGTTGAGAGCTTGTGCCATTTCTTTTCCTGAGAAGTGGGATGAATGCCTGAAGTTAGCTGAGTTTTCTTACAACAATAGCTATCAGGAAAGCATTCGTATGGCACCCTTTGAAGCACTATATGGGAAGAAATGTAGGACACCACTGAACTGGGTTGAAGTGGGAGACCATGGATATTTTGGGCTGGATTTCATCAAAGAGTCTCGAGAGCAAGTAAGCATTATTTAGAGTCACTTGAAGGCAGCTCAGAGCCGACGGAAAGCTTATACGGACAAGCGAAGAAGGCCTTTGTAGTTTGCAGTTGGGGATTATGTGTACCTCAAGGTGTCTCCTATGAGTGGGGTGCATCGGTTTGGTGTCCATGGCAAGCTAGCCCCTCATTATGTGGGTCCTTACAAGGTTTTGGAGTAGTGTGGCCCAGTTGCTTATCGTCTCCAGCTTCCCGATATTTTATCTGCGGTACACAATATGTTTCACATATCACAATTGAAGAAATGTTTGTGGGTCTCTGATGAAGCTGTGAAAATTGAAGGGCTTCCCCTCCAGCCTAATTTGACTTATATTGAGCACCCTGTCAAAATCCTGGACGAAAAGGAAAGAGTGACAAGGAATAATGTGGTGAAGTTCTACATGGTGCAGTGGCAAAAACACTCAGAGGATGAAGCCACGTGGGAACAGGAGAGCTATATATTGAAGCATTACCCCCACCTTCTCTCTGGTTCGGATAGGCAGTGGTTTACATTGAAATGTAATTCTTACCTCTTTTCCCACACTAGACACATGAAATCTTGGGTCAAGATTTTGTTTTAGGAGGGTAGATTTGTAACACCCTCGGTGTTACACTATACATTATTTTCATAAACACTGCATGAGCATCATATTTATGTGTAAATGTGTGTAATATAGGGTGCAAAGCAATATACGTAACTTGAAACATTCATCGGAAACGTGAAACAGATGTTATATTTCATGTCACGTTGTATCACTTAGGGTTTAAACGAATTTTTATTGAATAAAAATACTATAGAATGCATATATGACACTTTAATAAAGTTTGTAGCATAAGCTTCATAGGTGACGGTGAAATACTTGCGGTCGAGAACAGGATTCACTAGCTAGCATGCTTAATAGCTTGGAAATCGAATTTGATGCGAAACCGATCGAGACTTAGTCGAATTTCCTAAGTCGAAAAGCGCTTTGATGAAGCTAAGTTAGGCAATTTTTGTAGAAGAATCGGGTTATGTAGTGGTAGGGTCTTAGGGTTTGATTTAGTAGCTTGACATGCCATCTCGAGTGTAAAATCGGTGGTTTAGCAACTAGATCATTGAGATGGATTTTTGGGATGCTTTAAAAAGCATGCAAGGCACGGTCCCGGTCGGCTTCAGCATTTGGACACGGTCACTAGGCCTCGGGTTGGCTCAGCGCCGCAGCACTGGCTTGCCCAAGCGCGCACATGCGCACCACCGTTGCCGCGCCCCGGGCACACGATTCACGCACGCGCGCGCACGCCGCACCTAGCGGGCCTGGCAGCTCTGCCACCACCACTGTCGTCATGGGCCCGCTGCCCTAGCTAGTCCACTGCTGCCCGCTTCACCGTGTCGCTGCCTGCGTGCGTCATGTTAACGCGCTGATGCTAGCCACGACCGCGTGTCCTGAGTCACCCGTGTGCAATCGCTCTGCCACCGCAGTCGCGTCCGCCTGGCTGCTCCGCCGCCTCATGCTCGCCTACGTGGGACTGTGCGCACGTGGCCACACTTGGCTTGCTATGGCCGGCACATGGCCCTACCCGCACTATCGCCTTGCCGCGCGTGGGCTTGCCTCGCCTACCTTGCCATCACATCCACGCTCGATGTGACACTACGCTGCTGCCTCTCCCCTAGCCGGCGCCATCCACTGCGGCGCATAGGGCCGAGCACCGTTGGCTTGCGAGTTATGGCAATGCGACCAACCATCCCTGAGCGTGTTTGGTCGTTTCCCCAACTGCCTATAGCACGTGCGTGATTGTGCACCGAGTTGACAGCCACGTTCCGCCACGGCAGCGACGAGCCAAGGCATGCCTGCGTTCCCCTATTTCCTCTATCGCCATGGTCGCTGGACCCACACCTTCAATTCGGCTTGGTGGAGTCGCCTCGGTCTAATTAACTCAGTCCATGGCTTCACGGTGTAGTCAGCTGGCCACCCGACCCCATCATGCAAAGATCCTCGCTGATTCATGCTCCAATTTAGAGCTTTCCTCTCATCGGGTCATTAAGTCCGTCTCGGCATGCGTCGACAGCAAGACCCCCAATCCAAAGTTGCTCGTGTTCGTTTTGTTGCACCGCTAGCTTCGCCTCCACCTACCCATCACCCGGCGCACCCTTGCCAAGTCGCTACCACCCTCTTGCCACCCCTGACGCAGCCTTGCCACCGCAGTGCACCACTGCACCATCCGTGCGCATGCGGCCAGCTTGGCTCAGGCCGCCTCCGATCGAACCACCACCTCGTCTGGGTCTGTGGTGAGTACCTTGAGCTCGTGCACTACCCCTACTATCCCGACGTTGTTGTAACTTACCGGAACACCACCGCCTTGTTGCAGGAGCTCCGCTGCCGTGGACGGGCTTTACTATGGTGTCCCGACTCGCGTTTTCTTCGCCCAGTGCTTCGCATTCATGCCTAGGCAGGTATCAGCTCTTTAGATAGGGCGGGGAAGGGCTGGTCTAGCCGGCGTAACCACCCGATGCCAGAGCCATTGCGCTGGTGCGCGGGGGGGTGTGAGGGTATGGCCGTGGTAAAGAAGGAATGAGGGAGGGGTGGAATTGTAAGATAGCTGACTGATGGAATAGTGTTGTTGACCTTGGTTGGATTCGGTATTAGAGAAAGGGCGTTTCAGCAAATATACCGGCGCGCGCGGGCCTTCCCGTCGTGGGCCGTCGTCGCTTGGCTGGGCCTCGCCCCCGCGTGGGCTGCGCTGGTGGAGCGTGAGCGCGCGCGGGCGTCGAGTGGACGTGGGCTACGCCGCGTGTAGTGGGCCGCGCGGTGGATTCCACTTTCCTTTTTCCAGTGAATTAATAAAGGATTATTCAATTTAGTTTTGAGCTGAACTTTGAAAAATTATAGTAAATTCTATAGATGTCCAAAAATAGTGAAACAAAATGTGCTAGGTCCAAAAAATGCTATCTATCTGTTGGTGTAGCTAGTTTACAGTTATCTGTGATAATAATAGACTCATTAATTCATTTAGGAGAGCTTAATATTATTTAGCTTAATGTTTGTAGGATTTTTTGTGGCAAATTGATGATAGCTTTAGCCATAAAATTTTTACGGCAGGTTCATTAGATTATTATGTACTCACTGTAATTTTGTAGCCCTAGAGTAGATTGATAAATAGAGTAGCTAGTACTCCTTGTTTTATCATATATAGAGTAAATCGGTATTAAAAGTAGGAATACCTTTAGTTGCTAAGATAGTACATATCATATTTCATACTTGTTAGTGATAACAATAGGTAACTTAGCACCTTAGCCGGTAGAACTAGCTTAGTAGCTTGATAGGTGTATTCGTATTTTAAGAGTTGCTGTTGCCGTATTACTACGTGTTGCATCATCATTTCATGCATGTAGATCATGAGTTGGTAGAGTTCGTGCCTGCGGATGAACAAGACTACGAGGAGATTATTGAGGAGTACGAGGTGGAGGTTCTCGTACAGGAGGGAGCCCCGGAGCCATTCGTTGCTGACTTTATTGACACACCGCCTGCCCAAGGTAAGTCTCGGTGCATAACCCCCTATTTTTGAATGATTATATATATATATATATATATATATATATATATATATATATATATATATATATATATATATATATATATATATATATATATATGATGTCCATTTACATCACAGGCATTTTATGGAAACTATATGCATAGATATATCTACCTATGAGTCCTACTAGTATAGGTCGAGTAGCTACTATGCTCAGGGTTTCGGTAGCATAAGTAACCTGCTGTTACTCACAATAGGTGATAATTATGATCACTCATGATAAAGTGGTGAAAAGGAAAAATAGAGACCGGGTAGGGATATGGTTTGGGTATTGGTGGGTGTAAAAGGTTGTGTCCTGCGGCCAGCAGGGCATAGCTTGGTTACACTTTTTCCCTATCTGTGTCGGTTAAGGACCGGCCGTTGCATTGGGTTCTAGGCAAGTCATAGACTTATTTTTCCCGAGCACATACTTGGGTATGGGCATAGGGAAGACTTGTTGCTCTCTTGTTGTGGGTTCCGGCTCTTTCTGGACCGACTGATTGGAGGCGGAGATGGTGGAGGTCTAAGCGCCGCACTGAGTCTGGGACTCAGGAGCGGGGGCTTGGAGTCTAAGTTTGGACGGAGACCTAGACCCTGTGATAGGAGAGTGATGGGTTGGTCCTGCTTGTGCCTGGGGTACAAGCGGGCATGTGTTTTTTGGGTACCTAGCTAGGGGCATTGATTCACGAATCGCTGGGTAATTCGGTACGGCTTGTCTACAGTCTAGCACCGTAGTAAGAACTGAAAGATGAAAGGTGATGAAATAAAACTGATTGTTCAACCCTTGCTTGAAAGTAGAACAGGTGCTTACATAGAAAGGCGAGATAATAAATAAATCATGGCTGCTAATAATAACATAAATAAGGATTCACTATTAGCATTGCTTTCTGCAAAATGAAACCCAGTAACCCATAAAGCTTATCATATTTCTTGGAGTCGAGAAATTATTCCCACTAGCCGGATAAGTTTTGCGAGTACATTGTGTACTCAGGGTTTATTTACCCCTGTTGCAGGTTCAACTTGAGGAGTACCTGTTGTGTGAAGGATTCTTCTGGTGGGCACAGACGGATCCTTATTCATTATCGATAGATGTTTATTATCATTCCACTGTTTAATATTTCATACTCTAAATTTGATACTGTAATAATATATTTCTAAGAACTCTGGATGTATGAAATGGATTAAGTATTGTAACCCGTTCTCATTATTGGATCCTTGGGGAAAAATGTGGACTTTTCGGGCTCTCCCTTGGGGTGTGCCCAATAGAACCCGCTCATTGTGGCTTGGCTTCGGGGTGCTTAGTGTCTGGTGGAAGACGAGCGCCTCTGTAAGTGCATTATTTTAGGCGGTTCTGCCACAAGTCGGTGGCTCTCCCCCACCCGAGGCGGGCGCCTCTCTCACCCTGGCGACTGGGCTCACTACTACACAAAATCTTTTACGTGGCGTTTAGCTTTGGAGCTCTAAGGCGGGCGAGTCAAGCCCGCCTCCATTATTCGATGATAGGGCAGCCAGCCCAGCGCCCGCCTCAGTTAATCATTAACGGAGGCGAGACAACCTTAACGCCCGCCTCGGTTAATATAGATTAACCGAGGTAGTTATTGTAACGCAACCGCCTCCGTTAATATATTAACCGAGATGGGCACCGTAAGCCAACCGCCTTGGTTAATCAATTATTTTGGGTGGCGGTCGTTATAAGCGTCCGCCTCCGTAAATCGATTTATGGAGGTCGGCGTCTTAAGATGTCCGCCTCGATTAATAATTGCAACGAACAATAATTCATAACTTTTCATATAAACTCGGATGAAGATAAACTTTATATCAAAATTATAGCTCTTGACGAGTTCTACAACTTTGTAGTTGAAATTTTTTTATATTAAAACTATTTAGGGTCCAAAAATATTGTTGAAAGTGCACATATTTTTGAAATTTAAAATTTAAAATTATCAAACGATCTCAGATGTTGACATGGTCTATACAAAAGTTACAGTTCTCAGGCTAATGTTGTTTTGTTGTGAGAGAAAAATACTATATCATGACTGATAAACATGGTTGATACGATCAAGCGAACATGATGTTTGTAATTGAAATGTTTTTAATTTGAAGATATTTATTGTCCTAAATATGTGTTTGAAGGTTATAGATTTTGAAATTTAAAATTTTGAATTCCTAAACGATCTCAAATGTTCACATAGTTAATACAAAAATTCTAGTGGTAGAGCTGATCTACATGTTTGATATTGACAAGTTTTTTGTTTAAAGTGACCTAGAGTCTCAAATATGCGTTTAAAATTCACATGTTTTGAGACTCAATTTTTTGAAATTTTCAAATTATCTCTGATGGAGATACATCCTACACAAAAGTTGTAGTAATTGACAAGATTTGAAACTTTGTAGTTAAATGTTATTTCATTTGAGTTCATTTAGTAGCTAAAATATCCAATATAAGATTACAAAATATTGATATAAAAGATAGCATATTATATATAAACATGAATGAGTGTGTGGTGCAGTGGTAGAGACGCGGTAGTGTTGAGCGCCAGGTCGTGGGTTCGATTCTCCAAAGTCGCAAGTTTTCTAGGTTTCTAGAGAACTTTAACGGAGACGGGCATTTTAAGACATCCGCCTCAGTTAATGGCAGACACCTTAAGATGCCCGCCTCCGTTAATTGATTAACCGAGGCATGTGTTAATCTGCATTCACCATGACCTTTGGACAGAGGAAGTTGCAATGCCCGCTTCCGTTAATAAAAAACGCCCGTCTCGAAAAAGATTTGTGTAGTAGTGGCTCCCCCACCCCGGGCGGCCATGGCGCTTCCCGTCCCCCATCCCCCACCATCGCCGCCAAGCCAAGCCCGGTGCCATTAGCGCTGGTGGTGGTAGTGCTCGCGCGCGCCGCTGGTGCTAGTGCTGGGTGGTGCTCGCGCGTAGCCAGCTCCCACCCCATCGGCCGAAATCGACCAGCCCGGGCCTCTCTCCCCCTATGTTGCAAATGTACGTTTCAATTATTTCAGACGTTCCAGAGGTATGTTTCAATAGTTTCATATAGATATTGCAAAAGTAGATCAGGGGATGTTGTATATTTTACAAGTGTTTCAGAGGCATGTTGCAAGCATTTGTTCAAACTATTTCATCTGTTTTTAGACGTATGTTGCAAGCGTTTTGATCTGGATGTTGCATATGTTTTCACACATATGTTGCAACAGTATATTCCAAAATATTTCTTCTATTTCAGTCTTCTGTTGCAACAAGTGTTTTCATGTTGCAAGTGCTTTTATCTGGATGTTGCATATGTTTTCACACAATATGTTGCAAGTGTATGTTCCGAATGGTTCACCTGTTTTAGACGTATGTTGCAAGTGTTTTATCTGGATGTCGCATATATTGCAGTGCCCATACACATATGTTGCAAGCGTATGTTGTAATTATTTCATCTATTTCAGACGTATGTTGCAGCAAATGCTTTACATTGCAAGTGTTTCATCTGCCGTGCGGCTAGGGGGCGCAGGCAGAGGTGGTCCCTCGGACGCAGTGGTCCCCGCTTGTGCATGAGAAGCGAAGCGGGCGTGCTAGCAGGCACGGAGCACAAAGCTGTATCTATGGGCGTGGCAGCAGGTGTGGAGGACAAAGCTACATCCATGCTCGGCTACTCTCTCTCTCTCTCTCTCTGTCTCTCTCTCTCCGTATTCCAAATTGATGCGGCCGGTCAGCACACCATCATGCGCCAGCAGCAGCATACGGGCAGCAGGAGTGCACAGTCAGGCGTGGCTTGTCGCTGCTGCTCCTGATGGCAGCGGGTGCGATAATTCCCTCCGCAAGCGTGCACGGTCAAATCAGGACCCAGCGGCAGAGGCACAGGGAAGGAGCACGCATGAGCGCATCAATCTAGCAAACTATAATAGTGGGCTTGACCAAAGTGTTCTTAAAGGGAGATTGAGTGCCAGTAAGGTTGACCAAAGTGTTCCATGAGCGTAGAGATGCAAACATAGTGAACAATAATTGTGGACTATTTACTGTGCAATAGAAGAGTGTTAGAGACCAGAGAACATCTGTTCCTGGAATGAAATTTTATCAAAAGATGCTGGCAGATTCTAGGAATCTCTTAATTAGCAATCGGATTTGTGCAAAGCATGCTAGAACAGGTTTCCAACATGCTTTCGTCATGGAGATCTTCATAATCGCAGCATCAGAAGTTTGGAAATTGACGAATGGCAAGATTTTTTAATGGTAGGCCTAACATCAGGCTCTGGACTGCTGTGAAGTTCAGGGATCTATCTAGCCATGCACTCATGCTACACTTACACAGGGTCAAGGAAGACATAAGGCCTCCTATTTTTTAATGGCTAGATAGTACTTTGTGAAAAAGATTGTAACGCCTCAGTTTTGTTTTTTTGTCATGTATATATGCATTGTATAAGGATGCCTTTTCCCCTTTCATATATTTTAAACAAAAGCAAAGTCAATTTCAGACCAACAAGTGCGGAACTAAACTGAGATTGGAGATTGGCAGCAGAATTGAACACAAATGTAGCATATTCTGTAGATTGTAATAAAGGATAATTGGGTTATACTATGTCTGACGACAGTTATACACACTAAAAGATGATTTCATTAGAGCTTATTAAGTTACTAACTTAATTTCCTCGAATTCGAGATTGTAGACAGACTAACTTCAGTGTGCTGTACCAATAGTAGCTACAGAAAATAAACCGTGCAATTTGCATCAAACATTAAAATTTTAGTGATTTTGTGATGTGAAATCAAGTACTATCATTGCTAAGTAGCAAGAATTGACTGAAACAGTCGTAACCTAGGTATAGCTGAGAATGTAGAAGATTGCATATTAGTCATACCCACAAAAACAGTACAATCAAGGTACCAACTCATAGTTGTAGGCTAAACATAAATACAAGATTATTGTTGTGTACATCAACACCTATTCTAGGCACAAGAAAGAGGCCAGCCATGCCATTACCAGACACAGAGCAGCACAGCCAGGCAATGTGTCCAGTCGAATAGGTGGCATGGTCGTTTGAGAGGTCCTTGTTTGGTTTTGGTAATTGAGTGACAACCTAGGTGGATCAATTGTGTTTAATTTGAGATATATAGGTGATTAGTCCACAGGTACATCATATGTGAGCAACCTTTGCCATGGAGGTGAAATGGCATGGAGATGTTGCAAAGCTCACACATGTGATGAAGGAGCTCATTGCATATGAGACATGACATGGAGTCATGTGATTAAGGTAGAGAAGATCAAGACAAGACTTGGCTCGATGGACCGGTTGCAAGTTTGAAGGATAAGTTGAGTAATGACTTGGCACCGATGGACTGAAGCAACGGTAAAGAGTAAGTGAAGTTAAGATCGATGAACTAATATGGTCACATGATGATATGAAGTGGATCATATCATTTGGTGATTGGTTGGTGCATATGTTGCATCAACAATGGAGGAGATGGAATGTAATGCGCAAGGCAAAGGTATAACCTAGGGCATTTCATTTCACCGGTCATAGGCGTGTAGAGAAGTTGATGACTAGGTTTAGGATAGATGGTCGTACTATCAAGAAGGGATAAACTTATTTGCATATCGGTCATCTAGTACCACTTGAGTGATCTAACTTTACGATGTTACTAGGATCGAGTGGCGTGGTGAATTAATTGATTAATCCTTTGAAAAATGTTTGTGAAAATGCTAACACACTTGCACTTGGTGGTGTATACTTGGTGGTGTTGGCACATTTGCAAAGGAGAAGTTGTTGGAGTTGAATTGGATCAACTTGGAGGAGAGAGAGGTTTTTCGGTGTACTCCAAACTATAGGATGGCTCTTGAATATGCAAGTGGGTTGTGTATCCCTCTGAATAAGCTTTCCAAAATGTCCAAGATCATCGAAATCGGAGTTCAGAGCTAAAAGTTATAGCCATTTTAGCGCTGAAAGGTTTGTGACCGAACTCTGTGACTGGACACGTCCGGTCAGTACCTGTGAGTCCGATCAGTGTTTTTAACACGTCCAGGAGCGACCGGACGCACGGATAGTCCGGTCAGTGATGACCTGATGCGTCCTGTCATCAAAAGAGCTCTCTAGAACCTCTCTGGAAGTGACCGGACTCTGGGAGAGTCGAGTCCGGTCATAGGAGAAAAGGGGGTCTGGTCAGTTGTGCAGAAGCGCATTGGTGACCAGACTCGGCCTCGGCCCGTTCGGTCGCTGGACCTAGGCGCGTCTGGTCAGGAGTATACGCGGGTGGGAGCTAGCCGTTGGCGAGCAATGGTCATCTTCGAACGGCTAGTACACGTGGCGCACGAGGAGCGATCGGACTCTGGACCGGACTCTAGACCGGACTCTAGGGTGAGTCCGATCAGTGCGCAGAAATCAGGATGAAGGGGGTAACGGCTATAAAAGGAGTGTGTGGCCGGCCTTGGCACATGCATAGCACCCTTGGGACTTAGTCTCCATGCTTGGGGAGTGCTAGGAGAGCCTTAACTCACTTATGCACATAGTGGTTGCATCCGATTGCGAGTGAGTGTGATTCTAATCCGATTGCATCGTGAGGTTACATCGAGTGGCACTAGATGATCAAGTTGCAAGCCGGTGGTGCTAGCTACTCTTGGAGGTTGCCACCTCCTAGATGGCTTGGTGTCTTGTTACTCTATTGAAGCACGCGAGAAGATTGTGCGGTGCTCCGGAGGAGGATTTTTGAGGGGGATTGTGCTCACCCCGCGGGGATCGCGAAGAGTAACTCTAGTTGAGTATGTCATTGAGCTACCCTCACTTTCGGGGTAGGTTCCTGCGGTGCCCGACGTGTGGGCTAGGCGAGTGATGCCAATTAGCCGCCGAACCACCAAGTGAGCGATCGACACAACAAGGACGTATCTTGGTGGTAACCAAGTGAACCTTGGGAGAAAATCACTGCGTCAACATTGTCTTCATCATCTTCTCGGTGGTTTGCATTCCGTGAAACACAAGCTTGTATTACTTTCATATATATTGTGCTTGTGTAGCTGCTCTTGTGACTAGTTTAGCTTTAGTAGCTTGCTAGTTGCCTTCTTGCTTGTGTAGCATAAGTAGCTCCCTTGAGTGGCTCATTTGGTTTTAGTAGCCTTGTTAGTCACATTGTTTAGTTTGTGTAGCTAAGTAATTTGTGCTCTCTAATTTGGCCTGTGTAGCCTTGCTATTGAGCATTGCTAGTAAGCTTAGGTGGTTTTGTGCTTTTGCTTACTAGATTGTGTATGAGCTCCCTCGGTTGTGTGAAATACTAGTTGCATAGGTTTGTGTGACCTTGCAAGCTAGATTGGTTAGGTGAGCTCTAGCTAACCCGACACCTTAGTTGCTTGTTTAGGATCTTTTCAAGGTGCTTGATAACTTAGATAGAGGGGTGTAGTCTTAGCTAGACCGATAGTTTTAATTCTGCACTTGTATCGGTTAGCCGGCGTGATTAAGTTTTAGAAAGAACTATTCAAACCACCCCCTCTAGTCCGCCATCAAGACCCTACATCGTTAGACGAGGATATTTGTTTTTAAGTTTGGCTTTTTAGCTTCTTAGGTACTTTAGATATCTAGAGACTGATTACCACAGTTGATAGGAGTTTGGTCTGATTAGGAGGTAAGTCAAGAGTTTGTTGCTTGAAAGACGTGTGTGCGTGTGTGTGATTACAGACAAGCTAAGCTAGCCTCTATCCCCTTCTCCTTACTCTGCCTCTTTATTGTGACACCTCTCACAGTTTCCAAGTCGTGGCCAAGAGGGACCAAGGCCTAAGCCGACTACCACACACGACTACGCCATCCTCCACGCACTACATCCCTGCTCATAACACCTGATGATCATGCAGAAGTACATAACATAGAGGTGAAGACAAAACTAAAAGTTGAAGTACAATACGGATGTGGTTTACACTGTGAAACAGCTGAACCTGTGCTGTGTAAGCACAGAAAAATGGTGAGTAAAATCAAACGTATAATTAGCTACAGCCTACAAAAGTAACACCATAACATGGACAATCGAGCATATATGTCAGATTAAGTTCCAGTGCAAGATAATGGGCTAAAACAATCAAGCAACATGGATACTGTACCTGAACATTGCGGTTGCCTATCATCGCAGCCATTGCGATTGGGATTTTCAATAATTGGCCAAACAGAATATTGTACTGTATTTCACAATCTAAGTTTTGTTAGTTTATTAAGTTTAGTGGTCCTACAAAGTTGAATAGAAAGCACATCTTTGTTGGTCCTTTGGCTGTCAAACAGGAACACTTTGGGTTCACATGCTCAATATATATCTTCAGTACAAGAGCTGAAATGTTTGCCGATTACCTAAATATTTAAGATGTTGATATGCAACTTGATGAAATAGATACATATGAAAGATTATACCAAGCTAAAAGGACTAAGTAGAAATAACTATAGAGATGATTCTTAATATGAGTACCACCATCTGAAACTGGACTTTTATACCTATCCTTTCAGAGGTCACGAATTGAACTTTTCAATCTAGCCGAGTGTGATGAGTGTGATCCAACAGCCCCAATTGGTCAATGTGAAACTGAATTCTCCAATGGACTCGAACACTCCATCATGATGCACAGGTACAACAGAAGAGGGCTCACCACCTAGAAGTCCATCTGCAGCCACTTCTTGTAGTAAACGCAGGTGCTCGGCGAGATGACCCCCTCCGGTGAGCACACATCAATCCTGGGGCAAACCCCACAAGGAATTCCCTCCATCGTCCCTCCCTGCGGAGCCCCAATCACCTGCCGGTAGCACATTGTGCTGGCCCTGAGGGCCATGAACTCTCCCGTGCCGGTGCTCTTGACCTCCTCGAGCACCTTATCGAGCACCATGGTCTTGATGATATCCCTGATCTTGTCGATAGTGTACACGGCCCTGGGGTCGTCCTTCAGAATGCCGTGGTGGATCATCTGGACAGTTGCGGCGCCGAGCCTCTCGACCTGCGCCTGGCAGCAGCGGCGCGTGGTGGTTACGGCGTCAGTGTCCAGGCGGCCATCGTGGTACCAGGTGCCGCCGGTGATCTCGGCGGAGGGCTGGAAGTCGGTGGCCATGAAGATCTTCCTGCTGCGGTGGCGCACATCGCTGACCTCCTTGAGGAGCCCTGCCCCACAAGGGTGCGCACGACCTTGGTGGCGATGTTGGGGCCCATCAACAACTTCTTGCGGATGTCCAGCATCCACATGCCCTTGTTGCCCGCCTCGAAGATGAGCTTGTACGCTAGGCGCTCCTGGGTGGGCAGTTGGGCGAGGATCGTCGCCGAGATGGTCGGCTGCTCGGAATCGGGGGTGGGTTTGGAGGGTTCGGACTGCTGGGCGTCAAGTAGAGGCTTTGAGGAAGGAGAGGGCTCCTCCGGCGGCGGCGGCGGGCGCTTTCGCGGTGGCATGGCGCAGGTAACGAGGGGTTGGCGGCGGCGGCGCAGGGCAGGGGAGCACAACTGCAAAGGAAGGAAGAGGAAGGAGGTTTTTGCTCCTGGGCTGCTCTTGGGCTTTTACGTGGGGTTTCGATTCCCATTGGTGATGTCAAAAGTATTTTTTTTTATCATGTCAAAAGCATTTTTAGCTGTAGCATTTTCCTTTTCTAATCGCAAAATCTAACCACTGTCCTCAAATATAAGAGATCTAAATTTATCCCTAAGTCAAATCAAACTATGTAAAATTCAACCAGAATTATAGATAAGAATATTAATATCTATTGAATCGAAGATGTAAGTTATGAAATATACATAATTTTAATATCTATTAATATCTATTCAACCAGAATCATAATGTATCCATAGATGATAAAGTACATGTCACTTAATTTTGCCAAACTTCTTTTAACTTTGCCCAAGTTTATGAAAATGCATTAACATCAACAACATCTAATTAGTTTCATTTTATCCATTAAATAGCCCTAACTTCTTTTAACTTAGCCCAAGTTTATGAAAATTTATAACATCGACAACATCTAATTAGTTTCATTTTATCGATTAAATATTTTTTGATAGTGCATTTATTTGAACTTCTAGAGTGATATATCTATCTAACAACTAGTTAAAATTTAGAGAAGTCTGACTTCAAATAAAACTAAAATGGACTATAATTTGGAACTAATGGAGTAGCAAGCCAAAAACTGCTTTTCTTTGATAATCACAATCAGTAGCAACACCCAATCATAAACTCAGTAAATGATTGTAGATCAGCAAAAATACATGATCAATTCACAATAGTGAATAAAATCAGTTCAGTTCTGTCTCATGGTTGTGCAAATCAGTTCAGTTCTGTCTCATGGTTGTGCTGGGATTCTAAGATTTAACATTTCCACCATTTTACAGTTGTTAGGAACCCTGAATTCATACAAATTACTGAATATACGACAGGGAGATTGAGATCCCAGTCTCATCTCCAGCAAATGTAAGTCTAAAATTGTGACGAATTAAGGCATCAGATGTTGCACATTCGCCCTGTCATTTGGCCGCCTGCTCTATCACTGTTACTTTGCTCCACCTATCTGGCTCCTCATCTAGTTTGGTTTGCTCTGCCCGGATCTGGTAACTGTCCTGTGCATTGTTGCCCTGAAGAGGTGGCAACGAGAACATACTGACAGTTGAACTCTTGCTCCGGATCTCCTTCAGTGACCTAAGGGCCGCGACGGTGCTCTTCATGTACATACTCTCCATGTACTCAATCTCATCTAACTCTGGAATGCCACCACCATTTACCAAGGAAGAACTTGGCTTTGCCAGCTTCTTTTCATCATTACTGTCTCCTTTTACATCTTCACTTGATACAGATGCCTCACTAACCGGAAGGAGCTGCTCCAGCATGGCTTCACACTGCTTCACAAGCTTGTACAGGAGATCAGTGGTGAAGAAAGGCTGCTGAAGAACTTTCTGGATGAAGGGCAGCCGGATCAGGGCTCCAGTTCTCTTGTCGTATTTCTTGAGAATCTTAACCAATCCTGCAAATGGCAACACGGTAAAAAACCATAGTGATGATGAAAGATCTAAATAGCTAAGGTATCAAGAAAGTGATCCATGAGCATAAGTGGTACAGACAAGCTAGAAGGTCGACAACACTGATTTGACACAGAATACAACCAACAGAATTACCATAACAATGCAGCAAGCATGCCAACTATACTAAATTGATTGTAATCAGTTTCTCCAAGACCATCATATTCTAGGCAGAACTCTCACAAAAATGCTTCAAATTCCAAATAATATGTGATTATCAGATTTCTATTTTCATGAAACCAAAAATGTATGAACTACAAAATCAGCAGACAACAAATTCTACTGAACGCAAATTACATAAGTTTATTTTTTTATTAGCTGGTACATGTGGAAAATGTCCCTGTTGTCAGCAAAAACTTATGTTGTCTTTCTGTATTCCTGTTTGTCAGCAGAAAATTATATTGTCTTTGTATGGTTAGAAAGGGGCTATGACTTCTGAAACAGCATAGCCAAATTATACCTAATCATGTGCACCACTAGTGAACCTTAATTCTCAGGAAATGGCCTATGATAGCACGCTGTAAAGGAAAACAGCAAAAACTTATATTGTCTTTGTATGTGCACCACTAAAGGTGCCATTGATCAACTGAAATGCATAAACCATCATATACTGGGAAAAGATGATAAAAAAGAACAGTTTGGATGTTCCTATTCACAAAAGTATGTGAAATGGACTAACAAAAGAAGTAAAAATCAAGCAACAGAAATGAGTCACGTAATTACAGAACACAAATAGTAAAGCATTCAAGTACAGATATCCCACAACAAGAAAGAAACTGATAAGTATAATGTTTATATTAAACAGCTTGCAAGATTAAATCACCTTGTTATTATATTCCACAAAAATAAGAACCTAAAAAGTTGTTTCGCCTTTAATGTCACAGTATATAATCAGAAAGCCAACGAAACTTCATCTAGATTCAGATGCAATTTAATAAACTAGACAAGTCACCTGATCCAAGATAAGAGTGACTCAAACAACTGGCTCTAAGCAGACGCTTGAACACTACGAGTCTGATTGGTTGCCTGCATACCCAGGCCCCCGTAGTACAACTCGTCCATGTTTGGTTACCTGCACAAGCCCATGTGCAGGCTAGCACTGTCCTCAAAGCAAGCCCAGCCTGCATCCCACAATTCAGCCAAATCCTATGTATCCAGCTATGCATCCTCCCTCCCACACCCGCTCTGCATCCCAAGGCTCAGTCTAGCCACTCATGCAGGAAACCAATCATGGATAACACTATACAACTTCCTATCCAGACAAACCAAACAACAACAAATTGTGTTGCCTTATCTAGGTTAAGGGTATGCTCCATAACCTCTAATGCAATGCAATACTAATGTGAGGAACCAATCAAACCCTACAACAGAAGGAATGCATATAATGAACCTTACGCAGAGTCAAATTTATAGGGGAAAATTGTTCCCTGCTACACTGAAACCACGCTCCATTCAAGTAATCTTTAGTTAAATGGACACATCAGAAGAGAGAAAATTTGCATACATGTGGGAGAGGGAGTTAGTGGCACTGGCACACTTTTTGGACATCGATGGATCTCTAGTGGATGATTCATAAATCTGATGCATCACTCTAAAGGCAACAGGAGCAGCCAGCTCAAAGGCTGATATTATGGTGAGTGGTCAAACCGCATCCACTGAAACCATTATGCTCCAAAACATGATGACAAGAGTAACTACTCAGTACCTTTAGTTCATGACAGCTCGCAAAATTGGACTTTATGAGAGTAGCCTACCAGTATAATACTAGCAAACCAATCTTGCACTGCAGGTGACGTCATAGCAGTCAAATGCATCTCAGCCAAGCAGAATGAATCTCAGCTTAGTTAATGAAGCTTGCAAAAATGGCAATACTAGAACAGAACCACATGACCATTACCTTAAATATCTATCTATTTATTTCAAAAAACAAGAACACCTAAACTGAAAAAAAAAATCCACAAAAATTCAAATTGCAATATAACACCAATTATATGGCCAAAAAAGGTTGAGTTAGTGTATATTCATGAACTCACGAGACACGAATTGAAACAGAACAGGAAAGTTACTGCCTGATCTTACTGTCTAAAACAAAGCCCACTATAACAATGAAACCTAAGATGGTGCAGGAAAAATATCTTGACAGTAAACAACAAGAATTAATTCATAGCATAAGGAAGACAGTTTTTCTTCTGAGATTAAATACAGTTACTATAAAGGCAAAGATAACACCTAGGCACTTAACAGTAAATCAAAACAGCACAGGGAATTTTTTTGTCCTACTAATCTAATAAAAATTGAGTAATGCACTACAGTCCAAGATAGCATCCATTAGTTAATCCCAATCCGAGCAAAGAGCTCCGCACAACATGTTAACTTTCAAACATGTCACATGTGTGACTGTATGGTGACTATCAAAAAGAGAGTGCTGTTTTTCTTTCAATTGTTTACTATTTTTACAAAAAAAAAATAGTATCACCAAACTGAATATTATATTAACCGTTGTCTCGCCACGAGTGTTCCGAATCAAACATGTGCTTTTCTATTGTGTATAACATCTGGGTACAAACTAAATGATGTACTTGCACTCATGTACGAGATATAGCTAATTTCTCGCGAGCTATCAACACACTTACCGCAGATCACAATTTCTCGGCATAGATTAATTTTTAGCAACATTACTTCATCAATAGCGAGGATAAATGGACTCTTGCCATAGTCACTAGTATGCATACTCAATGACAGCAACAAGAATTCCCACTTGCTGACAAGCAACACAGAAAGTGGTCTCTTTATTTGACCCATGTTACCTATGGCAAACACTGGTGGTTAACTCCACGAATCTAGATGCTTTATCCCCAATTCACAGCACACTCCAGTCTAAATTAAACTTACCAGGAAGAGATAAAACAACAACAGAGACAACAAAGTTCTGGAAAACAAATCAACCATAAGAGTGACATGAAAGCAACACCTAACGCGACGCGGCGGGACGGGAGTGTGCAGCGGTGGAGGACGACTCACCGGTGTAGTTGAGGGCGCTGTAGTTCTCGAGCAGCACCATCTCGCCGTGGAAGTCGACGATCTCCTTGCGCACCCGCATGAGCTCCTCCTTGGACTCCCGGCCGGCCGCCCTGGCCACCCGGTCCTGCAGCTCCTGCTCCACCCAGCCACGGCCAGACAACCCGATCAGATCAAGGAACACCAGAATCGTTTGGGAATCGAGGGGAGGAAGGAGGGCGAGCAGGCACCTTCTGGCGGATGATGTACTCCTCTTCCTTCTCGACGAAGAAAGAGTTGAACTTGTCGAGCTCGGCCTCCAGGAGCCGCATGAACTCCACCTCCTCTGGCGTCATCGCCGCCGCCGCCGCGGACGCGTCAGCCTCCCCGGCGTCGTCGAGGCGGGCCCGCTTCGGCTGCCGCTCGGCCCCGTTCCCGGCGCCGATGAGCTTGAGGCGCTTCTTGAGGTCCTTGTAGGACAGGAACTTGTCGCGCCACTCCGGGAGAGTCTCCACGATCTGCCCGCTCAGGCTCTTGCCGAACTTCATCGGCGCCGCCGCCGCCGACGTCGCCTAGTCGCAGGAAAGAAATGAGATTCCCGGTGGGGGCGTGGGTGGGTGGACGGATTGCGCCGGTGATCGTCGCGGTGGAGGACGGCTGATGGGGTTGTGAAATAGAGGGGAAGAGAAAGGGGGGACGGACGGAGGGAGGAAGGATATGCGTGGCGGGGAGGTGGGAAGCGGCGAATATTCGCGTGGAAGGATATTATTTGTTGCGGTGCGTGCGCGACGCGAGTTTATTCCTCGCCCTCGCTCGCCGCCGAAAAGGGCACACTTCAAGGGTGGACGACGCCGAGGTGAGGTGGACGGCAGAGGAGACGGGGGAAGAGAGGAGGGACCCGGGTGGTAGTGGTGGCCTGGTGCCTGGTGGAGGCGTGGAGCGTTCGGCCGTGGAGCTATGCGGCGAAACTAGCATGGGCAGTAGGAATGAAACCGGATCGGATACGAATATCATTAATATTATATTTGTTTTTATATTTTTAGTCGGATTCAGATTTGAATATGGATAGTATCAGTCATGTCGGATAGGATACGATTAGATGTCGACATCATAAATATGCGATTTGAGTATTCGGATACGGATACGGTATCGGATGTTGAATATGTGGACTCGGATACGGACAGATCTGAACCCCTCTAAACGAATTCGGACTCGAATACGGTCGGAAAATATCCGTACCGTTTTCATCCCTACCTAGGAGCATCTCCAGCCGTCCACTTTTCTGCCTTCCATGACAAAAAAAAATGTTATTTTGGTGCTCTTGTAGCTTCGAACAGTTCCCCATATCCAACTTTAATAAAAAAAAATTATCAGTCTCTCAAATCATAGCCCCCACCCCTCAAATAAAGGGGAGACTTCTCCTCCCCAATTCACTATTTTTCTCATTGGGGATTGGATTTTCTCATTCTGCTGGAGAGAAGACCTTTAAAATCCCAAAATACATTTTGTATCTCTCCCATTAACTAATTTTTGGGGTTAAAGTTTTCTCCTACTACTGGAGATACTCTAACTCGGTGAGCTGACACGCCCACGCACTCACGTGGATTAAGATTGCCGTGTGGTTGTGCAGGTGGTTTGTTCCAAGTGCCCGACGTTTGGTTTCGAGGACATCCACCCACGGGATGGGAAGGGATGAAGTACTTTTCATGAGATGGAAACGCATGAATTTCGCAAAAAAAAGGTCTTCCGAGGAATTAGCTTATTTCTATAGGGAGAGAAACAGAAAAGTTTCATGTATTCCAAAAGATGGTTCATTGGTGTTCAGTTTAAAGACATCAAACGTTTGATTTGAAAATATCAAGGACAAGAACAAAGTTATATTGGTTATGTGGGATAACTTAATCCCTCAAATTTAGTACATTAAGTCGTCCCACGCGGATAGCATCATGTGCCATCTCCACGTGGCAAACCACGAGCGAGCGTGATGAGCAGAAGGAGCAAAGCGAGCCGAGGAAGCAGTGGTGTATGAAGGTCCTTGCAACCGGCGACACAAGGTGTGGAGAGGCACGGGAAGGGACGACGCAAGGGGAGATGCCAAATGAGGTGGAGCTCTGAGCTTGGAGTAGGATGAAGGAGAGGAGGCAGGTGGGCATGACACCATGGGGCAAGGCTACGACGACTGTTCATGCAAAAAGCCCCGCTACAACAAACAAATGGAAGAATCAAAGGAGGAGAAGAGGAAAACAAGGATGAAAGTTAGGTCCACACAAATGGAAGAACCAAAGGAGATGAAGAGGAAAATCGACATCTATCCTCTTGAAAGGTCCTTGTTTGGTTTTGGTAATTGAGTGATAACTTTAGGTGGACTAATTGTGTTTAATGTGAGATACATAGGTGATTAGTCCATAGGTACCTGTGTGAGCAACTCATGCCATGACGGTGAAGATGGCTTGAATTTGTTGCAAGGCTCACACATGTGATGAAGGAGCTCATTGCATATGAGACATGACATTGAGTCATGTGACTAAGGTGGAGAAGATCAAGACAAGACTTGGCTCGACGGACTGGTTGCAAGTGTGAAAGGCAAGTTGAGTGATGACTTGGCACCGATGGATCGAAGCAACAGTGAAGAGCAAATGATGTCAAGATCAATGAATCGATACGATCACGTGATGATATGAAGTGGATCATATCATTTGGTGATTGGTTGGTGCATGTGTTGCATCGACATCAAAGGAGATGTAATGGAATGCACAAGGCAAAGGTATAACCTATAAGATATTTCATTTCACCGGTCATAGGTGTGTAGAGAAGTTGATAACCAGATTTAGGATAGATGGCCGTACTATTAAGAGGGGCAAACTTGTTTCAATATCGGTCATCTAGTGCCACTCAAGTGATCTAACTTTGCATCGTTGGTAGGATCGAGTGGCGTGGCAAGTTGAGTGGCTAACTCCTTAAAAATGATTGTGAAAATGCTAACACACATACATATGGAGGTGTGCATTTGGTGGTGTTGGCACATTTGCAAAGGAGAAAGGAGTTGGAGTTGAAATGGATCAACTCAGTGAAGAAACGAAGGCGAAATAGGTCACTAGAGGTGACCGGATGCTGGCCTCGGGAGGACCAGCGTGTCCAGTCGGTTGGTTGTGCTCTCGGTCTGCCTCTACGGCATGACCGGACACTGGGTCACTTTGTGATCTGACGTGCGGTGGCTGCGTCGGTCTCGCTGATGTGGCGGCATGTGGCGCTCGGGCAGCAGTGCTGTGAGGACGGGACATGGGGGCGCGTCAGGTCACCCTAGACCTGACATGTCTGATGGTGTTTTAGCCTCCTCGGGGCCTCTCTAGAAACGACCGGATGTGCTGTGCGCGGGCATATGACGACCGGACTCGGTACAGGTGCGTCCGGTCATCACTTGACCGTTGGCGCGCGGTAACCGACCATTGGAGATCGACGCGCAATGTTGAATGCGGGCGCCACATCGACGGCCAAGAGTGACCGGACGCAGGGCCTGGCATGTCCAGTCATCACGACCGGCGCGTCCGGTCACTGCTAATTTTGCCCAGTGAAGGGTGTAAGGTCGAGATGGTGGACTAGAGGGTGGGTGAATAGTCTTTTCTAAAATTAATCGCGTCGACTAACCGAAAGAAGTGCAGAATTAAAACTATCGGTCTAGCCAAGACTACACCCCTCTATCTATGTTCTCTAGCACCTTCCAAAGATAATAATTAAGCAACAAAGGTGCCGGGCTTGCTAGAGCTCACCTAACCAATTCTAGAAGCAAGGTCACACAAAACTATGCCACTAGTACTTTAAGCAACAAGGAAGATCCTACACATGCTAGTAAGCAAAAGCACAAAGCCACCTAATGCTCACTAACAATGCTCAATAACAAGGCAACCAATGCCAAATTAGAGAGCGCAATTACTTAGATACACAAACTAATCAATGTGAATAACAAGGTCACACAAACCAAATTAGCCACGCAAGGAAGCTACTTCTAGGCTACACAAGCAAGAAGGTAACTTATAAGCTACACAAGCTAACTAATTACAAGAGCAACTACACAAGCACAATGTATATGAAAGTAATTGCAAGCTTGTGTAACGAGGATGCAAACCAACGGGAAGAGCAAGGTTGACACGGTGATTTTTCTCCTGAGGTTCACGTGCTTGCCAACACGCTAGTCCCCGTTGTGTCGACCGCTCACTTGGTGGTTCGGCTGCTAATTGGCATCACCCGCCAAGCCCGCACGTCGGGCACCGCAAGAACCTACCCTGAAAGTGAGGGTAGCTCAATGGCACGCTCAACTAGAGTTGCTCTTCGTGGCTCCCACGGGGCGAGCACAATACCCCTCACAAAGCTCTTCTCCGGAGCACCGCACAAACTTCTTGCGGGCTTCGATGGAGACCACCACCAAGCCATCTAGGAGGTGGCAACCTCCAAGAGTAACAAGCACCACCGGCTTGCAACTCGATCACCTAGTGCCACTCGATGCAACCTCACGATGCAATCGCACTAGAATCTCTCTCTCACACAATCGGATGATCACTATCAAGCATATATGAGATGGAGGGCTCCCAAGCACTACCACACAAGCCACCAAGGCTCTAGTGTGCTCAGCTACCGGCCCAAGGCCGACCATGGCTTCTATTTATAACCCCACGAACAAATAGTGCCGTTACCCCTTCACTGGGTAAAACTCGGGCCGACCGGACGCTCCGGTCACGTTGACCGAATGCTGGACCTCAGCGTTCGGTTGCTCGATGACAGCCACGTGTCACCCGCTTCAAATATAGTATGCCCTGTCTCAACGGTCATATGACAACCAGACGCAGATACTCAAAGTGACCGGACGCAGCAACCCCAGCGTTCGGTCGTTTCCAGTAAGGTACCAGCTACGACCGGACGCGTCCGGTCGGTCACGATCGGACGCAGCATCAGCGTCTTGTCCTTCACCACCTTCTCTGCGTCGCCTACGTCACCATACGTCAGCTTGACCGGATGCACCCTGCCAGCGTCCGGTCGAAGACCGATGCCTGCGTGCTCTCTGCAGCCACTGACCGGACGCAGGACCCCAGCGTCCGGTCACCATGTGACCAGCGTCCAGTCCACTCTGTGAGACCCTGTCTTTTCTGTATAGGGCACCGGTGGCACCATCAGAATGTCCGCACTCTACGGGTGGACACTCCACCGGTGGAGTTTTTAACCCTTCTCACCTCCGTTTCATCGCCGAGTTGATCCACATCAACTCCAACTTCATCTTCTTTGTAAATGTGCCAACACCACCAAGTGTACACCACCATGTGTATGTGTGTTAGCATTTTCATAATCATTTTCCAAAGGATTAGCCACTCAACTTGCCACGCCACTGTCGATGTTTAACCACCGATAGCCTGCCACGGGGGTACCCGGGGCAGTATGTTCGGGCTTCAGCGTTTGCGGAACTCGACGGTGAACGCAAGAGACAGTCAATTTATCCTGGTTCGGACCCTCAATCGTTGATCGAGTAATAGCCCTACATTCAGTCAGCGTTAGCCTCTGCGTTGAATTGATTGTGAAGTGTTGTGTTGTAAAAGTCATGTCTCTAGGAACCCTGCCCTCCTTTATATAGTTAGGAGGCCAGAGTCCTAGTCGGTTTACAATGAGAGTTCCTAGTAGGATTACAGAATAATACTACTACTAGGATTTCATGGGAAGAATCCTAGTTAGACTAGATCTTCTTCCCTTCCTTACGGGGTATCCCGTGGGTCCCGCACCGACAAGCCCTCGAGCACTTCATAGTTGAGCTCTGGAAGCCTCGTCTTGTTCCTTTAGGTCTTGCCAAGTAGGAACAACACATCGTCCGAGTGCTTTCTTGAGCGAAACCATGTAGCGCTTCGTGAGATCTTCGCGTGATGTGTACCTTTTTGAAAAAAGTACTCCCATTTGGGTGTAGCCCCCGAGCCTCTTGCTTTTTGGCACAAGGAGCTGGAGGGTCTTCTCTTGAGGGTTCCTGAGCATATACCTGGGTTCTTTATCAAAAAGAGCTCGGATATAGCTAGGTCCGGGTTCTTTTTGTCGTGAGGTCTTGAAGTGATCTGTCTTGATGATGTGCGCTTTTTCGGAGAAAAAAGTGCACTCATTGAGTGTAGCCCCCGAGCCTCTTGCTATTTAGAACAAAGAGTTGGAGGGTCTTGAATCTGAGTTGTTCAAAGGACTAAAAACCTCTCCTGTTGCAGCCCCTGAGCATATACCTGGGTTCTTTTATTCAAAAAGAACTCGGGTACAGGGTCTTGGCATGTTCTCTGGTAGTCTGCTATTGTTAGATGTAGTTATATGGTGGTGGTTGAAAGTAAATGTTGTTTGTTTACGAGTTGTATAGTGTTGGTATATTCTTTCGAATATGCTCGTTCTTGAGTACTGTTCCTTCATGTCTGAGTCCTCTTTCATTGAATTCTGTCTTTTCACTATGTCCTTTGTCAGGTTTGTTCCGTTGGTGCTCCCGGTCCATGTGCACCGCTTCTTTGGTCTATAAATATCCTTCTAGTGTGCTGTTTTGATTCATCGAGCATTTTGTTGCGTGGTCTAAAATATCCGAAGTCATGAATATGATAGTTTGTGAAGTAGAGTAGCCCCCGGGCGTATTTTGTAGTTCTTGTACATCTTGTCGTAGCTGGAGGGAGTCTTGTGATAGGGATTTGAGGTAGACTAATCCCGCAGCAGCATTGTACTTGGAAGTACGTGGCGGTAGTCGGAGGGAGTCTTGTGAAGTGGGATACATTCCTTCATCTAGCAGTTCTGGGTTGATCCTCATCGCCTGCCCTGAGACTGTCCGGTGTAGATCAGCACCATATCCAGCATCACATCGGACTTGGGTAGACAGATGCCTGCCGGCTTCCCCTGGTCTATGTTGTCCCGTCGTGCTGCTGATTTCCGCCTTGGATGCATTGCGCCCGTCCTTTGAAGAAAACAGTGTAGCCGAGTGCAGTTTATTCTACCGAGTAGCAATTTGGAACACGTAGTCGTTCCAGAGCCTAGCTGTGTCCGGGTTCCTCTTTGCTACCTTGTTTGTCATAGTACTGAGTTCGTTGGGTCTTGTAAGATGTGTAATCTTCTATTTTTTGAAGCCATTTGTAATGGAAAGAATCCTGTCTTCTGAGTTGTCATTCTTTTTTTCTACTGAAGTCCTGGTTGTTTATGAGATTCCCGAGTTCTTTCTATAAGAACTGGGTTCTTATGTTCCTTGTGGGGTAACCCTTCGCTGCTTCGTGGTTGATGAGTTCTTTTTGTAGCAATATGATAACTCTATCGTGGTGCTGGATGGATAAGTTTGAAATCTGCCCATTGAACTGTACCATTGTGTGGATTTGTGTCGTCCGTCATTTTAGCTGTGTCAGTAAATGGACCGTTGCGTCCTCATGCTGTGTTAAAACAGGCCTAGTGGGCCGCATTTTTACTGGTGTAAAATCTATTTAAGGGCCTTTCCTCTTCTTTTCTTTACTGCCCTGATTTTCCCTTGAAACCCTAGTCTTCAAACTTCCGCCGCCGCCATTGTTGCCGTCATCTGAGTGCCGCCGTCTGAATCATCATTACCTCCTAGTTCTTTATTGCTCCTGCTAGTATATGGGTAGGAAGAAATCAGCGAGCAAGTCCCAAGCAGCATTTGTAGACAAGGAGGCATCACTTTTCGTGATTGAGAATCAAGAGTTTATGGCCATGAGGGCTGCTCAAAAGATTTGGCCGGCTCCGACAACGACTGAAGATCAGCTTCGCGAGCTTGTTAGCGATGGTCTAATTTAGAGCAAGGACATTGCTGATTGGAAAGCTCCGGGCGAGCATCGGGTCCCCACTCTAGGTCCTGGTGAGATTGTCGTTTTTGTCTCCTTCATCCGTGCTGGACTATGTCTTCCTGCTTCTTCTTTTCTTCATCGGTTTCTCGATTATTTTGGGGTTAGCTTGAACCATCTTGCTCCTAATGCCATCCTCCATCTTTCTGTTTTTGTTCATCTTTGTGAAACTTTCCTAGGAATTCCTCCTTCTCTTTCTCTCTTCCGTTATTTCTTCCGTCTAAAGCCCCATCCCCGCCGCGATGACACCAATGTTCTTGGTGGCTGCGGGATTCAATTTCGCTAAGGTCTTAAGTGTAAATTTTTTGATTATGACTTGGTTGATTCTGTGAGGGATTGGCGTGCTGACTGGTTTTATGCCGCTAATATGATTCCTCCTCTTTCTGTTCATTCTGGATCTGGTCCCATGGTTAATGACCGGTGGGAAAAGAATCATGTGACGACGGCTAAGGTCTAAGCGATCAAGCCGTTTCTTGAGAGGATTTGTACTCTGAAACAGCAAGGATTGACCGGCTTTAGGATTATTTCTAGTTTTCTTCACCACTGAGTTCAACCTCTGAAGGAGCAAGAAAATTATGGTTTTGAGTACTCTGGGGCGGAGGACCCTTCTCGTATGGTCCCTGCCCTTGAGTTGACTGATGAGGAGGTGCTCGAGCATCTTCAGAAGATGCTAAAAGGAGTAAGCGTCGTCCCGCTTGCTGTCCTTGAGTACAGTGCTAACAACCGTCCCCCGCTGTGAGTTGTTCTTTTCTTATATGGGTACTTTTGTGTGTCTTTTGTTGTATCCACTTTTTGCTTAATCTTCCTTGTCTTGTTGTTTTACTCTTTTATAGGAATTGAGGCGTAACTTCGCTGATCCGATTCCCCTTGATGATTCCCCTGCAAATGTGGAGGCTAGGGATAGTCTTGCTGGGGCATCATTGACTAGTAAGTTTCAAACCACCATGATATTTCCTGGCGTTTCTTCCACAAACCTTGATGTATATGTAGAGTATGTTCCTCGTCCAATTCCTCGAGCTCCTCGTACTGTCGGAAAGAGGGGACGAGCGGATAGATCTTCTTCTGCTTTATCTGCTGCCAAGAAGTCTCGCCAGTCGAGTACTCATCCAGGTATTCCAGTTGTAGCTAGCATGCTCTTAGGTGAGCATATTAATACGCTCTGTCCTTTTGTTGTTTGTTTTTGTCTTTGACCGAGTACTTTTGTCCTTTTTCAGCTGGTGCTATGGTGGCCTTGGTCGAGAGTGAGGAAGAAGAGGATGATGATGCCGCCCTTGTTACTCGTCGATGAGTTGTTTTCTTGTTTTCTTGTTGTTGAACCCCTCTTTTTGTTTTGACTTTGGTTTTGTTCTCTTGTAGTAAGCGGTCGTTGGGTTTGAGTTCTTCTGGGGCTCTAGTACCGGCCGCGCCGCTCCTGTCGCAGGGTGGCGGTGATGTTTTTGCCGCTATAGTTCCCCCTCTTAGGTCCTCTATTGGTTTTCTGAAGAAGAGGATAGCTGAGTGAGTGATTCCTTGTTATGCTTCTTTGCTTATGTTTTCTTTTTCCTGACTCATATTCTTATCGTTGAGTTTTCTTATCATCTTACAGACCCTCACCTTCTCTTACTCCTCAGCCACCCTCTTGTCAGTCCTCTATTGCGCCCCCGCGTACTGAGTCAAAGGACTCGGAAAGTATGGTCGGTGAGGTGGCTATGAGGGAGACGGGGCCCCCTGGTGATCATGCTGCTTCGGATCTGCTAACTTCGGGGGTGACCGTGGCTGTGGGGGTGGATCCATCTGAGGAGGTAGCCGGGGCTTCCTAGGATACGGCCCTGGTTTTGCCTTCTTTGCCAGCGCTGGCTTCTCCTTCTGCCTCTCTTGGTACTGGTGCTCCGCGTTTGGATGATGATGTGTTGCATCAATTTGATGCTACTCATCGGTTGTCAGAGCTGACCGCTGCCTGGGGAAACTTAGCGACCTTTGTGACTTCTTTTGGGGAAAAGCTCCAGATAAGTTTTTCTGAAGTTCTTTCTTTGGATGTTCGTCTTTCTTCTATCCTTAGGTCTTGTTTCTCTCTCTCTCTTTTTGCTTAGTCTTTTTCTCGTGATCATACCGGCTTCTTTTTCTCATCTGAAACCGAGAAAAAGTTGTCTTCTGAGGTGAGTACCCTAAAGGCAGAGCTTGACCTCTGTCGGGCCGAGTTGGAGACCGAGCGTCGACGATGCATCAGAAGGAGGAGAAGGCTCTCTGTGCCCGGGTGGTTGAGGCAGAAAAGCAGAGGGATGCAGCTGCCCAGGAGGCCTTGAAAAATGTGGAGGCCATGAAGAAAGAGTGCACTAGTATTGCAAGTTCTTTTTCGTTTCCTTTTGTATTAAAATTTCCCTTTCTGCTGACTTGTTTTTTGTTGCCTGGTCTAGCTCTCCAAGTTGAAAAGCAGAAGCTCTCGGAGGGTATCGAGGAGATGAAGACACTTGTTCGCACTAACCACAATAGGGCTGAGGAGGTAATTACTCGAGCTAAAGAAGAACTCATGCTTGCTAAGTTGATTAGGCATGGAGCTGACAGGGATCTTGTGCAGGCCCAAAAAACTATCGAAGTCTTGACTGGCAAGTTGGCAACGGCTACTAAGAATTGGAATGCTTTGTGGAAATCTTTTCGGTCAGTAGCCGACCTTCTCTGAACTCCAGCAGATGATGGTCAACCTTAGGCTCAATTTATTCCCCAAGTTTTGACTCATTTCCAGGAGTTCGTGAAGAGGTGCGGCCGCTTATGTACCAGAAATGTTCTTGCCTAGGTTTGGGTTCTTGCTCCGGAGTTCCCTTTGTCCAAGGTTGCGGAGGAAGCCGAGAGTCAAGAGTATCTGGATGCTATTGAAAAGGTGGAGCCTGAGGTCGAAGATTTAGCCAGAAGGATTATGGACAATCTTAATATTGATGTTTCTTCTCCTGATGACGATGCTTGATGTAATCGACCTTTGTACTTCCAGCCTCTGTAATAGGATATTATACTTCCTTTTGAATGAAGATTCTTTATTTCTGTTCATGTCTTCTTTGCATGGATGTCTTCGCCTTGCTTGTTCTTTAAACAAGTTGTCCAAGTGATCAGAATTTTCTCCGAGTAGTTGTTTGTTCGGCTTTCGTCTTCGGCTTCTTCTTTTTGGCTTTTTTGCTTAACTCGAGATATGGTTAGCATCTGGTCCTTTCCCTGGTTGCAAAAACATCCTAGGATCGATAAGCCCCTAAGCACTTCATGGTTGAGTTCTGGGAGCCTCGTCTTGTTCCTTCAGGTCCTACCGAGTAGGTACAAGTGTGGTCTGAGTGCTTTTCTGAGCGAAACCGTGTAGCGCTTCTTGGAATCTTCTGAGTGATGTGCGCTTTTTGAACAAAAAAGTACATCCATCTGAGTGTAGCCCCCAAGCCTCTTGCTATTTGGAACAAGGAGCTAGAGGGTCTTGTCTTGAAATTGCTCTGATTTATGCTCAGGCTTAGTTTTAGTCGTTTTGCTTTTTGGTTCGAGTGTTAGCTTATTAGCTACCCTCATCGGCGGGCTCAAGCATCTTTTTGACTCTTTTTTTCTCTCGGCCGGTATGCTCGGTATATTTTCAGCCATTTTGCTTTTTGGTTGGTGTTAGCTTTTTTAGCTACCCTCATCGGCATGGCTCAAGCATCTTTTCAGCTCTTTTGCTCTCTATTTGGTATGCTCAGTGTATTTTAGCCATTTTGCTTTTTGGTTTGGGTGTTAGCTTGTTAGCTACCCTCATCGGTGGCTCAAGCATCTTTTTAGCTCATTTGCTCTCGGGCGGTATGCTCAGCGTATTTTTATTATTTTGCTTTTTTGGTTGGTGTTAACTTGTTAGCTACCCTCATCGGCGAGCTCAAGCATCTTTTTAGCTCTTTTGCTCTCAGCCGGTATGCTCAGGCATAATTTAGCCATTTTGCTTTTTGGTTTGGGTGTTAGCTTGTTAGCTACCCTCATCGGCGGGCTCAAGCATCTTTTCAGCTCTTTTGCTCTCGACCAGTATGCTCAGGCATATTTTTAGCCATTTTGCTTTTTGGTTTGGGTGTTAGCTTGTTAGCTACCCTCATCGGCGGGCTCAAGCATCTTTTCAACTCTTTTGCTCTCGGCCGGTATGCCTATTGAAAACAACTCGAGGATAGCCATAATAAGACATATGTTGTCGAAAAAACCATCTTTATTGATCATGAGCGTTGATAAGCCATGATAATACATATGTTGTCGAGGAACACCATCTTTATTGATCATGAACATTGATCCCTTGTGGCTTGTGTATATATTCTTCCTTGAGTTGTTTTCATGCATAGAATCTTCTTAGCTAGCTGATGTGCCACGTATTGTTGACTTCTTTTCCATCTTCAGTTATCAACTTGTACGTGCCTGGTCCGGTGACTTTTGAGACAATAAAAGGACCTTCCCATGTACTGAGTAGTTTATGTCGTCCGTCAGTTTTTTGTATTCTTCTTAGTACTAGGTCTCTAATTTGTAGTGATCGAGGCTGGGTATTCTTGTTGTAGTGGCGTCTTAATCCTTGGAGGTATCTTGCTGATTGAAGGGTAGTGTTTACTCTGACTTCTTCTGTACTATCGAGTTCTAATCTTCGGGTGTGTTCTGCTTCTCCTTCGTCGTATTGTTCTATCCTTGGTGACGTCCAGATCAAGTCGGCAGGTAGTACGGCTTCTGATCCATAAACTAGGAAGAAAGGTGAGTATCCGGTGGCTCTGCTTATTTGAGTTCATAGCCCCCATACGACCTTGGGTAATTCTTCAATCCATTTAGATCCATAGTCTGCTAGCTCTTCATACAATCTTGGTTTTAATCCGGCTAGTATGAGTCCATTAGCCCTTTCTACCTGTCCATTGGCTTTTGGATGTGCGACTGATGTGTAATCTATGTTGAAGCCATAATCCTGTGCCCAACTTTTGAATTCTGTAGTTATGAAGGGAGAACCCAAATCTGTGATGATTCGATTGGGCATGCCAAGCGGTGCATAATGTCTTGGATGAACTCGACTGCTTTGGCTGCGCTGTATTTTGTGAGTGGTTTGTATTCAATCCACTTGGTGAACTTGTCAACTGCTACAAAGATGTACTCGAAACCGCCTTTTACTTTCTTGAGAGGTCCTACTTGATCCAGCCCCTAGTAGGAGAAAGGCCAAGCGGGTGGGATGCAGATGAGATTGTGAGCTGGCACATGAGCTTGTCTTGCGAACATTTGACAACCTTTGCATGTTCTGACAAGTTCTTCTGCGTCTTTCAAAGCGGTTGGCCAGTAGAATCCGGTGCGGAATTTTTTGCCGACTAGTGTTCTTGAAGCGACATGATTTCCATAGCAACCTGAGTGTATTTCATCTAGGATCTCTTTGCCCTCTTCAAATGTGATGCATTTTAGGAGTACTCCTGATGATGTGGCTCTTCTATAGAGTTTGTCCCCTACTAGGACGTAGTTCTTGCTTCTACGAACAACTCGGGTAGCTTCCTCTTTATCTACTGGCAACTTATTCTCTTTGATATAATCAATAAAATCCTAGGTCCATGAGGAGTTGATTACCATAATCTGGTTGCCTTTGGCTGTGAGTTCTGGGGTTATCTCCCTGGGTTGTTTGATATAGGGAGCTGATAACTCTTCTATGAATACACCGGGTGGGACCTTCACCCTATCTGATCCGAGCTTGGCGAGGACTTCTGCTGCAACATTGGAATCGCGCAGGACATGTAGAATTTCTAATCCTTGGAAATGTTTTTGAGTTTTCGTATTTTAGCATAGTAAGCACCCATGTTTTCTTTGGTGTAGTCCCAATCTTTGTTGACTTGGTTGATGACTACTGCCGAATCTCTGTATACGAGTAATCGCTTGATTCCGAGGGTGATTGCCACTCGGAGCCCGTGGATGAGGGCTTCATATTCTGCTTCATTGTTGGTAGCTTGCCATAATATCTGAAGGACATACTTGAGTTGTTTTCCGTCTGGAGAAATGAGGAGAACACCTGCTCTGGCTCCACCTAGCTTGAGTGACCCATCAAAGTACACCTTCCAATGGTCAAGGATGGTATTTGACATAGGTTGTTGAATCTCTGTCCACTCGGCTACAAAATCGGCAAGGGCTTGAGATTTAATTGCCTTCCGTGGGGTGAAATCGATATTGAGAGCACCAAGTTCAACTACCCACTTAGATATGCACCCTATTGTGTCTCTATTGTGTAGTATGTCTCCGAGTGGGAAATCTGTCACCACGGTAATCTTGTGGCTTTCAAAATAGTGGCGAAGCTTGCGTGAAGTGATCAGGAGAGCGTAGAGTAGTTTTTGCACATGCGGGTATCGGATCTTTGATTCTGACAGTACTTCGCTGATGTAGTATGCGGGGCGTTGTACCTTATATACACGCCCTTCTTCTTCTCTTTCTACGACTATCGCCGTGCTGATCACAGTAGAAGTTGCTGCAATGTATAGCATCATGTCTTCGTCTTTCTTTGGAGGTGTGAGAACTAGTGAGGAGGTGAGGTATGCCTTAAGTCTCTTGAAAGCTTCATTGGCTTCTTCTGTCCACTTGAACTTGTCTGTCTTCTTTAGTAGTTTAAAGAAAGGTAACCCTTTTTCGCCGAGTCTAGATATGAAATGATTGAGGGCCGCCATGCAGCCTGTTAGTTTCTGCACATCTTTGACACTTCGAGGAGGGTCTATCTCTGTTATGGCTCGAATTTGCTTGGTGCTTCCTTCGACTCCGCGATGACTGACCAAGAATCCTAGTAGTTGTCCTGAAGGAACTCCGAATACACACTTGTTTGGGTTCAATTTCCACCTCCATCTTTTCAGGTTTTCGAAGGTTTGCTTTAAGTCTTCAATTAGTGTATCTGGGTTCTTTGTCTTTACTACTACGTCATCCACGTATGCCTCTATGTTTTCACCGATCTGATCACCAAGGCACGTTTGGATAGCTCTTTGGTAAGTGGCACCAGCATTCTTGAGTCCAAATGACATGGTTTTGTAGCAGTAGGCACCAAACGGAGTGATGAAAGATGTCTTGCCCTGGTCTTGTTCCTTTAATGCGATCTGGTGATATCCTGAATAGCAATCAAGCAAGGATAATAGGGCAGATCCTGCTGTTGAATCAACTATCTGATCAATGCGTGGTAGCCTGAACGGATCTTTCGGGCAGTGTTTGTTGAGATCTGTGTAGTCGACACACATGCGCCACTCGTCCGTATTCTTTTTCTGTACTAGAACTGGGTTTGCTAGCCAATCTAGATGGAGGATTTCTCTGATGAATCCGGCTGCCATTAGCTTTGTGATTTCTTTTTTAATTGCTGCCTTCTTGTCAGGTGAGAATCGTCATAGCCGTTGCTTCACAGGCTTGGAGCCTTCATTGATATCAATTCTATGCTCAGCCAACTCTCTTGGGACACCTGGCATGTCGACCGGCTTCCAAGCGAAGATATCTTTGTTGTCCCGAAGAAAGTTGGTGAGTGCGAGTTCCTATTTTGCCAAGAGGTGGGCGCTGATGGTTGCCGTTTTGGAGGGATCACCGGTGCCCAGGTCGATTTGCTTGACGTCGGCTTCTTTTGGTGGTGCGAGGATGCTGGGTTTTTTAGCCGGTATCTCTAGCTCTTCTGGGTTCATTTCTACTGCGATAGTGGCTATTTCTTTTCTACCATCGGCGGCTTGTGCTTTTGCTGCAATTTGAATTGCCGGAACGTTGTAGTCAAAAGCGCGCTTCAAATCACTTCGAAGAGAAAGAACACCGTTATGCCCTGGCATCTTATGCAACAGGTACGGATAATGCGGTATCACCATGAATTTTGCTAGTGCTGGACACCCGAGGATTGCGTGATATGATGAATCGAAGTCTGCAACTTCAAACTTGATGAACTCTATATAGTAGTTCGAGGGAGTCCCAAAAGTAACTGGTAGAATGATTTGTCCAAGTGGCATCGCTGCCTTACCGGGTACTATGCCATAAAAAGGTGTGCTCGTTGGTGTAATCATCCCGGCGAGTTGTAGTCCCATCTTCCTTAGAGTTTCTGAAAAAATGATGTTGAGTCCAGCTCCCTCGTCGATTAGTACTTTTGTGACAGTCATACCGGCAATAGTTGGATCTAGAACCAGTGGGTAATGGCCTGCGTTTCCTACGCTAGTCCATTGGTCTTCTCTTAAAAATTAGATTGGATACTATGACTAATTGAGATATCTTGGAGTGGCTGGTTCTGCTGCCATGATGGTTCGTAGAGTTAACTTTTCTTGATGTTTGCTTCTAGAGTCTGGGGCTCCGGCGAAGATCACTGCTACCGTCCTCCTGGATTTTTGGAATCCCTTATCTTCGTGGTTGTTCTTATCTTTTTTCTGATTGTCTTCTTTGGTATTCTCCTTACTATATTTTCTTGTGTATCGATCTTTGAAGGTGTAGCAATCTCCGATGGTGTGATTTCCTTTAGGGTGCAAGATGCAACACATGTTTTCAATGTCGTCATACCTTCTGGGCTTGGAAAACTTCCTTGATTTGTCAGTTACCACTACGGTGTTGTCTGGTCCACGTTTTCTCTCTTGATGTCTGTTGTTTCGATGATTTTGCTTGTCCGGGTTGTCTCGGTTGTTTTTATCCGAGAACCTTTCTCGTGTCTTCTCCTCCGCAGTAATCATCTTTTCTACTGTTCGTTTGAATTCTTCATTATTTCTTGGGTTTTCTTTGCAGAAGTCTTGAAATTGCCACCTAGCCATGATTCCATGAGAGAAAGCTTCATTTACTTCTCGTTCGGTGATGTCATGTACTTGAGCTCGTAGTTCGCCAAATCATCGATAGTAATTTCTGAGATTTTCACCCCCTTTCTACCTGAGTCCTTTTAATTCAGCATGGGTGATGAGATGCGTAATGATACCCACGAAATTTTCACAGAAAGCTCTTTGCAAGTCCTCCCAATTTCTGATTGACCCTGGATTCAATTTGTCGAACCATTGGAGGGGCATGGTTTCTAGGGCCATGGGAAAGAACAAGGTCTTGATATCGTCGTCTCCTCTGGCTAGTTCAATCGATTGTGAGTATATCTTGAGCCACTGCCTTGATTTAGTTTTGCCATCATACTTAGAGTGGTTGGACATCTTGAACTTGTGAGGTAGTCGTATTGAAACAAGTCTATTTGCAAAACAGGGGAATCTATCATGCGTTCTGGCTTCTTTGTATTCTGATTCAGCACCTCCTTCTGGCCAACTGTTGTTTTGGTGAGAGTAGTTCTGCGAGGCTGTCTGAGCAGGTGCTTTGCTTCTGGTCTTTCTTGGTTGTTTGACTTGTTAGCTTTGACTATGGTCCCTTCTACTTTCTCTGTTGTGACTTCCGCTTGGTCCAAGTCTCTTGAAAGCGGACTTCCTTTGATTTTGATCTTCTTGCCTATGAGACGTTGACCTAGCGGGTAGTCTTGAGCGGGTCCTTCCTTCGTGCGTCCTCAGGGCTGTTGACCGGAGAAAATCCCGGAGCTGTTCTTGTTTTTCACTGGGATGTGAGGTCGCTCTGATTCTTCTAGTGCTTCTTGGATCTTATCGTAGGGTGTATTTGCCGTGCATCTTTCTTTGACTTCTCGTTCTGATTTTCTTCTATTATACTCGGCCAGTTCTGACTCATATCTGATCCAAGCTTCCTTGCGCTGCCTAGCACAGTTTTGGCATCCTTGTTTCAACTTGTTCTTTCTTTCTTTGGCTTGCTTCTGATTCTTGGTCTCACCATCATGTCCCTGGGTAAAGGGTGATATGTTGGACTCAGATTCGTCCAATGACCTAACATCGGGTACTTCTGGGGGACCAATGGTGATTGAGGATGGCGAACCATGAATACTTCTCGTACGTGAATTGTTCTGCTATCAGCATCGGTTTCCACGCTGTCGGAGTTGCTGATAACTTTAGTAGAGGCTTTGAGGTCGCAGATCGAGTCTCCTTCTTGGTAGGGTAGAATTGTTGTTGTCATCGTGTCGACTAGTCGGGTTTCGCTATCCTTAGGAACTGAACCTAGCCAGTGGACGATGCAGTTTTGAGATGTTATAGTCAGTATCAGACCTTCCTAAGCTCCCTCTAGTGGCATTCTAAGCACCGAATCAGGGGATCCTTCAGGCCGTGCCTGATAAGATGTTGCCGTGTTGTGGAGTCCAAACGGAAAAGACCCGACTTCTTGAAAAGACTCTGATTGTACTCTGAGTTGTATTCTTGATAGGCCAAGGCCGCGTTCTTAAGCCCCATTGGAAAAGAACTCGGTTTCTCGGAAGAACTCGGGTAAGACTCCATTTTGGATGCGGAACCTGAGTTTGAGTTGGATGCGCAAAGTCATGAAATCTGAGTTGAATCGGATATCGCGAGCTGCGTGAATCTTCTAGTGAGTTGTTCTGTCATAGTCGCGAAATAGAATGGTCTTTAGGGTGATCCAAATCTTTGAGGAGACGACTTTGGAGCTTGCCATTGTCACCTGCCTCGCAGATCCATGAACCGAAGATGAAGGTTGATCCCATCGAGAAGATCATGTTGTCGAGGTCCATCGAGCTCTCGGATGCAAATTCACCAAAAGCCCCTACCTGGCATGCTAGCTATTGATGTTTGACCACCGATAGCCTACCATGGGGGTACCCGGGGTAGTATGTTCGGGCTTCAGCGTATGTGGAACTCGATAGTGAACACAAGAGATAGTCGATTTATCCTGGTTTGGACCCTCGATCGTTGATCGAGTAATAGCTCTACATCCAGTCGGTGTTAGCCTCTGCGTTGAATTGATTGTGAAGTGTTGTGTTGTAAAAGTCCCATCTCTAGGAACCCTGCCCTCCTTTATATAGTCAGGAGGCCAGAGTCCTAGTCGGTTTACAATGAGAGTTCCTAGTAGAATTACAGAATAATACTACTACTAGGATTGCATGGGAAGAATCCTAGTTAGACTAGATCTTCTCCCTTCCTTGCGGGTATCCCATGGGTCCTGCACCGATAGCCACCTAATCCAAAAGACGATGCAAAGTTAGATCACTCGAGTGGCACTAGATGACCAATATGCAAACAAGTTTGCCCCTCTTGATAGTACGGCCATCTATCCTAAACCCGGTCATCAACTTCTCTACACACCTATGACCGGTGAAATGAAATGCCCTAGGTTATACATTTGCCTTGCGCATTCCATTCCATCTCCTCCAATGTCGATGCAACACATGCACTAACATGATCGACAATGATATGATCCACTTCATATCATCATGTGATCATATTGGTTCATCAATCTTGACCTCACTTGCTTTTCACCATTGCCTTTGTCCATCGGCGCCAAGTCTTGCTCAAGCTTCACCGCCACACGGTCCATCGCTCCAAAGCCTCCAACTTGCCCTTCACGCTTGCAACCAGACCATCAAGCCAAGTCATGTCTTGATCTTCTCCATCTTGATCACATGACTCAATGTCATGTCTCATTTGCAATGAGCCCCTTCATCATCACATGTGTGAGCTTTGCAACATCTCCAAGCCATTTTCACCTTCATGGCATATGTTGCTCACACACATGTACCTATGGACTAATCACCTGTGTATCTCACATAAACACAATTAGTCCACCTAGGTTGTCAATCAATTACTAAAACCACACAATGACCTTTCAATCTCCCCCTTTTTGGCAATTAATGACAACTCTACAAAGATATGGAAATTAAGCTCTTTTGGATTCATGTTGCTTGCCCAAGCAATTCTACCATGTGTAAATGATTTTGGACAAGTACCACAAACCCAAAATGGTAGTATTAGCTCCCCCTACATATGTGCTAGAGTGTTTGGTTTGAAGTTCGCACATTTGCATAGATTGAAAATGTGGGAGAGTAATTACTACCGAATGATGCTAAGGTGTATAGAATAAACCTTTAAAGTGAGATACCAATTAGAGTTGCACCTTTAAGTTCATCCTTAGCACCATGGTTAGCTAGATAACACTTGGAAAAATAAAAAGCACTAGATACCTTGTGAGATCAACATTAAAAGCAAGGTACTAGCATTACTTGAAAAACATACCAAGTGTCTAGCTATCATCCTATGCATGCTAGTTTTTATTTCATCAATTAAAATTTACAACTAGCATACATCACACAAGCATGCATATTGAATTTAAGAACTTATGCAATGCAAGCAAGCACATGAATATGCACATATCAAATGCAATCAATCAAAGTTCATGAGCTTGCTCCCTCTACTTGTGTGCTTCTCTTGTCCAAGAATTTTGATCCATCTCTTTTCTTCAATGTTGCTCCCTCTTTGTCCATGTCCATGTCCTACCTCTACTTCTTTGAGCTTTCATATCTTATCTCTCCCCCTTGTACAATCTTAGTCTTAAAGCTTTCATATCTTTGTACAATCTCTCCCCCTTTGTCATCAATTTCCATAAAAGGTGAGCTTCTCATTGATGCAAAGGTATGCATTTGGGGTAGATGGTTGAGGCTTGAATCTTGCATTTTTTATGGACATCACTTGATTGTTGGAATGACACTACTTGTAGATACCACTTGTAACTTGTACTACTTGTATCTTGTGTAGGGCTTCTTGAGATACCACACATAGAATCTTTGATCTTGATATCAATTTGTGTGACACCTCCCCCTATGTGATAGCATGGGTCATCCATTTGATACACTTGAGCTCTTGTAGGTGAGGAAAGCATTATTCATTTGATGATCACTTAAAGTTGAGGATCACTTGTGGAACCATCGTCTTGCATGATTGATACCACGTGTAGATGTGATACCACTTGAAAGAATTTTCTAGCATGGAACCACTTGTTGGATTTATCAATAAAAACCATTTCTTTAACCTTTGTTATCTTCATGAGTACCACTTATAGGATATCACTTATGAGTTGATCTAGACATTACTTGTGAATTCTTGATGAAATACTTGAGTCTAGATACCACTTAAAACATACAAACTAGATATCCATTTGCATTGTTGTCTTGTGTTTGTACTCTTATCACTATCATGAGCTTCTAATGTTGACTTGGACTAAATTGATTTGCCTAAGCTTCCAAGTCCGGTTTGAACCAATGACAAGCTTCTTCACACCTCTTGCAAGGGTTATCTTGCCAATGTTGTACTTGTCACTTGTTGGCAATCTAAATTAAACCAAGTACTTGTGTTCACTAGCTCATGAACAAATTCATATACTAACCACTAGATCAAGTAATAATTCAAGCAATAGTGGTAGGTTATGAATTTAAGCATTTCATTTGTTATGCATGATCCTATGAAGCATGTACTATATGAACTAACCGCATACTAGTAAGGGATGAAATGATCATGCACATTACAATGATACCTTTGCTATGTTGGAGTAGAGGATAGTCACATAGATTCCAATTCATTACTCCAATAGCAATGTGAAGTCCAATTATAAGCTTGGTGAAGACCAATAGATACTATTTTGAATTCCATTCTTCACCCATATGAGATGAATACCACTTATGATCAAGTGCACTTTCTTATTGTGGTTGGCTTGCTTCATCTTTTGATCTTTGCTTGCATGAGAGAACTTATTTGGAATACCACTTGAAAGATCATGATTAGCTCTCTTTTGGGTGTTGCTTGCTTTTATTTATCAATCCTTTTGATTGCTTCAACTAAGCATCTCAAATGTCCCTTGGATCACCACTTCCATGTTAGTCTTCCAAGTACCACACTTGGTTCACCTACTCATAGGCGGCAAGCCCCTACAAGAACTATTCTTTATACTCACTTGAAATGACTTGATTGATTGATCCAAGTGATAGACTTAACTTGATGAGTAACCTTGATTCCTTCTTTAAGTCCTTTTCTTTCTACTTGTTTAAGTTCTTTTCTTTCTACCAAATGATTTTCAATAGTCACTAGAACTTAAACTTCAACTTCATCTTGAGTTTGATCTTGATCTTTCAATTTGAGTACCGAATGTGTGCAAAGTACACTCCACAATCAAATGGCCTTGTACTCTTTGTTGTCATGCTTCTAGATCATCTCAAAACCAACATTAGGTACCTCAAACACTTGTAAACATATTTCCAACTTGAGGACCTTTCAATCAAAGTGGCTCTAGATCAATCCAATATTTGTTACTTTTATAGCAGATTCTGTACCATTTAAAGAAATAAGCATATCTCCCAAAGTACCAGTCCAAATACCACAAAATTTGGTGAGATGTGCTTAACTAGGGTATCTAGCAGCTGTAAAAATTTAAGCTTCATTTGACCTCTAGATTGCTACCAGATTTCAATTTTACCATCACTGCTACATGCTGAAAACTGCTGTACTATAGCTTGACAAGATCCACTCCAAAACCAAAGCATCTCTTATCCAATTCTCATGAAATTTGTACAGCATCTTATTCCATAAGTCTAGAGCATGTGTACCAATTTTTTATGCCAATCCAATAGGTTTTGATCACTCAAAATGGCTAAGATCACAGCTAGCTCAGATTTTGCAATATAGGACAGATTTCAATCACTTGAGCTATACTTCATCAAATATGAATCAAACTTGAAATCAACTTGTTTGAATACTTTCACAAGATATAAATCTATTCAATCCACTTACTAAATGTCATCTTATGAACTTATCCAACACAAATCAATCCAAACTTGACTACTAATCAATTTATCCATTCAAACATCTCATAGCAAGCAACACTTCATGGCACTTGAAGTACATGAAATGCGAGAGCTTCTCTTGTTCTTGCTTCTTCATTTCTCTTTCATATCTTCTCTTGTCCCATCTTTTCCCCTTGATCTTGCTCTTGTTGAAGCCAATGCCACTTGTGTCATTGCGGCTTTCTTGATGATTGACTTTGCTAGTCTTGAAGTCGACTCTACTCTTGTCACCAAAGTTTCTTTGAGTCTTCAACATATGCTCAAAGGTGACTTGAGAGTTGTAGCATCTCTCTAACTTGTTGCTCAATTTCTTCACTTGTTCATTGAGCTCATTGTTCTCCTTCAAAAGGTTAGTCTCACAAGACATAGAAGTAGAACAAGCATCTATATGTGAAGAACATGGCATTTCTAATAAATCATCAAAAGAGGTGGATACATGCTTCTTGCCTACATCACAAGGGTTAGCAACAATTGGTGATTTATCATTTGATCCATGTGATGAGCTCTCATTATTTTTAAGTTTCTTTGTAAACATTTTAATGAGAGAAGCATGTTGATCTAATAATTCATCATGAGATGCAAGAAGTGTCTCATGATTCAATTTTAGCTCATCATGTGAAGATTTAAAAGCATCAAGTAATTTATTATGTTCTTCACAAGAGTTCTTTAGAAATGAGTTTTCATTTTCCAATTTCAATGTTTTAACTTTCTCATTTTCTAAAGACATGGTCATGCTAGTAAGTCTACTAACAAGCTCATCATATGAATCATCATGATCAACCACATTATTATTTGATACCTTGGTGTTACCGTGTGACATGAAGCAATGTGGTAATGTAGTTGGAGAGCTTGTAGTAGCATCTTCATCATGGCTTGAGCATGAACCATCATCACCATCAAGTGTGCATGGGGTAGCATCATCACTTGCAACACTTGTGGCATCAGCATAATCCTTGTCAAGTGAACTTGTAGTGGATCGATCATCATCATCATTACTTGACCATGAGGTGGAGCAATCTTTCATAATCACCAAGTTGTGATCATGCTCAACACACTCATGCACCTCCTTCTTGGGCTCATCCTCCTTCTTGAATTTGCCATCATCCCATGTGGAGGAATCACCGAAGGTGTGCTTGATGGACTCCCATATCTCACGAGCGGTTCCCGTGTAGTTTACTTGTTTCATCAAATCAAAACTCAAAGCATCCATTAGAAAACAACAAGCATGTGCATCAAGTTTATAGAGAACTCTTTGAGCTTTGGTGAGATTTCTATGATCCAAGACATGAGTGAGACCACTAGTGACAATCCACCAAAATTTAGGTCCCTTTGCACGAAAATGATCAAGCATGTGATTTTTCCAAAGTGCAAAGTTTGTGCCATCTAAAAATATGTGTCTCACAAACATCTAGCCCTTTAGATGCCATCCTCTCGGGTCGGTGAAGACCATAAATGAGAGACCTAGCTCTGATACCATTTGTAAGGTCGAGATGGCGGACTAGAGGGGGATGAATAGTTATTTCAAAAACTTAATCGCGCTGGCTAACCGAAACAAGTGTGGAATTAAAACTATCGGTCTAGCCAAGACTACACCCCTCTCTCTATGTTCTCTAGCACCTTCCAAAGATCCTAATTAAGCAACAAAGGTGCCAGGCTAGCTAGAGCTCACCTAACCAATTCTAGGAGCAAGGCCACATAAACCTATGTCACTAGTACTTCAAGCAACAAGGAGCTCATACACATGCTAGTAAGCAAAAGCACAAAGCCACCTAATGCTCACTAACAATGCTCAATAACAAGGCAACCAATGCCAAATTAGAGAGCGTAATTACTTAGCTACACAAACTAAGCAATGTGACTAACAAGGTTACACAAACCAAATTAGCCACGCAAGGGAGCTACTTCTATGCTACACAAGCAAGAAGGTAACTAGTGAGCTACACATGCTAACTAATTACAAGAGCAACTACACAAGCACAATGTATATAAAAGTAATCACAAGCTTGTATAAAGGGATTGCAAACCAACGGGAAGAACAAGGTTGACACGGTGATTTTCTCCCGAGGTTCACGTGCTTGCCAACACGCTACGTCCTCGTTGTGTCGACCGCTCACTTGGTGGTTCTATGGCTAATTGGCATCACCCGCCAAGCCCGCACGTCGGGCACCGCAAGATCCTACCCCGAAAGTGAGGGTAGCTCAATGACACGCTTTACTAGAGTTGCTCTTCGTGGCTCCCGTGGGGCGAGCACAATGCCCCTCACAAAGCTCTTCTCCGGAGCACCGCACAAGCTTCTTGCGGGCTTCGATGGAGACCACCACCAAGCCATCTAGGAGGTGGCAACCTCCAAGAGTAACAAGCACCACCGCCTTACAACTCGATCACCTAGTGCCACTCGATGCAACCTCACGATGCAACCTCACGATGCAATCGCACTAGAATCGCTCACTCACACAATCGGATGATCACTATAAGCATATGTGAGATGGAGGGCTCCTAAGCACTCACAAGCATGGACACAAAGTCCCTCGAGGTGCTCAATCAAAGCCATGGCCGAGACCACCTTTTATTTATAGCCCCATGGGCTAAACTAGCTGTTACCCCTTCACTGGGCAAATTTCAGGACGACCGGACACTCCGGTCAGATCAACCGGACACACCCAGCCAGCATCCGATCACTCTACGCCGTCCACATGTCACTCTGCGTTCAACTAGAGCCGCCCGATCTCAACGGTTAAGTTGCGACCGGACGCTGCACAGTGAATGACCGGACGCAGCTGCGCGTGAGTCCGGTCATTTTCAGAGAGCTCCCTAAGCCTCTGTTTTGCGACCGGACGCGTCTGGTCCACCATGACCGGGCGCAGACCAGCATCCGATCAATTCTGTGCCCGCGCACCTAACTCCAACTCCACCTACATCACCATACGTCAGCACTGACCGGACACAGACCCTGAGCGTCCGGTCACTCTTCGCGCCAGCGTCCGGTCATGAGACCGAGACCACGCGCTCACTACTGCCACTGACCGGACGCACTGGTCTTGCCAAGGCCAGCGTACGATCAGTTATGCGAAACCCTATCATTTCTGTATAGGGCGCCGGTGGCACCATCGGACTGTCCGCACTCTACGGGCGAACACTCCACCGGTGGAGTTTCGAACCTTTCTCGCCTCTGTTCCATCGCCGAGTTGATCCACATCAACTCCAACTTCATCTCCTTTATAAATGTGCCAACACCACCAAGTGTACACCACCATGTGTATGCGTGTTAGCATTTTCACAATCATTTTCTAAAGGATTAGCCACTCAACTTGCCACGCCACTCAATCCTAGCGACGATGTAAAGTTAGATCACTCGAATGGCACTAGATGACCGACATGCAAACAAGTATGCCCCTCTTGATAGTACGGCCATCTATCCTAAACCCGGTCATAAACTTCTCTACACACCTATGACCGGTGAAATAAAATGCTCTAGGTTATACCTTTGCCTTGCGCATTCTATTCCATCTCCTCCAATGTCGATGCAACACATGCACCAACACGATCAACAATGATATGATCCACTTCATATCATCATGTGATCATATTGGTTCATCGATCTTTACTTCACTTGTTTTTCACCGTTGCCTTTGTCCATCGGCGCCAAGTCTTGCTTAAGCTTCACCGCCACGCAGTCCATCGCTCCAAAGCCTCCAACTTGCCCTTCACGCTTGCAACCGGTCCATCAAGCCAAGTCATGTCTTGATCTTCTCCACCTTGATCACATGACTCAATGTCATGTCTCATTTGCAATGAGCTCCTTCATCATCACATGTCTGAGCTTTGCAACATTTCCTAGCCATTTTCACCTTTGTGGCATATGTTGCTCACACACATGTACCTGTGGACTAATCATCTGTGTATCTCACATAAACATAATTAGTCCACCTAGGTTGTCACTCAATTACCAAAACCACACAAGGACCTTCACTTGTGTAGCCTTGTTATTGAGCATTGTTAGTAAGCTTAGGTGGTTTTTGTGCTTTTGCTTACTAGATTGTGTAGGAGCTCCCTCTGTTGTGTGAAGCACTAGTTGCATAGGTTTATGTGACCTTGCAAGCTAGATTGGTTAGGTGAGCTCTAGCCAGCCCGGTACCTTAGTTGCTTGTTTAGGATCTTTTCAAGGTGCTTAATAACTTAGATGGAGGGGTGTAGTCTTGGCTAGACCAATAGTTTTAATTCTGCACTTGTATCGGTTAGCCGGCACGATTAAGTTTTAGAAAAGGACTATTCACCCCCCTCTAGTCTGCCTTCTCAACCCTACACCTCTACATGCCTATCTCTTACCACCCCTCATACAAAAATAAACACAAAGATGACTCCTCTCCCTCAATTAAACAAAGTAATGAGATGACCCTATCCTAAAAAATTACTAGGACATAACAATCTCATCCCACCTCATCAACCAAACCAAATGCAACCTTAAATTATGACTTCTAACAATTTGCAACTGTTTCGTATTTATCGGTGAAGGATTAATGTTTTTATGTAATGAGAATCTCCAAATAGCCCGTGTTTTGGTAGATAATTGGACTCTAGAATCTCAATCTAGAATCAAGTATTCATATCCTAGTTTCATTTTTTCTACCTCAATTTTTTATATCCAAACAACAGGCTCTTTGTTTTTTTGTTGGGACCGTTCTTGTAATATGCTTTCTAAAAACAACCGTAATTTGTATGATTGTAAAAATAATAGGCAATGAACCTTGATAGCCAAATGGCTAGCTTCTACTCCCCCCGTCCCAAAACAAGTGAAGTTCTAGGTTTGTCCTAAGTTAAACTATTTCAAGTTTGACAAAATTTAAACAAAAAATACTAATATTTATAATATCAAACAAGTATTATTAGATTTGTCATGAAATATATTTTCATATTCTACCCATTCGGTATCATAAATATTGATGTTCTTTCCTATAAGTTTAGTCAAACTTAAAATAGTTTAATATAGGACAAATCCAAAACATCACTTATTTTAGAACGGAGGGAGTACCATTTAAGGAAGGAGACTTGTTAGGTCAATTTGCGCTTCTACCAAAGTAGTGAGAAGACGTGATAAAAGTGAGATACCATAAAATGTGTCCGGGAGTAATGCATGAATTTAGTAGTTTCGAGGGTCATTTATACGATGATATCAACGATTAATAGTGTCATGATGTGCTCCAAGCTACCTTTTTCTCTGGTGAGAAGGTTAGCACCAATGGCATCATAAAAGTCTATCATTTATGTCTACATCAGAAATATTCTTTCTTTTTAGGGAATTAAAGTATAAATGATTTCCATTTTTTTCCAAACAACCAAACAACTGTTGGTCATGTATATTAAATTTTTTTTCTGTAAACACCTAGCTAGCTAGTTTATTGGACTTCCATGTTTTTTATTGAACTATGATTTTGCTATCCGATAAGGACATCTACAATGATGGAGAAAATCTGCCCTCTCCAGCTAGCGAGATGTGCTTGGATCATACCAATTGAGTTGGACAAGAAATATGAGTTGGGAGGTGGAGATTTGTGAGCACAAAAGTGCTTAAAGAGAGCATCAATTTTATTCAGGCGTTGTTAGATAAGATATCCAGAATAATCACCATGTTCGCTTATGCTGATGTTTATACTGATTTGTTGTGAGAGAAAAACACTGTTCATTGACTAAAAAGTAGTTCAAGCGAGCAGAGTGAATATATTCCAAGCAGGCTAGCAATAATAAGCACGCCTTAAAAACTGAGCTGTGCCTTGACATGTCCCTCCCCCTTCTAAATACCTCATGACGTGTGATAATACAACTGAGCTGTGCCTTGACATGTCCCTCCTGTTCTAGAATACCTAGTTTTCATTTCTTTCTAAGGCCAGTCTCAGCAAAAGTTTCACTAGAGTTTCATTTGCATTTAATAGCCTGCCACATATGCACTTTTGATGACATGACAACGTTCTAATGAAGAGAGAAGAATTAGGTTTCATGGGGATGAAACTCTCTTGGCACTGTTACCAACTCTTTATGAGTCATAGAATTAAATGTTTATGAAACTATGGAATAAAACTTTCCATTGAGAGTGAGTGTTTCATCCAAGTTTCATTTCATTCTATATGACATGGTAGTCTTAGAAACAATGAAATGAAACTCTCCACTGAGACTAACCTAATGTTCCTATTCTAAGACATACTGTAACAGTTTTAAAAACTAGGACATGAAACATCTCTCGATTCATAGTTTTATTTCACCGTTTAATAATAGGCTAGGTACTCATTCAATTATTACATGGTGTTATGTTCAAATATGCCATACAAAAAAAAATAGCCACTTGCAATGCTATCTAAATTAAATACTAGCATAAAAATATCAAAAAAATAGTTTACTACTTCAATATTCATATGATATATAAAAAAATACATAATAGACTTGATTATGTAAAACATATTCATATCATGCATGATAAACATGAGAGGCACAGTGCACAACAAGAATCCAAGCCGCACAAAATTGGCTAAAACACACGGGGATGGAACTATGAGCTTTCAATGTAGGTTTTATTAGGGTTTTATTCACTAGGATTAGGAAGTAGTCATCATGTTTGCTAATGCTGAAATTTGACTTATGCTGAAATGTTGTGAGAGGAAAACAATGTTCCATAGCTGAAAAGTAGTTTTAAATAAGCTCAAGCGAACACTGGCGAGTGTGGAGTGTGTTTCATTGGGATGTAAGTCAACTCTCCTCTCTCATCTTAATTTTCATGCCACCTCATCACTTTTGATGATGTGGAACTATAACAAATGAGTATGGAATCTCCACTAAGACTGTCTTTAAGACCAACACAAGGCATTTTCAAGTAAATGACATCGATAGATGTTAATATATATGGGTGAAATGTGTCATTATTAAACTAAACTGGAAAAAAATGTTCTTCTCTTCCCCAAAATCATTGATTAAAATCAAAATGTGACATTTAAATTAAGAAACCGATCTTTTTGCTGCCAAAATTAATGTCAATGTTGTAATTTATTTTTCTTCCAAAAGTACCCAAATCAGAGGGCAATCACCAACGCACGACAGGAGTTATACTCAATGTGTCATTAATGAATATACATAATCCACCAATTGTGTAAAGCGGCGATTTGGCATTGTTGGACGCCGGAGCAAAGCAAGTTTTAAAAAAAACAAAACCACCTTCTAACACAGTTCGCGGGGCGCAGAGGATCCAAGCAAAACTCCAATATTCTAGTACACGTACTGTAGGCTCTTTTAAGAAAGTACCCGCATGACCAGCACGCTGCGGCAGTGGAAGATTCGGGGCATATATCCTTTCCCGGAAGGGGGAATATCCATGCGGATATGTCCCAGATCCTCTGCGCGTCCCTGTCCCAGCCTTCAAAGCCTCGGTCCTTCTCTGTCAGCTTCTCTCTCTATCAACCATTCAACCCAAGGTAAAAAAAATACTACGATAAACAGCCGCTTCCATGACAAAATCTAGAGAGCCAAAGAGATTATCGCGTCTCTTGAAGCCGCCGATTGTCACTTGATGCCCGCGCTATCGTTTCGAAATGGCAGATGGCTGCCCTGCCACGTAGAGGTGAGAGAGAGACTCAGCTCTGTTCGGCTGGTCTATAAGCTGGTTGTGCTGATTTGTACAGTTAATTTGTTGAGAGAGAAAAATATTATATTATAGTTGATAAGCCGGTTTATAATGTCAGCCGAACAGAGCCTTAGAGGCTTTCGGGCTCCACCTCAGTTTACTCCAGTGTAGTACAATACTACTTTTTAACACGGGGTACTTTTGTTTGTCGAAACAGTGTAGTTCTCACGAGTTCTCGTGTGTGTGGTGGCACGCTTCGCGTGGCAATCAGTGTCCATCTCATTATTTTAAGGATTAAGAAAAGCCGTTTGGTAGCCGCCTAGATTTTTTAAGGAAGAAGCCAAAGCTGAAAGGAAAAAAAAACCAAGTGGCCACTGATACTGGGTTGGTTGATCAAGTCAAGTGACATTGGTCAGTGAGAAAAGCACATGTCATGGTAGGTCCATGCTGAGGTCTACCTAACATGATAGTGGAATATGCATATCTGATGTTGACATAGAGAAAAGTACACATGGTAATTTGTCTGAGTCTTAGGTCCACATGAACAACCATTATATGGGTCGCTCTATTATCGTGCTTGGAGGTCATATAGATATGTTATTTAAGCGTGCTTTTAGGTTTTGTACTTTAGAACACCTAGTTACAGTTAGAATAAGTAGTTGTGACCATATAAATGTTTTTAGAAAATCCACATAATAATAATGGGGTAGATAGTTTTTCCTCAACTACATAGTATTTTGTTCTATCAATATTCGTAAATTATGGTTTTGTTCGGATCGACGTGGTTACACCTTTTCTTATATATTACTAAAAGATAAGATATGCGCCGATCCATAGTTTTCATGATCGCTAGTGCAAAACTACTCTAATAAACAATTGCGATGAAGAGAATAGAGCATAATAATACATTTTTCTGTGCACAGAGAATATAGCTTTCCCCAGTTTCAGTGTGGAACAGAAAATGCTCATCTATTTGTCTATCTCTAGATTGCCTTATTCTTCTTCAAACCGGGCCAAATCCATGGGCATACCGCATACATATGCTAACGCACATAGTAGCTTACAGAAAGACGTGCACGCATCACCGTGATAGTCCGGCCTTAAGCATGGTTGCAAGCTAATCTAGTCAAATAATAATAATAATTGTAGCGGTACAATTTGCAGCTTGAATCGATAGAGGCCACTACAGCCTACTACTCCATATCGACGACGACGAAGCACAAAAGATCGCTTCGAAAAGGTGCGCTAGCTCCTCCTCGGTTTCTGAGTTCTGACGCCGGAGAAGGCGATGGGCAACAGACAGCCTGAACCGTGGAGACAAGTCCAGAACCGTGGAAAAACCTTGTCCAGATGGCCCGGATTCACAGGAAAATGACGCGAATCTGGGAAGCGCCACTCCGCATATTCTCGTGGAGATGCCTTCGTCACTTTTTGTGCAGCCTATTGTGCCCATTATGTTTTTTTTATCAAATACATTCATACGCATGCCTGAAGCAAATACTTAAACGAGTGTATGCATACTGTTCTAAAAGCCTTTTGCACCCGTGCTTGTTGAGGTTTGAAGAGGAAACATATGAGCGGATGAAACGAGAGGATACGGTTTTTCTTCAGTAGCAATGTGGAAAGCTAATCGTCAAACGGCATAAAAAAAGGTATATCCATGGCGGCCTTCTAGTTTTAATTGCTTTCGAACTAACGCCAGATATCCACTGTGTTCGGCTGGTATGCTGCGCAATGAATTTTAGTTGGTTTGGGATAATTCAATAGTGTTATGTGAGAGAGAATAAGCTGAAATAAGCTGAAACATGCTAAAATCATTGCTAGGCCGTAGACCCCCGACATGATTTTCTAGCTTTCTGGCTTCGCACTCAAATGGAGCTAGAGCTCCCATATACAGGCCTTGTTTAAATTCAGAGACTAAAGTTCAATGTCATATAGGCCCCGTTCGCTAGTTTGAAACTTGGCTGAAACTGACTGGTTTTGTGAGAGAGAAACACTGTAGCGGCTGGTTGATAAATAATGTTTTGGATAGTAATAATAAAATAAATTACACAAGTCCTAAGTAATCTGCGAGACGATTTTATTAAGCCAAATTAATCCATCATTAGCACATGTGTTACCATAGCACCATATTGTCAAATCATGGACTAATTAGGTTTAAAAAATTCGTCTCGCAAATTAGTCGCAATCTGTGTAATTAGTTATTTTTTTAGTTTATATTTAATACTCACAAGTCCATATATATATATATGTCACTGCGAAGGAACAGTTTGCAAGAAATCTTAAGGTCACAGGGTAAGTGGGTAACCAACTGTTACTCACTTCGATGATAAATAAATAATGTGTTTTGTATATCAAATCTATCGACACTTTTGTACTATATATTGTACGTATCCGAGTGCTATTCCCCCTTACTTTTGTTGCATGCATGCACGCTAATGTATATTTGAGGATAAATTTTGAATGTTAAAATATACTATATTACAGGACGAAGGAGTATACCGTTTTGATTTTGCTTTCATGTTAAATGGATCAAAAACTTTTGAGAAAGCTTGGGCCATTTGTTAAATAGATAAGGTAGCTCATTTAGAGGATTTCATTTTCAATTTCAATGTCGATTGAAGTAGTGATGTGTATACACTAGGCAATATATTCTTTCAACATTTAATTTAAGAGGTGAAATATCTTTCACTTTAATTTAATAGTATATAGTAGTAATGAAATGAAATAATGCAATGAGAATTCCATCACCATGATGGAGATGAGCCGTATTCACCAGGCGCTCCTCCTGAAAGCAGACTCCTAAACATCATACTTCTACTCGCTTTGTTTCTAATTTAAACTAGTTGTGGTACAAAGCCAGCTTTGTTTTATAATCACGTTATCTTGTACCTTGTCTTTAACTTTGAGCACATCTTCTAGATACATTGACACGATTTTTGTCGTCCATGATCTACAACAAATGTCCAATTGTTACGAATGTCAATTCCCTAGCTCTGAGTGCGATGTGGTCACTGCGTGGTGTACAATGTTTACAAGATGTAATAGTTCTCCCCTGCTATCTCCTTCTAAGGGTATGTTTGATACAACAACAACTACAACGACAACGTAGCCTTTTAGTCCCAAAAAAGTTAAGGTAAATTAGAGTTGAAATCCACCAAAAGCCTCGAGTCACGGTTCAGGCACTGCTTTTCAAGCACTTCTATTTAAACATAGATCTTTAGGTATATCCCAAGCTTTTAAATATCTTTTTATTGTCTCCCTCTATTAATTTCGATCTTCCTCTACCTTTTCTCATATTATTAGCTTGGCTTAGGACTCTCCTTTGGACATGGCCAAACCACCTCAACCGATGTTGGACAAGCTTTTCTTCAATTGGTGCTACGCCTAGGCGATCACGTATATCATCGTTCCAAACTCAGTCCATTCTTGTATGACCACAAATCCATCGCACCATACGCATTTCTGCAACACTCAGTTGTTGGACATGTCGAATCTTTGTAGGCCAACATTATGCTCCATACAACATAGCCGGTCTAATCGTCGTTCTACAAAACTTACCTTTTAGCTTATGTGATACCCTCTTGTCACAGAGAATGCCAGAAGCTTGTCGCCACTTGATCCACCCTGGTTTGATTCTATGACTAACGTCCGCATTAATATCTCCATCCCTCTGTAGCATCGATCATAGATACCAAAAAGTATCCTTCTTAGTCACTACTTGACCTTCCAAACTCACATCTCCCTTCTCCTGTGCAGCTCCGCCAAAGTCACATCTCATGTATTCAGTTTTAGTTCTACTCAATCTAAAACCTTTAGACTCAAGGGTCTGCCGCCATAATTCTAGTTTCCTATTTACTCCCGCCTGTCTTTCGTCCACTAACACTACATCATCAGCGAACAACATACACCAAAGGATATCCCCTTGTATGTTCCTGGTAACCTCATCCATTACTAAGACAAAGAGATACGGGCTTAAGGCTGACCCTTGATGAAGTACAATTTTAATCGGGAAGTAATCCGTATTACCATCGTTTGTTCGAACACTAGTCACAACATTGTTGTACATGTCTTTGATGAGGGTCACTGTTGGTGTTTTCGGACCACCGACGAGTAAATTTGTATTTGCATGTCTGGCTTGGATGGTGTGCTCGGAGGACACAAGGGTTTATACTGGTTCGAGCGGAACGTCCCTATGTCCAGTTCGCTGCTGCTCGTGTTATCAGCACTTGGTTTACAGTAGGGGTTACAAACAGGCGAGAGAGAGAAAGGATCCCAAGTCTCTGGTGGAAGGAGTGAACGGGTGCTGAGAACTCGATTGCCGCTCAGCCGTGTGCGCGTGTCGTGCTCTTATGTTTTGATCTCTCATGTCCAGATCTCCATGTTTTTTCTCGCCCCCCTCCATGAGGCGTCCTGCTTCCCCTTTTATAGACGAAGGAAAAGCGCGGGTTATAGAGGAGGAAAAGTAGAAGAACGAGAAAGAGAAGAAGGCTTCCAGGGTTGCCGGGTCCTTCTCCTTCACGTGGGTCCCACTGATCCTGTAGATGTCAACAGGGATGGCTCCATGTCGTGGCCCTATTCGTCACTGGCACCATGCGTAGGCATCATCTACCGGTCATGGCGTTCCACTCCGTCCCGGCAAATGTCATGGTGAACTGACGCACCTGTTAGCGTCCGTACAAGGGTTAGGCAGAATATCACTGGCACATCCCACACTATTCTTGATGTGAATCCCCAGGTATGACCCGTCATAGCCACGGGTTACATCGAGGCGTGCTAGCCTCTTCCCTAGCGTCAGAGTTTTGACCCAGGCCCATACGCTTGGATCTAGAGTGGTTGGCGGCGGTATGGGTCCCCGTCGGACGAGACGAAACCCGTGCCCTCAAGGTTGGGCGAGACGGAGCCCGCGACCTTAGGCGAGATAGAGCCCGCACCCAAGGGGTCGAGCGAGATGGAACCCGCGTCCTTGGGGTCAGGCAAGACAGAGTCCGCACCCAAGGGGTCAGGCGAGATGGAACTCGCGTCCTTGGGGTTGGGCGAGATGGAGCCTACACCTAAGGGGTCGGGTGAGACAGAACCCGCGTCCTTGGGGTCGGGCGAGACAGAGCCCATGGCCTTGAGGTCGGGCGAGACAGAGCCCGCGGCCTCGAGGTCGGGCAAGACAGAGCTCGCAGCCTTGAGGTCGGGCGAGACGGAGCCCGCATCCTCAAGATTGGGCGAGACAGAACCCACGTTCTTGGGGTTGGGCAAGACAGTGCCCGCACCCAAGGGGTCAGGCGAGACAGAGCCCGCGGCCTCAAGGTCGGGCGAGAGGGAGCCTACGTCCTCGAGGTCGGGCGAGACCTTTTAATACGTCTTGAGCCATCTGGGGAAGTCAGCGTGGGCACTAACTTCCTTGCTTTGGGTATCTCTAATATTGATACCCGACAGTAGCCCTCGAGCCTACGGAGGAGTAGAATACTCCTTTGGAGGCTTTTTCTGATGGGAAGACTCTAAGGGCCTTAGCCTTCTTTTTGTAGCCCGCGACGTGTCCTAGTAGGATAGAAATTCCCTTTTGCCACGATCGGTCTTCTATGGGGCATGTAACCATAGGATTCGGGAGGTCAGAAAGATTGTTCTTGATTCCAGTCCCCTAGGGTCCGATCGGTCCGCCATTGTACTGCGACCGCACATTCGGTCTCCTTGCGAGTCCAACTTCCCTCGAGCCTCTGTGTGTAGCAGGGGTCCGGGCGAGGGTCGGCTCATCTTTGTGATCGTCATCCCTCAAGCATTTTTTTGATAAAACGGAGGGGCTGAGCCGTGCCTCGTTTTTCCTCGATCGATGAAACATGGTGCTCGGTGAGCTGTTAACGGGCTAGTCCGAGTGGGGCCCCGGCTTCTCATTCACAGGGGTCTAGCATGGGTCAGCTGGTGACCGATTCCAGATTCTCAGTGGCAATCCATATACTTCTCGGGTCCGTTCGGTCGGTCCTAAGGGCTCGTTGCCTTTCTTCGAGGAAAAACCATGGACTAGGAACCGACCAAGACTCGAACGTGGGCCAAGATGCCCGCTGCGCTCATTCACTTGGGTACTAGCCACTAGTGGGCCCATCCCTTTCTGCCCCTTGCTCTAAGGGTGCCCTAGAGCGGCTGTGAACCCATCGGTGGGCCAGCCTTCGAACTCCTGGTCCTGAATGGGATGTAGGAGCATTTTTAGCTCTGTATCCCTCCTTACCTGTGATGGTTCTTGGCCCATCGACCGGGCAAACCGTCATCTAGCATGTGCTTCGAGGGTGCAGCCAGAGATAGCGTGTGCACGATCTTCGGAGGGAGGTGACGTGACACGGTGCAGCGGGCGTGTGAATCTAGACGGACGGTTTGCCTTCTTGCCCTGCTCCATCCTATAAATAGCGGTCCCCCTTCATGTTTCTACACACCAAAACCATAGCCTTACCTTCTCCATTTCTTCGCCGCCGTCGTTCGGATCTGCCCTGCTTGCTAATCCGCCACCGGAGCCCTAGATCTATAGCTTCCGCTTCTCCACCGCCACCTTTACTTCTCCGCAGCTGCCTCCATCCTCCATGGATTCGTGGTATCGCTCCGATGTTACCCATGCATGGATGGAGGGCCTCGTCAAGCATGGTATTCTCCGCGGGAGGACCGATGCGGTGGAGGGCGTGTGCCCGGCCATGAGGATGCGCTCGGCGCCGCCCGATGGCTACGTCATCTCCTTCACGCCCTTCCATGAGCATGGACTCGTGGTTCCTCCCCACCCGTTCTACCGGGGTCTATTGCATCACTATCAGATCGAGCTACAGCACTTGAACCTCAATGGGATCTAGCACATCACAGCCTTCATGGCGATGTGCAAGGGGTACCTAGGGATTGAGCCCCACTTCAAGCTGTGGAGATATATCTTCTCCATCTCCTTGATCACGAAGAAGGAGAGAGGCCAGGAGACCCCGGTGCTGATGGGATGTGCGGGCATCCACCTCTAGGGGCAGCGGGTGGCCGAGTACATGCCCTACAAGCTCTCTAGATCCAACATGGGGTGGCACTCGCATTGGTTCTACCTGAAGGATGACCCTACTGCTCCCTTGCCGGTCTTCTTCGGGCGCCTGGTCGAAGAGGCACCATCGTCATGGCCGTGGAGCCACCCATCAAGGAGAAGAAGAGGATGCGCGACCTCCTCGAGGCCATCGTGTTCCTGAAGACCCATGGCCTCCGTGGGGCCAGCGTCATCGGGGGGTATCACGCGAGGAGGGTGGCGCCCCTGATGGCGTGCGTCCTCCCGCTGTACGGGATGATGCTCGGTGTGCAGCTCATCGGGACGACACTCGCCTAGGGGCTGCTCCATGATAGCAAGGTCACGCAGCGCATCAAGGAGGCCATGGGGGAGGCCGACGCCATGTTCCTGATCCCAAGGCATCCCATGATGCGGCCAAACGTGGGCTTCATTGAGCTACCGGCGAGGTTAGTCTTTTGGGACTCTATCGCACCGCTGCCAGAGCACACGACCGTGAGGGCGGTGAACCGTGCCACAGATGAACAAAGGAAGAAGAAGAATGATGATGAGGAGAGGAAACGGCGGTCAAAACAGCGAGCGAAGTTGCAGCGAGGGAAGAAGTGTCAAGGTTCATGAGAAGAAGAGGAGAAAGAAGAAGAGAGGAGGAGGAGGATGACGGCTCCATGTCATCCATCCCATGGAACGATCTGTCTGCTAGGGATGAGGACCCGCCTTTGCCATAGGTGGGGCCCTTCCTATGGCATGCCACGGGGCAGGAGGGGGAGGACGCGCCCCTGAAGCCGGCGGAATCAAAACCCCGCCCCGTCCTAACCTTCGACGGTGGCCTCGGAACCGGCGGAATCGAGCCGCCTCGCCTCGTCTGGGCCTTCGACGGTGGCCCTAGAGCCAGCAGAGATAGGTCACCCCGCTTTGTCCGAGCCCTCGGCGTCACCTCCAGAGTCAGCGGGAGGCGGTCGCTCTAATTCGTCTGAGCCCTCCGAGCTGACGGTGGGCTTGAAGCGGCAACGTGCCGATGAGGTGTAGCTGGTGTCGGGCAAGCCAACCACAAAATGTCCTCGCATGATGGCGTTAGGGTGAGTCAAGAGTTTTTTTGTCTTTTGTCTTAGCGATTTTTTGCCGTGAAATGACCGCCATGTCCCTTGCAGCGTCGGAGGACGTGGGACTCTCCTGTGGCTCGCTCTGAAGAAGATCCACCACTGGCAAACACACCAGGAGCCGACTGGTGCCACACCGGTGGTGAGCGTGAGTGGCATTGGGGTGGCCATGGCGTTGACCGGGGAGGCGCAGCCGATTGCTGCATCCTTGGGAGAGTAGGCGGAGGAGGGCGCATCCGGGGTGCCTGTGGCAGGCGTGGCATGGCCGGTCGTGTCCTCGACATCATAGGTGGAGGCGGCATGACCGGATCCATCGTCCGTGCAGGTGGTCGTGTCCATGGTGGGGCGGACGGAAGGGGGCACCCGAGGCATCCTTTGCGGATGTGGCGACAGGGGCAGGCCTTCGTGTCCACATCACCCGCCCCCTCTATTGCCAGAGGAGCCGCTCTGGAGGAGCTGCCGCCGCAAGAGAGGTCGACCTCGCTTGAGGTCATCATGGGGACGTCCTGGTCTCTGGTCCAGGTGGCTGCCCTCGATGACATAGTAGAATAGAGGGAATGGGGGAGCATTGAAAGCTCTAGTTTGATTTTGGTGAATTGATGAAACCCTAAGTGCTAACCTAGTTTATCAAAGTGATTATGAGATAGGTAGCACTACTCCAAGTGATGAACCAATGGTGAAAATCATGATGATGGTGATGGCATGGTGATGATCAAATGCTTGGACTTGGAAAAGAAGAAAGAGAAAAACAAAAAAATCAAGGCAAAGGTGAAACTTGATACGAGCTTTTTCATTTTGGTGATCGAGACACTTAGTGAGTGTGATCACATTTAGGATCGATAGCCGTACTATTAAGAGGGGTGAAACTCGTATCGAAATGCGGTTATCAAAGTGCCACTAGATGCTCTAACTCATTGCATATGCATTTAGGATCTAGTGGAGTGCTAACGCCCTTGAAAACATTTGTGAAAATATGCTAACACATGTGCACAAGGTGATACACTTGGTGGTTGACACATTTGAGCTAGGGTAAAGAAGATAGAGTTGAAAAGGAGTTAGTCGCGCTGGTCACAGAGTGACCGAACATGTCTGAAATTGGGACTGGACGCGTTCGGTATTTTATCCAGTCTTGGGGTAGTCACACAGAAGTGACCGGACACGTCCGGAATCAGGACTAGACGCGTCCGATATTTGGACCCGAGGTGAGCGACTAAGTGAAAGTGACTGGACTCTGGCTCAGTGGAGTGACCGGACGCAAACGAGTTACTGTTTAGCGTCAGGTTAAAGTGATATAGCTTGATGCAGGATTGCAGAGAGCGACCGGACGCGTCCGGTCGCCACATCGGATGCGTCCGGTGTGAACCAGCAAGTCTCAGGTTTTCAGCGCAATAATTCATCGGACGCTGGGGGTGTTCGGTCCGGTGTGATCGGACGCGTCCGGTCATCCCAGAGTGGCTCTAGGAGCTCTCTAGACTCGACCTGACGCTGCGTCTCCCAGGTTCGGTCATTTTCTAACAGCGCGTCTGATCACGTAGTATTACTGTGCACAGAGATAGCCGTTGGGCGCCAATGGCTAAACAATTTGAAAGGGACACGTGGAGGTTAGGCTGCGACTAGACGCAGCGACCGGACACGTCCGGTCACCACATCGGACATGTCCGGTGCACACGACCTGCCCGTCCTATCCTCCCACAGTCAGCCCAATAATTGAGCCAACGTGTCTATAAATATCGTTTGGCCGGCTCTAGCTCACTCTCTTGGCCATTTGCATTGACATAGGAACCTTGTGAGCTTATCCAAAGCCCTTCCACACATCTCCATCTTTGATTCATCATCTTTGTGAGATTGTGAGAGAATCCATGTGCATTGCTTGAGTGTTCGCATCTAAAGGCACTTGGTATTCGTGTTTCGCTGTGGGTTTGGCTTGTTACTCTTGGTGGTTGCCACCACCTAGACGGCTTGGAGCAGCGAGGATCATCGAGCCAAGATTGGTGATTGCCTCTAGCTCCGATTGTGGTGATTATGAGGGATTCTTGACCTTTCCCCAATGAAGAGCCAAAAGGTACTCTAGTAAATTACTCGTGGCTTGTGTGATCCTCATCTTGTGTTGGTTGTGAGGCACCCTATTGAGGGTTCAACGTGTGATGCCAATTAGCGCGTGAACCTCCAAGTGAGTAAATCGCCACAACGGGGACTAGCTTGCCGGCAAGCAAGTGAACCTCGGAGGAAAAATCATTGTGTCTTGATTGTCTCCTTAATATTCATTGGTATTCACTCATTGGTCACTTGCCATGGCTGTATACCTCTCTACCACTCTCTTGTATTTCATTATACATTCACTTAGATAGAGCTAGTGGTAGTTAAGACTAGATAGTGTATCATTTAATTGTATTACTCTCACTAGGTTGATCACCTAGGTGTATATTAGTGACATAGCTTTGTTGTGATATACTAGAGATCATAGAAAATAGAATTGGGTAGGTGGCTTGCAACCCCAAGTATAGTGCTAGCGCAAAATTCGCTTTGCCATCTTATTGACTAATCATTTGTCTTAGTGTTGTTGTAGAAATTTTTAATAGGCTATTCACCCCCCTCTCGCCATTAGAACCTTTCAAGTGGTATCGGAGCTATGGTCATCGTAATTTGAGGCTAAACAACATTCGGTGTAAAAATGGCTCAAATCAACAACACCAAGAAGCCACCCCAATTTGATGGCTCAAACTAACCCTATTGGAAGGCTAAGATGACAATATATATCAAGTCAATCAATAGGAAAGTTTAGAAGGTGGTGGAGACCAAGATTGAGATGGAGGATTCGGAGAACCCCGCCGCCGTCGAAGAAGTGCTTCTCCAAAACAATGACATTGATCTTAGTGCCATTCATGATGCTATTGATGAGAGAACATTTGAGCAAATCATGAACATTGAGATGGCTCATGAAGCATGGAAGAAGTTGGAGGAATCATTTGAGGGCACTCAAGCCGTGAAGGGTGCCAAGGCATATATCCTCATGGAGAAGTTTGCTAGTTTCAAGGTGAAGGAGGATGAGAGTGTGCCGAAGATGTTACATAGGTTACAAGTGCTTGTCAATGATCTCAAAGCACTAGGTGAGAAGGTAGAGGACAAGGACTTCTCCCATAAGTTATTGAGATGCTTACCCTAAAGATTTGGCACATTGGTCACTATTCTAGTGAGGAGTGATTTGGACACCATGACACCAAACCAAGTGTTGGGAGATATAATGATCGATGATACATATAGAGATGATGATGAGAAGAAAGAAAAGAAGGAGAAGAAAGATGAGAAGAAGGATGAGAAGAAGAAGAGTGTGGCATTCAAGGCCACACATCCAAGGGCAAGGCGAAGCAAGAATCATCAAGTGAAGATGAAGACTTGAGCTTTGATGAGATGGATGATGAGAAGATGGCTCTCTTTGTTAAGAGATTTGGCAAGTTCATGATGAAGAAAGGCTACTATGCTAGAAGAAAGAAGTCTTTATCCAAGAACAAGGAAGAATCAAGAAGGTACTTCAATTGCAGAAGCAAAGATCATCTTGTTGCTCAATGCCCTTACAATAGTGACAATGATGACAACAAGAAGAACAAGAAGAAGGACAAGAAGGAAAAGAAAGAGAAGAAGGACAAGATGATCTTCAAGAAGCAGAAGAAGAAGAAGAAGAAGAAGGGTGGTTCATATGTGGTCACTTGGGATAGTGATGCTTCCTCAAGTGATGATGATGATAGTGATGATGACAAGACCACCAAGAAGAAGGCACTTGCAAGCATTGCTATCAATGAGAAGCCTTATCTTTTCGACACTCCATCATGCTTCATGGCTAAGGCCACTAAAGTACAAACTTGTGATGATGGAAGCGATGAAGAACATGATAATAAAAATGAAAATGAAAATGATAGTGATGATAATGAACCAACTAAGGATGAACTACTTGACATGCTAGATGATGCTAAAGAACACTTTGACATTGAGAGAAGAGAATGCAAAAGCTTACGTAAGGAACTAAAAACCCTTAAGCAAGCCTTTGGTGATGTCAATGGATCTCATGAGAGGCTTGATGAAGCCCATAAAAAGCTTGGCAAGGCTCACAAGAAGCTTGAAAAAGCTCATTCCACTTTGCTTGATGAGCAAAATGAGAAGAAGCATGTTGAGACATGTAATGTAGGGTTAACTTGTGACCTAATTGATGAATCATTATATAAGCCTATCATTATTGCTCCCACTAACCCTTCTTGTAGCACTTCCACTTCCACCTCATCTAATAGTGATGGTTTCACATGTAATGCCTCACTAATGGTTGAGAATGAGACCCTCAAGAAGAAGGTCAATGAGCTCACTCACACCTTGGCTAAGGCCTATAGTGGTGAGGACCGCTTGCTTATGTGCTTAGGTAGTCAAAGAGCTTCTCTCTACAAAGAGGGATTGAGCTATACCCCTAAGAAAGGCAAGGTGTCATTTGCTCCTCATAAGACTAGTTTTGTGAAGAACAATGGTTGGTTTTGCACTAGTTGCAAGCAAGTTGGTCATAAAGAGCATGAGTGCAAGAACAAGAGCAAAAGTGCTAATGTATCCTCAATTAAGATTAATTCTTTCTATGTGCTTACTAAGGGTACAAATAGTGTGAAAGCTAAGTTCACTGGTACACCATGGATGGGCTCAAAGAAGAAAGATATTTGGGTGCAAAAGAGCTTGGTCACTAACCTTCAAGGACCCAAGCAAGTTTGGGTACCCAAAAAGAATTGATCTTCTTTTGTAGGTTAATTACAAAGCTGGAGGAAGGTAGTGGGTTCTTGATAGTGGGTGCACTCAACACATGACCAGTGATGCAAGAATGTTCAACTCAATCAATACCAATGGCAATGATTGTTATAATAGTATCACATTTGGTGACAATGGCAAATGCAAGGTCAAAGAGCTTGGTAAGATTGCAATATCCAATGACATGAGCATATCCAATGTGTTGCTAGTAGAGAGCTTGAACTTCAATTTGCTATCCATGGCTCAATTGTGTGATCTTGGATTTAAATGCATATTTGGGGTAGATGATGTAGAGATCATAAGTGTAGATGGCTCTAACTTGATCTTCAAGGGCTCTAGATATGAGAATCTATACTTGATTGATTTCAATGCTAGTGAAGCTCAATTATCTACATGTTTGTTCACTAAGTCTAGCATGGGTTGGTTATGGCATAGAAGGCTTGGTCATGTTGGAATGAAACAATTGAATAGATTGGTCAAGCATGACTTGGTTAAAGGCTTGAAAGATGTAGTGTTTGAGAAAGATAAGCTTTGTAGCTCTTGTCAAGCCAGAAAATAAGTTGGAAATACCCATCCTAAGAAAAGCATGATGAGCACTAGTAAAGCATTTGAGTTATTGCACATGGACTTGTTTAGGCCAACTCAATACACTAGCATTGGTGGTAACAAATATGGCTTTGTGATAGTAGATGATTATACTAGATACACTTGGGTATTCTTTCTAGTGGACAAAAGTGATGTGTTTGCAACATTCAAATCATTTGTCAAGGGCATTCACAATGAGTTTGAAACAACTATCAAGAGAGTTAGAAGTGACAATGGTAGTGAGTTCAAGAACACTAGAATTGATGAGTTGTGTGATAAATTTGGAATTAGACATCAATTCTCGGCCAAGTACACTCCATAATCAAATGACCTTGTTGAGAGGAAGAATAGAACACTCATTGATATGGCAAGGTCTATGCTTAGTGAGTACAATGTGAGTCAATCTTTTTAGGTCGAAGCTATCAACATGGCTTGCTATTGTAGCAACCACCTCTATTGTCACCCATTGAAAGAGAAGACACCATATGAGCTCTTGAATGGTAGAAAGCCCAACATTGCATATTTTCGAGCCTTTGGTTGCAAATGCTATATCTTGAAGAAAGGCACTAGATTGGGCAAGTTTGACAAGAAATGTGATGAAGGATTCCTACTTGGATACTCAACTACTAGCAATGCATATAGAGTTTGGAATTTGGATAGTGGTACTCTTGAGGAAGTTCATGATGTTGAATTTGATGAAACCAAGGGTTCACAAGAAGAGAATGAGAACTTGAAATATGTTAGAGGCATTCAACTTTCAAATGCCATGAAGAACATGGATGTTGGTGAATTGAGGCTTAGGCAAGTGAATGATGATGAAGATGATCAAGTGCAAGTGCTCTCTAACTCAAATGTGCAAGATGATACAAATCAAGCTAGTACAAGTGGCTCTTATGATAATGAACAAGATCAAGTGGCTAGTGCATCATCTCAATCCAATGATCAAGCAAGTGTAAGCAATCAAGTTCCAATCCTCCAACCAACCAATATTGCAAGGGATCATCCATTGGACATTATCATTGGTGATATTTCAAGAGGTGTGCAAACTAGATCAAGATTAGCTTTATTTTGTGAGCATTTCTCATTTGTGTCATCCATTGAACCAAAGAAGATAGGTAAAGCATTGAAGGATGTTGATTGGGTGAATGCTATGTATGAAGAATTGAATAACTTCACAAGAAATTAAGTATGGGAATTGGTAGAGAGACCAAAGGGACACAATGTGATTGGAACCAAATGGGACTTCCTACTCTCTAAAGGGTTCATTATGGACAAGGTTGACACCACTCTTTTCACCAAGAAGATTGGCAAAGACTTATTTGTGTTGCAAATTTATGTTGATGACATCATATTTGGATCAACCAATCAAGACTTTTGTGAAGAGTTTGGAAAGATGATGGCTAATAAGTTTGAAATGTCCATAATTGGAGAGTGAAGTTACTTCCTTGGTCTTTAAATCAAGCAATTGAAGAATGGTACATTTGTGAGTCAAGGCAAGTACATCAAAGATATGCTCAAGAAGTTTGGCATGAGTGATAGCAAAGCCATTAGTACACCAATGGGAATAAATGGCAACTTGGATAGTGATGCAAATGGCAATATGGTGGATTAAAAATTATATCGGTCTATGATTGGAAGCCTACTCTATGTGACCGCATCAAGGCCGGATGTCATGTTTAGTGTATGCATGTGTGCAAGATTTCAAGCCTCACCAAGAGAAGTCATTTGAAGGCTATAAAGATAATATTGAGGTACTTGAAGCATACACAAAATGTTGGTTTGTGGTATCCCAAATGAGCAAAGTTTGAGCTAGTTGGTTACCCCGACTCGGATTATGTAGGATGCAAGGTTGAAAGAAAGAGCACCTCAGGCACATGTCAATTGTTGGGATGATCACTTGTTTCTTGGTCATGAAAGAAGCAAAATAGTGTTGCATTATCAACCACGAAGCCGAATACATATCCGCCGGTAGTTGTTGTGCATAAATACTTTAGGTGAAGGCCTCCTTGAATGACTTTGGAATCAAGTTCAAGAAAGTGCCATTGCTATGTGACAATGAGAGTGCAATCAATTTAACCAACAATCCAGTTCAACATGCAAGAACAAAGCACATTGATGTCCGCCACCATTTCATAAGAGATCACCAACAAAAAGGGGACATTTGCATTGAGAGTGTAGGCACCGAAGATCAAGTTGCCGATATATTCACCAAGCCATTAGATGAGAAAAGGTTTTGTAAACTAAGAAATGAGTTGAACATATTGGATTTCTCAAATATGTGTTGATGCACCTCCCCACTTATATGACATGCCTCTCCTTCGAGCAATCCAAGGTAAAAGTTGATTGGCATGGCACACATCCTTGCTAAGGACATGTTTAGTGCATCTAGTCATTTTCACATTTAATAGGTTCTTTCATGAAAATCAAATGATTTTGATGTTTGTATGGTACCACTATTGCTTCTATGCTTAATTTGGTCTAGTGGTAGCATATGACATATTTGTGGGCTTGTAAACCTAGTGTTTGATTTAGAAAATGAGCTATAAGTGTTTAACTCGATATGATACAAGATAACCCTTATTTGAAGGTGTGAAGAAGCTTGTCCTTGATCAAACCGAGTTAAATATCTTTGGCAAGTGATCTAGATTGGACCAAATTTGAGAAAATGATCCTCACCCCATTGATTGACATTGATAATCTCAACCTATTTAAAATTAAACCTTTGAGGTCATTGATGACAAAGGGGAGAAATAGTGTACAAAGATAGTGAAAAGATAACAAAGGGGAGAAATTGAGAAATTGACATAGGGGGAGAGATATGACAAAGTAAGGGATCAATTAAAATTTTGAGCACACAAGTAGGGGGAGTAAGCTCATAAACTTGGTGGATGCATTTGAATATGCATTTCATATGTTTGCTTGCATGGCACAAGTTTTAAATTTCAATATTTATGCTTGCATGGTATATGCTAGTTATAGGATTGAATGATGAAATGAAAAACTAGCATGCATAGGTTAAGAAACTAGACTTATGTTCATTTTATTGAAACTAGACCCTTGCTTCTAATGTTGATCTCATGGGGTATTCTAGTTTTTGTGTATGTCTAGTTATTAATGGTGCTAAGGATGGTATATTGGTGCACTCTGATTGGTATCACGCTTCAAAGGTTCATCTCTTATACCTTAGCATCATTTGGTAGACATTGTCTCCTATATTTCCTATCTAAGCATATGTGCAAGCTACAATCCAAACTCTTAGCATATATGTAGGAGGAACAATTGCTACCATTTGGGATTCATGAAACTTGTCCATATCCTTTTACACATGGTAAATATGCTTGGGCAAGCAACATGGATTCAAATGAATTTCAATTCATATCTTTGTGAAAGGGTTGTCATCAATTACCAAAAAGGGGGAGATTGAAAGCTCTAGTTTGGTTTTGGTGAATTGATGAAACCCTAAGTGCTAAACTAGTTTATCAAAGTGATTATGAGATAGGTAGCACTACTCCAAGTGATGAAGCAATGGTGAAAATCATGATGATGGTGATGGCATGGTGATGATCAAATGCTTGGACTTGGAAAAGAAGAAAGAGAAAAACAAAAAGCTCAAGGCAAAGGTGAAACTTGATAGGAGGTTTTTCGTTTTGGTGATCGAGAAACTTAGTGAGTGTGATCACATTTAGGATCTATAGCCATACTATTAAGAGGGGTGAAACTTGTATCAAAATATGGTTATCAAAGTATCACTAGATGCTCTAACTCATTGCATATGCATTTAGGATCTAGTGGAGTGCTAACACCCTTGAAAACATTTGTGAAAATATGCTAACACATGTGCACAAGGTGATACACTTGGTGGTTCGCACATTTGAGCAAGGGTAAAGAAGATAGAGTTGAAAAGGAGTTAGTCACGCTGGTCACAGAGTGACCGAACACGTCCGAAATTGCGACCGGACGCGTCCGGTATTTTATCTAGTCTTGGGGTAGTCAGACAGAAGTGACCGAACATGTCCGGAATCAGGATCCGATGTGTCCGATATTTGGACCCAAGGTGAGCGACTAAGTGAAAGTGACCGGACTCTGGCTCAGTGGAGTGACCGGACGCTGACGAGTTACTGTTCATTGTCAGGTCAAAGTGATATAGCCCGATGTAGGATTGCAGAGAGCGACCGGACGCGTATGATGTGAACCAACAAGTCTCGGGTTTTCAGCACAATAATTCATCGGACGCTGGGAGCGTCCGGTCCGGTGTGATCGGATGCGTCCGGTCATCCTAGAGTGGCTCTGGGAGCTCTCTGGACTCGACCTAACGCTGCATCTCCCGGGTCCAGTCATTATCTAACAGCGTGTCCGATCACGTAGTATTACTATGCACAGAGATAGCTGTTGGGCGCCAATGGCTAAACAATTTGAAAGGGACACATGGAGGTCAGGCTGCGACCAGACGCAGCGACCGGACACGTTCGGTCACCACACCGGACGCGTCCGGTGCACACGACCTGCGCTTCCGGTCGTCCCGCAGTCAGCCCAATAATGGAGACAACGGGTCTATTGTTTGGGGTGTCTATAAATATCGTTTGGCTAGCTCTAGCTCACTCTCTTGGCCATTTGCATTGACATAGCAACCTTGTGAGCTTAGCTAGAGCCCTCCCACTCATCTCCATCTTTGATTCATCATCTTTGTGAGATTGGGATAGAATCCAAGTGCATTGCTTGAGTGTTTGCATCTAAAGGCACTTGGTATTCGTGTTTTGCTATGGGTTTGGCTTGTTACTCTTGGTGGTTGCCACCACCTAGATGGCTTGGAGCAGCGAGCATCGTCGAGTGGAGGTTGGTGATTGTCTCCGGCTCCGATCATGGTGATTGTGAGGGGTTCTTGACCTTTCCCCTGCGGAGAGCCGAAAGATACTCTAGTAAATTGCTCGTGGCTTGTGTGATCCTCATCTTGTGTTGGTTGTGCGGCACCCTATTGAGGATTTGGCGTGTGATGCCAATTAGCGTGTGAACGTCCACGTGAGTGAATTGCCACAATGGGGACTAGCTTGCCGGCAAGCAAGTGAACCTCGGAGGAAAAATTATTGTGTCTTGATTGTCTCCTTGGTATTCATTGGTATTCACTCATTGGTCACTTGCCATGGCGGTATACCTCTCTACCACTCTCTTGTATTTTATTATACATTCACTTGGATAGAGCTAGTGGTAGTTAAGACTAGATAGTGTATCATTTAATTGTATTACCCTCACTAGGTTGATCACCTAGGTGTATATTAGTGACATAGCTTTGTTGTGTTATACTAGAGATCATAGAAAATAGAATTGGATAGGTGGCTTGCAACCCCAAGTATAGTGCTAGCGCAAAATTCGCTTCGCCATCTTATTGACTAATCATTTGTCTTAGTGTTGTTGTAGAAAATTTTAATAGGCTATTCGCGCCCCCTCTAGCCATTAGGACCTTTCAAGCGTCCACATGGAGGTTGGGGACACGGGTCGCACCCTGACCACCATGCTGAACTCGATGCATGACATTGTCACCCTAGTTGGCCTGGTATGATATGACCGTGCTTTCGACCCTCATGTTCTCTTTCCGCGTGTGGGGGGTACGACCCCGGATACCCACGGCAGACTACATGGGCTGCGCCACCAAGGGTGGTCTAGCCCACAAGATGAAGACTTACGGTGCGTGGTACTGCTCGACGTGTACCGCAAGACATCAAGGGTGATATCTTGAAGATGCTATGAGATCTGTTAGGATATGCTCGATCCCATGATTCCTGTAATCTGTTATTAGTTACCGGTTATCTTCTAGATCTAACCGACTTGTAACCCTACCCCCTAGCTATATAAGGCGGGTAGGGGACCCCCTCAAAACACACGCAATATCATACGATAGCTAATACAAACCAATAGACCACAGGAGTAGGGTATTACGTCGTGCAAATGGCCTGAACCTGTCTAACTCTTGTGTCTCTATTGCCTTCTTATTCTTGATTATGCACACCTCTGCCGATTAATCTACCTTCGTGGGATACCCCTTGGAGGATTGCCGACGATATTCTATCAACAGTTGGTGCACCAGGTAGGGGTGTGCGTGTTGTTTCCATGACAAACAAGATGGTATACTTTTTAGGCTCTTCGTCCTCTCTAAAGCCTGGCTAGATCTTTATGGTCGGATCGATCTCCTAGGTCATCAATGCTGACAGAGACGGAGAGATCATCAAGCCAGTGCAGATCGATTCTGTGCCAACCACACCAACACCTGCAATGGCAGATCCGATCTAGGAACCACCTCTGAGTTTGTCTTCTCCAACAACTCGCCGCCTGCTGCCTTGCTACTCGAGGAAGCAGGTTGGTAATGATGATCTAATCGCATTCATCGATCAAGTCGTCTAGAAGCTCGACGACTGCCTCTCCCTCATGGAATCAACTCTGACCACTCTGGTTCAGCGCCGACCACCTTTTGGTTCTGATCTATCAGAAGCAAAATGGGAAACTCTAGGGAATACGACCACCATCCATCAGGCTGCCCTAAGGGACAAATTTGTTGACCAGATTGGAGACATCTACCCTCTCACCGACCCGATCACCAACCATCTCTCGCCGACTGTTAATATGCTGCAAATCAGCCAACATCCCGAAGAATCCCTCCACACCATCCAGTAGGAAATCCAGACTCTGAGTTCCAGGGCTCTACGGAGATTGTCGCCGAAACTGCTACCGTCAAACCTCCTTTTCCACCCTTCCGAGGAGGCAGGATTTTTAATGTTAGCATCGATAGCCCTCCATAGGATGGAGAAACTGATGAGGACCGCATAGCTCGCGTCAACAGAAACACCAACCGTGCGCAGCGCTGAGCGAATGAGGCCGCCATTGTGTTTGCTGAGGCTGTTCGCAATGGAGAACAACTCGACTCACAAGGGAGGCCACGCGTACTCCGTCGCAACCTCGACAATGAATTCATCCATGTCGACGGCCATGATGTCTACAAGACCCCAAGCGCCAACTTGGTCATGGCCACTAATGAGCTCGCTCGGCTTGATCAAACGCCAGAAGGTGCCAAGGTTGCCGCAATGCTTAAAGCTGTGCACTGCCAGGTCAATGAGATCCACCAAGATCAGGGACCTTCCAACTCAACAAGCTCGAATCGCCGATCCACCGCGCCAAGATCCAATCGCCACCCCAGCAGAAGCTATTTCGCCAACTAACATCATGATGATAGACAACCCCTCTAGTGGGAGCTAGGGGGAACCATATCAACAACCCTCGCCAACACGACCAAGAAGTCGATCAAGATATCGAGCACACATCAACAACCTCCGAGATGCATGACATCATATCGATGGGCGCCGTTTCTCTCGGCATGAGGAGGAAGTACGCTCAGCGTCAACAATACGAGGAAGAATTTGGTAATCCAGATGCAGCCCTCCAGCCACTTAATTTTGGTAATGCTGCCAATCCCGATAGTAATGATCCCGAAGGGCCCCGAGCATTCACGAGAGCGCTTCAAACACTCCAGTGGCCCCGTGGTTTCAAAATCACCAAGGTCGAGCCCTATGAGGGGTGGATGAACCCCACATAGTGGCTACAAGCTTATGCCACCGCTGTGTGTGCCATTAGGGGAGAAACCAGTGTCATGGCGAACTATCTTCCCATCATGCTCATGCTGACTGCAATGAACTGGCTCATGAGCCTTGCCCTAGATTCCATCGAATCTTGGGAACAGTTGAAGAAGGTCTTCACCGACAATTACATGGCTACGTGTACTCTACCGGGCACCAAGCACGATCTGAATCACATTTATCAGAAACCGTCTGAGCTCCTCCATAGTTACATCAGATGATTTTCTGAGATGAGGAAATCTATTCCCAACATCACTGAAGTAGAAGTCATCACCGCCTTCATTGGAGGACTCCATCACCGCGACCTCCACTCCAAATTCAGTCGTAAGCCGCCAAGGAGATTGGCGAGATGATCACGACTGCCGATCAATACATCGACGCTAAAGAGGCTGAAGTTCGCTTCAACGAGGATGCAGGCACTCACCGCCCAACTCGCCGCAGCGATGATCACCCCGACGAACGACGCCACAGTGACCGCCGCTACGACGATCATGGCCACCATCAGGACAGTGGCCGCGATTGGCTGGAAGTGTCTAAAGCTTGTCAGTATCGCCGCCGCCGACCTGACAACATCATCGCCACTGTTGACGAACCTCGCGCCAAACGTAACTACGATGAGCTGTACAAGAAAATCCTCAAAGGCCGGTGCCCCCTCCACAAGAATAGAAAGCATAAGATAAAGGACTGCCATGGCTTGGTTAAGGAGTTCTAGGCCAAAAAGAAGGATGACGACAACGACGACGGAGCCAGAGGTCGCCGACCACCTTGGGACAACAATAACACCTTCTAGGATCATGACAAAGTGGTCACCACTATCTTCGGGGGCCTCGCCGCTGTTGAGAACAGAGGAGATCGAAAACTCACCGGCCGCCGGGTGCTCGCCGTCAACATAGAAGACGCTATCACCGACCGCAGCTATTGCCCCTGGTCTGAGGTTGCCATCACCTTCAGTAGGGCTGACCAGTGGGTAGACATCCCTTACATAGGGCATTTCCCCCATGTTCTTGATGCAATCGCCAAGAAAGTACTCTTTAGGAAAGTACTCATCGACGACGGAAGCGCCCTAAACCTGCTCTTTGCTAGAGCCCTAAAGGAGCTAGGCCTTGGAGTAGAAGACCTCACTCCCTCCGACTCCTCCTTTTGGGGGGTGGTACCTGACAGGGCATCCCGATCGCTTGGAGAGATCACCATCCTAGTACAATTCGACATGGCTAGCAACTTCCATGTCGAGCACAACTTCTACGTCGCTGACTTCAACACCGCCTACCACGCCATACTTGGTCGGCTAGCTCTGGCCAAGTTCATGGCCATACCGCACTACGTCTATCTAGTATTGAAGATGCCCATGCCTGCAGGATTTCTGGCTCTATGGGCCAACCTCTCCATCGCCTACGCCTACGAAACAGAGAGTCTCTACCTCGCCAAAGCCACCAACCTCTCCATCCAGATGGCCAGTATGGTCACCGACGCCAAGACGATGCCCGCCGATGACCTAGATATCCTAGCGCTGGAGCCGCCACGTGCCTTCGCCAAGTCTAAGGAAACAAAGGAGGTCGGACTCAACCTCGACGACGCCACCAAGATCACCAAGATTAGGGCTCATCTTGACCCCAAATAGGAAAGCACGCTCATCTCCTTCCTACGTGCTAAAGCCGACATGTTTGCTTGGAAACCTGCAGACATGCCAGGGGTACCACGGGAGAAGATCGAGCACTCCTTGAATGTCTCACCGACCGCCAAGCCGATCAAGCAGAAGCTCCGACGATTCGTGCCAAACAAGAAGGAGGCTATTAGGGTAGAAATAAAATGGCTCCTAGCAGCTGGATTTATTAAAGAAGTGTATCATCCTGAGTGGCTGGCAAACCCAGTTCTTGTTCAAAAGAAAAATAAAAATGGAGAATGTGCGTTGATTACACTAATCTCAATAAACACTGCCCTAAAGACCCCTTCGGTCTGCCTTGGATAGATGAGGTTGAAGACTCCACCGTTGGCTACGAACTCCTCTCCTTCCTCGACTGTTACTCTGGCTATCACTAGATATCCCTCAAAGAGGACGACCAGATCAAAACATCGTTCATCACGCCTTTTGGCGCGTATTGCTATACCACCATGTCTTTTGGACTCAAAAACACCGGGGCGACCTACCAAAGGGCCATCCAGATGTGCCTTGACCAACAGATAGGCCGCAACATCGAAGCTTACATCGACGACGTGGTCGTCAAATCCAAGACCGTCGACAATCTCATTGCCGACCTCGAAGAAAAGTTTGCCAACCTAAAAAGATACCAATGGAAATTGAACCCTTCAAAGTTCATCTTTGGAGTTCCATCCGACATACTCCTAGGCTACGTCGTCAACGTCCGCGGCATCGAACCCAACCCCGACAAGGTCTACGCCATTACCAATATGAAATGGCCAACCTACGTAAAGGATATACAGAAGCTCACAGGGTGCATGGCTGCTCACAGCCGCTTTATATCACGCCTCGGTGAAAAGGGACTACCATTCTTCAAACTACTCAAGGCCTCCGAGCGCTTCTCCTGGTCAAAGGAAGCTAATACGTCCTTTGAGCAGCTCAAGTTGTTTTTAATGAAGCCCCCAAACATGACGGTGCCTCAACCAGACGAAACCCTATTGATCTACATCGCCGCCACTTCTCACGACGTTAGCACAGCTATCATCGTCGAGCACGAGGAAGTTGGACACACCTACAAGGTACAACATCTGGTCTACTTCATCAGTGAGGTTCTTAATGAGTCCAAAACTCGTTACCCTCAGGTTCTGAAGCTGTTATACGTCGTTCTGGTCACGTCGCGCAAGCTCTACCATTACTTCGAGTACTATAAGATCGCCGTGGTCACCGAGTTCCCTCTGGGGGACATCCTCCGTAACAAAGAGGCCAATGGCCACATCATCAAGTGGGCAGTCGAGCTTGGCACTTATTCCATAGAATTCAAAAGCAGGTCTACCATTAAGTCGCAGGCGCTGGCCGACTTTGTTGCTGAGTGGACCGAGATCCAAGAGCCCATCCCCGTTGCTTGCCCCGAGCACTGGGTGATGTATTTCAACGGTGCCCTCAACATCAATGGTGCTGGTGCTGGCATTTTATTCATTACTCCAACTAAGGACAAGCTTCGTTACGTCCTCCGAATTCATTTTCCAGCTTCCAACAACGCCACGGAGTATGAAGCTTGTCTCCACGGACTTCGTATAGCCATCGAGCTCGGTGTCAAATGCCTCATGGTATATGGAGACTCCACGCTGGTCATCAACCAAGTCAACAAAGATTGGTCCTATTCCAGTGAGAAGATGGACGCATACTGCGCCGAGATCAGGAAACTCGAAGGAAAGTTCTACAGTATCGAGTACTACCACATGGTACGAGACCAAAATTAGCTCACCGACCACCTATCTAAGATAGGCTCTTCTCGCACCGTGATTCCACCTAGGGTCTTCGTTCAAGACCTCTTTATGCCGTCTATTAAGGAAGAGAAGGAAGTTTAAGAAGCTCCCCCTGCCGAGCAGCTGGTACTTACAGTACCTTCGCCGGTCATAGATTGGAGGAAATAGTTCATCAAGTACCTCACCAGCGTCGACGTACCCACCAATAAGACCAAAACTGAATGCCTCATCCATCGCAGCAAGCATTACATGCTGGTAGATGGGAAGTTGATGAGGAAAAGCGCCAAGAAAGGGATACTGCAGAAATGCATCACCCGAGAAGAGGGTGCAAAATTACTCCTTGAAATTGACTCTGGTTCCTGTGGCAATCACGTGGCCTCCAGAAACCTGGTTGGCAAAGCTTTCTAAGCTGGTTTTGATTGGCCCATGGCTATTGCCGATGCAGAAGACCTTGTCCGACATTATGAAGGATGTCAAATTTTCGCCAAGCAAATACACGTGCTGGCGCAGGAATTGCAGACCATCCCAGCTTCTTGGCCTTTTGCATGCTGGGGAATGGACATGATTGGCCCTTTCAAGCCTACGCTAGGCGGTTTTCGGTACGTATACATCGCCATTGACAAGTTCTCCAAGTGGATCGAATACAAGCTGCTTGTTTCGGCTACTGCAAAGAAGGCAATCGAGCTCTTCGAAGATATCATCCATAGATTCGGTCTCCCGAACAGCATTATCACCGACCTCGGAACTACATTCACTGGTCACCATTTTTGGGACTTCTATGAAGACCGATGCATCTCCATCAAATACGTCTCTATTGCCCATCCTAGAGCTAATGGCCAGGTCGAACGCTCGAACGGCATGATCCTCGATGCCATCAAAAAGAGACTATACCAGAAAGAGGAAAAGCATCCAGACAGATGGCTCAAAGAGCTCCTAGCTTTGGTCTAGGGACTAGGCACTCAAGCTAGTCACAACACCGGTGTATCTCCATATTTTTTGGTCTACGGCTCAGAGGCCATACTTCCTACGGACATTGCCTTCTGAGCACCTAGGGTAGAGCATTATAATGAAGAGCAAGCCACAATTATTTGGACAAAGGACGTCGATAGAGCCGAAGAAGAATGCCTGATCACTTGCATCCGCATAGCCCAATATCTAGAAGGACTACGAAGATACTACAATCACAATATCAAAGGTCGTTCTTTTGTGGTCGACGACCTCATTCTCCGTAGAAAGCAGAAAACCAAAGGGATGCAAAGCTCTCCTCCCCCTGGGATGGGCCTTACGTGGTCAAAGAGGTTACCCAACCAGGGTCTTACCGGCTGTGTGACATGGAGGGAATCGATATTCCCAATTCATGGCACATCGAGCACCTTATATGTTTCTATCCCTAAAACACTCCAGATATGTACTCTTCACTCCATAATGAATAAAGTTTTCATCGCCATAAATTGTCTCCATTATTTCTCCACTCTAGTTTGATCTCCGTTTACGATCACTAGCTCCAAGCTACACCTCAATAAACTCCAGCAATTATACGTGATCTCCATAAACTCTTCGCCCTGCTTCTCCATACTAAAATATCTCTAAGATATTCTACCAACCACCGAGCAACAAACGTTCGGCTCTATGTTCCTTGGAGAAAACCCTTTTTCTGATCTCTCCCTACACGTGCTATGGGCTCCAGCGCTCTATGTTATGGGTGGTCGACAGTGGTTCCTCAGTCACGTCTGTCTCTCCTACACGTGCACGGGCTCTAGCGCTCGATGTTATGGAATACGGGCTAGCCAAGGCCAAGAGCCTAGTAGTGAACTAACTGCTTGGATGCTACTTATACCAAATATAAACGCGTAAGGGTTAACAACATGTCTCATTTTCATCGCAAGCGCTAGCAAGCAGCCTGAACACGCATATGTCGTCTACTTACAACATTTATACAAATACACAAATGTTTGCTTAGGCCCTCGTGCATCTAACTCCCCTTTCCAGTTGTTCCGTATAGGTTCCTCCCCACTCAGGCTATTGAGCTTGGCCATCACCATCTACCTCGCTGAACAGATCAACATCGTCGACTAGCCTCTTCGCCGCGTCCTCCACCTCATCTTTCAGTTGCTCCTCTTTCATCACACTCGTCCCTCAAGTGAATCCGGCCCCTATGGCTCAAAGATTGATCGTAGGGTAGTGGGACCAGACCATCGCCAGGGCATGTGTCACGACGGAGACAGCGACATCTCGGTTGAAGCTTTTGATGTTCTCCCATGCCGCTTTGCACCTATCAATGATGGCGTTAGGATGGGGCGGCCTATCATCGGGCTGAGGAGCTAGCTCCATATCAATACAGTCGAGCACTGGCCTGACTTCGGCCACCATGGCGTTAAATTTTCCCTTCTGGATTTTTGCCTCTAGCTCCAGCGTGTCAAACTGCGCCTTGGTTTTTCAACGGTATTCTGTAGACACCAAAAGGATTCGTCAAATGAAGAAATCATTTCAGCAACAACTCCGACCATGAACTACTCACCTTCCAGATCCTTGGCCAGTTTCTCCGCTCACCCAGAGGCCTTCTCCTTCGCCTCTTGGAGTCGACCGATAAATTGACATAGCCGGCCGAGCTCCACATCTTGCTCTACAAACACAGTAAACATTGGCTACATTATGGTCGGTCAACAATGCGGAACAAGCTCACCGATTGGGGATACCTTTTTTCTGCTCAAAGGTGACCTTCAGCTGTTCGGACGTGTCCCTCAGCTGCACGGAGACGGTTCTCAACTGATCGGACATGGTCCCCTTTTGGTACTCTAGGTCCTTAGTGCTTGATTTAGCAAGATCCCTTTCACGCTGGGCCCTCTGGACGTTCTTCTACATCCGTTTCATTGCCTCCCTCAGTTTCTCGTTCTCCTCGACGAGGGGCTCCATCCTTTTGATCAACTACTATCGTTGTATGGCAGTCCGCGCTATGCCCTGCAAAGCACCAAGATTATAAAAGACCATAGTCTCCAACGCTAAAGACGGACACCGCTGATGCAACACTAACCTCAATTTGCTTCATAGCTATGCAAAGGGTGGACTGTAGCCTCTTCACCTCCCTGGTGGGGTCCTCCTCTTCTACGACCATAATTTCCTACCCTCGCTTGCGGAAGATGCGGACGGTCTGAGGTCGTGATCCTCCACGCTCGATCTCCTCGACCCAGTCCTCTTCCTCCATAGCCGATGGCCTCACGGAGCAACCAACCATGCCCTGCGGCATCTCAGGGTGTGCCGCTTGCTCCTCCAACGCTGCCGGCCCCTGCGTCCCTAATTTCGGCGTAGCTCCGGTAGCTCCCACTTCCACCTTTGAAGACTTGGTGGCTCTCGTCGTTGCTCCTGGCGTCTCTATCGAATTGCCCATCGTTGTCCCCGACCGCTCTCCACCTCCAACTCCATCCGCAGTGGTGGTTGAATCTTTCGCAAACCAACGAGCGCTCGGGGACTCTAGGACGGAGGCTGTCCGCAATGTCTCCATGCTGGACCAGCTCCTGGCTGCTCGCTAGTCTGGCCTAAAGGATTTAGATCCTCCGCACGCCCCATTCTACATCAGATTAGCCCATCGATCACCGCCACTATAAATATTGGACAGCCACCGATCCTAAAGCAAAGATACTTACACGTCAGCTTCCCGATGAACGGTTCTGAATCGGTGCTGCCTGCTCGAGCTCCCAGGCCCTGATCTAGGGTTGACCTGCACATCCTAAGCTAGTTGTCTTGTGGCCCCCGATGTCGGCGTCTTCTCCGCCGGCTGCTTCTCGAGGACTTGACGCTGGGTGTCTGCTCCTCCCTTCGATCGTACCTCCACACACGTTTCGCGCGATGAAGTTTTGGTGCTCGAAGGGGTAGCTACCGGCACCTCATCATCGTTCGACCACTCGAATATCACCGCACTCTATGTTCGAGCGGTCCGACAGCCACCAAATGAGATGCCGGCTGGCTCATGGGGAGCTACATCCGTGGTTCTCCTTTTCTTTCAGGCTGGCTCATTTTCCACTGCCCTTTTCCCCTAAACATTCTCTGATACTGGGGGGGACTCTACTTTTGACCAGCACCTTCGCCTCCATATTCGGACGAGGTGCTGACAGCACCTTCCTTCGGCTGAGTGGTCGGCCTGGCGTCCACTACCTCTGGCCATTCGCTCCTCGGCACGCTCGAGAAGTACGTCGCCCGTTCCTGCCAATTGATTTTTCCATAAGCGAATTAGTCCACTGCTCAGCGCCGGCACGGGATAAAAAGCACTAGGAACAACAGTCGAGATTTTTACCTGAGGAGGTGAGTTCATGCAGTTGAAGGGTTTTGGCTGCCCCAGCATGGTGTACGACACCTTTGAGAGAATAGTTTAGTGGCCCGGTGTAGCACAACCTCCTTCATCAGGTTCTTCATCCTCTCCCGGGTGCCGTCAGTATCTCCGTTGAAGTCAAAGCCCACATGAGCCCACTCCTTGCAGGGCTGGATGCGACGCAGTATGAAGTTTGCCGCCACCACCACTTCGCTCATCTTTGTCGCAGAATCGACCAATTTATAAGAGCACAAGTACAATGACAGCCCACAAGCAGTCGCACTGTCATACATGAGCCCATATAAACTCGGTAGTCTATCGAGTACCACGATGGGTCTCGATAAATGATCCACATACAACCAAGATCATATAGGATTCAACATACATGTCACATATTACATAAAGTTCACAGATACAGTTCCATCATCATAGTACGAAATAAAGTTATTACAAACCAAGTTTGATAGATAGTAGCGGAAGCAAATTAAACTTCGAAAGTAGCATTTGTCAACATAGTTCAAATACAATGCCAACACATGATCATGATCCACAAAAGCATGATAGAAGGATTATTAAGGATGCCTGCCCAAGGTTCACATCTCATCCACGGCGGGATAGAAGCAATTCTTGCAATATCCCTGATAGATGGTACCATCTGCAACAATGGGAATAAAACCCTGAGTACGAGAAGGTACTCAGCTAGACTTACCCATCATAAACTAGAAATAAATGACTCCAAGGATTATGCAAGGCTTTATAAGTGGATGTAGCTTGACAACATTTTGCATAAAAAGCGATTAACTCAATTATACAATTATACTTCGGTCATGAAGTTAATTATAGCTATTCATCTCTAGATTAGCAACTATCCTGTGACAAACATGTGGTATACCATTTTAAGAGCATACAATAGTAACCATAGCAGGTGTAGTAATTCCATGTTTATCCGAACCATCACATTCCATAATACAATTACTACGATGTTGGTACTAGCCAAGTTTCTCACTATCCGGGAGAGATGGCGATTCGAATCGATTTCAACCAGCAAGGAATTTATTCCTAATAGAAACCTAGGTAGACCAGATCAACGGTCTCCTTAGGTCACCTTTGGTACAACTCAAGTACACATTTCCTGGGTTTGCCCATCGCCGCACAATCAGGGACAACCAGCTGCCAGGACGATCAGGACTACCCTGTCCTTGGGCTCACGCCTGGCTCCCCGCACATCCTTACTACCATCCAGAGTGTGCACTTTGATATAGCAGGGCCCGACTTGAGTTGAGCTACTCGGCTTCATGGTCAGAACGAGTTATCTGGCCAGCTAAGTGATAGGCATGCGTTCAATCTTGTCAAACAACGCTAACAACGGTACGGTCCTTAATCGGCATAGACGGAATCACATGAGTCAACCTACACATAGACTCCACCCGGCCTCCATTTATATTACCCCATGGTTCTTTTCCACGATATCAATATAGCCAACCGTTCTTCAGTATCCACCTATATCTCGCAGGTGACAGGAAATCACCCGACTTCTATCGGTCTAAGCATGGCTAAGCATATATTCGATCCTGGACCTACATAGGGTTAAAGGTGTATATATCTGGACAAGGTAGTTCCATGCATCAAGTGTTTCTAGTCAACTCTTATAACCTAATGCATCAATCATAAAGGACTCAAGTAATATTTTGTAAAACACTGGGAGACTTAGAATGCTCCGAGGCTTGCCTTTGAGAAAGGAGGTGGGGCCATGATCAGGGCACTCGGGGAGCTCTTCTGGAGTCTACTCCTCTTCTTTGGGAGTTGTGGCTTGAGGAGTCTCCTACTGATCCCCTTCCTCTTCTTCATTGAATTCCAGCAACATTATCTCCTCGGTCGATCCTATATGCATGATCATAGAATAAGATATCACGAATGCATATATGCTGACACGTATAGTATGATAAAGCGTGATGAATGCATACTCACAAGCATTTTCAATAGCATGGTATTAAGGTAATAATAAGTGCATCCTATTCTACTGAGTAGGTGCATATCTCTTCTCTATTACTTAAGCAAACACTTCTGCAATTTATTTACCGAACTACCAAAACAACAGCTACTTGTTTTACCCAAAACTAGAGTTATATACATCAAAATAATATGATTGTGGACATTCTGGAAAGCTTATGAAATTGTCTACAACTTTCATTTTAATACTCTTACTATGATTCAACAGTTATCTAGGTCAAACAATTCAGTCAACCAAATCTGTCTAGAGAACAAAGAACTAGGGCAGCAAACTTCTAACAACCAAAACCGTTAAACCCTAAAGCCTATGTGGCAGAACCTCCGAAATTATAGGACCCACATGCACCTGTCACTGTCCAACGACCTCTGACAACTATGCATATGTTCCGGGTAACTTAAGAAGACTATCGGGTGTCCTCGGGGAACCCTGAATCATCCACGATTTCCGAGCAGGATCCCATTACAGAGTCATTGCAGTATTACAACATTTATTCAAATATCTACATCAGAGTAAAATAGCGGAAGTCTTACAATAATTTAGTTTATAAAACAGTGGTTTCAAACCTTACAACTAAGTTTGATAATTATTGCAAACCATAGTAGTGGAGTGACATTAGTAACATAATACAAACACACAATTAAAGTGCCCTGCCCAAGGGCCACACAATTACTTATCATCATCGATTTGAACAACAGTCATGCAGCACGGTCCAAAGCAGACCTGCTCATGAGGCTCACCTGTAACAAGGGTCAACGAACCCTGAGTACAAAAGTACTCAACAAGACTTAACCGAAATAAAAACTGATAGAACTCAGGAATGCAGGCTCAGGGATTCAAGGTATGGCTTTAGCAATAATCAAAGTTCTTTTGCGTAAAAGCTCTTTAACAAAATTCTTTATTCCAACATTTAAAACTTCATAAGAACCACATATGAATCTGCCATGATCTGTAATGAGATCATGAACTTTATATCAAACTCTTTTTCAAAACCAACTCAGGTTTCATTTGTTAACTACGATGATGAACAGTGAGTTGAGTCTCCATAACCGAGGAACAACGACGATTCGAACTGATATAACCCAGCTGGGGATTCCCGACCACACGACATATGCAGGTCCCTGACCTACATATACCATCCTACCCTCAGATCCTCTAAACAAGAACGGGTCCGCGCCACCCGAGAATACAATACTCCACCAATCTAGCCATTGCCACGTGGGTACACGCTATTCTCATCATCTCTCCACTCCCAGTGCGCGAGTAGCCATTCTCGTAATAGAATAGCCCAGTTAAGGCTTACCGGAGTATGTGGTTAGTACTACAAAGTCTCACCTCATGCAATTCAACAACGGACGGACCTTAATCGACATAGGCGGAAAGAACCCGCTCACAAGACCTCCATGTCTTGTGGCTCTCACACACCGAGTCCGTCCGGTCTAGATTTATTACTCCACATGCTCATATCTCATGATAACATAAGTAACCAAACATAACGAAAGATCCATTTAAAAAAAATCTCACAGGTGATAGGTAATCACCCGACTTTTATCTGTCTAAGCATGGCTAAGCAAAACTAGGCATTTACGAAGTAAAACTGGTAACAAGGTAGAGATGGAAAAACAAGGTTGGTAATGCACCAATTAGGTTTTCACTTAACTCCTAATCACTTAATGCAGTACTTGAAAGCAAAAGTGATATAAATTTGTAAAACACAAGGTAGGTTTAAATGCATCCGGGGCTTGCCTTGATTAACGGAAAAGTCAGGTTCTGAAGATGTTCCACCGATCTCAAGCCCGACCTCAATAGACAGATTAACCTCCTCAACAACTTGATTAACTACCACATGCTCACTTTCGTTCACTACATGAAGTAACAATGCCATGTTTAAAATGATGCGAGATATAAAACATGATGCTTGATAAAGGATGCAAAATTAATAACTTGAGTACAACTTTCCTTCGCAGTACAGTTACAAATCAAAACTAACTAAACCTTTTTTATAACACGTACTTCAATTGCCAAGGATCATTACCAGCTAATGACCCAAGGTCATCACTCAATACAAAATTCAAACAAAACCTAAGTCATTAAAGGTTACTATTTGCTTTTATGAATTAATTATTTAATTAAAAATTATGAAATAAATCAACTTTCTCCAAATGAGCTAAGAATTTTTGTGAAGGCTGACCACATGATAACTAAGTGGAAAAACAATTTTCATAATTTTTGGATAAATAATAAAGCCTAAAAAATCATGAAAACTCATTTATTAATTAATTAGAGCAATTTTTATCACATTCATGGAAACTCATTTTTACAAAGGCGGAGCAAGCGGTCATCGATGGCGGTGTTCCGGCGACTGTAAAGGATAAACGGACCAATCAAGCGGTCACAGAGCATCACGGCAACGCGGTGAAGCTGGAACCAGGCTTCGCAAGAGCAGAGGCTCACCGTAGAGCTACGGCCACGGTGAAGCGGGGTCACCGGTGACGCTGCCGGTCGCGAGGAAGAAAAGCAACGAGCGGCGGTTCCCGGCGAATTCAATCTACAAGGGCTGGTTGGCTGGGTTCGCAAAGAACAGACGGAGCTGTGGCAGGCTTTGCCGAGGATGGGAATGCACGACGGCGATGGCACAGCTCAACAGAGCAGCGGTGGCGGCGACGGGAAAAACAAAGGAGCAGAACGGCGAAAAATGGCGACGGTGAAGGCCTTATAGAGCAGCTCAGAAGCAATAGGAAGTCACGTAGGAGCCTTCTCCACGCCAGCACGAAGCCAAATGTGGCCACGGCGGCGACTGGAACGCGATAGAAGCTCGCCGTCGGTGAGGTGTCGCCCGCGAGTACTGTTCACCAAAATTATAGAATTGCCACTCGCTTTGAAACCCAAATTACTCCCAAATTTATGTGGCAACTCAAAAATCTCCAAAAGTAAAAGTTGTTCCAAATTTAAATTTTTACAACTTTTCTTTTATAACCATACCCAAATTCAGTTTACATTTTGAAATGCAAGTTTGAATTCAAAAAGGGGACATTTTGAGAATTTACACCTTTTCAAATTACTTCAAATTTTATAAAACAACTTTGAAAACTCCAAAAAACAACTTTGTACCTCTTGACAAGCTCTTCCCTTTTTATTTTAGGCTCAACCCCAAAATTTGCTTAGATTTTGAAATGGGTTTTCCAGGGTAAACTTAAATGCTGAAATTAGGGTTTTCGGAAATCCAACCCAATACAAAAGTTTTGAACTTGATTCAATCCACACAAGTCAACACATATAACATACAAGTAAACTTGTTTTAGTGGATGCATATCAAAATTTTCACTAACACAAAAATGATGTGCAATGCATATGATGACATGACATGTTTTAGTATTTAAAACACCGAGGTGTTACAATCCTTCCCCTAAAAGAAATCTCGTCCCGAGATTTAAAGTCCAAGGGTAGGTAATGGAAAAGGAAATGTGTCAATCCAAAAACATCCAAAACCTATCCATAAACAGCTAAGGTCCCTTTACAAACATGATTCGTAACAATAAAGCAAAACTATCATTAGTCTATATTGCCGCAAGAAACTCTGGAAATTGTTCTAGCAAGTAATCTTTGGATTCCCAAGTAGCTTCTTCTTCGGAATGTTGATTCCATTGTATCTTGTAGAACTTGATTGTCCTCCTACGAGTGACATGGTCTTTCTGATCCAGAACTCGGATAGGATATTCGGAATAGGTCAAATCAGGTTCAAGTTCCACTCCTTCAACCTCAACATTCTGCTCAGGCACTCGGAGACACTTCTTCAATTGAGAAACATGGAACACATCATGCATAGCTGAGAGATGTTCTGGTAATTTCAAGCGATATGCCACCTTTCCATACCTCTCTAAAATTTGAAATGGTCCAATATAATGAGGTGCCAATTTGCCTTTAACACCAAAACGGGTAACTCCCTTCATTGGTGATACCTTCAGATATACAAAATCTCCCTTGTTAAACACCAATGGTCTACGTCGTTTATCTGCATAACACTTTTGTCAGGACTGAGCTATCTTCAAATTACTTTGTATCTGCCTAACCTTCTCTTCTATTTCTTTCACAAGGTCAACTCCAAAGAACCATCTTTCCTCGGGTTCAGACCAATTTAGTGATGTTCTGCATCTACGAGCATAGAGTGCTTCAAACAAAGCCATTCTAATGCTCTCCTGATAACTATTGTTGTATGAGAACTCAGCCAAAGGCAAGCATTCATCTCACTTATTGGAATAGTTAAGGACACAACACCTTAACATATCTTCAAGTACTTGATTTACTCTTTCAGTCTGACCATCAGCCTGTGGATGATAAGCTGTACTATACAGGAGTTTGGTACCCAACGAAGCATGCAATTGTTTCCAAAAGTTGGAGACAAACTGTGTACCCCTATCTGACACTATGGTCTTTGGTACCCCATGTAAACTCATGATTCGTGCTAAATACATCTTGGCATATTGGATAGTAGGATATATACTCTTGACTGGAGGAAAATATGCTGACTTAGTTAGTCGATCTACAATGATCCATATTGACTCAAAACCTTTTGATGTCTTGGGTAGACCAATGATAAAGTCCATACTAATATCCTTCCACTTCCAAGCTGGAATAGGCAATGGCTGTAATTCTCCAGCGGACCTCAAATGTATAGCTTTTACCTTTTGACAAGTATCACACTTTGCTATATATCGAGCAATCTCTATCTTCATTTTGGTCCACCAAAATCTATGTTTCAAGTCATGGTACATCTTATTACTTCCCAGATAAATAGATAACCTAGTAGCATGTGCCTCTTCAAGAATTGACTGTCGCAACTCAGAAACCTTTGGTACCACAAGGCGATTCTTGAACCATAGCACACCTTCATCATCTATTCCAAAGCATTCCGCTTTTCCCTTCCTGACTCTTTCTTTGATATGGGCTATACCCTTGTTTTCTTTTTGAGCGACAATAATCTGGTCTTGATTAGTTGATTCAACAGTTATATTGGTCAAACTGCCTTGTTGAATTACCTCCACATTCAACTTCTCCATCTCTTGACATAAAGTTAGATCCATTGTTTTTACTGCCAGACAATTGCAATGACTCTTACAACTGAGGGCATCTGCAACCACATTTGCCTTATCAGGATGATAATGTACCTCCAAGTCATAATCTTTAATCAATTCTAACCATCTTCTTTGTCACATGTTCAATTCTAATTGAGTAAAGATATAATTTAAACTCTTGTGATCTGTATAAATATGGCATGTATTACCAAGCAGGTAATGCCGTCAAATCTTCAAAGCATGGACAACGGCTGCTAACTCTAGATCATGAGTTAGATAATGTTCTTCATGTTGCTTAAGTTGTCTGGGAGCATAGGCAATGACTCGGCCTTCTTGCATCAATACACATCCAATACCAATACCAGAAGCATCACAATAAATGTCAAATGACTTCCCGATATCTGGTTGTGCCAATACTGGTGCAGTGGTTAACAATCTCTTCAAAGTCTGGAAAGCTTCTTCACAATCAGGCGACTAGACAAACTTGGCTTGGTTCTTCAACAACCCAGTGATAGACTTGGACACTCTAGAGAAATCTGGAATAAAACGACAGTAATAACCCGCCATTCCTAGAAAACTTCAGACCTGATGAACAGTGGTTGGCGGTTTCTAATCTAGTACATCCTTAACTTTGCTTGGATCTACTGCAACTCCTTTAGCTGACAAGACATGTCCTAAAAACTGTACTTCCTTTAGCCAAAAGTCACACTTACTGAACTTGGCATATAGCTGATGTTCTCTTAAGCGTGTCAGAACAATTCTGAGATGTTCCGCATGTTCTTTCTTGTTCTTGGAATATACTAAGATGTCATCAGTGAACACCACTACAAACTTGTCTAACTAAGGCATGAATACTGAATTCATCAGATACATGAAATGAGCTGGGGCATTCGTCAAACCAAAAGACATTACCAGGTATTCATATAATCCATATCTTGTGGTAAATGCCGTTTTGGGAATATCTTTAGGCTTAATTTTGATTTGGTGGTAACCTGACCTCAAATCAATCTTGGAGAAAACTTTGGCTCCAGCCAGTTGATCAAAAAGCAAGTCTATCCGAGGTAAGGGATACTTATTCTTAATTATCACTTCATTCAATGGACGATAGTCAACACACAACCTCAGGGTCTCATCTTTCTTTTTCATAAAAATTGCAGGACATCCCCAAGGTGATGAACTAGGTTGGATAAACCCTTTATCAATCAACTCTTGCAACTGAGTCTTCAACTCGGCTAATTCCTTGGGAGGCATCCTTTAAGCTCTCTGAGAGATCGGAGCTATTTCAGGTTTTAGCTCTATGTTAAACTGAACATCCCTATTAGGTGGTAGATCGGGTAAATCTTCAGGAAAAACAGCAAGAAATCCACAAACTACCGGGATATCTCTATTCTCCTTGATGGAAGTTGCACAAACTTTTTCCACTGATCTCCTTAAGGTTGGAAGTTGGATAAGAAGCTGAGAATTACTATATGGCAAACTCACCCTTATTATCCTATTCAAAGCATCTATAACAGCCTTATGCTGATACATCCAATTCATTCCCAAGATCACATCTATATCCTGATCCTTGAGAATAATCATGGTAGTGGGAAAAATATGCCCACCCAGGTTTATGGGTACCTGGTATACCATTTCCTTAGTACACAGACGTCCCCTGGGCGACTGTATAAAGAAAATTTCCTTTGTTTCCCCAATTGGAATTTCATGCTTTACGATAAAGGTTCTATTGATGAATGAATGAGATGCACCAGAATAAAAAAGCATAACTACAGGATGATCGGCGACAGGAAACATACCCAACATCACGGGTTCCCCTTCTGGAATCTCCCCGGCTTGAATATAGAAAACCCACCCCGTCTTCTTTTCATCTTTGCCTTTCTGAGCATTTTGGTTGTTCTTGTGCTGTGCTTGACCCTGTTGTTGATTTCCAGGAGTCTTCTGAAAATTTGGATTAGACTGCTTGGGATACGAACATTCCCTAGTGAAATGACCAAACCTTCCACAATTGAAACATGGATAACTGTGACCCTAGGGTGCTGGAGCACGAACACTAGGAGCATTTGTCTGTTGTGGATTCTGGTTAGTTGTGGCAGGACGAACATTTGATTGTTGCCCGGCTTGGAACTACGACGGATGATAAGGAGGATGATAATGATTTACTGGATGATAAATTATCTTTTGTCTCTTTTGATTTCCACCAAAAGATCTAGATGGCACACTCTTCTTCTTCTTGATCTCCTTATGCTGCCAATATTTTTCCTCTGAAGCAATAGCAATGTTCACTGCCTCATGATAAGTGACATTGGTACATGTAGTCATCATGGTCTGTAGTTTGGTATTGAGACCTCGCATGAACCATTTCTTTTTCTTGGCATCTGTGTTAACATGTTCAGATGCATACTATGAAAGATGATTAAACTTTCCCACATACTGCATAACTGTTTGATTCCCTTGCTTCAAAGCAAGGAACTCATCAAGCTTCATGGCCATCACTCCTTCTGGAATATAATGGGCTTGGAAAGCAGTATGGAACTCTGCCCAAGTCAACTGAACACCTGCTGGTTGCATAGCCACAAGGTTTGCCCACCAAGCACCTGCTGCACCTCTAAGCTGTTGGGCAGCAAAAACAGGTTTCTGAAACTCTGTGCATGGAATGAGGTCAAATTTCTGCTCCATGGTACGAAGCCAATCATCAGCTTCCAGTGGTTCATCAGCCTTGGTGAACACTGGTGGTCTTGTATCTGTAAAGTCAACATACGTAGCCTCTTGCCTGGGATGATTTTGGCCACGATTTTCTTGCATCATATTCTGATTACTTTGAGCTATCTCTCGAAGCAACCGGGCATTATCAACAGTCACATTGACTTGCGCCAGAATAGCATCAGCCAAATTGGGTGGAACTAGTGGTGGATCAGGAATACCATCCTCATCTTGTGAAGTACCAGGAATAGTCAAACCCCGAGTACGACGCATCTATTCATGACAAACCAAACTTTACTCACAAGCCTTTATTGAACTATTAAAAGAGCTGACTACAAACACATTACACTAGCTTCACTTATTTAAACATAAGCCCGCATCTAAACAAGACTACTTAACTTAACTAGAACTCACTATTTTACAATTCTACTCTTCTCCTCGATCACATCAAACCTCGTGATCGGTATCCACTCCGGAAACATTTCCGCCTTCATTATCACTTTCATCAACCATCACTAATTCTTCTGGATCTTCTTCTTCTTCCTCTTCAAGTTCATCATCATCAGCAATGATGACACCAGGATCCATTGCATTTGCCTGAGGTTCATGATTTGGGTCCAGGAGATTGCTCAGCCTATGGACTTCTTCATGCAAATTGGTATTATATTCATCTAAGTCTTCTACATAGAACTCTAACTCATGAACTCGGGCTCTAGCTACATCTTCTCTATGTCAAGCCTCATTTCTTCCTTCCACCATATGAACTAACATACGTTCACAGTTCTTATGAGCGGTGGTGAGACACCTTAATTGATCCTGTAATTTGCTCACCTAGATGGCATCCAAGGCCCTATCTTTAGTAGCCTATGCCAACTCTGCTGAAAGCCTCTGTATCTCTGCCTGGGGATCAGGCCTAGAGCTGCTACTGCTAGCACCGTCACTCCTAGGGGCAAGCTGGTGACGAGGAACTACTTTGGGTCCAACGGACTTATGGGGTGTTACCTTGGTACGAGCCATACTGTAGGAAGCAAGATTTCAAAATAGTAAGATGATCTAATAATAGTCTCAAGAGTAGTAAGGATGGATTACATAACTCAACCCTGACGCACTACTCAACCCAGACTCAGAGGTAAAGGAAGTAACAAGTGGATTAATCATGATGCATAAATCGTTCTTACGAACAAAAACATCAAAGCTCATACGGTACATACACAACAGTTGTTATTATATAGGGCATAATAAAATTACTACTCCACCAAACCAAGCCTTTTTAATCAAATAAGGAATGGAGAGAATGAAATAAGATAAGTCGGAAGCAATTTGGACCAAATTAACAAGTTATATTTATTTGTCCCAAATCATTTTGAAGTTTTTGTAAAATAATACAACAAAGACTTTGTAACGATCGCTCTGATACCATTCTGTGGCAGAAGCTCCTAAATTATAGGACCCACATGCACCTATCACTGTTGAACGACCTCTGATGACTATGCATATGTTCCTGGTAACTTAAGAAGACTGTCGGGTGTCCTCGGGGAACCCTGAATCATCCACGATTTCTGAGCAGGATCCCATTACAGAGTCATTGCAGTATTACAACATTTATTCAAATATCTACATCAGAGTAAAATAGCGAAAGTCTTACAATAATTTAGTTTACAAAACAGTGGTTTCAAACCTTATAACTAAGTTCAATAATTATTACAAACCATAGTAGTGGAGTGGCATTAGTAACATAATACAAACACACAATTAAAGTGCCCTACCCAAGGGCCACGCAATTACTTATCATCATCGATTTGAACAACAGTCATGCAGCACGGTCCAAAGCAGACCTACTCATGAGGCTCACCTGCAACAAGGGTCAACGAACCTTGAGTACAAAAGTACTCAACAAGACTTAACCGAAATAAAAACTGATAGAACTCAGGAATGTAGGCTCAGGGATTCAAGGTATGGCTTTAGCAATAATCAAAGTTCTTTTGCGTAAAAGCTCTTTAACAAAATTCTTTATTCCAACATTTAAAACTTAATAAGAAACACATATGAATCTGCCATGATCCGTAATGAGATCATGAACTTCATATCAAACTCTTTTTCAAAACCAACTCAGGTTTCATTTGTTAACTACGATGATGAACAGTGAGTTGAGTCTCCATAACCGAGGAGCAACGATGATTCGAACCGATATTACCCAGCTGGGGATTCCCAACCACACGATATATGTAGGTCCCTAACCTACATATACCAACCTACCCTCAGATCCTCTAAACTAGAATGGGTCCGCTCCACCCGAGAATACAGCACTCCACCAATCTAGCCATTGCCACGTGGGTACACGCTATTCTCGCCATCTCTCCGCTCCCAGTGCACGAGTAGCCATTCTCGTAATAGAATAGCCAAGTTAAGGCTTATTGGAGTATGTGGTTAGTACTACAAAGTCTCACCTCATGCAATTCAACAATGGAGGACCTTAATCGACACAGGCGGAAAGAACCCGCTCACAAGACCTCCATGTCTTGTGGCTCTCACACACCGAGTCCGCTCGGTCTAGATTTATTACTCCACATGCTCATATCTCAAGATAACATAAGTAACCAAACATAATGAAAGATCCATTTAAAAAAATATCGCAGGTGACAGGTAATCACCTGACTTTTATCTGTCTAAGCATGGCTAAGCAAAACTAGGCATTTACGAAGTAAAACTGGTAACAAGGTAGAGATGAAAAAACAAGGTTGGTAATGCACCAATTAGGTTTTCACTTAACTCCTAATCACTTAATGCAGTACTTGAAAGCAAAAGCGATATAAATTTGTAAAACACAAGGTAGGTTTAAATGCATCAGAGGCTTGCCTTGATTAACGGAAAAGTCAGGTTCCGAAGATGTTCCACCGATCTCAAGCTCGACCTCAACAGATGGATTAACCTCCTCAACAACTTGATTAAGTACCACGTGCTCACTTTCGTTCACTACACGAAGTAACAATGCCATTTTAAAATGATGCGAGATATAAAACATGATGCTCGATAAAGGATGCAAAATTAATAACTTGAATATAACTTTCCTTCGCGGTACAGTTACAAGTCAAAACTAACTAAACCTTTTTCATAACACGTACTTCAATTGCCAAGGATCATTACCAACTAATGAACCAATGTCATCACTCAATCCAAAATTCAAACAAAACCTAAGTCATTAAAGGTTACTATTTGCTTTTATGATTTAATTATTTAATTAAAAATTATGAAAAAAAATCAACTTTCTCCAAATGAGTGAAGAATTTTTGTGAAGGCTCATCACATGATAACTAAGTGGCAAAACAATTTTCATAATTTTTGGATAAATAATAAAGCCTAGAAAAATCATGGAAACTCATTTATTAATTAATTAGAGCAATTTTTATCACATTCAAAATGTACTGAAAATCAATATTTAATATTTTTCCTAAACATTTTACATCACAGAGAGGTCACACAAAAAAATTCATAATTTTTGGAGATTTAATAATTCTACACAAAAATAACAAAAACACATACTATTCATTCATTTCTGAAAAAGAAAAATTTCAATTTTCAAATCAAACCGCCACTGACAGAGTGACCCCACTCGTCAGCACAGTTCCCCACGCTAACCACGGCGACGACGGCTCTATCCAGCCATTTCTCGCCGCCGGTGGGATCAACGGCAACGGCGAAGGTACCAACATGATCACCAAGACAAGGCGCACCTAGGGGTAGCACTAATTGCACCAATCGCTGCACAATCCAAGCTCGACGCTGGCCAAGGCCGGTAGAGATCAAACAAAGCGCTTGGGAAGATTCGGCAGCTCACCCCGAACACGCTAGAGTCGAAGGCCGAACCGGAGGATCAACGGGGAAGTGGGTCGACGAGCACAGCGGCCAAGGCGGAGCAAGCGGTCGTCGATGGCGTTGTTCCGGCGACTGTAAAGGATAAACGAAGCAATCAAGCGGTCACAGAGCATCACGGCAATGCGGTGAAGCTAGAACCAGGCTTCGCAAGAGCAGAGGCTCACCGTAGAGCTACGGCCACGGTGAAGCGGGATCACCGGTGATGCTGCCGGCCACGAGGAAGAAAAGCAACGAGCGGCGGTTCCTAGCGAAGTCAATCTACAAGGGCTGGTTGGCTGGGTTTGTAAAGAACAGATGGAGCTGTGGCAGGCTTTGCCGAGGATGGGAATGCACGACGGCGACGGCACAGCTCAATGGAGCAGCGGTGGCGGCGACGGGAAAAACAGAGGAGTAGAATGGCGAAAAACGGCGACGGTGAAGGCCTTATAGAGCGGCTCAGAAGCAAGAGGAAGCCACGCAGGAGACTTCTCCATGCCAGCGCGAAGCCGAATGTGGCCACGGCAGCGACTGGAACGCGATAGAAGCTCGCCGTCGGTGAGGTGTCGCCCGCGGGTACTGTTCACCAAAATTACAGAATTGTCACTCGCTTTGAAACCCAAATTACTCCCAAATTTATGTGGAAACTCAAAAATCTCCAAAAATAAAAGTTGTTCCAAATTTAAATTTCTACAACTTTTCTTTTATAACCATACCCAAATTCGGTCTACATTTTGAAATGCAAGTTTAAATTCAAAAAGGGGACATTTTGAGAATTTACGCCTTTTCAAATTACTTCAAATTTTATAAAACAACTTTGAAAACTCCAAAAACCAACTTTGTACCTCTTGACAAGCTCTACACTTTTGCTTTTAGGCTCAACCCCAAAATTTGCTTAGATTTTGAAATGGGTTTTCCAGGGTAAACTTAAATGCTGAAATTAGGGTTTTCGGAAATCCAACCCAATACAAAAGTTTTGAACTTGATTCAATCCACACAAGTCAACACATATAACATACAAGTAAACTTGTTTTAGTGGATGCATATCAAAATTTTCACTAACACAAAAATGATGTGCAATGCATATGATGACATGACATGTTTTAGTATTTAAAACACCCGAGGTGTTACAGCCTATGACTATGAAAATTTAATATAAGGTAGATTAGTAAGTTATCTACAAATTTGTTATTAACAAGTTTTACAACAAAGATAATTATCAACATGAAATCATACACCCAACCGAAACTATACATGCAACCATCTATTTGAATTATAAAGCAATAATTAATTAGTTGCATACAACCAATTGCTTCTAAGCCTTACTATTAACATCAACAAATACTATGCATCACAAGCACCATAGAAAACATCATGGTCAATCACAATTTAATTACTTAAATGCCTTCATTAATTTAATTAAATAATTGGGGGAAATAAGAAACATATATCAAATATGCACAATAAATCCTCATAAAATTACAGTAGCTTCCTAGTGCAAACACTAGACTACTGTGAAAATTTCATACCATTTGCACATGTATAACACCCTATGCAAAAATGACAATCTAACAAGGCCTATTTTATTAAAAATAGTAAACCCTATAGAAAAGTGTCAAACAATAGATTATATATTTTTCCTAGCTTCATATTAGTGCCATACTATTGTACAAAAATTTACATAGCAATATGTTACATATTTTTATCCCTATAATTTTCCTCAGAAAAAGCCATTTATTAATAGATAAAAATAAAGATTATATTTCCATCAAGTTTACAGTAAGCTTAATATTTTTTCTAGCTAGAGCATGCTAACACAAGACTAACAAAATTGGAATCACAATTTTAGAACATTTCTAGCTCAAGATATATAATTTACAAGATTGTAAACATTCAAAAAGTATTTATCTAAATACATTTTAATGACCAACAAAAATACTAGAAATTGTACCTATCATATTTTTATAAAACACTACACTTCATGAGAAACACAACAAAATTTGGTTCACCAAAGTTGGACATCTACAACTCAACTTATGATTTTTCAAAGTTAGCATGTAAATCTAAAAATAAATGAATTATCCCTTAGCCCTACACTCGCTGACAGCTTGGACCCCGGCGTTAGTCGGGCCCCACATGCCAGAGAGATAAAATAGGGGAGCGGTCCGGCCGACGGTTTCTCGCCGACGGCGGGCTCACCGGCGGTAGTGACTACACCAACCTGACCTACACTTCCGCCCGCACCCGGTGATGGCCTCGCATGGCGAAAAAAGCTGGGAACTTCCTCACCGGCGACCATGGCGGGGCGGCGGCGATAAGCCTATTTGTATGCCGGCCAACTCCAGCCAAGGCTTGGACAAGCGATGGCTTCCTAGGCTCTGAGGGGAGGTCCAGCGGAGCTTCTAGAGGTAACTAGAACGCTTGGTGGAAGCTACGGGTGAGCTCGGCCACATGCACCGTTGAGCGGCGGCGCCTGAGCTCAACGGTGAGGTTGCGTTTCGACTCAATGGCGATGACACAAGGGTCTCCATCTTGCCAACAACCGGACCTAGGGTTGTTCGATTCGATCGCGTGCGAAAAGGAGGACGAAAGGGTGGGGAAAGCTGCGCTGTGGCAAACTCGCATGCCATGGCGGGCATGGCGACCACGGCGGTGCTGGTGGCGTGTTCCAGCGGAACTGAATAGTAGCATGGGATCAGCATGGTACTTGAGTACTATGGCTTAAAGGCGGTTCTAGGACAGAGGAAAGACAAGCTTGAGGTGCAGCGAGAAAACGTGGCCACGGCGGCGGCCATGGCGAAACTCTGGTGGGGACACACCCACGGTGGCACAACATGAAATGTGGCTTACCCAGGGCATGACTGTGAGCGTGGCTAGGTGGGAATGGTAGAGCAGAGTGAGGCAAAGCTATGCATGTAGTGGATTCGAGAATGGGGCGACGGTGAGTGCGTGCGAGCTTGGCAGAGCAACTGCGACGGTGATGGCGAGAGCGGTGAGCAGCAGAGAGCGAGGAGGCGAGCTAGAGGGAAATGACCGACGCTGGGGGGGACTTGTACGCGTTGCTAGAGTCTTGCTGGCGGTCACTGCCTGATGAGCGGGCCCTGCATTGGCGTACGGTCACCAAATGGCGCACGCGGCCAGTGACTGGTCAGCCACGACGGCGCGAGCTCGGCCGCCATCAGGGTCAGCAGCAGCACCTGACAGTGTGAGTTGATGCCGTTCAAACTGTTAATCCACAGCGCATTAGCGAAAACTATCTGAACAAAACTTGTAGCCCTATGTACCATCTCCAACTTCTCTTAAAGGATCAAGGCCTAATTCTCAATGGATAAGTAGTAAAATCATCACAAAGTCGGGTACATCAGCACTGTCGGCGCAAAAAGACTTAGCAAAATTTTTCAAGTGTGAAAACAGTGAAATGTGGATTTTTGTGAGCTTAAAAAGACCAACTATGCACTAAATTAGCTCATGACCCAAAAATAAAAGTTGTTACTCTACTCAAATACTACAACTTTGCTTTAGTGAACACTTCCATGTAAAGTCTCTATGACATAGTTCAAACTAGGTCAAACATACTACTTTCAAATGATGGCTTACACTAGAACTATGACTTAGTGACCAAACTAGCCCTAGTCATGAATACCAAAGTTGTTCACAATGCCATTCTAAACATGTTTAATGTATTCCTTAGGTCACACAAGCATTTCATATATTGGTTACATATTTTACTTCCTAGGTCAACCAGCATATCATCACTCAGGAGCTTAATTAGACAAAGTGATCTTCATGAACATTGTTCCACTAGTCATCCTAAGTGTAGCTAAGGTGTTTTAGTGACTAACATTAACCACTTACACTTATTCACTCATGATCATAAGCATACACAAAGTAAACATGAAATAACAAGGCATGTTTCATATGTTTCAATCACATGTTTCATATGTTAAAGCTTATATGTGAATGCTTAATGATGATGCTCATGCAATGCAAGTCAAATTATGCAAGCCTAACACCTAGGGTGTCACAATCTTCATGCCCTTCATTAGCTCGAGGAGCTCCTTCACCTGTTCCATATTGGCACTGGTCGGTTTCTCCGACCAGCTCCTTTGATTCTTCGGAATCTAGTCGATATCACATCGGACGGCAAAATCAGTTTGCTTCATATAGAACCACCTGGCATTCCACCCCTTCAGCGAGGTATTCAGTGGCATAGGAATGTATTCACTCACCATCCCATCGTGGAGCTGTAGATACACACCACCAACAACTTTGGAACCGCCCCCTCCTTTCTTCTTGAGCCAGAAAAAGTGTCAGAAGAGATTGAAATGGGGAAGAATGCGAAGATAAACCTTGTAGAAGTGGATAAAAACAGAAATGTGCAAAATAGTGTTCAGATGAAGATTACATAAGCTCACTCCCCAATACTCCAATAGATCTCACAAGAAAGGATGTACCAGAAGCCCTAATCCACGCTAGAAGTAATCTTCGAATACAACGAGTTTGTCGGTGTGCGGCATCAGATAGGGTTCACCATCGGCCAGACACCATCCGACGGTGACACGATCAGGAAGAATGCCCGCCTCCACCATCTCGTTGAACTCCATCTCCCCCATGAATGACGGTACCCATTCCTTGTCGTGGCTTGCCCCGGTGGCTACCTTCTTCGTGTTACCACCTCCTCTCTTGGTGCTATCACTCATATCTAGATTAGGATTGGTCCCTTTACATAAGACTTTTTAGCTTTAGCGGCGAGCGCATGTGAATGCGAATGGGGGAGCACGAGGCGAGGAGGAAGGCGAAGTGATGGAGTGGCAAAGGTGGGGCCTTGAGTCTTGGTGACGGAGTTATAAAGACACCCTCCGGCTTTTTAGCATTCAAGGGTTTTGGGAAACCGCACCATGCTGATTTCGCCTCCCAAATTCCCCAAAGCGGTGTCTTTGGGCCGTTATCTGGGCTTCGCGTAATTACGGCCCATATCGCCCATTTTTCAACGCAACTCAATACTACACACCGAATATTCACCGACCTCTCTGCAATACCATCAAGGCTCACTAATTTCTACTATATAGTCATTACTTCGGTTTTCTCTCCACGATTTGAGTAATCGGCATTTCTTGATTTATCCAAGATTTTCACTTGTGGCTCGGGGACTACGTCATCATTATGATTTGGTTTCTCACCATCATGGGGACTTTTTTCAGTTCTTGTTGTTTTCGACCACGGCACCACGTGACCACATCACCTCTTGTCGGGGCTCGGGGACTACGTGGGCACACTTCACCTTCTTGGAGAATGTGTGCTTTTCATTTTAGGGCTCGACTGTGAATTTGGTTACTGTTAATTTGGTCTTTTGTCTTTCTTCTACTTTCTCGGACCACGGCACCACGTGACAAGCGTCACCCTCTTGTGTCGAGCTCGAGGGCTAAGTGGGCACACTTCACCTTGCGATGAGTGTGTTTTCTTTAATTTGTTCATTGGAAGACTCCATGCCTCCCAAGTTGAAGAAGATTATCTCCATTTCTCGTGGTCGGACTCTAAGTGGGCACACTTGGTTCATAGCGAGGAAATTTTCGATTTTGAACTTGAGCTCCTTACATCCTTCTGGCAAGCCTTACTTGGGTAAGCCCAGGCTCGGCCAGACAGTTAAGCTAGTTGGTTATGGTCCACAACTACTCGGTGACTCATTAAGGTGGTCGAACTATGAGTCTAATTGCTTTCGACTTTGTTTACACCTTTCGGATAAGCCCAAGACGGTGTTGCACAGCGGATGCAAGGTGCTCGGGGACTAGCTGTGGGGGGTATGACCCCGGATACCCATGGCAGACTACATGGGCTGCGTCGCTAGGGGTGGTCCCACCCACAAGGCGAAGACTTATGGTGCTGCAGTCTTTGCTCGGCGTGTACCGCAAGACATCAAGGGTGATATTCTGAAGATGCTATGAGATCTGTTAGTGTATGCTCGATCTCGTGATTCCTATAATATGTTATTACTTACCGGTTATCTCCTAGATCTAACCAACTTGTAACCCAACCCCGACTATATAAGGTGGGTAGGGGACCCCCTCAAAACACACGTAATATCATACAATAGCCAATATAAACCAACAGACCATAGGAGTAGGGTATTATGTCGTCTAGACGGCCCGAACCTATCTAACTCTTGTGTCTCTGTTGCCTTCTTGTTCTTGATTACGTGCACATCTACCGATCAATCTACCTTCGTGGGATACCCCTCAGAGGACTACCGATGATATTCTATCGACACCGCACCTCTAAGTCTTGTCTTCTTTGCAGATCCTTATGGCCCATAGCTGGGAGAAGTCCTAGCTCCTTGCTGAGGAGACGCGGTGGAGTGAGGGGCTGGCCACATAGCTCAATGTCGCCCGTTAGGAGGTGGCTGAGCTTGCCCTTACCGCCCGAGAGGTGGCCAGGGAGAAGGACGCTCAAGACAACATTCGTGAGGCTGAGGAGAAGCTCCTGACCCTAATCGAGAGGGTGCGCACAGACACCATGGAGGCCGAGCGGCTATGGAAGGAGTGGGACAATTTGCTCTGGTCCATAGAGGAGCCCCGAACAGGGATTGACCCTACTCGCCAAGAGCACGCCGATGCTCAGCAGTAGATCGACCACCTTGAGGCTAAGCTTCAGAGGGAGAGGGACCTGAAGGTTGTAGCCGAGAGCATGTCCATCGAGCTTTCCATGGAGGTCGGTCAGCGCCAAGAAGAGGTTCAGCGCCAAGAAGAGGTCCGGTGGCCCAACTAGGGGTCATCCTCGGGCTCTATTGCACCGCAGGAAGCTTTGCGACCCATCGTCTGTCAAACTTGTTCAACTGGTTGAAGATCCTAGGCTTGAGACCGTATTGGACCATGCCATTTGTGTGCTCGACCTGCCCGTTCATGCGGGGGTGCACCACGGTGGCTCAATCAACATGGATGTGGTATTCATTGTAACACCCCAGGTGTTTATCACCAGTTAAGCAATGGGTTTGAGCTCAAACATGACATGTCGAGTGGTAATCAAGGTGTCAAGATCAAATCTACATGATGGAGCTCCAACTTAAACTTGGGCCACGCACAATTGCTTACATATGGACCCTTGTTAAGATTATGCAAGAGTAATGTTAAACATGCTTATTCCATGTACATTACATCCATATGCATCCATCTAGACCCGTGGAAAAGTTTCATGATGTTTGGAATCAAAAAGTCACATGAAATGATAAGTCATATCTTTGCATGAATTGCTTTATCAAGTGGATGGAAACCTATGAAGTCAACCAAACCTTGGTACCTTGCTCAAACAACTCTACTTGCACTCATGAACAAATGTTATGAAGGGTTCATGTTGAGCAGGTGGCCAGAAAATGCTCCAATGGATCAAAAAGGATAATTTAAGCTTCATCATGATCCTATTTTGGTCAAAGTAAAATAGTAGGTTCTGTACCAGTTATGAGGTTTCACCTTTAACAAAAGTTGTAGTTCATCTTGTGCATAACAAACTTTGTTTAATGGTCAAGAGTTAGTTTGGCCTCTAACCTAGTCAAATGGAACTCATAAGATTCAATACAGTGTTGTTTTGGAGCCTAGGAATTTGGCTAAGTCCTAACTGAGGTTGAACTGCGGGTACCCTACTTTGGAGCTTTATATCTTGCAAACTGAGCTGATCTAGACCTTGATCCTTTAATAAAAGTTGTTCTTTGTTTTGAGTACCCAAAGATGGGATCAATTGGACCAAGTTTGACTTCCCAAAATGAACAAAAACCGAGCTTTACTTTGATCGACATTAATTCATTGATAGTGTCAAATTAGGGCCTAATTATCTATTAATCCTTTGCTCTAATGGCTATGAACCTTTAACAAAATTTGTAGAGCATCGGATGGAGATCAAACTTCGTTAAAGGCCCACCATCAAATTCCCAACCGAACCAGCCCAAAAACAGCTTCCAAGACGCGCTGGACCGTGCTCACCACCTGCTCATCAAAATGCCGACGCGTGGCCAGGGCGTGGCAGCCATGCGAGCCGAGCGCCCCCACCTCCTGCCACGTGCCTTGCCTCCTCCTCGCGTTTTGTGGACGCTGAGCCGCTCCCAGATGCTCCGCGCCCCCCTTGCTCGCTCTCCTTGCTCTCTCCTCACCCCTCGCTCGCGTCCGCCATTGATGGCGAAGCGAGCTTCGCCCTTGCCATGCCCGTTCTCGCCCGCTCCGGCTTTCTCACTCCCCACGAGCACCACCCTCGGCCGCCGCCATCTCCTTCACGCCATGCTCATGCTCACCGTCGCAACCCACCACCCTAGCTGTCGAGCTCTCGCCGCCACCATTGCCAGCGCCGGCGCCGCAGCGGCCAAGCCGCAGATGGGCCACCTTGGGCTAAGCCGAGCGACCCGCCAGTGCATAAAGGCCCCCTGGTGCTCCCCGCCCCTCAGGGGCCTTGACGGCATGGCCTCCTTTCGGAGAACAGCGAGACCCAGCGACCTCCACTGTGCAAATCGACGTCGAGGACCTCGCGCGACAATTCGACGAAAGTCAAGGGTCTAGCTCTTGAAGTCGGTGACTCAAATGAATAGTGCCAATAAGGACCTATTTGCAGTAAATTTGTTGAATCTTTGGAAATTCATAGTAATTCATAGGAAATTCATAAAATAGCAAATGAGGACTTTTTGGAATTCTTGTGAAATTATCTATGCAATAGATCTATAATATTATATGTTTTACTTTAAAGTTTTAGCTGTAAAAATATATTTATGCAGCTAGCTTTGTAATGCTAGTGGTATTTGTCTTTTTCATAACTGTAGATCTAGGGCTCCAAATGAAGTGAAATTTTTGTGGCATGCTAATCATGTGATAGTTGATGTGTGGTAAAAATTTCATGAGTATTGGATGAAGTATGAGTGAGTTATTGGTTTATCTTGCTCTCACATGATTTCTTGCTTTAGCAACTTGTCTTTTTCATAGAGGGTGCTATACATATTAAAATGGAGTGAAATTTGTACAATAGACTATTTAGAGGATATGTGAGCCACTGTAATTTTTGTAGAATTTATTGTATACTTTTGGTATATGTTCCTTAAGTCACCTTGTTATCTAAAATAAATTAAGAAATCCATTAAAAGAATTTATTTGGTCATGGACACTAGGTTTTCTGGTGTTCTTTAGTCATGTGTGACATGTTGGTACAGTTGGTTTTGCCTAATTATGTGTTTGCAACATAAGTTAATATTTATTTTCTTGCAAATGTGGTTTCTGGATAGATCTGGGAACTTAGCAAAGTTCTTCATGATAAGGCGCTTTGTTGTGAAACTTGTTTATACAAAAGTTGTAGATAATTTATGTATCTAGCTGCTGTTAAAATTTGGTATCATTTTCCCAAGTAGTTTGTGAGTTATGCCTGTTTAAAGTTGGGTTTCAGAAATGACTGCTCTCTGTCAATTGTGGACCAGTTTCTATAAATGTATAATTTCGACCTACTTAACTTGTGAATCATGCTATGATGGTTACAGATGAAATGTAGATAATTTTATAAGCTTTCCAAAATGTCTTCTTGCAAGTCATTTGGATTTGTGTAACTCCAATTATAGCTAAATCTTGTAGCTGTTGTTTGCATGTCCAGAAATTGACAGATTCCAATTATAGTTGTTTGCTTGTATATTGCTAAGTGTGGCTCAAACCTTTGATGATGGTTGAGTTAGAGTACCTGAGATCTTGGGAAACTTGTGTCATGCTTGGTGTTGTCGTCTTCTTTGCTATCGTGGGATGATAAATTGTGCGATATTTAAAGTAGGCAATGCTGAAGTGCTTGTGCATATTAATGTAACCTTGTGCTTGTCTTCTTGCATGCGATGCATTGTCTATTGCACTTCCATGTATTCATACACTTGCATATTGCATCTCATCTAGTATGCGCTAGATGCACCACATGAAGGATGCGATGTTGGAGCCAAACCCGAAGACAGCGTTTGATGAATCTATCCGAAGATGGAAGGACTAAGCAAGTGCTAGGACACGAGATGTCACCAAGGCGGTGCAAGCTAACTGAATCGACTTGTGTCGGATTCGAGGCAAGCCCCGGAGCATATTAAGCCTCCTAATTTCCGAAATGCGATTCTGATATTATTGTTACATATATATATTGTTGCATTAAGTTTAGGTGTTGGATGCAAACACTTGCTGCATTGGTCATCCAATCCTTGTCTAGATATTGATACCCTGAATCCTATGTAGCGAAGGCTCGTGTAGTGCTTAGCCCTGCTTCAACACGGTAGAAGTCGGTGATTTCTGTCACTGCGAGATATAGGAAGATACATATGGCACGGTTGGCTATATTTGCTATCGTGGAAAAGAACCGATCTTAATTTGAAATGAAGACCAGGACGGAGGCTTGCCGGTTTGCAGTGACTCCGATGCGTGTCGATTAAGGACTGAATCTTGGAGCCTTTCCTGTTCATGTTGAGCGCATGCCTCTCTCTTAGTTGGCCGTGTCGAAGACCGACCATGAAGCTTGAGTAGCTCACCTCGGCCGAGAGTCGATAAGTATAAAGTGCGCCTCGGAAGGGAGCCGTGGCGTGAGTCCAAGGCGAGGTGATTTAAAAGTCTGATCGTCTGGCGGAAGGTAATCCCGAGAGAAGTCTTTGCGCTGATCGAACCCACAAATTTGGTTCTGAGTTGTCCCAAAGGTGACCCATGGCTACCCTTGCAAAGTATGCGGGGTGAGAGTTAGGAATACCCCCTCAATTTGAGTTGTAATTCGATTGAGTCACCGTCTCTCCCGGTTAGTGAGAACTTGGCGGGCTTATCTCCAAAGTAGATACACTAAATAACCTAATGGTTCAGAAATGATGATATGATGATGTGAGCCTCATTATACACTGCTATGGTTAATATTGATTGCTCCTAATAAGTGAGTGCTCTAATGCAGGTGCTAATCTAGTGGACGGAGTAAATGATGATAAGCTTGATGCTAAGTTTAACTTGGTCACTATATTCATAAGCTCTTTTATGCAAATGTGTCAAGCTAGCCCACCTCATAAGCCTTGCATGACCCTTGGTGTCTTTTATTTCTGGTTTTGTCGGGTAAGTCTAGCTGAGTACCTTCTCATACTCAGGGTTTATCCCACCATGTTGCAGGTGAAGTTCTCGGCCTGTTGAAGATGGTGGCTAACCGCCGATGGGCTCGGTGATTCTATAGTACTTCTCATCTATATGCTTTTGTCGGATGATGTCACTTATGCTAGCAATGTATTTGGAACATATATTAATGTAATCTTTTGAAAGATATGTTGTTTTCACTAATCGGTTTTGAAACCCAAACTTGTACTATTATTTGTGAATCCACTTGTGATGTTATTTTCCGCTGCAACCCTATGTATGTGATGTGTATTTGCTTAATCACGCGATCTTGGTTGTGATGTTGATTTACCGAGGTCTTTCGGGACACTCGGCGGACTACCGGGTTTATATGAGTGAAGGTATGTGTGTGTCAACGTGTTAGCGGGGACAGCTATACTTGATCTTGTATAAATTGGGCGGTTCTGTTACAGCTGGCATCAGAGCAAGATTAAGCATAATATTGTCATGTACATTGTTTTAAAAACAAAGTTTTTGTTTAAAAAGCCTATTTTAACTAAAACTTTAGCTTCTGAACAAATTTGTCAAAACTAATTTGCCAAACTATCTAGCGACATCCTCCTTTATGCCCGATTATGGACTATTAGGTGGCTATCTAAAAAGTACTAACATGGGGTTTTTACTTTAAATGTCGTCCATACGGCGTGCTATTGTATGGATGCCATTACGGCTTGAATGGTAATGTATGGATCAATTATCTCTACGTCCGGTAAGTGTGAGTTGTGAGAGCATGGCCCGTCCCCACTGTCGGTCTAGGGGAGAGTTAGCTTTTAGTTCTTTGGAATATTTACATGTTACATACATGTATATATGAAGGTACTTAATTATGGTATATTTATCGGGTAGCTATGGATATCGAAGTTTATACATCGGGGGATGTATATATGGAGAGTATCTTAGTTTACTGCTTTCATTGTGTGCTTATTTATCTCTTGTGGGGATGGGCTGCAATGAATTTGCCTACAGGTGCGCTAACCACAAATGCGTAGATTGAATATAGCTGATGACTAGCTATATATCGAGAGAGTGCGTGTTATGCCACCGACATAGAATGTGATTGCCACCTTAGGCTGGTAATTTCATGAGGACGAATAGGACGAGCATGCATCATGATTGTGCTTGTGCATAAATATGCTTCCCTCACCTTGTTCTAATGCTAAGTAACTTGTGATCAATGTGATGTCACTATTTTCCCTGTGTGAAGCTAGCCAAAATGCCTTGTCCCATGTTGCTTGAATAGCTATGCTTGAAGTTAGTGTGTGATTAGTTTTACCTCGTATGTTGGCTTCCAAAGGAAATAGATAATGAGTTAATAGTTAACAAAAAATTCACCCCTTTGAAAACTAAATTGCTAAATGTAAGTAAAACTTGTTTTGTAGAGATATCCACCTACTCAGTAAAAAGGGAAATAAAAGATAATAGTACCTTACCACCAGGTTCGCATGTTTATGTGTAGTGGTGATACTGTAGGTGATTGCTTATTATGTACGAGCTTTGTGCTTAATAATAGTCGCTTAAGCTAATCGGATTGAGTGTTTCGAAATGCTTGCTTAAGACCATGATGTAGGCATGGATGCTCGTTATCTTGGTAGTGCCGTAGTTGTCACCCTTTTGTCCTCGGTAAGCATACGAGTGTCAAATAGCTTTATCCTAAAACAACGCTCAAGTTACGTAATCGCACAGTTGTCGTCTCCAATTAGGTTCTCTCTTGGGAGCTGAGCACAGCCTGCGTGGTTGCTAGCTTTGAGCGTTGTGCTACGAAGACTTTATCTATGCCTTTGCTTGACCTTAGGCCCAAGCTTAGTTCCTTAAATGCTTGCATATTTCATGGTTGTCCCGCTCTCGTGTGGGAGGACCCTCTTGCAAAAATCCTTGTTAGATCTTATTGCTCCTTCTCCCTCTCGATAAACGGTGCAGCGATAATCGCTATCTACCCCGACTTTGGAACCTTCTTCTCACGAGATCATGTCATTGCTTTATCAACTCAATCCCTAATCGATTGCAATGGCTCGTCCCTCGAATCTCATTTATTTTGCCTCCAACCCTTTCAAGTCTCACGGATGTTTATCGGTCTTGATCTTATGATGCTACTCGACAAGACCAAATCTCATGTTAATCTTTTATCTGGTAATCACTTGGGTGGACACAAGGCGTATATGGAAATTAGCAAGAGTCTCTGCTTGGTTGCCTTGACAATTAGGCTATGTTCTTTTTGCGTTGTGTTTTGATCTTGATCGCCTCCTTGTTGATTCTAACCTTGTGACTATCCTTGTTTGCTATCCCTCTTTTGCACAATGCTTGTTCTTACAATCTAATTGGTGCCCTTTGGAAATTTTACTTTGGGTGTATGTCCGATAATGGTGCCACAATTAGCGATCTACGTGTCTTGTGACGGAACCTAGGGCCTTCTTGTGGCGGTCGACGCATGGTTGTCTGCTCTTTGAGTGCTTATTGGTGGTATCGAGGTTTCTAGTCATGATCCATTGCCGAACTGCATCGATGTGTCATTTTCACGTGAGCTCTTCCTTGGTTATCTCTCTATATCTTATCGAAGATTCATATATCAGACCAAAAGTAGTAGAGCTTCCTTTTGAAGTCACAAAAAGGATATCCTTTGAAGGCTGGTCATCGACATAAACAATAACACAGGCGCAAGAGGTGGTAAACAAGCGACTCTACCTAACTGTACCTGTAATGACATCGATCGTCTGATGAGCAACTTATGTCATCCATGTTGGATCAGAAAGGTATCCAACACTTAATGTTGGACAAGTTATCAATCTAATGGTAATGGATGGCGATATCATGTGGTGTAATAGGTCCCCAGGTGCTCATGAACCTCCCGTTCAAGTTCTTGATCTGTAGGTGCATGATGGTCATACAGTTGAAATCAACCATCTCTAGTGTGACTCGTTATTTGCAGACTTCGATGGCGACCGTTTGTTTGTGCCTCGATTGCAATTATTGTTGTGGTCAAGAGTAAGAATTTGGAACTTTGAGTGTTGAGAGACAATTGATTAGTTACCCATAGTAAGGTTAATCTCCAGCTAGGTAGCGACTTATTGGTAGCTCTGAAGGCTATGTCTCACGCAGACGATGTTAAGCAAAGAAACAACAAGGACGTTTAGCAATGCAACTCTTGCTTTGTTTTCCAAAACCTGTGCTATCCGTCAATTCCATCTTGGACAACCACGTAGATAGTACAAGACGTTGTATCGGCTACGTAAGGAGCTAGCTAAAGCATGTGCCTTGTTTTGATCAACATCATTGTGCCCCTATGTACCACAAACGGATTTGTTCAAGGTTCATTGGACCAAGTGCCGGAGAATATTCAGAAGCGGTTCCTTGTCTACATTGGAATGCCCTACATGTGAAATAATGCTTTTGTGCCTGTGAAAACAGCCCACAAGTCCAATGCTTGTGCATCGGCAAGTTGGTGTCTAGATCAACGGCGGAAATTGTTACCTAAGAAACATGTCAGGAAGACTATAGCCTCCATCTTCAGCTAGAGAAAGGCTGTTGCTGCTATGAGAAAGATTATAGAGTGCAGAACACACACCTCAATGTGTGAAGCAAAGAAAAGAAAGAACACGAAATCTGTCCAGATTTTGTGGCACTAAACCGGTTATCTTCAAGCCAACGATAAGTGACTCAAACGAAGTTGGATTGACCCCAAACAGTGATCTCATTCCTTGCTTAGGACCCTTCAATGTCTTAAGTTAGTTTGAGTATTGGTTAGGTAAAACCTCGAATTTGAGAGATATCTCGTCGGCTCGGTTTGCTGTCATTTCAGAACACAGCAGTTTTGGTAGATGAATTGTTTGGATGGTCAAACGGTGTCCGGTTGAGTTGGATTTTGGTGAGTAGTTAGAAGACCCATGGATCTACATGCGCACCAAAATTTGGGCATATCGGAGGAATAGTTTGTGAGATATGAATAGAAAACAAAAGGGTACATAATATGTAATTTCTTTGTGACTGCGATCATCCTTCGCATTCAAAAGTTGTGTTTGCAATTGATGCCAAGGTATGTAACGCGGTCAATAATTGTTGCTAGATAATCCTTTAGATGCCCTAAAGAAGGCTCCTTGGACCCCTTTGTACCTTGTTCTTGGCCTCTTCTATCAACAATGTTCGAGCAGTCAAGGTGTTCTACGAGTCAATTTGTACCCTTGCAACTCGAAAGCAATTTGAAAGGTGTCAAACAATAGATTTCAAAATTGTAATTTGGAGATATTGACTGACATTAGAAATGAAGCCCCAATGTCAAAAGTAGTTCCACAAAAGATACTTTTGATATAGTGCAAGTCAACTCAACGTACTGAGCAACTACACCATGAAGGAGAATCATACTCAAAATGCTTGGAAGGGAACTATTTCCCTAGTTTGAGGAAATACTTGCAACTTTTATTGTACTCTAGGCCTCGCTATCCATCATCCTTGGCAATGTTTACCAATGCTTTGCCTTGTCATTTGGTGTCTTCCATGTGTTTTACCCAAGGGGTTGCCTCGAGATACAACTCAGATAAGCATGTTGCCGTTTGGATCGAGAATTCCCTAAGGAATGATCATCGAGAATGTTGAGCCGACTGAGTCAGCTATTACGTTTACCACTCACTCAACAGACTCAGATAATCCAGTGTTGTTATCAGAGAAAGAGCACTACACACATGGCACATTATGTAGCTTTCCATCAGTTGGCATATGAGTGATTGCACCGCTACAACCATTTGGATATTGGTTAACTAGCTTCTCATACCCTCAAAGGATGTTTACCCCATCTATGATCACATCCTTTACGAGAAGTTGTGCTCAAGCCACTTTAGTAGAGAAGCGCTTTTCAAACCTTGGGAACAAATATAGCACCGTTGCAAGTAATATCAAGTCAACCAAGCTGCGATCTAGTGTAAAGTCCATTTGTTAGAGTGCTATATCCACTAGGTAAGTAAATGTTACAAGTATTTAGTCTACGTTTGAATCACTCTTCGTGCATCGAGGGGCCGAAATACGTAGAGACGATGCTATCTTGGATTTCTTCCAATGTAATAATGCTTTATGGGCGCCAAAGAAGGAAATTCTTTTGACAACGACTTCTGACGAAGAGCAAGTATCGAGAAAGTGTTGTGACCAAATTAGTCTCTCGATACTCCAAAGTTAAGTGGCCTAATGCTATCCTTTGATGTTGGAAAGCTGGATAACATGTTTCTCTTCCCTTAAAAGTCTTTCGCTACCGAATCTGGGGCCTTGATTCCTTTAAGGGGAGGGCTGTAACACCCAGGTGTTTATCACCGTTAAGCAATGGGTTTGAGCTCAAACATGACATGTCGAGTGGTAATCAAGGTGTCAAGATCAAATCTACATGATGGAGCTCCAACTTAAACTTGGGCCACGCATACAATTGCTTACACATGGACCCTTGTTAAGATTATGCAAGAGTAATGTTAAACATGCTTATTCCATGTACATTACATCCACATGCATCCATCTAGACCCGTGGAAAAGTTTCATGAAGTTTGGAATCAAAAAGTCACATGAAATGATAAGTCATATCTTTGCATGTATTGCTTTATCAAGTGGATGGAAACCTATGAAGTCAACCAAACCTTGGTACCTTGCTCAAACAACTCTACTTGCACTCATGAACAAATGTTATGAAGGGTTCATGTTGAGCAGGTGGCGAGAAAAAATGCTCCAATGGATCAAAAGGATAATTTAAGCTTCATCGTGATCCTATTTTGGTCAAAGTAGAACGATGGGTTCTGTACCAGTTATGAGGTTTCACCTTTAACAAAAGTTGTAGTTCATCTTGTGCATAACAAACTTTGTTTAATGGTCAAGAGTTAGTTTGGCCTCTAACCTAGTCAAATGGAACTCACAAGATTCAATACGAGTGTTGTTTTAGAGCCGGGGAATTTGGCTAAGTCCTAAGCGAGGTTGAGCTGCGGGTACCCTACTTTGGAGCTTTATATCTTGCAAACCGAGCTGATCCAGACCTTGATCCTTTAATAAAAGTTGTTCTTTGTTTTGAGTACAACATAGTTTGTTTTTGGAGTATGCCCTAGTTCAGTTTGTAGATGATGCAAACAGAGGTTACAAGATCAAAAGCTGCTTCTTTGTTTGCAGACCTAAGTCTGAAATCTTGGGCATCGACGATGACATTCAGCGTTCTCTAAAATTTTGTAAGAAACATGTTTGGGTTGCAAAATAAAATATGGAGATAATTATTTGGAGAAGAGGATACCCAAAGATGGGATCAATTGGACCAAGTTTGACTTCCCAAAATGAACAAAAAAGCGAGCTTTACTTTGATCGACATTAATTCATTGATAGTGTCAAATTAGGGCCTAATTATCTCTTAATCCTTTGCTCTAATGGCTATGAACCTTTAACAAAATTTGTAGAGCATCGGATGGAGATCAAACTTCGTTAAAGGCCCACCATCAAATTCCCAACCGAACCAGCCCAAAAGCGGCTTCCAAGGCCTTATTTGGATCGCTTCGCCACCTGCTCATCAAAATGCCGAAGCGTGGCAGGCGTGGTAGCCATCTTGCTGGCGCCCCCACCTCCTGCCACGTGCCTTGCCTCCTCCTCGCGTTTTGTGGACGCTGAGCCGCTCCAGATGCTCCGCGCCCCCCTTTGCTCGCTCTCCTTGCCTCTCTCCTGCGCCCTCGCTCGCGTCGCCATTGATGGTAGAAGCGAGCTTCGCTGTGCATGACCGTTCTCACCGCTCCCGGCTTTCTCACTCCCCCACGGCACCACCCTCGGCTTTGCCACCATCTCCTTCACGCCCGTGCTCGTGCTCGTCGTCACATCCCGCCACCCTAGCCGTGGAAGCTCGGCCACCGCCACTGCTTGCCGCGCCGCGCAAGCGCTAATAGCCATGAGTGGGCCACCTTGGGCTAAGCCAAGCAGCCCAGCTTGGTGCACAAAGGGCCCCTGGTGCTCCCCGCCCCTCACCACGTGCCCGCGGCATGGCCTCCTCTCGGCGGGCGTGAGACCCGGCGACATCCCTGTGCAAATCAACATCGAGGACCTCGCGCGACAATTCGACAAAAGTCAAGGGTCTAACTGCGAAGTCAGTGACTCAAATGAATAGTGCCGATAAGGACCTATTTGCAGTAAATTTGTTGAATCTTTGGAAATTCATAGGAAATTCGTAAAATAGCAAATGAGGACTTTTTGGAATCCTTGTGAAATTCTCTATGCAATAGGTCTATAATATTACATGTTTTACTTTAAATTTTTAGCTGTAAAAATATATTTATGCAGCTAGCTTTGTAATGCTAGTGGTATTTGTCTTTTTCATAACTGTAGATCTAGGGCTCCAAATGAAGTGAAATTTTTGTGGCATGCTAATCATGTGATAGTTGATGTGTGGTAAACATTTCATGAGTATTGGATGAAGTATGAGTGAGTTATTTGTTTATCTTGCTCTCACATGATTTCTTGCTTTAGCAACTTGTCTTTTTCATAGAGGGTGCATACATATTAAAATGGAGTGAAATTTGGACAGTAGGCTATTTAGAGGATATGTGAACCACTGTAATTTTTGTAGAATTTATTGTACACTTTTGGTATATGTTCCTTAAGTCACCTTGTTATCTAAAATAAATTAAGAAATGTATTAAAAGAATTTATTTGGTCATGGACACTAGGTTTTCTGGTGTTCTTTAGTCATGTGTGACATGTTGGTAAAGTTGGTTTTGCCTAATTATGTGTTTGCAACATAAGTTAATATTTATTTTCTTGCAAATGTGGTTTCTGGACAGATCTGGGAACTTAGCAAAGTTCTTCATGATAAGGCGCTTTGTTGTGAAACTTGTTTATACAAAAGTTGTAGATAATTTATGTATCTAGCTGCTGTTAAAATTTGGTATCATTTGGCCAAGTAGTTTGTGAGTTATGCCTGTTTAAAGTTGGGTTTCAAGAAATGGCTCTTTTCGTCAATTGTGGACCAGTTTCTGTAAATGTATAATTTCGACCTACTTAACTTGTGAATCATGCTACTTAACTTGTGAAATGATGGTCTTACTGCATGCGATGCATTGTCTATTGCACTTCCATGTATTCATACACTTGCATATTGCATCTCTCATCTATGCGCTAGATGCACCACATGAAGGATGCGATGTTGGAGCCAAACCCGAAGGCGGTGTTTGATGAATCTATCCGAAGATGGAAGGACTAAGCAAGTGCTAGGACACTGAGATGTCACCAAGGCGGTGCAAGCTAAGCTGAGGCTGACTTGTGTCAGATTCGAGCAGCCCCGGAGCATATTAAGCCTCTAATTTCGAAATGCGATTCTGATATTATTGTTACATATATATATATTGTTGCATTAAGTTTAGGTGTTGGATGCAAACACTTTGCATTGGTCATCCAATCCTTGTCTAGATATTGATACCACAGAATCCTATGTTGCTCGAGGCTCGTGTAGTGCTTAGCCACCTGCTTCAACACGGTAGAAGTCGGTGATTTCTGTGTCTGCGAGATATAGGAAGATACATATGCACGGTTGGCTATATTTGCTATCGTGGAAAAGAACCGATCTTAATTTGAAATGAAGCCCGGACGGAGGCTTGCCGGTTTGCGGTGACTACATGCGTGTCGATTAAGGACTGAATCTTGGAGCCTTTCTGTTCATGTTGAGCGCATGCCTCTCTCTTAGTTGGTAGTGTCAGAAGACCCGGCCATGGCCGTAGTAGCTCACCTCGGTAGGGAGTCGATAAGTATAAAGTCGCCTCGGAAGGAGCCATAGGCGTGAGTCAAGGCAGGTGATTTAAAAGTCTGATCGTCTGGCGGAAGGTAATCCCGAGAGAAGTCTTGTGCTGATCGAACCCACAAATTTGGTTCTGAGTTGTCCCAAAGGTGACCCACGGCTACCCTTGCAAAGTATGCGGGGTGAGAGTTAGGAATACCCCCCTCGGTGAGTTGTAATTGATTGAGTCACCGTCTCTCCGGTTAGTGAGAACTTGATGGGCTTATCTCCAAAGTAGATACACTAAATAACCTAATGGTTCAAAAATGATGATATGATGATGGCGACCTCATTATACACTGCTATGGTTAATATTGATTGCTCCTAATAAGTGAGTGCTCTAGTATAGGTGCTAATCTAGTGGACGGAGTAAATGATGATAAGCTTGATGCTAAGTTTAACTTGGTCACTATATTCATAAGCTCTTTTATGCAAATGTGTCAAGCTAGCCCACCTCATAAGCCTTGCATGACCCTTGGTGTCTTTTATTTACGGTTTTGTCGGGTAAGTCTAGTGAGTACCTTCTCATACTCGGGTTTATCCCACCATGTTGCAGTGAAGTTCTCGGCTTTGTTGAAGATGGTGGCTAACCTTCGATGGGCTCGGTGATTCTATAGTACTTCTCATCTATATGCTTTTTGTCGGATGATGTCACTTATGCTAGCAATGTATTTGGAACATATATTAATGTAATCTTTTGAAAGCTATGTTGTTTTCACTAATCGGGTTTGAAACCCAAACTTGTACTATTATTTGTGAATCCACTTGTGATGTTATTTTTTTTTGCAACCTGTGTATGTGATGTGTATTTGCTTAATCACATGATCTTGGTTGTGATGTTGATTTACCGAGGTCTTTCGGGACACTCGGCGGACTACGGGTTTATATGAGTGAAGGTATGTGTGTGTCAGCGTGTTAGCGGGGACAGCCATACTTGATCTTGTATAAATTAGGCGGATTCATTACATTCATCATAGAATCGAGGAACTTTGTCCCGATGAACTGCATCTTTGTTGTCCAAGTGATAATGGAGTTCGGGACTCCAAAGCGATGGACAATGTCAAGGAAGAACATCATGGCTTGCTTTCCGGACTTAATCGCGGAGATCGATTCGAGCCTCTATCTACTTTTGTAAACTTGTCTCTGGTGACAAGCAAGTGCATATGTCCCTAGGCGCCCTCTTGAAAGGCCCGACCAGATCGAGCCCCAGGACCATGAACGACCACATGATGAGTATAAATGCAGGTGCTTGAGTACTGGCGGTGGAATCTACCGGCGTAGTATTGACACCCTTCATAGGTGCACACAATACATTGCGTCGACTCTTTGCGGTCGACCCGTAGAAGCCTTATCGGAATGCGTTTCCGACCAGGGGTCCTAGGTGTGGCATGGTGCCGTAGACCCCACCATGGATATCACTCGACCAAGCTGCTTCCCTTGTTTGATGGGGATGCGTGGCTGGCTGTAGGATCGGTATGTAAGCCGCCGATAGTGCTTGCCCTCAATAACGACAAAGGGTTGGCACGACCAGCGTGAGCCACCGAGCCTCCGTTTTTGTCCGTCGGTGGCGCCTCATGGAGGAGGTAGTCGAGGTAAGGCATCATCTAGTTGGCGGAGGGTCGGGCTCTATCATTTGGATCCTCGTCGAGCTCCATGACTTTGGGGTCGGATGGAGCCGCCATTTGGTTAGCCCCCGAGCCCAAGGCAGGCGGCCCATCACCGGTCTATTCTGGCTCCTCATAGCGGACCGAGGGCTAGTACTGATCGCTGACAAAGACACCCATCGACACCGACTCTCGGTGGGGACGCCATTTTCACTAGCGTGTTGGTCGCCTCATTGAGACACCTTGGGATGTGATTGAGCTCGAGGGCATCAAACTTGTCCTCTAGTTGGCGAGACTTCTCGGTAATCACACCATCTTGGTGTTAATGGCGCTTAATTCCTTCATGACTTGGTCCATGACCTGCTGGGAGTTGCCCCAAACGTCGAGCCATCGGATGCCCAACTTGATGACGATGCGTAGGTCATTGATGAGTGCCTCATACTAGGCCACATTGTTGGAGGAGGGGAAATGGATGCGAACCATGTACCTCATGCATACCCTGAGGGGAGAAACAAAGACCAGCCCCGCATCGGCGCCTTTCTTCATCAGCGATCCATCGAAGTACATCGTCCAGTACTCTTGCTCGACGACTACTGGGGGCATTTGGTTCTCGGTCCACTCTGCAACGAAATCAGCCAGCATTTGGGACTTGATGGCTGTCTGAGGGACATATGAAATGCCTTGACACATCAGCTCGATTGCCCGCCGTGATTCTTCTGTGGCATCCCGATTTTGGATGACCTCACCGAGAGGGAAGGACATCACGACCGTCACCAGATGTGACTCGAAGTAGTGGACTTAACTTCCTCTTGGAGATAAGGGCAGGCGTATATGAGTTTCTAGATTTGGGGGTAGCGAGTCTGGAATTGGACAAGACCTCACTAATGAAGTACGGAATATTTGCACTTTGAGGGCATGTCCCTCTTCTTCTCATAATACCACCGAGCGTGTGACGACCACTTGCGTGGTGGCGCAATGTAAGCGAAAAAGATTCCACATCGGTCGAGGGGGCTAGGATTGGGGCCTTTGTCAAGAGCTGCTTGACCTTGTCAAGTGCCTCCACTGGCCTCGGCGTAGGTCCGTTACTATGGGTGATCTGAATTTCCTTCTTGAGCCGATAGGGGGAGACCTCGTTCGAGGGTGCGAGAGAAAGCGGGTGAGCACGGTGAGGCACCACTGTATCTCGCTATACCCCTTTATGTTCGAATCGGGCTCATCCTCGTGATGGTCGAGATCTTCTCAGGTTGGCTTTGATGCCATGCTCGGAGCGATAAAACCCAGCTATCGGTGTTTTGAGTAAACACCAACGAGTAAATTTATGTTATTATGCGCGGCGGATGGATGGTGTGAAAGAGACATAAGGTTTATCTTGGTTCGGCAGAATGTCCCTACATCTAGTTTGTGGTAGCTGCTCGTATTATTATGCTTTGAAAAGTTCGTAGTAGGGGTTACAAGCAGTGAGAGAGAGGACAAGTCCCAAGTCTCGATGGAAAGGTCGAATGGGTCTTTGAGAGCTTGGTTCTTTGCTTTCGACTATGTGTGATGTGATGCATGATGTGTTGAATTAATCCCCTTAGTGGGGTGCTCGCTCTCCCTTTTATAGGCCAAGGAGAGTATGGATTCTGAGATGGGAGAAAAGAGGAAAGCGAGAGGCAAAGGAAGTCCCTCAAGGATGTCGGGTCTTCCTTTTCCTCTGTCTTGAACCTTGACATGGCGGTGGTGATGGGGATAGCCCCTGCTTTGGGTGCATGTCTCTGACCACGACAAGGCCCGCAACTGAGTGTCTACCCGCTAATGATGCCATGTCCTAGTATTGTCGTGGGTTGTCATGTCCCATCCCGCCCGTGGCAGCGTGGTGGACCGACATCTTGATCAATGGCCATCTGGGGCGAGCGGCTGACACCATGACCATAGGTCCGTTACTATGGGTGATGCGAATTTCCTTCTAGACCATAGCGCTTGTCGTGAGCTCTGTATGAGATCCGTGCCCAAGGGCAAATGGCGGTGCCCATAACAACACTGTAATGGCAAATGTCGATTGCCTCTGACATTGTTTGGGCTCTAACATGCACTGGACGGTTGCAAAGCACCCTTCTAGCATGGCTTTGTGATCTTATCGTGCCGATCGGTGTGTAGAGTGCGGTCCTCGGTACTATGGTTGACTTGAGCGTCTTGCCTTATCTGCTCCACGATTCTTGGGTTTTGTATCGTGGTAATGTCGTCATAGGCATCGGGCGAGGTAGAGCTGGCCATCGGTCATCGGGCAAGGAGGAGCCGGCCCTCGGACATCGGGCGAGGCAGAGCCAGCCCTCAGACGTTGGGCAAGGCAAAGCCAGCCCTCAAACTTCAAGTGAGGTGATGCAGTCTTTGAGGGCGTCGAGGCGGTGAGCCGAGCCCTCGGACATTGGGCGAGGTGGAGCTAGCCCTTAGACATTAGGCGTGGCGGAGCCGGCCCTCTAGGGTCGAGTGATGGAGTCGCCTCGGGCGTCGGATGAGGGTGAGCTCGGCAAGCAGGCGTAGTCGTGCTCTTGATCATGTGGATGAATCAATGTTTGATGATCATTAGCTCCTCCTCTTTGGGTACCCTACTATTGGTCCCCGACAGTAGCCCCCAAGCCCTCGGGCGATTGAGCGAGAATCGCTTGAGGGATTTTTGTCTTGCCGGTGGGTGCCTGTGGCGCCCCGGTAGGTGTAAACCCTAAGCTTTGTGGAGAAGTAGGATACTCCTTAGAGGCTTTTTCAAAGAGGGGACTCGAGGGCCTGGCCCTCTATTGTTATACGGCATGTCGAAGGTGGTGATTCCTTTTCGCCAAGGTCGGACCCTTCTGGGTATGGTGGTGGGATTTGATGGTTGTTTATTTGGATAGCTTGGTTGGGGTCTGGTATCCCATTCGCGGGGATCGGTCGAGGTAAGCTTTGGCTAAGACTCAATTGTGAAATTTGAGATATGTTTTTTGACCCATATTCCTCTTACTCGTAAAAAGTCCCGGTGCGCCCGGGAGGCAAAACGTCCGATGGGTTTTTGAAGGAAAGGATAGGGATTGCGTGCGCATATCCCATGACATGACTACTATGGTAGATCATGGTAGGTGCGGAGATCTAGGTGGGCCAGTTAGTTTCCTTGCATCTGTCGCCCTTATAAAACCAAAGGTTCACCCCTAAGTTTCATACTTTGCCTCCTTGCCTTCGCATCTACAACCTCCACCGCCAATCGCCTAACTCTTAGCATCCGTGTCTTAGCCGCCGTCAAGTTCGCATCCACCACCCCTCTTCCAATGGGCCGTGGTGCCATTATGATGTCACCCTCCAGTAGCATGGAGGGCCTTGTCCGTCGCGGTCTTCTACTGCCACGCGGACCCACCGAGGAGTCTTTGGTTTCCCGGCGAGAGGAGGACATCCGTCACCGCTCGATGGCTACGTTGCCTCGTTAAAGTGTGCTTCAATGAGCGGGGGCTCACGACCCCTGCTCACATATTTCTCCAGGGGTTGCTGCACTACTACCAAATTGAGTTGCAGCACCTCAATCCCAATGGAATCCAGCACATGGTGGTGTTCATCGCCTTGTGTGAGGGATTCTTGGGGATTAGTCCCCACTTTGATGTGTGGTGGTACTTCTTCATCGTCACCCTCCGGAAGAAGCGAGGAGCTAAGCACGCCCGATGGGATGTTGGCATCCAACTCCGGAACAACCCGGTCGGTGAATACCCATCAATGCGTCTGTAAACCTCCAATAAGGGTGGCATTCACATTGGTTCTATCTCAAGAGCGTATGGCCGCCTCCTGCCCGAGTTACCAGGCGTCTTGTCGAAGAGGTCCCTAACTCATGGAGGAAGTGGGTGTTTCAAGAAGGACAAGAAGAAAAAATGGGACCACCTTATTGCCATCTGAATCCTAAAGGAGAGGGGGCTGAAGGGGTTGAGCATCATTGGCGCCTACCATGCGAGGAGGGTGGTGCCATTGATGAGGTCTTGCACTTCCCCCTACTCTGTGATGGTGCTCGGGGCGTCACTTCGATGGGGATGGCGCTCGCGCCCGAGGCGCTTCGCCCCTCCAAAGTATGTACAGCATCAAGGAGGTGATGAAGCCTTCATGAAATGGTGCCGGTGCCCCCCTTGAGTTCATGTATCTGGTGCTAGGGCATCCCCTGATGTGGCCAGAACTAGGCTACATTGTCCTTGTAAGTCTCCTTTCCTCATGCCTTCTCTTTAATTGAACTCCGACCCCTTGATGCGACATTGAGATGGTGGGGCCAAGCGAGGGACCTCATCCTCGGGGATCACCTAGCTCCCTTCTTTGAGGATCCATCCATGAGGGTGATGAACCACACCGAGGGCCAGTGGTAGAGGAAGGCGAAGGAGGGCGAGAGGAAGAAGAACCAGTGAAAACTTTTGGCGTGGGGCGAGGAGAGAAGCGTGATAGTGATGATGATGATGATGATGAGGAATATTATGATGAGGTACTTGATGACACCCAGGCGTGATGGCCTAGAGGCGAGGACATGCTTGATGGGTACCCACTCATCCTTGCAAGGCGAGACCTTTCCCGTTTCAAGGAGGGAAAGCGTCGTCATAAGACCAGTGAGAGCAGGTTGGACTGTTGGCCCACCCTCAGAACCAGCGAGGGCAAGCGGATCTGCCGCCACGCTCGAGGTGCGGAGGAGGAGGTGGCCCGCCACCATGCCTCAAGAGCCCAGCCAGGGTGGGTGGGTCTACCGCCACGCCCGAGGTGCCGATGGATGGTGGATGGATCTGCTGTCGCCCAAGAGCCAACAAGGCGAAAGCACGCCTACCGCCCGTCCGAGGTGCTGGGAGGCGAGCCCCTCCTTCTAGGAGTAGGGGTGAGACTCAAGCCGGCCGGCCTACCACAGCGAGGTGGAGCGGGGACCTGGGGTTCATCATGCAGATGCCAATGTAAGTCACCAACTCCTCTATTTTCTCTATTTTCTCTATTTTCGGTGTGACTTATGCCTTTTATTTCTTTGCGGCATCTTAAGGCAGCGCAACCTTTTGGTCTTGGCACCCAAGAAGTGTGTCACCTTTCGTGTGGCGGCGGTCGTTGGTCGACGCGGCACCCATTTGGGCGGGGCGTGCGGTGTTCTTGCCTTGTCGGCCGGTCGGGCGTCGCTTTGTGGTGGCTCCGTGCCCTCGGTGGGCAAGCAAGAATGGCGAGGATGAAGGAACACCCTCGGAGGTTGCGAATAGCGGCAAGGAAGTTGATTCAGCTGCCGACATCAGGATGGACGGGCTGCTTTCGCGCTTATGGCGGCTGGCCAGCTATGAACGCGATGCCGCCCGATCGAGGTCCCAATGGCGTGGCGGAGGTGGCGGTGGTTGTGACAAAGCGAGACGGTCGGATGCCACTACTGGTGGTGCCCGGCGATGGCGTGATCTGTGCCCCGATGGTCCTAGTGGCGGTGCCCAACATGGGCAGACGGAGGAGGAGCCTTGGTGAGGTCCCCGAACATTGCGGCGGTGGCGGAGTGGACCGATGGGGAATCATCCACGGCCTTGACATCGGGGCAGCCATTTGCCCCGAAGGCGACCCCTACTCCGGTGGATGAACACGCAAGACCCGGCGTCGACACTCTTCGCCCTCGGCGATGCTCACGAGAGCATGGGCGGGAGAGTCTTGACGAGGGATTGCGTACCTTAAAAGCCTTGGACCATGCTAGGGGCACCTGCGTGAAGTCATCATTCCCAGCGGGTGGGTATTCACTCGACCTTGCCTCTTGCCCTCCTTTTTTCAAGTATTTTTTGTGTTACGGCCATCATCCTTTTAGGTCCCTTATCGCTCGTAACTTTGCATGAGCATCCCGGTCTTCCCGTATCTGTCTCTCACAGCGGCCCAAGCCATTCGATCAACTAGGGCAACTTGGCGACCTCTCCTCGATGGAGATTCCATGGGTAAGCCCCTCAAACCCTTCACGAGAAGGTGGAGGTTAAGGTTTGGAGTCACGGAGATAAAAAAGAATAAAAAGTGTATTTGGTGAGCAAAACTCAATGTGCCGCTAGGCGTAGGGTCCTAAGCGGTCCGACCAGAGTTTACACAAAGTTTGCACCGCACACCATGCCTCCAGTTTTTAAATGCAAGGAGGGTCGGGCAAAGAGAATGTCTAGCGAATAGACACTCCCGCCAACCCCGGCGATGTCGACCCCCCTGCCATTCTTTGGGGTGGGAGGCTCAATATCGAAATTAATATGTAATGTAAGTAAGTAAGGGTGCTTGTCTCTCTCTGGCGGTTTTGAGCCGTTCGATCGACCTAGGCATCGATTTTACCTCGATGGTAAGAGTGATGGTTGAAAACCTCCACCGAGGAAATGGCGTGATCATGCGCTCCTTACCAATTTCTTGTTAGTGGCAAAGCCATCCGATCGACTCGTGTTACTTGTTGAGACAAGATTTTCCTGTGGAAATAGAGAATGAGAACATCCAGCGCAAGAATTTAGTCGAGGTAGGTAAGCTTGACGAAATTGTGAAAAATGGACAAGCTCTTAATCTTTGTTATAGCAAAGCGACTTTTTAGCTCTTATCCCCCTTTTTGTAAAAAGGTTTAGTGCGTCGACCCATTCCATAGTTAAGGTCATAAAAGCTCGGTCTTGGTGAAAGCCGACTCTAATCTGCTTTGGTGAGCCAAGTTGCCTAGCCAGGGCGTGGGTTTCTCGTATGGTCGACCGATTATACTCGAGTTTGTTCAAGAAAACCTAGCTCCTAGGCATTAACTTGAGAAAAGAGGGTAGGAGCAGAGAATGTTCTTTGGATAAATATACTCATATCAGCCCCGACAGAGGCTGACCCCTTCTTTATTCTTTGGGTTGGATGTCACTAAAGAATTAGGGGTTTTGATAATAAGCCCGATAAGAGAAAGTGTGCATTTATTAGGGGTAAAGCGGCGTAGCTGCCCGATGTTCGGCATTGGTGAAGCTTTCACCGTCGATGGTCTTGAGCTTGTAGGTGCCTAGGCGGAGTACCTTCGCAACTATGTATGGTCCCTTCCATGGCGGGGAGAGCTTGTGGTGGTCCTTGTTGCTCTATCTCTGGCGGAGTTCGAGGTCTCCAACGTTGAAGGCTCGACCCCACACTCATCGTTTGTGGTATCATCATAGCGCCTATTGGTACTTGGCAGAAGCGAGAGGAGGGCAACATCACGCACTTTGTCCAGCTGGTCCATGGCATCCTCGTGTTATGCTTTGGCCCCCTGTTCATCATCGCATACGATCCTTGGCGCTCCATAGTCTAGGTTGGTTGGGAGGACAGCCTTGGAACCATAGACCATGAAGAAGGTGTGTGTAGGCGGTGGCTCAAGCGGGGGTTGTCCTCGAGCTCAGTCTTGAAGGAAGCTCGGTGACCTAGTGTCGCCAAACTTGTTCAACCGGTTGAAGATCCTAGGCTTGAGGCCTTGTAGGACCATGCCGTTTGCGCGCTCGACCTACCCGTTAATTCGGGGTGCGTGATGGCAGCCTAATCGACCCGAATGTGGTATTTATCGCAGAATCAAAGGAACTTCTTTAAGGTGAACTACATGCCATTGTCCGTGATGATGGAGTTTGGGACTCCAAAGCGATGGGCGATGTCGAGGAAAAAGCCGCGGCTTGCTTCGGACTTGATCGCGGAGATCGGTCGAGCTTCTATCCACTTTGTAAACTTGTCTATGGTGACAAGCAAGTGGGTGTAGCCTCCAGGCACCCTCTTGAGTGGTCCGACTAGATCAAGCCCCCAGACCGCAAATGGCCACATGATAGGGATCGTTTGGAGTGCTTGGGCTAGTAGGTGAATCCACCGGCGTAGAACTAACACCCTTCATGAGTGTGCACGATCGCTGCTCGATGTTGGCTCTGACGGTGGGCTAGAAGAAGCCCTATCAAAAGCGTGTTTTGACCGGGGTTCGAGGCGGCGGCATGGTGACCATAGACCCCACCATGGATATCGCTCGACCAAACAATTCCCACTGTTCAATGGGGATCTGTTATTTATAGGATCCCGGTGTGGCTTTGCTTGTAGAGTTTGCCCTCCACAAGAACAATGGACTTGGCATGATGTGTGAGCCGTGAGCCCTCTGTCTTGTCATTTGGTAGTGCGTCATGGAGGAGGTAGTCGAGGTGAGGCGTCCTCTAGTCGACTAGAGGGTTGGGCTCTCATCCTTTGGGTCCTCTTGAGCTCCATGACTTGGGGCGGATGGAGCCGATGGTGGTCAACCCGGCCCGGATTGGGACGGAACATCACCGCCTTGTTTCGACCCCTTGTAGCGAATCGAGGGCTTGTCTTTGGTATTTGGCGAAGATGCCCGTTGGCACCATCTCTTGGCGGATCTTTGCTTTACATAAGCGTGTCGGCCGCCTCGTTGAGGCACCTCGGGATGTGATTGAGCTTGAGGCCATCAAACTTGTCCTCCAAGCTGGTGAACTTCTTGGCGGTATCGGCCATCTTGGCATCGTGGCGGTTTGACTCCTTCATGACTTGGTCGACGACCAGCTTGGAATCTCCTCGAGCGTCGGCGTCGGATGCCAACTTCGGCGGCAATGTGTAGGCCATTGATGGCGCCTCATATTGGCCACATTGTTGGAGGAAGGAAATGGAGATGGACCATGTACCTCATCGTATTACCCGAGGCGACATGAAGACCAGCCCCGCACCGATGCCCTTCTTCATCGGTGATCCATCAAAGTACATCATCCGATTACTCTTGATCAATGACCATTGGTGGCATTTGGACCTCGGTCCATTCCACGATGAAATCAGCCAACACATAGGACTTGATGGCCGTCCAGGAGGCATATGCAATGCCTGACCCATCAGCTCGAGTGCCCATTTCGTGATTCTTCCCATGGCATCCTGGTTTTGGATGACCTCACAGGGAAGGGCGTCACGACTATCGCCGGATGTGACTCGAAGTAGTGGCGTAGCTTCCTCTTGGTGATGAGCGGTGTACAAAAGCTTACGGATTTGGGTGTAGCGGGTCTTCTAGTCGGATAGGACCTCGTCGATGAAGTACATAGGGCGCTATACTTTGAGGTGTGCCTCTTCTTCCGCTCCACTACTAGGGTGGCTTTGGCCACTTGTGTGGTGGCCGCAATTTAAGCGAAGGGGTTCTCCATCGGTAGGAGGAACCGAGATTGGGGCCTTCGTCGAGCGACTTGACTATTCAAGTGCCTCCTAGGCCTCGGATGTCCATTCAAAGTGGTGACCTTCTTCAAAAAAGTCGAGAAAAGGGGAGACCTCATGCGTGGGCGGCGAGATGAATAATTTGAGCGCAATGAGGCACCCTATAACTCGATGTACTCCCTTCATGTTTTGAATCGGGCCCATCCTTGCGATGGATAAAATCTTCTCGGGTTTGCTTTGATGCCACGCTCGAAGACAATGAAACCAAGCAGCATGCCCCCATGGGCCCCAGCACGCATTTCTCGGGATTGAGTTTGATGTCGTTCGCTCGAGAGTTTTGCAAAGTGCGCTCAAGATTGGCTACGAGTTGGTTGACTGTTTGGACTTGACCGCGATGTTGTCAACGTAGGCCTCAGCAGTGCAAGATGAGGTCCCCGAAGCCTTGAGCATACAGCGCTGGTATGTAGCCCTAGTATTCTTCGGACCAAATGGCATGGTGACATAGCGAGAACTATCCGAAGGGGTGATGAAAGATGTCACAAGCTAGTTGGACTCTTTCATTTGTGATTTGATGGTATCCGAGATGCGCATCAAGGAAGCGAGAGGTTTCGCACCCGAGGTAGAGTCAACTATTTGGTCTATCGTCACAAAGGAAGCGGATCCTTTGGGCATGCTTTGTTGAGACCTATGTAGTCAACACACATCCTCCATTTCCCACTCTTCTTTCATACAAGAAGCAGGATTGGCTAACCACTCTGGGTGGTACACTTCCTTGATGAATCTGGGCGCTAAAGCTTTGCGATCTCCTCGCCGATGGTCCTGCATTTCCCTCGTCGAAGAGATGCAAGCGTTGTTTCATCGGCTTGGACCTTGGCGGATCTTCAAGGCATGCTCGGCGACTTCCCTCGGAATGTACGGCATGTCGAGGGTTTCCGCAAAGATGTCTCTGTTGGCGTGGAGGAAGCCCGGCAATGGCGCTTTCCTATTCGAGATGAAAGCATGGCACCAAATGCGCTTGTTTGCCCTCGGTGCACCAGGGGTCTCGAGGACCTTTTGGAGCCCTCCAACGGCTCAAAGGACCTAGTCGACCGCTTGGGGTCAGGTGCTTCTTGGTGACCTCCTTCACGAGGCCCCTGCGAGCTCTCTGAGGCGGCGATTCTTTGTGGCGTGATCGTAGCACTCGACTTCACACTCGTGGTATTGTTGAAAAGGAGGAGGTGGATGATGATGACCTGTTTGGGCCCTCTTTAGCTTAAGGTAGGGGTAGTTGGGGCGGCCATGAACTTCGCGTAGCATGGTCATCCCGGGATGTCATGGTAGGTTCGTGGAACCCAACCCGGTTGAAGGTGAGGGTATCCGTCCTATAGTTGGACGAACCCCCAAAGGTGATAGATAGATCGACCTACCCAAGTGGCAAGGCCTGCTTTCCAGGCATGACACCATGGAAAGGTACTCGATCGGCCAGAAGCAGCAGCTCGGTCGATGCCCATGGCATCGGCGTCTCGGCATACATGATGTTTGAGCCATTGCCCCATCTATCGAGTACCTTGGTCGGCCGCTTTGTACCGATGATTGAGTCAACCACGCAGTGGATATCTCCCTAGTTATGTGAGGCTCTACGGGTGGTGATCCGATTGAAGGTTATGGTGGACTTTGACCACCGGAGGAAAGCGAGCATGGCGGTTCGATCATATAGACCTTGCGGCGATGCGACCTTACGGCGACGCTTGGAGTCATAAGCCACCGACCCGCCAAAGATCATGTGGAAGCCACCCGGCATCGAAATGCCACTATCTTTCCCCTCGACATCGTCTATGGTCGGGTCAGGGTCCTTCCCGTGCTCCCCTTTGTTCGAGCCTTCGGACAAGAAACGCTTCATGAGGCCACAGTCCTTGTATAGATGCTTAATAGGAAAGGCATGGTTCGGGCATGGTCCCTCGGCGATTTCTCGAAGTGGTTGAGTGCCCTCCATGGGCTTCGACCACCCTGCGATCTGCGGTGGCCTACGAAAGCGAGCCCTCGCGCCATTGCTTTTTCTTTTTCTTGGCAGGACGATTGGAGACAGCTTCACTAGCATCCTTGTCCCGCCTCGCCTTGCCTTTGAAGCGGTCGAAGATCGCTCCGACCGCTTCTTCACCCGAGGCATGGCTGGTGGCGATGTCGAGGAGTCTTTGGTGGTTCATGGGCCCTTGCATCCCTAGTTTGTGAACCGGGGACTCGCATGGTGGTCCTAGATAGGAAAGCTCCTATAACATCTCGTCGGTGACGTTAGGTAGCTCGTTGCACTACTAGGAGAAATGCTAGATGTACCAGCGGAGGGTTTCTTTGGCCTTACATTGGCAGTTCTTGAGGTCCCATGGGTTCCCAAAGGCGCTTGTATGTGCCCTAGAAGTTCCCCACGAAGATCTCCTTGAGATCCGCCCAACTCGGATTTTGTTGGGCCGGTAGGTGTTCTAACCATGTTTGTCTTTGAATCTTCCAAGAATAGTGGAAGGTTACGGATAATGAAATCATCATTATCCACACCCACCGACTTAGTAGGCAAAGCCGATAATCCTCGAGCCATAGTCTACGGTTCATCTCCCAAGAGTGCCGGGATCTTTGGTTGGTGGTGGTACCTTGGCGGGAAGGCGGCGTTGAGGATGTATCGGTTGAAGGCCGGAAGGCCTGGTAGGCGAGGCTCGGGCTTCGATCCTCATTCTTTGTCGTAGCATCCGCCATGGTGAGGGTGATAGCCACGGCTAGCTCCTCTCTAGGTCATCTTAGGTATACTGCGAGCATCAAGGGTGTCCGCAGCGTGTCACGAGTTGCGGCCGAGGAACGATGCACTAGGACCCTTGTACTGTCGCCTTTGTGGTGCTGGGTGGACCGGCGCGTCCCTGTCGCTTGGCGCTCGGAGAAGCGTCGTTGGCTGGCATTGAGCTCACATCACCGAGACAACGAGCTCGACACTGCTACGCCGCCGCATGCTCGGCGAGCATGTGAACCTCATGGTGGGCCCGGCGATCCTCGGGCGTCGTGGCCTCTGGAAGACCACGAACAAGGGCGTCGTGGCGGCGATGTTACTGCTTGCCCAAACAAAAGCAAGCAGAGTGTTTCATCATCCGCGATGATCCGCCGGTTCAAGTCGCGGGCCATGGCAAATGTCGCCCGCCGTCTCCATGGCACTTTCGATCTCCGATCGAGCTCGTGCTTACTGCTTTCGAGCTGAGTCATGCTTCCTTGAGCTCTTGGTGTCGAGGCTTTTAGGTGCTCCACCCGCATGCGTGGTGGGGCTCTTTATCTACCCTCGGCCTCATCGTTGAGGTCGTTTGTTGAGGTAGCCCTCCTCCTCATGGGCGCTTTCGGCGTGTCCCTCGGGGTACCTATCATGAAGCATTTGCGAGAGGGGTGATGACTCTGGCTCCTCTACGAGGAGGTCATGGAAAGATTCTGCGCGTGTTGATCGCCGCCACAAATTCGTCATTCGTGGGGTGGAATCATGCATTGCGCCACAAGGTGGCTAACGGTCTCTGTGATGTTGCGGAGACGAAACGAGGCACTTGTCGGGGTGCTCGGATGAGGTGTTTTAGAGAGAGGGGTTCCCCTCGGCGAACCATGCCATGTTGTTGGCATAAGAGAAGGTGAGGTGGCTGAGGTCCTCCGGGGCAGGCTGGGGTCCCGAGGGAGGCGCCTTGGCTGGCGCTCAAGCCTCCCATAGTCAAGGAGCTAGATTGTTTCCAAAGGCACGGGCCCTGGTGCATGCGGTTGTAGCTCCTCAACCACCTCGTTGGCGTGTGTGAAGGCCGATGGAGGGAGAGGTTGGATGGCGGCGTGAGCCAATGCCAACTCTCCTCCCACCGTGATGATGAAGTCTAGGTCCCCGAGCGCACATGTGCACCCAAGACCCGAGTGATGCCATGACTAGCCATCCGTGGCCTAATGTTAATGTTGGGGCGTGCAAAGGCCCCTACAGGCGCTAGCATGCCGATGTTTCGAGTAAACACCAATGAGTAAATTAGTGTTATTGTGCGTCTGGCCCGGATGGTGCGCTAAAGAGACACAAGGTTTATCTTGGTTGAGGCGAGAATGTCCCTATGTCCGATTAAGTGGCATTTGCTCGGGTTATTAACCTTTGAAAAAGTTCATAGTAGGGGTTACAAATGGGCGAGAGAGGGACAAGTCCCAAGTCTCTGATGGAAAGGTCGAATGGGTGCTGAGAGCTTTGTTGCTGCTCAGCTATGTGTGATGTGATGCGTGATGTGTTGAATCGATCCCCTTAGTGGGGTGCTACGCTCTCCCTTTTATAGGCCAAGGGAGAGTATGGATTATAGAATGGAGAAAGAGGAAAGCGAGAGGCAAAGGAAGTTCCTCAAGGATGCTTGGGTCTTCCTTTTTTCTCTCTCTGGACCCCCTAACATGGCAGGTGGTGATGGGGACAACCCCCCCTTTGGGTGCATGTCTGCTGACCACGACAAGGCTCTGTTGAGTGTCTACCATTGATAATGCCATGGCTTTGGTATTGTCGGTGGGTTGTCACATCCATCATCTCCCCTCGGTGAGGTGGCACGCGGTGGACTAGTGTCTTTGATCAATGGCCATCGGGAAGCGAAGCGACCACCGTGACCTTGGTCCGATTCACATGGGTGATCACGAGTTTCCTTCTAGACCATAGCGGTTGTCCGCGAGCTCCGTAAGGATCCATGCGAGGGCAAATGGCCAGTGCCCGCAACCTTTGTAAAGGCAAATGTCGGCGCCTACAACCTTTATTTGGGCTCGATATGCAGACGGTTGCAAAGCACCCTTACGGCATATTTGTGATCTTTATCCTCTGTGTGTGTAGGGTATGGCCCTCGGTACTGCCGGTTGACTTGAGTGTCTTGCATTATCTGCACCACGATTCCTAGGTTGGTATCGTGGTAATGTCATCATAGGCGTCGAGAGAGCGGGCCGACCCTCAAGCGTCAGGGTGAGGCCGAGCCCCCTCGAACATCGGGTGGCGGAGCTGGCCCTCGGACATCGGGTGAGGCGAGTCGGCCCTCGAGCGTCAAGCAGGCGAGCCAACCCTTGGACGTTGAGCGAGGTGAAGCCAGCCCTTGGATGTTGGGTGGCGGAGCCGGCCCTCGGACGTCAGTGAGGAGGAGCTAGCCCTCGGACGTCAGGCGGTAGAGTCGCCTCGGACATCAAACGAGGTGGAGCTCGGCAAGGCGTAGTCGCACTCTTGATCATGCGAGATGAATCAATGTTTGATGATCATTAGCTCCTCATCTTTGGGTACCCTACTATTGGTCCCCGACACGGCTGACATGCCCTTGGTATCCGAAAACACACTTCTTGGGGTTGAGTTCGATGCCGTTTGCTTAGAGTTTCAGAAGGTGCTCTAGGTTGGCTACGACTTGGTCGACCCATTTGGACTTGACCACGATGTCATCTACATAGGCCTTAATGGTCTACCCGATGACATCCCGAAACATGAGCATGCGGCGTTGGTACGTAGCCCCAGCGTTCTTGAGGCCAAATGGCATTGTGGCGTGTGAGAACAATCCGAATGAGGTGATGAAAGAAATCACGATTTGGTCGGACTCTTTCATCGTGATTTGATGGTACTCGAGTACACATCAAGGAAGCAAAGGGTTTCGCACTGAGGTCGAGTCAACTACTTGGTCTATCCATGGCAAAGGAAGCGGATCCTTTGGACACGCTTTGTTGAGACCCATGTAGCCAACACACATTCTCCATTTCCCACTCTTTTTTCATACAAGAATGGGATTGGCTAACCACTCGGGGTGGTAAACTTCCTTGATGAACTCGGCCGCCAAAAGCTTCGCAATTTCCTCGCCGATGGCCCTGCATTTCTCCTCGTTGAAGCGGCCATGGTGATTTGCTTCTTAAACTTGGAGCATGGCACGATCTTCAAAGGCGTGCTCGGCGACTTCTCAAGGAATACTGGCATGTTTGAGGGTCTCCATGCAAAGATGTCTCTATTGGCGCTTGAGAGGAAGTGTAACATCCACGATGTTATAAAAGTACTTAAGAGGGTGATCATGTCATCATTATGCATAATCATCATGCATCAACTCATGAATGCATTTCATGTTTATATTATAGCATGACAATGTTATTTATGGAGTGTTTTATATATTACGAAATAATGTTAATACCAATGATTATGAAAACTTTGTTATGCATTCACTAAAACAAGTTTACTTTTTATGTTATATGTGTTGACTTGGATGGTTGAATCAAAGTTAAAAATCTTTGTGTTGGATTGGATTTCAAAGAAACCCCGATTTCAACATTTAATTTTACCACGGAAAACCCATTTCAAAATCTAAGTACATTTTGGGGTTGAGCCTTAAAGCAAAAGTGTAGAGCTTCTCGAGTTGTACAAAGTTGGTTTTTGGAGTTTTGAAAGTTGTTTTATAAAATTTGAAGTAATTTGAAAAGGCGTAATTCTTTAAATGTCCCTTTTGAATTCAAACTTGTATTTCAATATGTAGACCGAATTAGGGGTGGTTATAAAAGCAAAGTTGTAGAACTTTGAATTTTGAACAACTTTTATTTTGGAGTTTTTTGAGTTGTTACATAAATTAGCGAGTAATTTGGGTTTTTAAATCAGTGGCAATTTTGTATTTAGTGGGAAGCGAGTACCATCGGGCATTTGTCACCGCCGGTGATCTTCTTTACGCTTCCAGCGTGTTCGTGTCCGTCTTTGGTGTCGTATTTGGCGTGGGGAAGGCCCCTACGTTGCTTCTCTTTGCTTCTGGACACGCGTTTTAAGTCGACTGACGTCATATTCTCTCCTCCTTTTCAATTCCTCTGCTTTCTGTCGCTACCGCCTTGCTGCCCGTCAAGCTTTAATCGTCGACCCTAGCACCGTTCTTGATCTTGGCAAAGCCTGTCCTACCTTCACCCATTCCTTGTGCACCCAACCAACCAGCCTTGGTCACTTGATTTCATCGAGGAACATTTGCTCATTGCCTTTCTTCCTCGCGGTTCGGCAACACTGCGCCGTCGCGTTTCGCCTCACCGTGGCGGTGCTCCACGGTCGTATCTCTATCCTTGCTTTGTAGCCCTTCAACTTCACCGTGTTACAATGATTCTCTGTGACCTTTTGATTGAACCATTCCTCGCTGCAGATCCACCGGAAGTCGAGCTTGCCATCGCCGTCGTTGCCATCACCGATCGCATGGCGCAACCTTTCTTTGCTCATCGTCTACATGCGCTCTAACACGATCTAGGTGAGCCTCTGTTGCTTAGCGGGTAGTTTGGGAGCTCTAGCAAGCTCTAGTAAGCTTGAGCGTCAGCGGCACCACGCGTGCATAGCTTGGCCGACCCGCCATGGCCGACGACGAGCTCGGTTCAAGCCAAGATTGGCGTAGTTAGTACCTCCAATCGATGCGCCGTGGTGTAGGGAACGTGTTGGTGCCTTCGCCTTGGTCGGAGACCTCACCGATGGTGAGTTATCGCCCGATCGGTAGCGTCGTCGCCGTGGTCATTGTGAGGAGGAAGGGGATGACGAGTCTTGTCAAGGTGTCGATGGCGGTTTGATTTGAAAATGGAATTTTTCTTTTACTTGATTTGAATGAATAGTGATGTGATTTGTTATTTTTTATATAGAATTATTTAGAGCTCCAAAAGCTATAAAACTTTTTATGTGACCTCTATGTGATGAATATTATTTAGGAAAATATGAAATGTTGTTTTTCAGTAGTTTTTGAATGTGATAAAAATTGCTCAATTAATTAATAAATGGGTTTCCATGATTTTTCTAGGCTTAATTAATTATCCAAAAAATTATGAAAAATTGTTTTGCCACTTAGTTATCATGTGATGAACCTTTACAAAATTTTGAGCTCAATTGCAACAAGTTGATTTATTTCATAATTTTTAATTAAATAATTAATTCATAAAGCAAATAGTAACCTTTAATAACTTAGGTTTTTGTTTGAATTTTGGATTGAGTGATGACCTTGGGTCATTGGTTGGTAATGATCCTTGGCAATTGAAGTAAGTGTTACTGAAAAAGGTTTAGTTAGTTTGACTTATGGCTGTCTGTGAAGAAAAGTTGTATTCAAGTTGTTAATTTTGCATCCATCATCGAGCATCATATTTTGTATCTCGCATCATGTTAAACATGGCATTGTTACTACGTGTAGTGAACGAAGGTGAGCACATGGTAGTTAATCAAGATGCGGAGGAAGTTAATCCATCTGTTGAGGTCGGATTTGATAATTGCGGAACCTCTCCGGAACCAGACTTTTTCGTTAATCAAGGCAAGCCCCGGATGCATTTAAACCTACCTTGTGTTTTACAAATTGATTTCTCTTTTGCTTTTCTATCTGCATTAAGTGATTAGGAGTTAAGTGAAACCCTAATTGGTGCATTACCAACCTTGTTTTTCCATATCTACCTTGTTACCAGTTTTAATTCGTAATTGCCTAGTTATGCTTAGCTATGCTTAGACCGCTAAAAGTCGGGTGATTACCTATCACCTATGAATTTTAAATGGATCTTTGGTTACGCTTGGTTACTTATGTGATCATGAAATATGAGCATGTGGAGTAATAAATCTAGACCGGGCGGACTCGGTGTAGGGGAGCCACAAGACATGGAGGTCTTGTGAGCGGGTTCTTCCGTCTATATGTCGATTAAGGTCCGTCCGTTGTTGAACTATGTGAGATGAGACTTTGTAGTACTAACTACATACTCCGGTAAGCCTTAACTAGGCTATTCTATTATGAGAATGGCAACTCGCGTACTGGGAGTGGAGAGATGGCGAGAATAGCATGTACCCATGTGGCAATGGGCTGGATTGGTGGAGTCTTTTATGTATTCTTGGGTGTACGGACCCGTTCTTGTTTTAGAGGATCCGAGGGTAGGTTGATATATGTAAGTCGAGGACACTGCATATGTCGTGTGATGCAGAATCCCAATTTGGGTTTAATTGGTTTGAATTGTCGTTGCTCCTCGATTATGGAGACTCAACTCTGTTCATCATCGTAGTTAATAAATGAAACTTGATTTGGATTTGAGAAAAGAGTTTGATGTGAAGTTCATGATCTCATTATAGATCATGGCGATTCATATATGGTTCTTATGAAGTTTTAAATGTTGAAGTAAAGAATTTTGTTAAAGAGCTTTTACGCAAAAGAACTTTGATTATTGCTAAAGCCATACCTTGAATCCCTGAGACTGCATTCCTAAGTTCTATCAGTTTCTATTCTGGTTAAGTCTTGTTGAGTACTTTTGTACTCAGGGTTCGTTGACCCTTGTTGCAGGTGCGGCTCATGAGCGGAGTCCTTTGGACCATCTTTGCATGATTGTTGTTCAATGCGATGACGATAAGTAAATGCGTGGCCCTTGGGTAGGGCAATCTATTTGTGTGTTTGTATTATGTTATAATGCCACTCCACTACTTTGGTTTGTAATATTTATCGAACTTAGTTTGTAAAGTTTGAAACAGTTGGTTTGTAAACTAAGTTATTGTAAGACTTCCGCTATTTTACTCTGATGTAGATATTTGAATAAATGTTGTAATACTGCAATGACTTTGTAATGGGATCACCTTTCGAAAAAGTAGATGATTCGGGGTCCCGAGGACACCCGACAGTCTTCTTAAGTTACCGGGGAACATATGCATAGTAAATGCGAGGTCGTTCAGACGTTAGCAGTGCATGTGGGTCCTATAATTTAGGAGGTTACGCCACGAGAATGGTATCGAGAGCGATCGTTACAAAGTCTTTGTTGTATTGTTTTACAAAAACTTCAAAATGTTTTGGACAAATAAATATAACTTGTTAATTTGGTCCAAATTGCTTCTGACTTATCTTATTTCATTCTCCCCATTCCTTATTTGATTAAAAAGGCTTTGTGTGGTGGAGTAGTAATCTTATTATGCCCTATATAATAAAAACAAAAACTTTTGTTTGTTTACAATAGGAGCTTTGATGTATAAGTTTCGTAAGGACGATTCATGCATCATGTCATTAATGAAACACTGCATATATTCTGGTTATAATCATTCATATAAAGTTGAAATATAATGATGTTTAAAACTTCCTCCTTCCATTTAGAGAATGGCTATTACTTGTTATAGCTATTTTTGTCCCAATGAATTTGGTCATGTACCAAGCTTTGCTAGTAACCCACTCTTTGATTATACTTGCTCATAAGTTCCATATCTTTGGAATTTCTTGATGCACTTTAATTTTTCCCCATCTACTAAATGTTGAAACTTGGGACTAATACCTGACTTCTCAAACCTATGCATGTGGCATGTCTTGGTCTCTCCTAATGCAACACATGCTAGTTCCTTGATCTTGCTAGCTTGACAAGTGTTACTTGTGAATTACTTTAGTTGTGCCCTATGGTGGTGCCATGACCCATGATTTATGGGGCCACGTCGAAACCTGGGGTATCCTGTGGACTGCAGCCATAAGGAAATACTGTTGGGCGCTCACTGGTATCGAGGTATGCGGTCATGATCCATTATAGCTCCGTAATTAACGTGATTCACTCATCTTGGAACTCTCACTTGGAATTCATGTTCCATCATTCCATTGAAGTTATTAAATCCTTTGTCCTTTACAACTGTCTTTTGATCTCGTTTACAATTTCAAGTCAACTCTTGTTGTTTTATGAACAACTTGAAAGTTAATGTGTTTGACACATTTCCTTTTCCACTACTCAACCCAACACTTTTCGCACTTTGTAATCTTAGGACGAGATTTCTTTAAGGGGGAAGGATTGTAACATCCCTGATGTTATAAAGTACTTAAGAGGGTGATCATGTCATCATTATGCATAATCATCATGCATCAACTCATGAATGCATTTCATGTTTATATTATAGCATGCAATGTTATTTATGGAGTGTTTTATATATTACTCCGAAATAATGTTAATACCAATGATTATGAAAACTTTTGTTATGCATTCACTAAAACAAGTTTACTTTTATGTTATATGTGTTGACTTGGATGGTTGAATCAAAGTTAAAAATCTTTGTGTTGGATTGGATTTCGAAAACCACGATTTCAACATTTAATTTTACCTGGAAAAACCCATTTCAAAATCTAAGTACATTTTGGGTTTGAGCCTTAAAGCAAAAGTGTAGAGCTTGTCGAGGTTGTATAAAGTTGGTTTTGGATTTTTCAAAGTTGTTTTATAAAATTTGAAGTAATTTGAAAAGGCGTAATTCATAAATGTCCCCTTTTGAATTCAAACTTGCATTTCAAAATGCAGACCGAATTAGGGGGTGGTTATAAAAGCAAAGTTGTAGAACTTTGAATTTTGAACAACTTTTATTTTTGGAGATTTTTGAGTTGTTACATAAATTTGGGAGTAATTTGGGTTTTAAATCGAGTGGCAATTTTGTAATTAGTGGGAATAGTACCATCGAACGGCTATTGTCACCGCTTGGCGATCTTCTTTACGCTTCAGTAGCGTTCGTGGTGCGTCTTTGGCATCGCGCTGGCATGGGGAAGGCCCCTGCGTGGCTTCTCTTTGCTTCCTGGTCGCGTTTTAAGCCGAAGACGTCGTCGTTCTCCTCCTTTTCAATTCCTCTGCTTTTCGTCGTTGCTGTTCGTCGAGCTTTTTTCTTTTTCGAGCCTAAGCGGTGTTAGTCTCGGCAGAGCTATCCCGGCTCGCGCCTATTCCTTGCGCTTGACCAACCAGCCTTGGTCGCTTGATCTCGGCAAAGTCTTGTTGAGTACTTTTTGTACTCGAGGGTTCGTTGACCCTTGTTGCGAGTTAGGCTCATGAGCGGAGTCTACTTTGGACCATCTTTGCATATGTTGTTCAATCTTGATGACGATAAGTAAATGTGTGGGCCCTTAAGCGAGGGCAATCTATTTGTGTGTTTGTATTATGTTATAATGCCACTCCACTACTTTGGTTTCTAATATTTATCGAACTTAGTTTGTAAAGTTTGAAACAATTTGGTTTGTAAACTAAGTTATTGTAAGACTTCCACTATTTTACTCGATGTAGATATTTGAATAAATGTTGTATCTTGCAATGACTACGTAATGGGATCCTGCCGGAAATTGTGGATGATTCGGGTTCCCCCAAGGACACCACGGTCTTCTTAAGTTATCAGGAACATATGCATAGTCGTCAGAGGTCGTTGGACGATGACACGTGCATGTGGGTCCTATAATTTAGGAGGTTCTGCCACAGGAAGTCAGCGAGCGTGCTTTGCTAGTCGGAGGAAAGTGTGGTGCCAATGCGCACCACTTTGTCCTTGGAGCTGCTAGGGTCTATGAGGACCTCCTTGGTGCCCTCTACATGCTCGAAAGACTCAGTCGACTGCTTGGCGTCGAAAGCGCTTCTTCAACGACCTCCTCTCTCGATGGCCGCAAGCTCTTTGGAGCGATAATTGCCACGGTGTGTTCACAACACTCGACCTCTCGCACTCGTCGAGGGCACACACGCTGGAAGGAGGTCCCGATGGTGATGACCCTACATGGACCTGGCATCTTCAACTTCGGATAGGTGTAGTTGGGGATGGCCATGAACTTTGGCGTGTAGCATGGATGTCCTGGGATGGCGTGGTAGGTCCTGTGGAACCCAACCACCTCAAAGGTAAGGGTCTCCGTCTTATAATTGGTCGATTCCCAAAGGTGATGGGCGGATCGATCTACCCAAGTGAATGCGGCCTGCTTCCGAGCACGATGCCATGGAAAGGTGCCCGATCGGCGGATGCGTGATCGGGTCGATGCCATGACGTCGGCGTTGGTGAGCCGCTTCCTCCATCCATCAACAACTTTGGTGAGGCGGCTTTATGGCGATGATGATCGGGTCGACCACGAGCGGGTATCTTCCCGGCTATGAGACGCTTTCTGGGTGGTCAGTCCAATCAAAGGTTATGGTAGACTCTGACCATCGGAGGAAGGAAGGCGCGGCTAGCTAAGCCAAAATAGACCTCATGGTGCGCCAAAAAGCCGGTGGCGCTTAGTGTGGTTGGCCGTCGATCCTTTGAAGATCATTAGGCAGCCATCCGGTGGCGGAAATCCACTGCCCTTCCCCTCGGCGTCGTGTGCGGTCGGCTTGGGTTCCTTCCTATGCTCCCCCTTATTGGAGCCTGCGAATAAGAACCGCTTCATGAGGACACGATCCTTGTATAGGTGCCAGACGGGAAAGCATGGTTTGAAGGGCATGGCCTTGAGCAGCTTCTCGAAGTGGTGCAGGGTACCCTCGATGGGCTTTGACCCCCCTGCGTTCGGCGATGGCCATAGAGCAAGCCCTCGCTATACATTGCTTGTTCTTCTTCTTGTTGGGGTGGTTGAGGCGCCTTCTTTGGTGTCCTCGTCTTGCTTCACCTTGCCTTTGGGACGGTCGGTGAAAATCACCCCGACCACCTCCTCGCCTAAGGCATGGGCTGATGGCGATGTCGAGGAGCTCCTTGGTGGTTCGTGGGCCCTTACATCCTAGCTTGTGAACCAGGGACTCACGGAGGTCCTAGACAGAAAGCTCCTATGATGCCGGTGTCGACGTTAGGCACCTCGTTACCACCAAGAGAAGCATTTGGATGTACCCATGAAGAGTTTCCACGGACTTTGTTGGTAGTTTTGAGATCCCATGGGTTCCCAAGATGCGCGTGTGTGCCCTAGAAGTTTCCACGAAAGATTTCTTTTAGGTCCGTAACTTTGGATTTGGTTGGGCGGAAGGTGTTTTAACCACGTCAAGCCCGAATCGGCTAGGAACAATGGAAGGTTGTAGATAATGAATTTGTCACTATCCGCTCCACCCGGCTTGGTAAGCAAACCGATAATCCTCGAACCACATGATCCGGGGTTTGTTTCCCTAGAGTATTTCGGGGAGTTGGTCGGCGTTCGGTACCTTGTGGTGGGAAGATCGGCGTTGAGGATGTGCCGGCCAAAGGCCTAAAGGTCCTGTGCAAGTTAGGGCTCGGGAGCTTGGTCCCGCGCCGCTATCGTAGCATTCGCCATGGTAAGGGTGGTAGCCACGGCTAGCCTCCTCCCTCTCATTGCCATGGGCGCAGCCGTATGGGCATCTAGGTGTGCTGACGCATCACGGTGGAGGCCAAGATGCTCTTGCACCATGGCGTGGTAACGCATGCCTATCACCTTACTATGCTGGTGGTGGTGACACGTCCTGTTGGGTCGCTCAGAGGGCACATTACATGGCCGGGCATCGAGCTTGCATTGTCGGGGATAGCGAGCTCTCGACCTCTTCTTGCCGCTTCATGCTCGAGTAGCATCTGAATCTCCACGATGGGCCCGACGGTCCTCGGTGTCGTGGGCTCTAAAGCCCCGAGCAAGGCCACCATAGCGGCCGGCGTTTTGGATTGCCCGGGTGAAGTGTGGGAGGGCTTCACGTCCTCGATGATCCTTTGGTTCACGTCGTGGCCCGCTGCGTGCGCCCATGCGTCTCGTGGCATGATCTCTCGCTCGAGCTCCCGCATTCTGTTTGAGCTAGAGTCATGCTTCTTCGTGCTCTTGGTGCCACATCCTTAGTTGCTCTACCCATAAGCGGTAGGGCCTACGTCACCCTCAACTTCGTCGTCGAGGTCATCTGTTGGGGTAGCCCCTCCCTCATGGATGCTTCAGCCATATCCCTGGGAAATTTTTGCCATGAAACATTCTCATGAGGGGTGGTGGCTCCTCTGCTGCTAGAGTTCAAAGTCGAGAGGCGACTACGATTCTCCCACGAGAAGGTCATGGAAAGATTCTCTGACAGATTTGGTCATCCCCACAAACTCATCGTTCGTAGGGGATGGGGCGTCTGATTGTGCCACAAGGTGGCCAGCGGTCTCTCTGGCGTGGCGTGGGCGAGATCGAGCCAGGAGTCTTGTCAGGCGCTCGGATGAGGTATTCACGGGAGAGCGGCTCTCCTCCGGCAAGCTACGTTATGATGTTGGCGAAGGCAGGTGAGGTGGCGCGAGGTCCTCCGGGGCCGGGGTGGAGGTCCTAGGAAGGCACCGAGCTGGCACTCTAACCTCCCATAATCAAAGCCGAGGAGCTGGTTGCTCTGGGGTGCAGGCCTCTGGTGCATGTGCTGTAGTTCCTCAAGCGCCTCGGCGATCGAGTCGAGGCCGGCAGAGTGGAGGCCGGGACGGCGGTGGGAACTGTGCCAACTCTCCTCCATCATAACGATAAAGTCAAGGTTCGAAGCACATGTGCGCGCCCAGGACCGGTGACGCCATGACTAGCCATCGAGGCCTGATGTGGACATCGAGACACGCAAAAATCCCCCTACACAGCACGTAATTCGCCGATGTTTTCGGACCATCGACGAATAAATTCTATGTTGTTGTCTGGCTCGGATGGTGTGCTTGGAGGACACAAGGGTTTATCTTTGGTTTTAGGCGGAACATCCCTATGTCTAGTTCATTTCTTTGCTCATATTACTAAGGCACTTGGTTTGTAGTAGGGATTAAAAGCAGAGAGAGGGAAAGGATCCCAAGTCTTTGGTGGAAGGAGGAGCAGTCTTTGAGCTCGATTACCGCTTCACCGTGTGCTCATGTCATGCTCTTGTGTTTTGATCTCTCATGTCTATATCTCCGTATTTTTTCCCCACCCTCCATGAGGGTGCCCACCTGCCCCTTTTATAGATGAAGGGAAAGCGTGGGTTCTGAAGGAGGAAAAGTAGAAGAACAAAGAGAGGCTTCTAGGGTTGTCGGGTCCCTTCTACTTCACGCTGGTCTCGTTGATCCTATAGATGTCAATAGGGATGGCTCCATGTCATGGCCCTATTCATCTTTGGCACCATCTTGTGAGCGCCATCTGCCGGTCATGGTGTTCCCTCAGTCCCGATGAGCGTCGTGGTGAACTGGCCTTGTTACAGTCAACGTCCGTCTGAGGTTTAGGCGACAACTGACCGCACGTCCAAACTTTATTCTTGATGTGAATCCCAAGTATGGCATGTCATGGCCACGGGTTATATCTCGAGGCGTGCCGCCTCTTCCACTGGCGTCGAGTTTTGACCAGGCCCATACACTTGGACCTAGAGTGGTTGGCGAGTATGGGTCCCCGTCGAACAAGACGGAACCCGCGCCCTTGAGGTAGGGGCAAGACGGAGCCCGTGACCTTTGGGTGAGACGGCGAGGTCGGGTGAGACGGAGCCCATAGCCTCGAGGTCGGGTGAGGCAGAGCCCGCATCCTCGAGATCGGACGAGATGGAACCCCGCATCTTGGGGTCAGCGAGCAGAGCCCGCACCTAAGGGGTCAGGCGAGACAGAGCCCATGGCCTCGAGGTCGGGTGAGATGGAGCCCAGCGTCCTCGAGGTCGAGCGAGACCTTTAATACATCTTGAGCCCTCGGGAGAAGTCAACGTGGTAGCGCTAACTTCCTTGCTTTGGTTATCCCTAATATCGATGCCCCCACGGTCATGTACTTTGATGGGACTTTTATGTTTGTCCAAAAGCCCACCACATAACATTTCTTGGTATGTTGTCATAAGCCTTCTCCAAGTCAATGAAAACCATGTGGAGGTCCTTCTTCTACTCTCTAAACCGCTCCATAAGTTGTCTTATTAAGAAAATTGCTTCTGTGGTTGACCTTCCAAGCATGAAACCAAATTGGTTTGTTGATATATCGTCGTTCCTTGCAAGCGATGCTCGATGACTCTCTCCGATAATTTCATAGTGTGGCTCATCAACTTAATTCCCTGATAATTAGTACAACTTTGGATATCTCCCTTGTTCTTGTAGATTGGTACCAATATGCTTCTTCTCTACTCCTCGGCAGCATCTTGTTTGATCGAAAGATATTGTTGAACATCTTGGTTAGCCATATTATAGCTATATTCACAGACATCTCCACACCTTGATTGGAATACCATCAGGGGCCCATCGCTTTGCCCCTTTCATCCTTTTCAAGGCTTCTCGACCTTCGATTCTTAAATCCTCCTCACAAAGCGCCTTCTAGTGTCATCAAACGAAGTCGTCCAAATTAAATGGTGGTGTTCTCGTTCTCACCATTGAACAATTTATCAAAATACTCTTACCATCTATGTTTGATCTCATTCTCCTTCACCAAGAGCTGCTCCCTCTCATCCTTTATGCACTTGACTTGGTTGAAGTCCCTTGTCTTCCTATCATGAGCCCTAGCCATCCTATAAATGTCCTTCTCTCCTTCCTTCATACTCAAATGTTGGTAAAGGTCCTCATAGGCCCGCCCTTTGCCTCACTAACCGCTCATTTTGCAGTCCTCTTTGCCACCTTGTACTTCTCTACGTTATGCCAGACACCTATCATGATACAAGCGCTTATAGCACTTCTTCTTTTCCTTAATAGCCTTTTGCACATCTTTATTCCATCACCAAGTGTTTTTTGAGTCGCATCCGCTCCCTTTGGTCACTCCAAGCACCTCTGAAGCAACCTTTCGAACACATGTTGCCATCTTCTCCCACATGTTGTTTGCATCGCCTTTATCCTTCCAAGGGCCCTCTTCAATGACCTTTTCCTTAAAGACCTTTGATGCCTCTCCTTCTAATTTCCACCACTTCGTTCTAGCAACCCTAGCTTATTTGTTCCCATGAGCTTTTTGAGCAGTAAGTCAGCCACCACCAGGTTTGTGTTGAGCGACCACATCTCTCCGTATCACCTTATGTCCCACGCATGTTCGTTTATCCTTCTTCTTGTAAGGACAAAGTCTATTTGATTAGAGTATTGGCCGCTACTAAAGGTCACTAAATGGGAATTGTCTTCACGAAAGAAAGTGTTAGCTATCATCGATCAAAAGCTATGGCGAAGTCTAAGATTTCCTCTCCTCCCCTGGTTTCTACTATCATATCCGAAACCCCATGAACCACCTCAAAACCTGCACTTGATGTACCTACATGGCCATTAAGATCACCTCCTATAAAGAGCTACTCGCTACTAGGGACAGCTCTAACCAAGCGATCTAAGTCTTCCTAGAAAAGCCGCTTAGCACTCTCTCGCCATGGCCTACTTGGGGGCATACACACTAAGTACGTTTAAGACCATATCACAAATGACAAGTTCAACTAAGATGATCCTATCCCTTGCCTTCTCACCTCCACCACACCATCCTTGAGGCATTTATCAATTAAAACTCCTACTCCATTTTTATTTGAAGTTGTCCCTGCAGTGTGCAGCTTGAAGCCAGTATTGTCCACCTCCTTGCCTTCTCGCCCTTCTATTTTGTCTCTTGGATGCATAAGATATTTACACGCCTCCCTAACCGTTGTATCCACTAACTCTCTAAACTTATCCGTAAGGGACCCTATATTCAGCTACCTAAATGAATCCTAGTTGGCTCGACTAGCTTCCTTACCCTTCCCACCCGCCTAGGTAGGTGTGAAGACCCTTACTCATTTTGGCGCCACACCCGAGGCGTCGATGTGGCGCACCACTAATGATGCAATGACCTGATCCTTTCTCACTTGACACCATGCCCAAATCAGCGACACACGGGCGTCACACGGGGTGACGACCCAGCCCTTGCTCATTTAACACCATACAGGTTTCGACATGGCGCGCATGCTAAGAGGTTACGCCCCAATAGGATTCGTTTGGGTTTCATCTTTATAAAGGTGGCTAAGTTTTTTTACATTGGCTCATGCACCTAACACAACTCTCCTCCTTTACTAAGGCTTGGGACTGTTATGCCAGGACACCAAAGGCGCCCACCATAGGCGGAGTTTGTAAGGGTCTGCTGTTTTGATACAAGGACTAATTGCAAGCTAACTAAAAATTAGTTTAAATTAGCTCTAGTGCATCTAAACAGGAGAGTTATTAGGTGGACTAATTTTTATCCAAGTCTTCAACAAGTTGTTAGCCAACCATAACTAATTCGGGCTAATTTTAACCCAACTATTAACTATCCATGTATATCAAATACGCCCTAAATAGTTTCTTGAGGCTCGACACTTATCCCTGTCGACCTCTAAAAAATCAGCTCAATGTGGGCACTTGCAGCTCAAATTCAAAAATAGGCACTTGCAGCTCAAATTCAGAAGTGGTAGACAACGTCCCGTCGACAGCGAGACGCCTATGGTGACTTCGTGAATCTCAATATCTGCTGGCTCAGTCCTTCGGAGGTGCTCGTAGAGGTAAGATTTGCGTATGTGTGTTCATAGGGGTGAGTGTGCATGCGTGTTGTGGGCGTCTACATTTGTATTGTGTAATTCTAAAAAGATAAAAAAAAGATAAGAATTGGTCTAATATAAGAGGAAAAAGGCCCAAGATGAAATCGCTGTAGCAGCCTTTCCTCCCCGCCTGGCCACCACGCTGGACTGTTGACCAACGTGGTGAGGACCCATCAAAGTTCCAAATGTGCTCAGCCCGCCCTGTTTGGGAGTAAAGTATTGTTTTTCAGATGTAAATCACTTCCGGCTGTAATATACTGTGCACAAGAATACAACTGCATTTTCTTACACTTGAAAACGTTGTTTGGGTAACAGCTAGCTTCCGGCTTGTATCAGCTTTTTGAGTCGCTTGCTTCTCTGAGTGTGCTTTGTATCTCAAAGGCACAAATACCAATTTCTCAGCAAATTACATTTGCAAATCTCACCAAGTTTAAAAATTCAACAAATACGGAAATACGATCACATAAACCACAAGGACAAGATCGATATAAGATCCTATCATCAGTAACTAGGCACACCATTCTGATGATCAAATTTAGAAACAAGATTATACAAGCCATCACCCATTTCTTCAGACCAAGTGACACTTCTCATATCAGTTCACTGTTCACAGTTGCTGCAAGACTGAACCTCAAAGTTCAGATACTAGTATATAGCCAACAAACACATCTTGGAAAAAGAAGAGCAATGCAGCAATTTGAGTATCTCATCAGTGTCTAGAATAAATACATCAAACCATCAAGGTCTAGAGTATATCAATAGAGACTAACACATCATCCTAGAAACAAAATCATTCGCATTAAACCTCTTCCGGCGATCACATAGAAAGGACGAGATACATCCAACATCATAATTTAAGCACGTCAGCAGAGACACAAACAATATAGATTGATACCGATCAGATTAACACAAATAGAACTTCTCCAGGAACTCACAATAGGCCATAAGCCCATAACCTTTCAATATCTTCACATATTTGCAGCCTCTAACCTGTAGCACAAAGTTATAAATTTGAGCATGAAACATTGTTAAAATTACAAAGAAATAAGCGCTTTTAGAAATACAAGTAATGAGATTGTCTGCTGGTTCTAGAAAACATGGACAAATTAAAATGCAACACTTTCTGAAAATAAATTGGACTCTGGTGAACAAAATGAGGTGGAGCAGCAAGCATAATCTCATGGATACAAAATTAAAGTACATTAACCACATGATCTAGAGGTGCTGCTTTTGTTATCTCATTGTATATTGTGTACCTCAAAGCCGATTAACACAATAAGTAAAGCTGGGGTACTCTGGTCAAGAAACCACAGGTCCTAATCTACTAGATATTGATCATTTTAGAGTAGCATATGAGGAATTTGACATGAACTTTTAATTTTGTTTTCAGCCCTAAGGCCCAAAAACTACAGAGACATAAATAATAGTCAGGACACTTGCTTACAGTTCATTGAGGTCCATTTTGCTCTTTGTGTCAACGAATCTGAGATGAAAAGAACAATTATGATAGCTACAAAATAAATAATGAGATGAAAATCAAATCTGAGATGGAAATAAAATATGGAAAGTTAAACATTATGCATCTACAAGTAAACATAAATATCACCATTAAACCAGGAAGAAGTCAAGGAACATAAATATCTAACTTAGAAACTTGCATGTCTGTGTTATTACAGCGATTCTACAAAATAAGACAACATAAATATTCAAATTTCCATCTCTCACTAAAGCATCAGTACATAAATATGCCCTATCAACTAAACAGTTGTCCTCATCCTCTTCGCCTCCTATTTCTTTCATAATCTGTCCACATCTTCGAATAATGTCGCCTCTCATAGCATTAGCTTCATTTCTTTGACTGTCTGTACCCCTCACTGTCAGTAGGAAGAACCACAAACTTACGAGGGTCAATTAGAGTTTCTTGGCTGCTTAGCCACATCATCACCCCTTGTGGAGTCTGATAATGTTATGCAACACAACTGCAGCTACTAGAATTTTCACTTGGGTTTCAATGGGATAGTGTGTGGCTACTTTTAAGATAGGAAATCTCATCTTTAAGATGCCAATGGCTCTCTCCATGTGATTCCTGAAGTGACGTGGCCAAGATGGAACAATTCTTTATAGTCCCTCGTTGGCAATTTCTCGGCCTTGGTCTTGAAGATGATATCTTACTCCTCGATAAGGGGCAAGGAAGCATGTTGAAGTTCACGTATATTATGAACCACTAAGCTTTCAAGTATAACATGGAGTTCTTGTTTCTGGTTACGATAGAAGCTAAATATAGCGTCGAAAAACAAGCATCATCATTTCATCTTCTTCCTCTTCCTCCTCGATTCAGTTTCAACCCTTCTATTATAATCCATATCCACCGACCGGACATATCTATCTGAATTACCTAACGAACCCGACCATGAGAATTGAGAAAATGGAACATTGCAAAGCAAAGCATGACCAAATAGCCTAATGTAGCATACTTCCTCTGAAGTTATACACGTGAATGCAAAAAAACAACAAGAATGCGAGCAGCTGCAATTATACGTAGCACAAAAATAGCTGGCCACTCTGCATGAATTCTATGTGCCTATAAGCTAGCTCAACTAGCTGGCCATGCATATACTCCTCCGTTTCCGTTTTCAAATATATAGCGCTTATAACAAGCTAATTACTTCATAATATATATTCGAATAATAAAAATGGATGCAGGAGGGACAGGGTGCTACTCATCGAGAATGAATTTTAGCAAAGCAGTCCAAGCATTTGTCGGAAAAGACAGATATTCTCCCGCTTCGTGTGCACTTGCACTCTAGCTTCAGCCTTTCTTTCCTTCCACCTCTTCTAATCGCATATACGTATGCGATATGCATATCATGCGACACCTGCAGATGGCTTGCACACACTGCAGATGGCTCGAGTTTCCTATCTTAAAAAGACGCCCAAGAAGAGGGTAACAAATGCAATCTCTGGTCACAATGCTAACTATTCCATAACAAATGATGACAAGAACAAAGCCTGCTCATAACTAAATTAGAGTACAGTGCTTGCTCAACCGAAACCCATTGATCTCGCTTTAGGACTTCAACTTTCAACTTGCGTGACAGATAGTAATCTAAGGGCCCAAGGAACTTAACTGCAGTCTTCATCCTAATGCCTACCATTCATGCTACAAACAACAAAATCGATTGGTCTCCTATTTCCTGAATCCGCTCCCTCATTCAAATAGGTTTCACATCCAAGATCCAACGAAGAAGCTGAGAGATGGGGATTAGAGAAGAAGGTACCTTGAGAATCGAAACCGTGCGCTTAAGCATTATAATCGCCATCACCGTGATGCGCTTCTCCAGCTTGACGCCAGCTGCCGTGAATCTCGACACCATCGCCACAGATCCGCTCCTCATCGCCACTTCTGACGCCGCTTTCACTCTCCCTGATGTGGGCGTTGAGCTCAAGCGTATATGGCGGCTGCGGGCTGCGCCTTCGGAACAATGCCGCTGGCTGCTCGGTGTTTGCGCTGCGCTTGTGCTGCCGCTTTAAAAGCGTCACGAGCTTTCACAGGCGCCGGTGCGAAGAGAAAGCCGAGAAGTTGTCGTATTTCTTTTAGGGCCTCCTTGTGGTGAGAACCTCCTAAATTATAGGGCCCATATGCACTGTCACTGTCAACGACTTTTGACATTTATGCATATGTTACCGATAACTTAAGAAGACTGTCTGGTGTCCTCGGAGAACCCGAATCATCCACGATTTCGAAGCGGGATCACATTACAGAAGTCATTACGATATTTAACATTTATCCAAATATCAACATTGAGTAAATCAGCGGAAGTCTTACAATAACAACTTAGTTTACAAAACATTTATTTCAAACCTTACAAACTAAGTTCGATTATTATTACAAAACGTAGTAGTGGAGTGGTATTATAATATATACAAAATACAAAATATCTTCGCTGCCAAAGGCCACATATTATTTATCATCATCTTCAGATCAACAGTCAGGTCATGCAAAGACGATCCAAAACAGATATGCTCATAGAGCCTCACTGCAGAATATGGGTCAATAAACCTGAGTAACAAAAAGTACTCAACAAGACTTAACCGAAATAAAAACCGATAAGACTCGTGGAATGCAGGCTCGTGGATTCAAGGTATGGCTTTAGCAATAATCAGTTCTTTTGCTTAAAAGCATTTTAACAAAATTCTTTGTATCAATATTTAAAATCTCATCGATCATATACAAAGTACGACACGATCCAGATTAAGATCATGAAACTTCATATCCAACACTTTCTAACCATTCTCGAGTTCCAGTTATTAATACTAACGATGATGAACAGAAGTTGAGTTCCATAACCAGAGGAGCAACGACGATTCAATCGATTATTAACCTAAAATTGGACTTCAGAGTATACGACATATGCAGGTCCCCGACCTATATACCAACTCTACCCTTGGATCCTCTAAACAAGAACAAGGTCCATACACCCGCCATGAGAGCACAGCACACCTCAAATCCGCCACATTCCGACCCACGAGGGTACACGCTTACTCGCCATCTCTCCACTCCCAAAGGTGTGAGTAGCCATTCTCGTAATAGAAATAGCCAAGTTAAGGCTTCACGGAGTATGTGGTTAGTACTACAAAGTCTCACCGCAAGGCTTCACCAAGCAGACGGACTTTTAATCACACATAAAGTGAAGAACCCGCCACAAGACATTACCAGTCTTGTGGCTCACACACACCATAAGTCCGCCTTTTAGATTAGATTTATTACTTCCACATTGCCATATCACATGATAATATAGTAACCAAAGTTCCATTTTAAAACTCGCAGGTGACAGGTAATCACCCAACTCCGATCGGTCTACAAGCAGCTAAGCATAACTAGGCATATATGATTTTAAACGGGTAATAAGGTAGATATGGAACAACAAGGTTGATAATGCAACAATTAGGTTTCCACTTGACTTCTAATCACTTAATGCAGATTGAAAGCAAAAGCGAAATCAATTTGTAAAATACAAGGTAGGGTTATATGCATCCCGGCTTGCCTTTCGCTGATTTGAAAAGTCCGCTCCCATGACGCTTCACAAGTCTTCGATCCGACCTCAACAGAGATGAGATCAACCTCCTCAGAACTTGATTAACTACCACGTGCTCACCTTTTACTATATGTAGTAACATTGCCATGCTTAAGTATGATGTGGAATATGAAACATGATGCTCGATGATGGATACAAAATAAATAAATTGATACAATTTTTCTGCAAGATACTTTAAAAACCAAATTAACTAAAACCATATTCAGAATCGATGAGACCACGCTAGCACCGATCACTTTGGTGAACTCTCCACCACTATGGTGAACTATCCGACCACTATGGCAGAACTATCCGGACCACTATGGTGAACTATCCGGCCACTACGGTGAATCTATCCACCACTATGGTGAACTATCCACCACTATGGTGAACTCATCCGACCACTATGGTGAACTATCTGACAAAAAAGATCGCGGTAAGGGAGAACCGCGAACGCAGCGATCAAAATGAGTAAACAACAAATCGACGAAAGACTCATGTGATCGAACGTAAAAACCGTAAGTACATCGACATGCATAACGGCTCATCAAAAAATCTCCGCTAACGATGACACGCCAGAAGCGGTGAAGTTGTTGAATTCGAGGAAGAAAACGTGACGGCGAAGTTCTCGGCAATTTCAGCGATCAAGGCTAGCCGGCTGGATTCGCAAGGAAAAAGACGGAACTAGGACGGCTTTACCGGAAAGATGAAGCACGCAAGCGCTAGGGAGATTTAAGGCGAGCTTGTTGGAGCGATGACAACGATGGTGGGTGAAAACAAAGGAAGAAAACGATTTATGACGACGCTTTGGTACTTATAGCGGCGTAGAAGCTCAAGGAAGCCACGACGAGCTATTTCGTACAGCGCGACATCAAAGATGACCCATTTACACGCCTGGAACGCTCAAGAAGGAACGGACGGCAATGTAGCTTAGGTGAATAATCGCTCACAAAAATTACAAAATTGCCACACGCCAAAAATTCACAATTTATTCTCAAATTTTTCACAACAACTCAAAATCTCCAAAAACAAAAGTTGTTCAAAATTGAAAGTTCTACCACTTTGCTTCTATAACCATCTCCTAATTTCATCTAGATTTTGAAATGGATTTTGTGGTAGGATTTAAATGTCGAAAAGCGGGGTTTTCGAAAAATTCAAAATCCACACAAACTTTGAATTTAAGTCAAACAATACAATTCAACACATACCACATGAATATAAACTTGTTTTAGTGTATGTATCTCAAAGTTTTTCACCAAATGCCAAATGCTTTTGCAATGCATATGATGATATGTCGTTTTAGTATTTTAAACACCTGAGGTGTTACAATCCTTCCTCCTAAAAGAAATCTCACTTGAGATTAAAGCCATAGAGTAAGTAATGGAAAAGAAATGTGTTAATCCAAAACATCCTTTAACTCTTCCATAAAACAAGTGAGGTTTCTTTTTACAAAACACTATTTGTAGCAACCTGAGCTCAACTAACATTATCTATTCTATATTGACGCTAGAAACTCGGAAATTTTCTAACAAGTAATCTTCCGATTCCTGTAGCTTCCTCTCGGAATGTTGATTCCATTGTATTATAGAACTTTATTGTCCTCCTTCGAGTAACACGGATCTTTCCGAGCCAACACTCCGGATAGGATATTCTCTAATAAGTCAATCTGATTCAAGTCCTCACCCTTCAATCTCAACATTTTGCTGCCTGCACCGGAGACACTTCTTCAATTGAGAAACATGGAATACATCATGCAATCATCGATAGATGTTCGGGGTACTGCTTATAGGCTACTTTTCCAGCCTCTCCAAAATTTGAAATGGTCCAATATATCGAGGTGCTAACTTTGTTTTTAACACCAAAACGAAAATTTCCTTCATTGGTGATACTTAAGATACACAAAGTCCCCTTTGTTAAACGCCACTGGTCGATCGCTTATCTCAGATAACTCTTTGTTGGAGGACTGGAGTTTATCTTCAAATTACTTTGTATTTGCCTAACCTTGTCTTCTGTTTTTTTCACAAGATCAACTCCAAAGAATCTTTCTTCTCCTGCCTGACCAACCTAACGATGTTGCAGATTCAATATCATAGAGTGCTTCTAAATGGAGCCATTCTAATGCTTTCGACAACTATTGTTATATGAGAACTCACCAAAGGCAAACACTCATCCCACTTCTTGGAATAGTTATAGGACACAACACTTAACATATCTTCAAGTACTTGATTGACTCTTTTCACCGGTCCATCATCACTGCGGGTGATAGGGCTGTACATAAGCTTGGTTCCCAACGAAGAATGTAATTGTTTCAAAAAACTGGGGGAGACAAACTGTAAATTTCTATCCTACACTATGGTCTTTGGTACCCATGTAGGCTCATAATTTTTGCAATATATCTTGGCATATTGACAGAGAATATGTATTCGGACCGGAATAAAATGTAAATGACTTGGTTAGTCGATTCCACAATCACCCACATCGAGTCAAATCCTTTGATGTCTTGGGCAGACCAACAATAAAGTCCATACTTATATCCTCCCACGTCCAAGCTGGAATAGGTAATGGTTGTAATTTCTCCAAACAGACTTCAAATGTATAGCTTTCACCGACAAGTATCACACTTTGCTATATACCTTGTAATTTCTATCTTCATTTTGGTCCACCAAACCTTTGTTTTAAGTCTGTGGTACATCTTGTTGCTTCCTGGATGGATAGATAACCTAGTAGCATGTGCCTCATCTAGAATTGACCGCAGAACTCAGAACTTTTGGTACCACCAAAGCATCCTTGAACCATAACACATCTTCATCATCTATAAAGCATTCCGCTTCCATTCTTGACTTTTCCTCGATATGGGCTTATACCCTTATTTTCCTTCCGATGTTAATAATAACTTGATCTCTAATAGTGGCTTCAATAATTATGTTGGTCAAAATTGCCTGCTGAATTACATCTCATTCAACTTCTCCATCTCTTGACATAAGGTCAAACCCATTGTTTTACTTTCAGCAATTGCAATAACTTTTTATTTAGAGCATCCGCAAATCACATTTGCTTTTCCAGGATGATAATGCACTTCTAAGTTATAATCTTTAATCAGTTCTAACCATCTTCTTTTGTCGATATTCAATTCGAATCAGTAAAGATATACTTTAAGTTCTTATGATCTGAGATATATGGTATGTATTACCAAGTAGGTAATGCCGCCAAATCTTCAAAGAATGGACCACAAATTTACAACTCCAAATCATGAGTCTGATAGTGTTCTTCATGTTGCTTGTTGCCTAGATGCATAAGCAATGACTCCGCCTTCTTGCATCAACACACATCCAATACCAATACCCGATGATCACATAGACGCCAAATGACTTCCGATGTCAGGTTTACATATCAAGTGCAATGGTCAACAATCTCTTCAAAGTCCGAAAAGTTTTTCACAAGCCGATGACCAAACAAACTTGACTTGGTTCTTCAACAACCCAGTAATGGACTTTGACACTTTAGGAGAAATCTAGAATAAACCGGATGTAATACCCCGCCAATCCCGTGAAAAACTCCTAACTTCATGAACTCAGGGTTGCGGTTTCCAATCAAGAACATCCTTCACTTTGCTTGGATAACAGTAAACTCCTTCCACCGACAAGACATGTCCAAGAAATTGTACTTCCTTAAGCCAAAACTCACATTTATTGAACTTTGTATATAGTTGATGTTCTTTCAAACGAAGCCAGTAATAATTTGAGGAGATTCCGCATGTTCTTCTTGCACTTGGAATATACTAGAATGTCAACAATAAAAACACCACTACGAATTTGTCTAGCTCAGTTGCATGAATATCAATTCATCAAATACATGAAATGAGCTGGAGTATTGGTCAAACCAAAAGACATGACCAAATATCTCATATAATCCATATCTTGTAGTAAATGCCGCTTTGGGAATATTCTTCAGTTTTATCTTGATTTGGTGATATCCTGACCTCAAATCTATCTTTGAGAAAACTTTGGCTCCGCCATTGATCAAAAAGCAAATCTATCCGAGGTAATGGATACTTATTCTTGATGGTCACTTCATTTCACCTGACGGTAGAGTCGTATATACATAACCTCAAGGTCATCTTTCTTTTCAAAATTGCCGGACATCCCCAAGGTGATGAACTAGGTTGATAAATCCTTTATCAATCAATTCTTGCAACTCAGTTCTCAACTCCGGCTTAACTCCTTGGGTGTGGCATCCTATAAGTTTCTCCGAGAAATAGAGCTTGTTTCCAGTTTCTAATTCTATGTTAAAATCGACATCTCATCCCGTGGTAGACCGCACTCTTTAGGAAACACATCAGAAATTCACATACCATCGGATATTCTAATCTCTTCGACGGCGGCCTGCAACAAACTTTGCCTCAACGATCTTCTTAGGTGTTGAAGTTGATAAGAAGTTGAGAAGCACTTATCAGCAAAAACTTATCTCTTATAGTTCTATTCAAAGCATTTATAAATTTTATGCTTCATACATCCAATTCATTCCAAAATTATATCTATATCCTCCGGTCCTTTAGGATAATCACATAGTGGGAAAATATGCCCACCAGTTTATGGGTACTGTATACTATTTCTTAGTATACAGAGGTCGCTAAGCATAGATAAAGAAATTTTCCTTTGTTGTCCTAATTGAAATTTCATACTTCACAACAAATGTTCTATTGATGAAGGAAATGCTACATACTTAATCAAAAAGTATAATCCCAGGATGATTGGCAACAGGAAACATACCCATCATCACCCTGCTCTCCTTCAGAATTTCCGCTTAAATATAGAAAACCCTTCCCGCCTTCCTCTCATCTTGCCCTTCCAGCATTCGATTGTGGTTCGCTTGGTGCTTGACCTGTTGTTGATTAAGGCGAGGCCTTCTGGAGCAATTTTGATTAGCTCCAGCTTAGGATATGGATATCTTCTAGAGAAATGATTCAGCCCTCCCACAATTGTAATAACTTGAGAAGTTGTGACCTCTGTGATGTTGGGACATTACCATCAAGGGGAACATTGGTTGATCAGAGTTCGGAGAAGTAGTAGCGCAGTGCGGGACATTTGACCGTTAGTGCAGTTTTGGAACACAACCATTTATAAGGAGGACGATAATGGTTTTATCGATGATAATCCTCTCTGCCTTCTTTGGGTTCCCCACCAAAAGGTCCAACGCACATTCTTTTTCTTGAGCTCCTTATGCCGCCGACATTTTGCCTCAAGCAAGCGCAATATTTATCGCTTTTCATGATAAGTGATATTGGTACAGGTTGTCATCATTGTCTGCAGTTGGTATTCAGACCTCTCATGAACCATTTCTTTTTCTTGGCATCCGATGATGACGTTCTACGGTGCATACAGTGACAGTAGATTGAATCTTCCTACATATCGCATCACAGTTTGATCTCCTTGCTTCAAGGCAAGGAACTCTTCTAACTTCACAGCCATCACCCTTCTGTGGGGATATAATAGGCTCTCAAAGCGCAGATTAAACTCTATCCAAGTTAATGGGAACACTGCGGGTTGTGGATGGCCATAAGGTCATATACCAAGCACCGCCTGCACCCTCGAAGTTGGTCGGGCGGCAAACATCGCTTCAAACTCCGTAAAATGAATAAGATCAAATTTGCTCCATGGTCCTCAAGCTACCATCAGCCCAATGGTCTCATCACCTTTAGTGAACACTTTGGGGGTTTTGTATCCGGAAGTCAAATATATGCAGCCTCATGCCCGCATAGGATTGCGCCCGTTGATTTTATGCATCCGATTTTGATTACTTTGAGCCATCTCATTATACAAACGAGAATTTCTGATACACGCTGGACTAATGCAATGATATAGCAGCCAAATTAAATCTACAAGCATTGGTGGCGGGTTAGGGATATCATCATCATCTTGTAAAATACCAGAATATCACGATCTCACGACACGATCTGGTCATACAACAAACCAAACTTTATTCACATGCCTTTTATTCAAAGATCCCAAAGCTTACTAACGCATTACATCGGTGCTACTTATTTAAACACAAGACCACATCTAAACAAGACTACTCAATCTTAACTAGAAGTAATTATTTCACAACTCTACTCCTTTTGCGATCACACATCAAACTTCAGCTCGGGATCCATTCCGGAATTATTACCGCCTTATTATCACTTTCATCAATCATTACTAATTCTTTCTGGATCTTCTTCTTCTCCTATTCACTTTCATTGGCTAAGTGATGACACTGGATCCAATGCATCAACTTGGGGTTCATGATTTGGATCTAGGAGATTGTTTTAGCCTATGAACTTCCTCATGCATATGTATTATGCTCTTCAAGTCTTCTACATAAAATTTAACTCATGAGTTCTAACTCCAGCTACTTTTCCCTATGCCAAGCTTCATTCTTCCTTCCATCGCATTTAATTTAACATACGCTCAGCCCTCGTGAGCCTGTAAGACGCCTTTAATTGTTCCCGAATCACGCACTTGAATGGCGCCCATAGCCCATCATTCTAGTAGCTTGAAGCTAACTCCGCAGTAATCCTTTCCTCAGATTTCGCCGAGGATCAGCTTAGCGGCCACATCGCTAGCACCATCATTCCTAGGGGCAAGTTGGTGACGAGGAACTCCTTTGGGTCCAAAGGGATTTTATTTTGGCATCATCTTGGCATTTGAGCTTACATCAAGGAAACCAATTTAATCCAAGTAAGACCACTTGATCAAAGACTCAAAGAGCAGCCTATGATGGATTACATTCTCAAATCGCACTCTATTACTCAACCTGCATCAAGAGGTGAAGGAAGTAACGAGTGAATTATTCATGATGTATGAATCGCTCTTACTAACAACATCAAAGTTTATAATGCACATAAACAACATTTATTTTTATTTAGGGTATAGTAAGATTACTACTCCACCACACAAGACCTTTTAATCAAATAAGGAATGGTGAGAAAGAAATAAGATAAGTCGTAAGCAATTTGGACCAAACTATCAAGTTAAATTTAGTCATCCAAATCATTTTGAAGTTTTTTAAAACAATACAACAAAACCTTGTAACGACGCAGCCTGATACTATTCTCGCAAGTGTAACCTCCTAAATTATAGGGCCCATATGCACCTGCCACCCGCCCAACGACTTTTGACATTTATGCATATGTTACCGATAACTTAAGAAGACTGTCAGTGTCTCTTGAGAACCCCGAATCATCCACGCATTTCTGAAAGCAGGATCACATTACGTAGTCATTGCAGATACAACATTTATCCAAATATCAACATGTAGTAAATTGCGGAAGTCTTATAATAACTTAGTTTATAAAACATTTATTTCAAAACCTTATAAACTAAGTTCATTATTATTACAAAACGAGTAGTGGAGGCATTATAATATATACAAACATACAAATATCAATCGCTTCGCCTAAGGGCCACATATTACTTATCATCATCAGATCGATCAAACGGCCATGCAAAGACGATCCAAAACAGATCTCGCTTCATGAGCCTACACCGCAATAAGGGTTGACAAACCTCGAGTAACGAAAGTACTCAACAAGACTTAATCAAATAAAAACTGATAAGACTCTGTGAATGCAAGCTCAGATTCAAGGTATGGCTTTAGTAATAATCAAAGTTCTTTTGCTTAAAAGCATTTTAACAAAATTTTTGTATCAATATTTAAAATCTCATCGATCATATACAAAGTCATACACGATCCAGATTAAGATCATGAAACTTCATATCCAACACTTTCTCTAACCATTCTTGAGTTCCAATTATTAATATTTACGATGATGAAGCAGAGAAGTAGTCTCCATAACCGAGGAGCAACGACGATTCAATCGATTTAAATCCAAATTGGACTTCCAGACTACATACATATGTAGGTCCCTCGACCTACATATACCAATCCTACCCTTGGATCCTCTAAACAAGAACGGGTCCAGGCCACCCGAGAGCACAAAGACACCTCAACCCGGCCACATTCCAGCACGAGGTACACGCCATCTCCGCCATCTCTCCACTCCCAAAGGCATGAAAGTAGCCATTCTCGTAATAGAATAGCCAAGTTAAGGCTTACTGGAGTATGTGGTTAGTACTACAAAGTCTCACCGCAAGCAGGCCACCAACGGGCATTTGACCTTAATCGACACAAAGTGAAAGAACCCGCCACAAGACATTACTGTGTCTTGTGGCTCACACACACCGAGTCCTGGGCCGGCCTAGATTTATTATCCACATTGCCATATCACATGATAACATATAAACCAAAGTTCCATTTAAAACTCGCAGTGACAGTAATCACCTAACTCGATCGGTCAAGCAGAGAGCTACATAACTAGGTATATAATGATTTTAAACGGTAATAAGGTAGATATGGAAACAACAAGGTTGATAATGCAACAATTAGGTTTCCACTTGACTTCTAATCACTTAATGCAAGATTGAAAAGCAAAAGCAAATCAATTTCAAAATATAAGGTAGGTTATATGCATCCGGCTTGCCTTTTCTGATTTGAAAAGTCCGGCTCCTCGCGACGCTTCACAAGTCTTCGATCCGACTCAATGCATATGATCAACCTCCTCCAAGAATTTGATTAATCTACACGGCTGCTCACCTTCGCTTATACATCGCGAGTAACACTGCCATGCTTAATATGATGTGGAATATGAAACATGATGCTCATGATGGATACAAAATAAATAAATTGATACAATTTTTTCGACAGACTATAAACCAAATTAACCAAACCATATTCAGAATCGATGAGACCACGCTTAGCAATTCGATCACTTTGGTGAACTCTCCGACCACTATGGTGAACCATCCGGGACCACCATGGTGAACTATCCACCACCATGGTGAACTATGACCACCATGGTGAACTATCCACCACTACGTGAACTATCCGACCACCATGGTGAACTATCCACCACCACGGTGAACTATCCGGACTACTATGGTGGAACTATGCGTAAGCAAAGATCGCTTGCAGGAGAACCGCATGAACGCAGGCCGTATCAAAATGAGTAAACAACAAACCGACGTAAAGACTACAAAGACTTCGTAAACGTAAAAACCGTAAGTACACTGATTACGGCATAACAACTTTTTCACCGGGGTAACTCGCCATGGCGACACGCCAAGCGAAAGTGAAGTTGTCAATTTTGAGGAAGAAAAACGTGGACAGCGAAGTTCTCGAACTTCAAAGTATCAAGGCTTAGCCAGCCGGATTCGCAAGGAAAAGATTTTAACTAGGGACGGTTTTTTACCGAGATGGGCAAGGGCACGTTTAGGGAGACGAATGCGAGCTTGCTGGAGCGGCGACAACGACGGCAGAAAATAAAGGAAGAAAAACGATTTATGATTTACGCCTTTGGTACTTATAGCGCAAGCAGAAGCTCAAGGAAGCCACGACGCGAGCTATTTCGTACCAATACGATATCAAAGACGTGCCATTACACACGCCTGAAGAATCAAGAAGGAAACGACATGTAATGAAGCTTTAGCGGTGAACATCGCTTCACAAAATTACAAAATTGCTATACGCCAAAAATTCACAATTTACTCTCAAATTTTTCATAATAACTCAAAAATTTCCAAAACAAAAGTTGTTCTAAAATTGAAAGTTCTACAACTTGCTTCATAACTCATCTCCTAATTCAGTTTAGATTTTGAAATGGATTTTCGTTGTGGTAGATTTTAAATGTCAAAAGCGGGTTTTCAAAAAATTCAAAACCACACAAACTTTGAATTTAAGTCAAACAATACAATCTAAACACATACCACATGAATATAAACTTGTTTTAGTGTATGTATCTCAAAGTTTTCACTAAATGCTGTAAATGCTTTGTAATGCATATGATGATATGTCGTTTTAGTAT